>JAILWY010000011.1:0-1217500 GCA_022113835.1 Atopsyche davidsoni | reverse complement strand
TTTGATTGGTGCATTAGATTTTTCGCAGCATGTTTTAAAATAAAATGAATAACGAAGAGAAGGCCCTTAATGCAAGTAATAATTATCTAAATTTCTCTCTATACTATAAGTTTTCAAAGTGGTGAATACCGACTCTCAGGGGTCGATTCCGCTCTGCAAGGGGTCGATGACAGCGAAAAATTAAATAGGGGGTGCATGAACAGTAAATGGGGGTCTACGAGAGTGGATCCCATTTAAGCAGGTTATCACCAAAATACCACAGTAGATTCTCAATCCATACGGTGACTATAAGAAGAACTGAAGGAATAAGCACTAATGAAGAACTGAAGGTGCAGTTTAGAAAGGGATATCAGCAATTTTGGCTTCAGAGAGACATACCTGCTATTTATCATGCATTAATTAAGGACCAGCAATGGTTTGGAGATTGCATGGACTGCACGCCGCTGATGGATGTCGTACATAATCCGCGGATGGCTACATAATTTTAATCCTTTATGGGGTTGTTTTTTGCAGGTTAAAAGATGCTTCAGGAGGCGATGCAAGGGATGTGCCCCAGCCTTGGCGGGCAGTCAGGGCAAATGCTGGGCGGGCTGGTGCAGACACTGCTGGCTGCGTACTGCGCCCTGGGCACAGGCTGGCCCGCGGACCGGGGCCCTGAACTCCTGGCGGCGGACAACCCCGCCTATGACTTCATAGTGGTGGGCGCCGGGTCTGCTGGGGCCACCCTGGCACACCGCCTGGCCGAGCACCGCGCCTGGCGCGTGCTGCTGCTGGAGGCGGGAGGCGACCCCTCCATAGACACCGAGGTAAAGCAAAAGAGCTTATGACGTTTACGCAGATTGACAGAAACAACGGCGATGACGTAAAACGATTGAAAATATTTAAAAATTAAAATTCACTATGAAGTTTTATTTTTAGTT
Source organism: Atopsyche davidsoni (assembly GCA_022113835.1). NCBI lineage: Eukaryota > Metazoa > Arthropoda > Insecta > Trichoptera > Hydrobiosidae > Atopsyche > Atopsyche davidsoni. Next base: position 1,216,580 of record JAILWY010000011.1, on the reverse strand, counting down.
ACCAGGGATGTTCTTTGGTACACACAAAACACACGTGGACTGGAATTACACAACAGAACAAGATCCCCGCATCTTCCAAGGGATGATTGGCAAGAGATCCCCCTGGCCCAGAGGGAAGGCACTGGGAGGCTGCAGCGCCGTCAACGCCATGATGTACGTGAGGGGCAACCGGGCCGATTACGACGAGTGGGAGCAGCTGGGGAACCCCGGCTGGGGGTACGAGTCTGTGCTTGGCTACTTCAAAAAATCGGAAGGCCTCAAAGACGCAGACATACAAGGCAACCCGAGTCTCTCCAAGTACCACGGGTTCGATGGACCTTTGCACGTTGAAAGGTATAAATCAATCAGCGAGTGGAATGAAATACTGATGAAGGGTTGGAACGAGAATGGATATAAAACGCTGAAAGACATAAATGGAGAGAGTCAGATGGGAATCACACATGCCCTGAGCACCACCAAGGCAGGGAGACGCTGGAGCTCGGCCAGAGCTTTTCTTGCGGGGGAGCAAAGCGACAACCTGCACGTAGTGAAGCACGCCCACGTAACGAGGTTGATATTCAGCGACGACGGAGAGAGAGTAGTGGGAGTGGAAGTGAAGATAGGAGAGAACAAAAAAATTATAGTTAAAGCTGACAAAGAAGTTATAGTTTCCGCGGGTGCCATAAACACGCCACAGATCCTTATGTTGTCTGGCATAGGACCCAAGGAGCACCTGGAGAAGCATAAAATCAAGGTCATCGCGGATTTACCCGTGGGAAAGAATCTGAAAGATCATGTGATATGTCCTATTTACTTCTCAGCCAGCAAAGGTCCGCAATTGGAGATACCTCATGCTCTGATTCCTGAGATGATGCTGCAGTTTCTATTGAATCAGGAAAGCCCGTTGAGAGGTATAAGCGTCATGGAATTAACAGGCTTTGTGAACACGCTAAAAGACGGCAGTGATGTGCCTGACCTACAGTTTCACCACACCAGGCACACGGTGAAAGATGGTCTTCAGCTGCCAAACTTCATTAAATCTCTCGGATACGGTGAAGAATTATCTCAACTCCTGATAAAGCTTAATTCGGACCAAGAGTTGATTGGAATGCTCCCAACCCTGCTTCGCCCCAAGTCTTTAGGAAGTATTGAACTGAACAGCAAAGATCCTTTAGATAAGCCTCTGATACATTCTAAGTATTTTGACCACGACGATGACATCAAGACGTTATTGAGAGGAGCAGCGTTCTTAGCCAAACTAGAGGCTTCTCCCACGTTCAGAAAAGTTGGCTTCAAGATCGAGAGACTCGACTTGGCTGAATGCAGAGCGTTTGAGTTCAAAAGTGAAGCCTATTGGAGATGCGTCTTCCGCCACATGTGCTCCACCCTGTACCACCCGGTGAGCACGGCCAGGATGGGTCCTGCGGGAGACTCTAACGCCGTGGTGGACCCCAGGCTCAAGGTCCACGGGGTCGCCGGAGTCAGGGTCGCGGACGCGAGCATCATGCCCGACATAGTCAGGGGGAACACCAACGCTCCTAGCATCATGATCGGGGAGAAGGCAGCAGACATGATCAAGGAAGATTGGCTGGGCAAAAGCGGGAAGCATAGCGAGCTCTAAGTTAGTTTTGTAATATATTTTTATTATTTCAAATACAAATATAATATTAGCTTTGTTGTATGTACATGTAATAACAATGGCAATCTCGCTGTTGTGAATAAGATTTTAAATGGATTATTGAATTTTAATAAAGAACAGATATAATAAAACTTTGTTTTCTCTAATGAGATTATTGATTTATTGGATTTTGGGAAGGACCAAAAATAATGTTATAAATTATAATAATTGATATTAAAAATTATATTTTTTAATAAAAAAAATTATGTTGAGTTTATAAATATAAATGTGGAAAGGTCCGTAACAAAATTGAAACCACCCTGTACTGGTCGATATTACTTATTAATAATAACAAAATGAAAGTTCAAGTGTCTTGCTTGCAGGATTTCACAGAGGAAATTAATAAAGCATTGAATCGGAAATGCGATAGCACATGCGATGGTCAAATATTTCGTTAAAAAGCAGACCCGTGTTTGGAAATAGTCTTATTATACTCTATAATTGATTTATTTGATCAATTTATTGGTACAACAATAACCCTATTAAACACATTACTCAATAATAGTTAATAAACGCATGTGATAGAAACCGGAAAGCAAGCGATTTGCTGCAATTGCGGCCGCGTCCGGCTTATTACGTCGTTTAAATTATATATTAAAAGAAAAATTAAAACATATAGCTTACAACTTTGATTCAAATCAAAATAAAAACCAGATTTTCTGTGAAAATGCTACTTTTGAATCATATTGTGCATTTCTAAAAATATTATATTTAAATTCTCTAACATTGTCCCATGGACATAAATTCATAATATATTTATAATGTATTATAGTTAAATAATATCTAATATAAGAACTGTGACAAATCAGGAATAAGCGAGTATTAAAGATTAACATTTAAAACATGTGAATCAAGTGAAACCTTCACAGACATTGACATTTATAGATAATGCGGTTGATTGTCATTTGATAATACCCCCTTCTAAGATATGCGCATATGCAGTGGCTCCCAAACTGTCGGTTCGGGGAAGCTCGCGCATCCCACAAAAATAAGTTGTAAATATAGAATTAATATAATCACACAGAAAATATGAACAACGACGCTGAAGAATACAACAATTTTGTGATACATAGTGCAATCACCATTTAAACCCATGAATAGCAAAACAGTTTATTAAAAAAAAAAAATGTAATCTCGATAAATATAATATATATTTAATATTTTTTTAATAAATCAGTATTTTGAAGATTGAAAAAGTACAGTTTGACGGGTGTGCTTTAAAAAAAATAGTTAAATACAGATATTAATAAAAAAAATATGAATTAAAAAAACGTTTATAATTATCATTACAGTATTGACCGCGGTGACAGGGAAGATTGTGCAGTCTTATGTTATCTATTTATGTAAGTGAAGTTATATATTTACTTGGGAGCGAGAACAACCTAACAAATTGTTTAAATCTGAAAACGGGTTGTAGCCTCTTCCACTACGTGTATATTGATTCAGAAGAACATGTTGTTGAAACATGCAACAAGCAATCAATTATTTTTTTTATAACATCCCATTATGAACTTATCGGACTTATTAGTTTGACGATATCCCTGTGGGGCGTAAGACCTTTCGCAATAAATCCGGACAGTCTCCTGAATCATTTGGTTTTGTTCATATGTACTATAACTTTTTTTTTTATAATTTAAATTTAAAATATATTACTTGTTTGACTGAAGTTGTGGAGCCACTGGAGTTCATATCACTTTAGTAATCTACCGAAAGTGTACCCGAGGAGTCCTCGCCACGCAGTGAGTCGCCAGCTCGTAGGCGCTTTGGATCGTTATCCCGCACAGAGCGCAGTGAGTATTCCCGATATTTATGTGTATCCACGTGGCTAGGAGATGACTTAGCGAGATTACCGACGAAAGCGTCCACTCCGGTAATTATCTAGTTACACAAGTCGTTGGGCCCACCTTATTTTTTATAATGCAAAGTGTAAACACTTGAACCAATCTGTGATTAAAATTAAAATTAAATTTAATATATCAAAAGATAAATTCTAGTAAATCTTGTTAATATTTATTCAGTGTCATATATACTATAGAATTAGTGTTAATTAAAATAAATTTAAAAAACACAACCGAGCAAGAATCCATACAATCAACTAAATAAACGTTTTATTAACTTTTATCAATTGTGCAATCATGGGCTGTTATCATAATTATGACAGTGCTTAAATATTTTACATAATACTGTATATTGATAACCATATATTGGCATTAATACTAAAGGTATTTTCCACTCACGTTTTAACACAACCGACGGTAGGCGTTACATATGATGTGTATTATAAATCGCTTGGCGATATTCATGGGAAAAGACTTCAGGGCTGAAGAAATTTTTAATGGATATACTATTCGCAATGACGGAATGACGGATTAAATCATGGGTAATGCCTGAAGTTTAATTTTCAAGACGACAGCGATACTTCTTGTATATATTGTAAAATACTTTTCGAAGTTTATTTGACATAAACGATCCCAATATACTTTATGGTGTAAATTAGATCTATATATTATGATAAAGTATTTGTTCGTCACAGACACGGCACACTTTGACAACCATCAACAAGACGGTTGGCGGTTGCAGAGGATATGCAAATAATGGCTTAATAAACTGTAATCAGCATATAATGCACACGAAGCGTCAGCGAGACATACGTTTATTTTGTATCTCTGATTCAATTAAAGCAACCAAATCTCGACATCACTCTACGTTTATATTCTGTGATCGTCTAATCATCGTAAAATTGTACAAAGGCATAGAGTGGTAAATGTAAATAAACGAGAGATTGCAGTGTGGTGTTCAACGTGAAATAACAGAGAGTAACTAGAGATAAAGCCGCCAACACGCGGCTCGACATATCCGACAACCGACCAACAAATCACTGTAACAAATTTTCAATAAAATACCCGTTAGAGTTTATTTTGAATGCAATTTTATTTTTGTTGTATTTTAAAAAGCCATTTGTAATTTGATGCTGCGATTTGTTGTTGCGATTGGTCGCTGCGTGTGCAAAGCGCTCGAGTCTCTACTCTAGATTTGAAATAAACTTTTGTTTGCTCTCCCGGGTCGATGACCTCAGCCGTCTGTGCGACAATGCCCTTGAACAGCGAAATAAACTTTCAGTACAACACACGCGTTACATGCGATTGTTTTAATTTATTTATAGATTTTTTAATATCATTGAAAAACAAACGATTGTTTAATTTTTGGGGATGAGCTTTGCTAATTCGATATTATTATATACAATGTTAAAAAAATAAAAATACAGAAAAACTACACTGGAAAGAATAAATAGTAAAAAAAATAATTTCATTTGCTACAGTTATAGCCGGTTTTGATATAGATTATTGTTTCCATAGAAACATGATAATTTAAGCGACATTTTATACAATTATTGCTCAAATATAAGTTGTTACTATTGTATATCATGTATGCATTTTAACTAAAAAGTCTCAACGTTTCGGTACTGGTTCATTTTTACGAAATCGAAATGCATCAATCGAAAGTTGATATGTCCGAGTTTTTCAATATAAATCGCTTGGCTCATGTGGGTTGATTAATTTTTATGATCTCTAAATTATACTCAGAAAAACACATATTCCTCACATTAAAAGTTAATTTATAAGAAATAAAATAAACTTTTCGCATTTAATTTTTTTTGATTGACGCAGTAGATATTTTGAAACATATTTTCAAAAAACATGGATTGCGAAGAGAAGGCCCTTAATGCAATTAATAATTATCTCTATACTAATTTTACTCTATACTATAGGTTTCCAAAGTGGTGAATATCGACCCTCAGGGGTCGATTCCGCTCTACAAGGGGTCGATGACCGCGAAAAATTAAATAGGGGGTGCATGAATTGTAAATGGGGGTATACGAGAGTGGATCCCATTTAAGCAGGTCATCACCAAAATACCACAGTAGATTCTCAATCCATACGGTGACATTGAAGAGTCGGAAGTCATACTATAAGAAGAACTGAAGGTCCAGTTAAGAAAGGGATATCAGCATTGCAGCGGAATTAATTAAGGACAAGCATGGCTTTGGAGATTGCATGGACTGCAGGCCGCTGGTGGATGTCATACAAAACCCGTGGATAGCTACATAATTTTAAGATTATTTATGGGGTTGTTTTTTGCAGGTTCAAAGATGCTGCAGGAGGCAATGCAGGGGATGTGTCCCAGCCTGGGCGGGCAGTCGGGGCAGTTGCTGGGTGGGCTGGTGCAGACGCTGCTGGCTGCGTACTGCGCCCTGGGCGGGGACTGGCCAAAGGACCGGGGCCCTGAACTCCTGGCAGCAGACAACCCCGCCTACGACTTCATAGTGGTGGGCGCCGGGTCTGCTGGGGCCACCCTGGCACACCGCCTGGCCGAGCACCGCGCCTGGCGCGTGCTGCTGCTGGAGGCGGGAGGCGACCCCTCCATAGACACCGAGGTAAAGCAAAAGAGCTTATGACGTTTACGCAGATTGACAGAAACAACGGCGATGGCGTAAAACGATTGAAATTTTATTGAAGTTTTATTTTTAGATACCAGGGATGTTCTTTGGTACACACAAAACACACGTGGACTGGAATTACACAACAGAACAAGATCCCCGCATCTTCCAAGGGATGATTGGCAAGAGACCCCCATGGCCCAGAGGGAAGACATTGGGAGGCTGCAGTGCCCTCAATGCCATGCTGTATGTGAGGGGCAACCGGGTCGACTACGACGAGTGGGAGCAGCTGGGGAACCCTGGCTGGGGGTACGAGTCTGTGGTCAGCTACTTCAAGAAGTCGGAAGCCCTCAACGATGCAGACATACAGGGCGACCCGAGTCTCTCCAAGTACCACGGGTTCGATGGACCTTTGCACGTTGAAAGGTATAAAACAATCAGCGAGTGGAATGAAATACTGATGAAGGGTTGGAACGAGAATGGATACAAAACGCTGAAAGACATAAATGGAGAGAGTCAGCTGGGAATCACACATGCCCTAAGCACCACCAAGGCAGGGAGACGCTGGAGCTCGGCCAGAGCTTTTCTTGCGGGGGAGCAAAACGACAACCTGCACGTGGTGAAGCACGCCCACGTAACGAGGTTGATATTCAGCGACGACGGAGAGAGAGTAGTGGGAGTGAGAGTAAAGATAGGAGAGAACAAAGAAATTATTGTCAAAGCTGACAAAGAAGTCATAGTTTCCGCGGGTGCCATAAACACGCCGCAGATCCTTATGTTGTCTGGCATAGGACCCAAGGAGCACCTGGAGAAGCATAAGATCAAGGTCATCGCGGATTTACCCGTGGGAAAGAATCTGAAAGATCATGTGATATGTCCTATTTACTTCTCAGCCAGCAAAGGTCCGCAATTGGAGATACCTCCTGCTCTGATTCCTCAGATGATGCTGCAGTATCTATTGACTCAGGAAGGTCTGTTGGGAGGATTAAGCATCACGGAAATAATAGGCTTTGTGAACACGCTACAAGACGGCAGTGATGTGCCTGACCTACAGTTTCACCACACCAGGCACACGGTGAAAGATGTTCTTCTGATGCCGCAGTTCATTCAATCTCTCGGATTTGGTGAAGAAATATCTCAACTCCTGATAAAGCTTAATTCGGATCAAGAGTTGATTGGAATGTTCCCAACTCTGCTACGTCCAAAGTCTTCAGGAAGGGTACAACTGAACAGTGCAGACCCTCTGGATAAGCCTCTAATACATGCTAATTATTTTGACCACGACGATGATATCAAGACGTTATTGAGAGGAGTAGCGTTCGCAGCCAAACTAGAAGGTTCTCCTACGTTCAGAGAAATTGACTTTAAGATCGAGAGACTCGACTTGGCTGAATGCAGAGCGTCTGAGTTCAAAAGTGAAGCCTATTGGAGATGCGTCTTCAGCCACTTGTGCACCACCCTGTACCACCCGGTGGGCACGGCCAGGATGGGTCCCGCGGGAGACGCCAACGCCGTGGTGGACCCCAGGCTCAAGGTCCACGGGGTCGCCGGAGTCAGGGTCGCGGACGCGAGCATCATGCCCGACATAGTCAGGGGGAACACCAACGCTCCTAGCATCATGATCGGGGAGAAGGCAGCAGACATGATCAAGGAAGATTGGCTGGGCACAAGCGGAGTGCATACTGAACTTTGAGTTGTTTAAACGAAAAATAATTGATAGATAAGATAAGACAACTTTTTATAAAGTGATAAATACATTATAATCTGAAAACAATTTTTTTTTTTTTAAATATGATATAATAATACAAGGTCAAAATGAAATTCGCAAATAAAATGCATTATTTATAAAATATCAATAATTGACAGCATAAATGATTGTCTTTGTAATAAGTTTTTATTTATTATGCACTTTTCAACTTATTTAATTGGTTTTTATTAAGTTATTAAATTATATATTATCATGGGAAGTATGCGGGTCGTATATTGATATAGCGGTGAGGTATTTAAAATACTAATCTGCTAAACAAAGTCCGCTTAACCTCCTCAGACCCGGTGCTCATTATAGTGTACACAAAGTTCAGACCTTCTTAAAAAATCCATTTTCGACTTATTTACATTGGGGACATCTGAACATCGTAATGTGTTTCATATTTATTAGTATAGTCTTGCAAGTGTCGCCATTTATCGAGTAATATTTGTATTTATGTCATTCTTGCAAGAGGTCACAGTTCGGGCGCGTCGGTCCAGGTACGTCACGTTCTATTTTGATATAATTAAGTGATTTTATTTTATAAATGTATAAAAATAATGAAAGTGATCTTACTCACTTGGGTTCATTTGTACTGAAAATGTGCATGGTTTTTTGTTCCATGAAATAAGAAGTCGGGTCTGAGGAGGTATTAAGTAGTGTAATAAAATGAATGTAAACATTTTATCGTTTACTTGTTTTATATATATAACGATAAATCATCGGGTCATTGTTTTGACTGAGAGACACTTTACTATAGATTAGGTAAAAAATGTTTTTTTTTAAATTTTATTTTATAAAAGTGACATCTATTGATATATAACGGTAACATGATAAAATAACAAGTCTAATGTTTCAATTTTTTATCGCAAGATTACACACCCAAAAAAACATATTATAAATAAAAATAGCAATCATACCGACACGTATTCACGAGAAGCCTTCGGTAATGAAAATGGAGGCACGGTCCACCCAACACTCACCTGAAATAAAAAGAAAAATATTTGTACTTGAGAACAATATTTGTACGAGAGAACAATTATAATTTTTCATGAGGGACAAGCAACATATATTCGTAAAAAAATATAGCTTTTTTCTGTAATATATGATATTATAACAATAAAAAAATCATAAATCTTAATACGCATCCCGATCTTTTATGACAGCACACGATTACAGTAAACCGCACTTTGTTAAATATAAAATGATTTTAATGTCGAAGATACGCTTGTTTATTGGTGTTAATTTGCAATTCCAACGAATTGTTAGATACAAAAAAATATCCCGTCGCTAAGCAACTAAACATTTGATCACAAATCCAACAAAATAAGTAAAATCTTCATGAATTGATACAGGAAAGAGAATACAACGAGAACTAATATTTATAAAATGATATTCAAAAATAATGTTATCAACATCTTCAGACGAAATAGAAATTCTTTTTTCTGTCAATAATATACAAGTTCTGGGCTTTATTCCATCACACAGGAAGACATGCAAATATTCTTCGTAATAAAAAAAAATCGTATTCTACTGAAAAACGAAACAAAAAATACAAGTACATATTTATTTTGTAACACAAGAGTTTTCATGATTAATTACTTTGAAGATTTAAAAATCAACATAATACAAAGTTGTAGACTAGCCAATGCACTTTGTTTTATTGCTTACTGTTCACCTTTTCAAACATTTACTCATGAAATTTTAATGTCATTAAAAATAGCTTGAATAATTAAAAAAAAAACATTACTATAGTTCGGTTCACCAGGGAATTTTTTATTTTTTTTATTTTAAAACGAATGGAAGACATTCTGAGGAAGGAATAACTGAGCGCGTGAGATCTATGACCAACTACACTGTAAGAGTGGAATAATGAGAAGAGACAGGCAGGCAAGCAACATGATCCAATACGGCTTGATACGTCTCCGGAATTCGTATTGTTGTGTGTAGGGTGTGTCGGGCATCAGTTGACTTGTCAATTAACTTTTTACAGTTACAATTTCGACTCTCATCTCTGCACCGGTAATCGAGTCCTAGACCCCACGGTTGGCGAGCGAGTAAAGGTTGCTATAATTGTATCAGTCATACAAGCCAGCGAACGCAACTCGCCGCCCTGTTTATAATTTGATTCACTTCACGACGAGCTATTGATGCCAATCCGCAGCTATTAAAACCCTTCAATTAAAGATCGGCTAGGAAACTGCGACCTAATTGAACGTCCGGTTGGAGACTCAAGAGTTAAAGGCTACCACTAACTGACGAAATTATTATATCCTTAGTACGCATATGCATTTTAAACCGAAGCCCCTATTGATCTTTGTTGAAGATATACTGTAATTTTAATACCTTTTTGCATTAAAATTTTAATTGCAGATGGTGAACCTTGGTTTCGCTTTCAACATATTACAATCACTATTTAGAATATTTAAGTTATCGATTCATGTATATCGATAACCTAAATATTGTACTATATATACAACAAATCATTGTGAATGAAAATACAGACATAAAAATATATAATAATAATCATTTTAAGAGTTTTAGAGAGAACAGTTCGGGAGGGAGAGAAGATTATTCAACCTTGCTGATCCGAGGTCTTGGTATGAGTTGAAAACAAAGCATATGCTATTTTCAGAAGTAACCGTATCGCAGATTACTCCACAAACATAAAGGGTACTTAGCTAGAGATGAGAAGTGTGTTCAGCATTTCATTGCCGTTTGCATTGCTTATCTCGCTATTTGTTTTTTTCATATACAATGTTGCGCTGTTCCAGAAGTCCCACGTAATTCTGCGAGATTTACACCCGCCGGGGAGACGTGCTGGACACGGCAAAGTCATGGCGGAGCACCGGAAATGAGTATTAGCATCTTACATATATATTTATATATATATATATATATATATATATATATATATATAAATCATCTTGAAGTACTTTAACACAGCGAATCTTCTTGAAAAATACTTATTGGCACATTGTACCAAGACGACTTGTTGATAAAAAAAAATGTATCAAAATTATATCTTGGTATTTTTTTTTTTTTCAAAACAGCTATGAATCAAGCAGATTACTAACGCGCTACACAAAAGCAATGAATTAAGTTATTGATCGGACGTAAGAAATAAAATCCACCATGACATGATATCGGCTAATATGCTTTTGTTGACGAGTGATTTATTTACTATATTAAATAAACATACATAATCTACTATAATAATATCCATTGTGTGTGTGTTTGTTTCATTTTTTGGTTTTCTATAGAATATCTTAAAAGATACAACGCTGATTTTTTGCACGCAAGTTTAGTAAATTTTTCCGCAGCTATGTGCCGAATTTCAAGACGATAGGATAATATTTTCATTCATAAACTAATTTAATAAAACTATATAAATATGCTTCAGCGAGTTTCAATATGTACGAATTATAGGATTTTATTGTTCAACCCGAGAATTTCAAATTTAGAACTTTTACAAAAAAACAAATTTTGATGCTTCTTAGAAATTTTCAGTTTATGTCAGCTTGACACAAGTACCAGTTTTATTTTTTTATCGAAATTGCGTTAGAAATTATTAATCACATCATTAATAACTCAAAATGCCTCCGAAAACGTCATTCTGTGACGGGCAGCATTTCTAGTATATCAATAATTAACGCTAACAATCTAATAATTAATTTGATTTTTTGTACACTTTGTATAATATTTATATTTTTGTGTATGCACAACACTCAAAACACTAAAATTCTAAGATTTTCTGATTCACGTCTTCTCAGGCGTTCATTCTCAAATGTATCATAATATGAATGATTTTTGGCATTTTTTATACGTATTTTTTTTTTTTAATAAATTATTTGATACGTGAAGTTTAAAAATAATTTGAATGATAAAATTGGCTAAGCGGACGCGCACACGAGCGTCTCCGGCAACACTTGACGCCACGCCGCGGTGGGTAGGACGCACAGGCGAGCCGGCCGGCTGGTGCAGAGCATTCTCAGGAGACAGCTGCTGGAGCGAGGGCTTCCCGATGCACGGGCACAGAAACCGGCATACAAGTAACCGGCAAACGAGCATACAAGTTGAAGTCATCGCAGTGCAATCACGAATAATCGAATTCGCAAGTATGTCCTGTAATTGAGTGTTGTGTATATAGTGCATTGTATTTTTGACATTAGATATTTTGTGAAGCAATTTATTTTATTTTGTTATGCGATCGTTCTATATATATATTTTATTTTTAAGTACGGTGAAATTATATTATTATGCTATGAAAGTGTTTGACTTATCACGTTGAGTAAAAAAAATATTTTATACTTCATTTAATTAACATCAAATGTTCTTAATGTATTAAATTTTCATATGTAGGTCTCAGAACAAAAGATGATTCTTTTATAAATTATACTTTATATATAATCCAAAGTGACATACATACATGCATACACTTTTATAATAGATAAAAAATATCAGAAAATAATATTTCATTGATTTCAGTTTTATAAATCACTTAACAACCACGAATGTTTTCAGATATGGTATTTTTTTTAGGAGAAATCAATAGGAATGAATATTTTATTAGTTACGGATTAAACAAAAAAAAGGAGAGCGAGTATCGTTTCAGTACTTAGATAATAATCGGATGATAACATGGGTATAGAAAAATACTATAATATATGTGACAGCACATATATCATGAGATGTTAAGCAAGTCAATGTCATTACTATAATAGTTAGCTGTTTATGAACTAGAAATAAACAAGCGGTGAATTTAAACCATTACGGTGATTATTATATATTAAGTTATAGAGTCATATATATTTATATATTCTTTCAGGTATTTCTAGTGAAACAAACTAGACTGAGGATGGAAGCCTTACTGAACTCAACTTGCGCCCAAGGCCCCGCGGGCTCCCTGCTGGCCACGGGGATGACGACGCTGCTGGCAGCCTCCTGTCTGCTGTCCAGCCCGGACCAATGGCCCCCGGATCGGAGCGCCGAGATCACAGAAAATGGCAAGCCCCATTCACAATTTGCCTATCGATACTAAACTAAAAGGAATTGAACTTCAACAAGGAATACATCACTTGTTTGAAAAGATTTTTGGGGCGGATCTCAATCGTATTGTTCACACTCTTTATACCCGATAAATCTATTGTGTTGCAGAAGAGTTTGACTTCATAGTTATCGGAGCCGGATCGGCTGGCTCTGTGGTGGCCAACCGCCTGACAGAAGTGGCCAAGTGGCGGGTGCTGCTAATAGAAGCGGGAGGAGACCCGCCCGTGGAGAGCATGGTAAACTAAAAAACGTAGCATGGTTGATTTTCGTAGAATTCTGACCTATCATATTTCACAGTCACTGCCTGAATAGTATAGGAAAGAGTAAAACTAATCTAATCTCTTTTCAGATCCCAGCGTTCTATTCAAGCTTGATGGATTCGGAGAACGACTGGAGCTACGAAACGGAGCCCAGTCTTAACTCGTGCCTGGGGATGAGAGACGGACGGTGCCGCTGGCCGCGAGGGAAGCTCCTGGGGGGTAGCAGTGGGATCAACGGGATGCTCTACGTCAGGGGCTTCCCGAATGACTTTGACGCTTGGGAGGCGGCCGGAAATACAGGGTGGGGCTACCGGAGCGTGCTGCGCTACTTTAGAAAGAGCGAACACATAGACGACAGAAAAATCACCAAAGTTCTAGGTTTTGAAAAGTACCATGGAGTCGGAGGGTACCTCAACGTTGGGCGGTTCAACGAGTCGACAAAGCTTGGAAAGAAGATAATCAAAGCGTTTGCGGAGCTGGGCCACGGGGTGGTGAACGACATCAACGCAGACACGTTTTTAGGATTTACGAACGTCCATGGCACCATAAAAGATGGGGTCAGACAATCTTCAGCGACCGCCTTTTTAACACCAGCCAAAGATAGGAAGAATCTCTACGTCATTAAGCACGCCCACGCTACTAAGATCATAATCGACGAGAACAAGAAAGCGACTGGAGTCACGGTCGAGAAGAGCGACGGAACTCTGGTGACCATCAAAAGCAGCAAAGAAGTTGTGGTGTCAGCCGGAGCAGTCAACTCCCCGCAGCTGCTGATGTTGTCCGGAGTGGGGCCCAGGGCGCACCTGGAAGAGCTCGGCATCGAAGTGGTGGCAGACCTCCCGGTCGGGGAGAACCTCCAGGATCATCCCATAGTTCCCGTCGTGTACTCCAGGAGCGCCGCAAAAGAACCGCACCGCGATAAAGATAAAGAGTGGAAACAGCCGACACCAACGGAAGCAATCGTCCAGTATTTAACAAATCGCAGGGGTCATTTTGCAGCGGTGGGAGCGTTGAGCTCTATGGGTTTTATAAATACAAAAGGCGACGGATCACTGTTCCCAGATATTCAATATTATATCTTTGGTGAAAACAATATATTAAAAAAAAATGGTTACAATGACGAAATCATCGAAAGTATTATCGCCCACCAGGATTTTATAGACGTGAGAGTTACCCTGCTAAAGCCGAAATCAAAGGGGAGGATCTTGTTGCGCAGCACATACCCCAAAGATAAACCTGCAATCCACGCCGAATATTTCCAAGACAAAGCTGATATAGACACGCTACTCGGGGGAATCAACGAAGCGCTGAAGCTGGAAAAGACCAGCGTGTTCATCCAGGAAGGTCTCAAGCTCGCGAAGTTGAACTACACTCCGTGCAACGACTTCACCTTGAGGAGCAAAGACTACTGGTCGTGCGTCATCAGGCACATGGCATCGACGTGCTTCCACCCGGTGGGGACGGCGAAGATGGGCCCAGTGGAGGACCCCAGCAGCGTGGTGGACCCTCGGCTGCAGGTCAGGGGGGTGGAGGGTCTGCGCGTGGCGGACGCCAGCATCATGCCGGAGATCGTGAGCGCCAACACGAACGCCGCCTCAATCATGATCGGCGAGAAGGCGGCGGACCTGATCAAAGAGGACTGGGCTAACAAGCTCCAGGCCAGAGTCGAACTGTAGTAACCGTTTTTATTTCACAGCGCACATGAGACGTCAACTTGCAAAAACATCGAATACTAACAGCAAAATATTAAACGATATATATTTTTTTAAAGCGCTTTCTATTTCGAGGACTTTTTCAGTATCTCTTTCATCTCGTACTTGTTTAAGTGTGGAGTGAAACAAATTAGGCCAACCTGTCGTGGACGTAAAAACAGACGTTAATGTTTTTTTGTAAAAATCTTCAAAAACTATATAAAGTAATATATCGATTATATCACAACGTCTCGTAGTCAATGAAATTTAAATGAAAATAAACCCAACATATTTCAACATTAAAAATTGTATTTTTATATACTTAGAGCAGCTTTTGCAACTTGACGAGTCATGTGAAATTGGAGTCGACAGCACATTTAGAAAATCTGCGATTTTCTTTTTATCAATTTTAATGTTTTTAATACAACAACTAAATAATATTTTACACTAATAGAAATAGATTTGAATAAACAGTATTTATATAAGTACATCAAGTGTTTTAATTAATTTAAATTGCAATTAAGATGACTGATCTTTGATTCTCTTCACACCCATTCCCCCAGCCACCTGTTTGAAACTTAATGACTTTAACATATGACTTTGCCAGCTATGACTTATAAAAGAAAAGCACGCATTTTGTTAGAACAGGTATAATGACTTTTGGGAATTAGATCACCATTTAGCTGGTTTAGTAAAATACTCTCCTCTGATTTTTGCATCCCTTGCAACAAATAGAAATATTCTGGTACAGATTCGCTTAAGATCTACTGTTGAAGAAATCTAGTATACCTGCAATGATAACCATATAGGAATGCTAATTTTTATTTTTATTTTGATAAGCAGTACGTTGTTTGCGAGTCGTTATTGTCCAGGCGGAAATATAGGAATAAATAGTATAATTGCATCAGACAAATTCAAAATTACTGAATGCGGCATAATCACTCAAGCAACAATCGATTTGATCATACTCGTATAGTAACAAATAATCATTAAATTTAATTACAGTATTTACCAAATAAAAAAAGTATATGATTTACAAGGTTTAATGATTTTTAATGCGGCACAAATAAGAGTGATTACGTGCATTGCGGAAAATGACTTATTGGTCAAATAGTAAACACAGGTGATTATCGACTAAAGGGTTCCTTAGTCAATGCAAGAGAATCAAAATAAGTAAAACATTTAATATGCATTAAACAAAATCGACACACATGTTTTTTTTTTTTTCAATAATTCAAAACTATTTTTCAGTTGCAAAGCAATTAATTGCAAAAAATTATAATGATTGTGAAATCGTTGATTAATATTATTTTCACCACACGTAAAGTGATAAAGCAAGCTTTCGAAAGTGACTGATATTTGATTTGTTATTATTTTCAATACTTTGGTAAATATAGTGAAATTCACGGAAGAAATAATAACTACACCAAAATACCAATATACTGAAAACAACACTGCAATAGAATTATTTAATATGATTATAAGCAAAGTTTAATTATTGTAGAGACTACTGGTTTTTCCACTATAAACAAGAGCTTTATCGTCCAACAGAGGTATCGTCGAACGAAATTTAAACAATGATTGATTTCCATTTTACGGTCATCTATATGAAAGATTTCTAACGAGATAATAATATCTTTAAGGATTTTTAATTTTAAAATACTGAAACCGAATCGTAGAAAACTTGAAATTAAAACGCAGGACAATACCCAAATTACATAAAGAAGTAAATCTAATAGCAACGGCTGGCCAAACTAGAAAGCAAAATTAAAATCAAGTTGTTCATGAATTGCAGCCCTCCTGTATAAGCTTGGTGTTCTGCTGGGGTTTGAAACCACTGAAGAGGCACCCGATAAAAACCATAGGCACACGGTAGCCCTGACCACTGGGCGCGCTGTAGCGGGCAGGTTGTGGATGTGTCGATTGATTTTTCAAATTGTGCCCAAAACTACACAATAGTTTTTATAATAATACAGTAAACAAATATAAATATACACAAGTTAGCAGTGTTGCTATTATATAACAACCTAAAATTAATCACGGTAAGTATATATAAGGGACGTACGGTAAGTTTTGAGATAGATTACCACAGCAAATATTTAAAATTTATTTACTACTACGCATATTAAGTTTTTGCCCAACGTATGATATATTTTATTGACATTGTATATAATACACACAACAAATATATATTGAAAATAAAACCGTGTTTATTAAATACGCAAGTTTGCTGCTTCTCTCTTGTACGCGTGGCAATCAATGGATCCATTTCTTTTACACCCATTATTAAGAATTTATAAGAACTTTTAAATGGCCGTACTTTAGGGGATCAAAAAATGTGATTATATGGGTGTACTCAGTGTCAAGAAAGTCAGAGAAGAGATGATTGGTATACTGGTTTTGATTCTAGGTATGCTGCAAGAGGCGATGCAGGGCATATGCCCTTACATCGGGGGCTTGTCAGGGGTGGTGCTGGGCGGGCTGGTGCAGACATTCGTGGCCGCGTACTGCGCCCTGGGCGGGGACTGGCCCGCGGACCGGGGCTCCGAACTCCTGGCGGCAGACAGCCCCGCCTATGACTTCATAGTGGTGGGCGCCGGGTCTGCTGGGGCCACCCTGGCACACCGCCTGGCCGAGCACCGCGCCTGGCGCGTGCTGCTGCTGGAGGCGGGGGGCGAGCCCTCCATAGACACCGAGGTAAAGCAAACGAGCTTATGAAGTTCACGCAGATTGACAGAAACAACGGCGATGACGTAAAACGATTGAAATTATTATTTTTTTAGATACCAGGGATGATCTTTGGTACACACAAAACATACGTGGACTGGAATTACACAACAGAACAAGATCCCCGCATGTTCCAAGGAATGATTGGCAAGAGATCCCCCTGGCCCAGAGGGAAGACGTTGGGAGGCTGCAGCGCCATCAACGCCATGCTGTACGTGAGGGGCAACCGGGCCGACTATGACGAGTGGGAGCAGCTGGGGAACCCCGGCTGGGGCTACGAGTCCGTGCTCGGCTACTTCAAGAAAGCAGAAGCGCTCAACGACAAAGACATACAGAGCGACCCGAGCCTCTCCGAGTACCACGGGTTTAATGGAAATCTCCGCGTGGAAAGGTACAGAACGGCTAGTCAATGGAACGAGATACTTATGAAAGGGTGGAACGAGAGCGGATCCAGCATTTCGATGGACATCAACGGAAAAAGTCAGCTAGGAATCACCCACGCTCTCAGCACCACCAGCTCGGGGAAAAGATGGAGCTCTGCGTGGGCCTTCTTGGAAGGAAAGCAAAACGACAACTTGCACATTGTGAGACATGCTCACGTGACAAGGTTAATATTCAGTAATGATAATAAAAAAGTTGTAGGAATAGAAGTCAAAATAGGAGAGGACAAAGAAATTATAGTCAAAGCTGACAAAGAAGTCATAGTTTCCGCGGGTGCGATAAACACGCCGCAGATCCTCATGCTGTCCGGCATAGGTCCCAAGGAGCACCTGGAGAAGCATAAGATCAAGGTCATCGCGGATTTACCGGTGGGGAAGAATCTGAAAGACCACATGATGTGTCCGATTTACTTTACAGCCAGCAAGATGGAGCAGACGGAGATATCCCAAGCGGATATTCCTCAGCTGATGCTGCAATACTTGACAAGCCGGACTGGTCCATTCGCGGGCACGGATCTCAGCGAGGTGATAGGATTTATAAACACACTTGATGACGGCTCTGAAGCGCCCGACATACAGTACCATCACATGAGACACACGGTGAAAGATGCTCTTCTGATGCCATCGTTCCTGCATTCCACCGGTTTCAATGAAGAAATATCCAGCATGCTGATGGAGTTGAATACAAAAAAGGAGTTGCTGGGAGTGATTCCTACACTGTTGCGCCCTAAATCATCAGGAGTAGTATTGTTGAATAGCACAGACCCTATGGACGACCCTTTGATGTACGCTAACTATTTGGACCATGATGATGATATCAAGGCGATACTTAGAGGAGCAGCCTTTGCAGAGAAGCTAGAGGACTCTCCCACGTTTAAGAAATTCGGGGCTACGATCGAGAGACTGAACATATCTGAATGCAAGCCATACGCGTTTAAGAGTGACGCTTATTGGATGTGCACTTTCCAACACTTGTGTACCACAGTCTACCACCCGGTGAGCACGGCAAGGATGGGTCCCATGGGAGACACTAACGCCGTGGTGGACCCGAGGCTCAAGATCTACGGGGTCGCTGGAGTCAGGGTCGTGGACGCGAGCATCATGCCCGATATAGTCAGGGGGAACACCAACGCTCCCAGCATCATGATCGGGGAGAAGGCAGCAGACATGATCAAGGAAGATTGGCTGGGTGCTAACAACACACATTAACTGTTTAATACAACATCTGTAGTCAAACCGATTGATCTAGATCTAGAGGATATATATAAATGATTAAATAAAATCGGCAATAGATTGAATAAAGTGACTTTTTAATTTTTTTTCAGGGTGAACGGTGTCGTCACCATCAAAACATCAAAAAAAATCTAACCTATAGAAGTTCAGTGGTTTTTATTAAAATACAGTAATAATTACACGTGCCATATTAATGTATTTACTCTGTATTAATTCAATGGTGAGACTATTAATAGCACATAAAATAAAAAGTGGCATCTAGCGACGTTTAGCACAAGCACGATAATATTCTGAAATGAGACTTGGTGTTTTAAATGCCCACAGCTAGATCTCCACATAATTATTTATTTTAAAATAACATGACAGTGTAATCTATATATATAAATATAAGCCCCAAAGTAGAAAAATGAGTTTTTTTAAAAATAACGATTATATCAGTCCGAAGACAGAGAAGTTAATCATTAGCTATAACATCAAAAAAGCTATAACTTGGCGATTAAATGCGGACAGTCGCAACTGCCCTTGAATGCTTTCCTCCCTGTTTATTTCTTAGCGGTCTTCTACTTCTCTCAGAGAAGAATGTCGCTTTATACATGAACCTACGCCAACCTGCCTCGTAACGACACTAAAAATATTTATAACTTGGGTTATGTAAGTGGGTATTAAAGCAGTGGAAAACCAGAACATGAAAAAGAAACTGGGTCATGCGAGTGAAAAGTTGGTAAATTCGTCCGTTTTAAGCCTGGCTTACGATCGATGGAAGCGACTATAAGTACATATATAATATGAACACTTATTTAAAAGCAATAGACGAATTTAAACAATAAATAAAAATTAACTTGGGATTTCTTGGGTGTTATGCTGTGTAGTGGTTTCTGTCTTTCGACATTTTGGTCCTGGTACCGACACCGAAACAGGAGACACAAACCGCTGTGCAGCATACAACCAAAAAAACACCCCAACATAACACAAAATACATTTATTTAAGCAATATTACTTATTCTCATAAAATTAATGCAATTATTTATTATCACAATAAATTACGCAATGTTTTGTGTAATTTTGTACTTATTATTCTTTCGTGATAAAATGAAATCTAAATTGAAATAATTAATTGAATATTGTCGTTTATAATTTATTTTAATTGATTTTAATTACTCTAAAGACTCATAATCAGATGTGCTCAATTTGCAATGTATACAACAGGCAAAAAAAACTTACAGAGTGTAAAAATGTATTCCTCATCTCTTAAAACTGATGGGCCACCATGGGACTTAACAACCCGCTAATTCTAGTCTTAGAGTAATGAATATAATTTTTAGCTGCGCAATCGCCATGGCGTGATGTCAACTGCTCCATCATCATTAAAGACGCAGTGTAATCGCGGTATGGAGTATAAAGTGTCATTGTTGAAAAGAATAATCAAAATATCGCAACAGCCTTTATTATAAACCGAGGTTGTCTTTTTAAATACGTTGAAAGTAATGATATTAAATTAAATAAAAATATAATACATTGCATCAATATACCTAATATGTTTGAAAAAAAAAATACTTAGAATTCCATTAAAATATGTACAGAAATATTATTACTATACCTCAAGGTACAAGCAAACTGTAAACCCCTGCGCTGCGAGGCGTGACAATCGTCAATTTAATGACACCTTGACAGAATCGCCAAGTTGTGCATTAACATGCATCTCCCAGTTCCCATGCTACTACGACAGTTGGCATACCAACGGAATTGCACAATGACCTGCTCCCAAATGACTGCTGCACTTTTTGAAATGCACTTTCATATCGCAATCAAAACAATGCAGTTTTTTTAAAAGTGATTATATACGACTACTCGTGGTCTGGTGGAAGGCATATATGCTTTCCATCCATGGGATATGGCTTTAAATTCAACAGGAAAAAAAATACTACGAATCAGTGGCATAGAAGCAATTTAGTATATATATATATATAAATATATACAGAAATACTCCGCTTTACGCGAGGGATACGTTGCGGAAAAAATCGCGTTAAGTGATATTCGCGTATATCGGGGTTTACGATTAAACATACATACATAGTCAAAACTGAATACAAAAAAATACGAATCATTTGAATCAATCACTTTAATTCTAAAAACACATAATACATGTTATTTTTGCTGACAAATACATTTATTGTCTTTTGGGTAGCGTTTCTTTTACGTTCTTGTAAAATACGTTCATAACACCCAACGCTGTTTTTAATTGTTAAGAGAAGTCGATGACTACATTATGTTCATACACATTCTTAAATAAGAAATTCGCGTAATACGAGGCATTCTAACGCGAAATGTGAAATTCGCGTTATAGTGAAACCGCGCATAACGGGGTCGCGTAAAGCAGGATATTACTGTACGATATATATATAATTTGTCTACTGTCAGGTTGTGGTGTGATTTTTTAAGCACCATGTGTACTGGGCGACTACTACTTAAGGTCTCACCATTTACAATTAAAGGCATTAATATATTATCTCCACGTGATTAATAGTGCCCTGTCGTCGCGTAAAAGCTACTTAATTTTATCACCTGATTTGGACTCGAACTCGGATCCTCCGGTGTCGCCGGGAATTCGACGCGGTAACGCAATGCTGAATGGAGTACCTGGACAGGTGATACTCTACTACGAATCGAAACTGTTGCAAGTCTTATTGTGGTGAAGGGAAATGTGGCAGAAATTATACTAATGACGCGTTTAAAGCAGATTGCGTTGAATGCAGTCATTCGCTAGAAGAGATCTAAGTAAACTGCATTTTAATTACGTCAAAAATCAAATCAATGTTAAGGTGTCAAAACAATACACAGAAAAAATCAAATCATAAATAGCTGTCGTTTAAACCGATTTTTAAAAAATTGTTGTCATTATGTAAAGTAAGTTTAGGAAACTGTGTTTTAATGATGTCATAAATCTAGCCAAAGTCTAGCTGTCCGAATGAAAATATATATATTTTTTATCATCAAAGCTATAAACCTTGCTTTTTCCTAAATAACTATAAAACCAAAATATAAAGTCAGAAAATTAAAAAAACGTAGACCTGGTCTAAAACATATATGACTATGCGTAATTAATTTAAATATTTGTTGTCGCATTTAGCATGATTGTATAAGGGTTTTGAAAAATACAGTCAATGAATTCATGGTTTCTCGACGGATACTTTAGAAAATAGCCACAATACTTGTTGATCGAAGCAAGTGTCCTGCAATAATTTATTATTAGGTAGTCAGGTACAGGTAGATTCAGAGGTGTGGATTGATGCGGCCGCTCAAGGGAGATGGATGGGTCGGATAGCTGGAAGCAGTGCGCACATGTAGATCGTGAACAGACGGTAAATCGAGAATCAAAAAGTCAGCGATGACAAGTGCAGTGGTTCAAACATCGTTAAAAACTAGCCCTAATTAAATATAAATTATAAGATTTAAAGTAACAGATCTGAGAGTGATGAAATCAATCATTAATCTGAAAAGTTAAAAAATCCGTTCTTTCCGCGATAGCCATGGAAGTATGGGTAAGAATCCCATCAGTTGGGTTTGAATATTTTTATCATTTCTCAGCGTTCCTTCATGCTTAATTTTTTTGTGGTTTAGTATAAGTCAATAATGCAAAAGAGGATGCCATTGGCTAGTTACCGTTCGGATGTCAGTTGTGTCGCGGCGTGAGTAAATAAACGGTTGCCGTGAAAGAAGAAATGCAGTTAAGCGGCGCACGTTTAGAGCAAAAATGAAACGACGAAAAAAATATTTAAAAAAAAAAAATGACACCGAGTGAGAGTCAAAACTTCATGCTCTGATAAAAGCGACGTTTACGCAGCGGCAAAACACGAAAAGTCATTAAAATCCGGTGGCCGAATTATAAAAAAATGGTCGATGAGGCGGGCCAAAAACATTAGCCTAGCTTTCCCTTTTGCACCACACGAGCAACCCTCTCCTCCGATACGTGTGCAGGTTGTTTCTCTTCACTGTCGGTTGCTTATTTTTCTGGGAGTTAAGCCGCGTCAAGTTGTGCTTTTTTTCTATATATAAACCGCTCGCTTAGAGTGGTGCGCTCGAATACACATAATAAGCGAGACAGATTGAAACTTGAAACACGCGAAGATGAAAGATTCAAAATACAACGCAGCGCAACACCCACGAATAAATCTCAAGTTCAGTTGTCGGTTGTGTTGCAACTCGTGTAGGCAGCTCAGTTGTCTTGGTTTGTTCAGTCCGGTGTGAATGGCGGAGTCACGACTCTCAGAGGGCCTCGGCTAGGTTCTGCTCGGACTTGTTTGTTTGTGGAAAGCAAAACAAACAGAAAATAATAGAATTTCAAGCAATATTGTATATTGAATTTCAACTGCATAGATAATCAAGCATTTCATGAAGATACCACCAATAAAGGAGCTGAAACGCTAGAATTCGAATAAACGGACGCAGTCTGAAACTAAAGAAACTAACAGTCATTACTGGTAAACTGTTGAAATCGAATAAAACTAATTTAAGTTTTAAAAAAAATCTGCGAGTTTATGAGATTCAAAATTTTAAATAATTAATTATTATTACACGTTAATTATAGTTCATGTATATGAGTATTTTTAAGACTTACGACATCTCTTTTATTGCATTATGCCGATGAACATGCGGCCTTACCTGAAACAATAATAATAACTACATAAGTACATGAAATAAAATATAAACATTAATAGACCAGTTAATCAAAAAATGTTGGCAAATAGACTATTTTATTCAATTTTATAGGTATTGAAAGCAATCGACGCCAAGTAAATATAATCCGTTTTCATATATATTAATAAAAATCATACTGGCTTATATATTATCAGTACATGCAATATAATTTTGAGGTCACGCAACATGTAATACTTAATGCATACTCAAATTAAACGGGCATAATTTAAGTATCTTTTTTATATGTCTAAATGTTTAGATATATTTATGTTATTGACATTTGAAAAAAGTGAAATTAGGTTTAATATGCGATGCAAGCAAGCATTAAATTTACGTTTAAGTTTTGCAAGCTCACGTCGTAAAAATATGAAATATTAATTATTCAAAAACATGTTTTAGTATCACCGTGTATATATATATATATATATATATATATATATATATATATATATATATATATATATATATATATATATATATATATATATATATATATATATATATATATATATATATATATATATATATATATATATATATATATATATATATATATATATATATATATATATATATATATATATATATATATATATATATATATATATATATATATATATATATATATATATATATATATATATATATATATATATATATATATATATATATACAGGGAGCGCCATATTTTATTTTGGTGTGTGAATAATAAATAACTTTAAAAAAAAGCAACCGATTTGTATATACGAGGTATTTTTATTTGCCATCCTTTCACGTTGGCACTATCAAACACTGTTTTATAATGCCAACGTGAAAGGTTGGCGAAACCGGTCACAAATAAAAAAAAACAAGCATGTGGAAAATCACTCATGTATTTTATTCAAAAAAATATTAAAATGGAATTCCACCAAGTACTCTCTGTTAAAAATATTAAATTGCTAAGCAAAATTGTCGCATTTGGGGAACGGAGAATCCACACTAGAGCCAAAAAGTTACTGTGTGTGTGTGAGTGTAGATAGTGGTCATAATAAGTAAGTGATGGATGGATAATGATTGATCATTCCGGTGACAATGAAATCCCGTCGGAGAGTGATGGAAAATGGACAGACGTCTCGGAAGCCAATTTCTCCACGGCGAAGAAAATTTTTTCAATACGACCATGGCGCGGACTCACAGATATACGGGTTAGGCAGGGAGGTATGGATGATTTGAAAGGGACGCCTTGTAATATATAACCTTGGCGGTATCTGCTCGTCAGGAGATTTTTGTAATGGCGACATCCACGTTACACAAATAAAAAATAAAATTTAATTTTCGTTGAAAAATGAGTGTGTAACTGTTATTTCAAATCATCCATACCTCCCTGCCCAACCCTGTACTTGCTCGAAAAATTATCAATGAATTCTGAGATTCAAAACATCAGAGCGACATGAAGACGTATCTGAAGTACACCTGATAATTTATTGGAAGAATAATCAATATTTTTGACACAGACTACTCGGTAGAATTTCATTTTAATATTTTGGTGACCGGTTTCGCCGAATATAAAATTACAAGCAATTGAGTAAACTCCCTCCCTTTAACAATTGTTTAAGGGAGGGATAATGCCAACGTGAACGGTTGAAAGGGTGGAAAAAATAATTAATGAAAAAAAGTATTATATTTAATACATTATTGGAAGAACTTAAAACTCGGTCAATAATTACTTCAAAATTTTATACGAACCGGATAATCTACGTTTTGCATTTAAGTGATATATATTTGAGATATACTTGGTGAACTTTCAAAAAAATTATATTATTTTTTAATAAAATGAGATTAGTCAGATGTCGGTATAGAAAGCCGGCGAAAACGATTGCGTAAAAATTTTTTTGGAGAAATCACTAAAAATATTTATAGTATGTGATATGTTGTGATATTCAAAAATAAACGTGATGAGTTTATGTGCAATATTAAGTTATTATGTATAGGGTGCTTGGGCCGTCGCGCGTGACGAGGTCCAGCGGCTCGCGGCCGTGGCGGAGGTCGCCCTCCCCGGCGGTGGCGGTGGCGGTGGCGGTGGCGGTGGCGGCGGCGGTGGCGGTGGCGGCCGGGCCGAGAGCCCCAGTCGCAATCCGCCCGGCGCCCGCACCACTCGCGCCGAGGAAAACAAACAAACACCGACGGAAACAAAACAGCGCCGAGAAAAACAAGCGAGTGCCGACTGAAAAGTGAGTGACCGAGTGAAACAATTTGAATCAAGCATTGAATTTGAAACGACTGCAAGCGAGTACGCGACTTACAGGTAAACAAACTTATCTTAAAATATAATTTTTTAAAAATAGTATGTATCATTTTAAGGTTCACCTGTCAGTACAAGGACAAATTGAAAATGATAGGCGTTATGTCCTGCTGTTAATTTTTTTTTCTGGGAACTATGTTCAACATTAAAGAATAAAAAAATCTATAAACCTTGACCCGAGAAGCTAAGCCTCGTCTTTTTATAAGTTCCATTAGTCTAAATTTTTTAATGATGGCCTTCCGATATGTGTTGATAGAATTAGACATTTTTTTTGTGAGTGAAATACAGAGTGATATTTGCATTGCTATCATATAAAATTATAACCACAAAAATTACACTTCAATCAAACTTTGATATTCAAATTTTATTTAAGTTTTAGGTTTTAAGAGTTTAAGGTTATCATCGAATATATTTGTAATATACTCGTATTTATAGTTGTCTTGTGGCTATGCAATTACAATTGGCGCCTATGTGGACTTCCGGCAAATCCTTTAAATGATTGGAACAAGATCAAGGAACTTGATTTATCAAGGTGGCTGGTGGCCTTATTCCTTGAGAATATTAAAGGCATTCAATATTTTTGACAGAGAGTACTTGGTGGAATTCCATTTTAATATTTTTGAATAAAATATTTGGGTGATTTTCTACATGTCCGTTTTTATTTGTGACCGGTTTGTGACTCTGTTCGATAAAGCCAACGTGAAAGGTTGGCGAAACCGGTCACAAATAAAAACGAACATGTGGAAAATCACTCAAGTATTTTATTCAAAAATATTAATATTAAAGACCGCACTAGCAGCCTTCTAAAAGTTTTACTAGTATAGAGCTTACGAGTAGAGATAGTGTGACCAATGTAACATTTTTGTAAAAATAATCCTTCAAGCACAACCTGAGAGAAACACACACAATATATATATATATATATTCAAAATAACTGTAAGCTGAGATGACATTGAGAAATTACAAATCAATTGAATTTTGAAAAAACAAGCAAAATAATATAAAATCATCTGAATAAAAGAAATTACGCCACGGTTTACAATAAGTACAGCTATTGCTAATTTTATTTATAAATGAATGAATATATTGGGAACATCCATTGTGAGTTATTTGTTGAAGAATTTAAAGCCTTCAAGCAGCATGACGCCGCAAAAGTATTTGGGTTGCCAAAGATGGACATCATTACTGAAAGAAATCCGAAAATAATGCTATATAAAAGAAATTATACATTTCAAATAATGGAAACTTTACCGTATGCAAATTGCATCCTCTATAGAACTCGCGGCAATTGGCAATAAACATAAATCCTCTCTTAAATAAAATATTCAAAAATGTTATATTTCTATAAATATCAAATAAATTATGATTGAACAGTTTTCGGGGTTATATAAATATAATGCACAATCATTATGTGTTAGATGCATTTTTATTTTCATAACAAATGCAGCCGATGGTTTATAAAATTAACATAAGAATGCTAATGAAGATTCGCTGTTACAAATAAAGATGCAGTGACGAGAAGCGAGCTTGAATCTATAATTTTTTATTGCTGAAATCTGAATAAAAAATCATTATAGACTTTCTTTTAACAATATTTTTTTGACTAATGAATGATCTGAGTTTATCATGCATAACCTTAAATGTTACTGAAGTAAAAAAACCAATTCTATATTTATTTAGTTATAAAATTATTGTATAATTGTTTGAGCGAGTCTCTAGAGAAGCAAATTATAAACAAGAAGCCACGTTAGATCTCTAAACAGATCGCAAGGAATCTGTACCGTGAGATATGAAAAAAAGGCCATCAGATATCAGACACAGCGAAGCCTTCGACCTTTATAACACCTATATGTTATTTTCGCCAATTTCTAAGCTCTCAGTTACAACGATTGCGTACAAAATTTATACCGCGGCAATCAATCAGGAAGTTTTGCAAAAGCCATGCTGATTATTCGTGTCGGTGAATGTCGGACTCTCGCGTGTATCGCTAAAGCTGAAGCGCAACAGGTATTGTCTCACCTGGATACCTGTGCGCGTTTTCAAAACAAATAATATTCACGATGTCAACTAATTGCATCGAATTAGACTGACGCTCACGACTTGATTAGAATAAAGCGGTTTCCGTAATTAATTGTTATGTGGTGTAAAATAATTCGGTCGCGGGAATATTATATAGAATTTGATGTTTTGGTAAGGAATGTTTATATACATACATTTTAGAGTACTTAGATTTTTTTTGGAGTGAGGTTTGGAATTGGATGAATTCGGGTAGCGCAAAGACTGAATATCAATCACCCCAATTGAGTATCCCAAGTAAAATCATTCATCCTGTTTAAATGATAACTTTTTTTAGTAGAAGTATTTCTTACGCTATCTATGTGCCGATATTATATAAGTATAATAAAATTAATATTGTTTCTGAGTATTGGTTTTGTTCAGTAGAGTTCGACACTGATTTCTATCAACAACTTCCGATCTTAAACAATAATAAGATATTTGAACGTTCCTCCATTAATACACGTTGAATGGAAGAAAAAAAAACATTCCCTAGACCGCAAGGTTGCCGCAGGAGTAGGCTCGAGTTACCGCCTGATTTGCTGTGGTGAGTAAATTGAGAATATAGCCATTAAAATAAAGCATCATATCGGGTGACTACAAGAACAACCTGGCATTTCACGGAACGTGATATCATTAATGCGATCTATGTTTATTTTGAAATAATCCATGGTTTATTTTATCATAAAACTGACAAGACTGTGGTATTGCTGAAAGTGAGAGTGGACGCTTTCAGTCCTTGTAAATATTTTCATTTAAAAAAAAAGATAGTATATGATATCAAAAACAATAAATGTTATTAAAAAAATATTTTTTCCTTATTGAATATAAGAAATGAAGCGACTTAGTACAAAAAATTAGTTAACACTTAAACTCGTGATTAATTAACTACCGAGCTAAGCAGCCGATAACTAAACGTTATGATCTGTGAAAAAGAATTATGTATTCTTATTACACACCGTGTCTTCAAAGTCTCACTCAGCAGGTGTGTCAGGCCGAGTGTTGAGAGGATAACGACCGGCGCTTCCTCGTGCCACACTGTTAATTACTGTAACGACACTTGTCCTCGGAGACAATGCAGACACGCTGTGCGAGTGTTACAGAGACAACGCGAGAGACGCACTGACAAATTATGAGCTCTCCATTAAATTTAACGTAGAGCCCTGCAAATGTATCGAAAAATACAATTACAAAGAAAGTTTTTTAGATCACTTGGTGGACATAGAAAACACATTATCACGGAAATCCACGCAGACTGATTTTATTTCCTGAAAATGTTAGACTTTTATTGCATGTATTTTTAAAATGTATTGGGTTAAGCGGAAGTATGTCGATACGTGGTTATTACCTAAAACGAATGAATCTTGCGTGAAAACGTTTGAAGAAAGTTACGGGGACATCTGACCGCTTGCGCAAGCCCGCCTGGTGGAGCAGGTGTTGCTCATCGATTTCACCAACCTACCTCGAACTCACGAAGCAACCTCCACCCACCCCGAAGAATACGTGATCGAAAAGGGGAGGATCGATGCACACACGAATATGCATAACAAATATGAAAAATCAACTTGCCAGGAGATTACGAACATCCTTCATTGCTTGAAGCCAATCATACTAAATACTTAACATACTTACAAATTACGAGACTGTCCTTGATAAATAAATGTGCGAATCAATAAAAAAAAAAACATATTGCGAATAAAGTTCATTCATTTCAGTTATTAAAATTTAATTTATAATGTTAAAAAAAATGTAGACAGTCACAGTCAACCACCAATGGACTGAAATTATTCGTCTTTCAATGGGTAAAAATTGCATTGATAAGACACTCAAGATGCACTAGTGATAAATCTAGAAAATTTTACCGGTTTCATAAAAAAAAATATTGCGACTTCAACAGCAATTAAACTTCATTGTCGTAAGCGGAAAATCCATCAATTTTTACTTTTTTTACGATTGTGGTGAAAAAGATACTAAATTAATAATTGTGACTGAAAAAAAAAAAACACGTTTTTAATAACCTCAGCAAAAATTACACTCTACTGACGCCACGATCCGATCAATTACTTATAAAAAAATACTATGCAACGTGATCCGTTTTTATGAACTAATGGATGATGATCTCTCTGCGAATGTATGGAAGGAACTGTTAGCGCTTACGTAGCGGTTTGGAAAGTAATAAATTTGTTGATATCTCCGGGGGTCGTTCCTAGATTTTCACAACGTTTGTTTCTATTACAAATTGTTAAGGGTTCAATCTAATATTTTTCCAAATCATTTCATTGTTGGATTCGGACTTTTTTTAATCAGATTTTTTTTCGGATGTGCAACAGTATTTTATGAAATCGATTTCCCGAATTACACGATCAGATGTTTCATTCCTTTTTGACCTCATAGTTTTCAGGATGGGTTGAGGTTGATTCGTAGAAATCATGAAGTCAAGATCGCGACGGGGGAACTTCAGCCTTGGGCTTCTAGCAGAGAGACTGCCGCGGCCGATTAGTATGCGTGGATGACGAAAAGGAGCGACGTTTCTTGCGTCCACGGAAAATGTTCATTGAAACGGCTTAATTAGTGTATACAGCGCCGGTGACGACAGTGCCGTAGATCCGTGTGCAAAGTTTACATGGTAGGAAATGAGAACAAAAATGGAGAAGAGGTATACAAAAGGGCCACATTGCAAACAGGCCGATTCTCGTTATCATTATATACAATAGTATATACATGTTATATACGAATGTGGATAACACGAGACGCATTTGAGTGGGCTTGTCATCAGTTAACCGTGTATAATTTGACAGTATGTCCGAGGAGGTAACGTGGAGTGGTTACCGCACCCGCGCATGCAACAGGAGGTCCGGGGACGCTCACGTGTGCACTCAGGTACACGTGTTCAATGTTTGCTGTTTGAAATTAAATATTCTTGCATCAGAAGTGCTCACCATGCGTAAAGCAAGCCAGATGTCTGTTTTAAATTAGAATAAAAAAAGATTAGGTTTAAATCCTGGTAACTCTATTTTGGAGTAGACACACACACACACACACACACATATATATATATATATGAAGATAAGGTAAAAATTAGGTAATAGGTAATTCTTTGGTGATATCATGATTTTTAAAACAAAAACTATTGTATATTGACTTTTGTGAAGACTGTCACAATAAGTACGTTGTTTCACATATAGGTTGTTAAAAATTCTCGCTAAGTACCGGTGGCTCGTTAGCATAATTGGTTAAATGCACCAGCCACGTAAGCTTGGGGATGTGGGTTTCGAATCCCGCACAAGTCACGATGATATTTTTCTGAGAGTTTCTTTAATAATTTTTCAATGAGTGAATTACTTGATCATATCAATCAAAAACTATTGAGTAAAATACTTGAGTGATTTTCCACATGTTCGTTTTTATTTTTGACCGGTTTCGCCAACCTTTCACATTGGCATTATCATTATCTGTTTGAATAACAAATAAAAACGAACATGTGGAAAATCACTCAAGTATTTTACTCAAAAATATTAAAATGGAATTTCACCAAGTACTCTTTGTCAAAAATATTGAATTTCTTAAAAACTATTGATTTAAAATCACAGAAAAAATACTCCACTTAATGATAATTCAACACTAAAAAGCGTAGTTTCCAACGGTAGATAAAAATTCAATTATGTACACATTTAATCAAATAAGTTTGACTATTCAGTTTTAACTTATTCTGTTCTACTTGAAAAACGTAAAGACTCATAAAAACTAGCTAATTAAAAAAAAAATGTTTTCAAAACGGTGTGCTTACTCCAATCTTATACGCCTACGATTATGAGTGAGTAAAACTACCTCAGCCTCCATTCAACAAATAAACGGTACGTCAAGTTACGCCCGCGTAAGTCTCGGTGTTAGATTACAAACTAAATCCACGCGTATATCGTTTTAAGTAATGCTGAAGCACATCTCTAATTTAAACCACTGTAACTCAAAGCTTAATTCGTATTACGAGATAAGTGAAATTTTATTTAAGTCAACTGAGCTAAGTCAACAAGATATATGAATAATGCACAGTCTGTGAATCAACTCAGATCTGTAGTAATTAAAGTTTACTTAGTTAGTTAACAAGCTATCATCTGTCGCTGTTATCACAACCCATAAACAAATAATTTTTGTTTTGCAAAGTAATACAATCTAATTAATTTTTAAATGCAAATATATTATTCTTATCCAGCTGTATACATAAAAAAAAGTATTTATGTATTTGTTTGGTAAATAAACAGAAAAAAAGTACAAATAATTCTACGTTATTTATTGCAAACATATTACTTTGCAAAAACGTATATTATTTTTATTGTATCAACGAAAAACACGATTAATATTAATATTATTGCTTAACAAAATATAAATAATCATAAGTTGTATTATATTGCACACCTGCCAGCAAAAAACGCCTGTATTGTCTTTTATCCCACAAAAAGCGGGGAAAATAACCCGCATTGAAGAAAAGCGCTTAATCACTGGTATTTATCTTTTTACTGAAATTACATAACCTTCATAAAAACCGACTGAAATCATTAATAAGAAATAATCGACACCGTTGATCAGCGCGCGTTGTGTTCAGAATCTGAAAAACCATAGCTGCCGGCACACGCTGCGGCACAACAGACACAAACGGTAAACGGCCAATAACGTTTTAATTTAAAATAACGCCTCTGGATGATTTGTGATGTTTATTAAGAACAAAAAAACAATGAGAATTATTATTGATAATGATTGAGTACATTTTTTCAAATATTGAAAATCGATTAAAGAAACTCTTAGAAAAATATCATCGTGATTTGTGTGGGATTTAAACCCACATCCCTAAAGCTTACATGGCCGGTGGTGCATTACCAATTATACAAACGAATCACTTGTACTAAGCATGAATTTTTAACAATCATATCCTATAAGTGAAACAACGTACTTATTATGCCAATTAAATATTTTTAGAAGAGAATTATTATTTTGATTCCTGCATCCCTGTGACATTAAATTTTAAATAATATTTAGGATATATTTTATTTAATAAATAGAAACATCTTGACTCGCACAGGTTTTTATTTTTATATGATAAAACTTAGTATTATTAAACATATGTTCAAAAAGCATGATGTTGTAGAAAAAAAGTGTTTAAAATTAAATTCAGTATTTTTATAACAACTGATAAAAATGCAAAAAAAATATTGAATAATTATGAATAATTTTACTCGATGGAGCACGGCGGAAGCAGACACATTCTCAAAAAAAATAAAAACCATGGAAAATGCGTGCAATTTCCCGGAGGAAGTATCAGGGTCGGAGCGGGAGCGGCGGCGCGTGACGCGAGGGCTTTCACCGCGTGCGGGCGGCGGAAGTGCCCGAAGACGTCCGAAGACTCCCGAAGACGCCCGAAGACACCCGAAGGCACGCGAGCCGAGCACTGCCAGTCGGCGACAAGCCGAGGTCCAGGGTTGGTCCGCACCACGACGTGGGGTCACGCGGTCACGTTATCAATGCATTATAAATAAGCGTATATCAAGACAAAAAATAAATCCATTAATTGTATTCTAATATTTCACACTCGTCTTGCTAATGATATCCTAGACATAAGTATTATTCAACGATGCTCAAGTGCACGGTGCTTGCCGCCAGGCAGTCTCTAATCCAAACAGCGTCGGTGGGCGGGAGTCTAGTAGTTGAAAGAATGTAATTAGTAGTCGGCCAGCGCATCATTCAAATAAGACATTCTTCTTCGTACAATCGAAGTTTTGAATGGACTTTGTCGCATTTCACTTTCCGCCGCTGATGAAACAATATACATTTTAAAATATGCAAAACCGAATTTAACCACACCGATGTGGTAAGGAATCGATTAATGACATTTGCCAATCGAGTTGAAAACCCTTTCTTTCCTAAGCTAATGTATATCGACCGCGACAAATCCGCCTCGCAGTTAAGTTGTAAGCGTGCTTGCTTGACGACCACAGAGTTCTAGATTCTTGTATAGAGTGTATTTAAAACTTTTAAAACAAAACTATGTTTTTTTGCTTCAGCACGTGAGAGAAACTCTAATAATAAAATCATGTCACACGTGAAATTCATGAAAATTTTCTAGGAAAATGAAAATGTTGTTTTGGAATCATTTACTCACAGCTCAAAATCGATACGCCGCGCGTTTTAAAATAGGTTTTTAGTGATGTACTCAAAAACAAGAAATATGTGTCACGATGTTCAGTGCATTGCATCGTGGAATTCTGCACTGGTTTTACAGGTAGATCAGGTCCCTGCATACTCGCTATTGGCAACTGCACGTACCCGCAGGTGAGTGGAGTCTGCGGATGGGCGAGAGCGAAAGTGACTGCCGGCACGTACTGCCGTCTCACTACCGATCCACTGTGCATGTAGAAGTTTAGTTTTAATCAAAACCCAGGTTGAATTTATTGAAACATACTTGTCTGTTACTTTAAGTCCATTATACAAACAGTATTGTAATTATCCATTCTTAAAAAAATTATGTGGACGCTCGTTAGTGGGACATTGGCATCCTGAAAAATCATACTGATTTGAAGGACCCGTACAGTATGCTAATGAGGGTTCGTTATTACGAAGTAAAAATTTTATTGCATCAAATCTAGATCAAAAAACGCATATACAATAATAAAAAGCGAAATATGCATATAATTACAAAACAATCAATTAAAATTTACTGCAGTTTAACTGTTCAAACGTGTTTTATGTAAACTAGGTGAAGGTGGACGGATTTTTTAAAACATAATAAATATAGTTTATTTTAAAAGTATTCAACATTAACACTACGTATTACGAATATAATACAGGTTTATAAATTATTATGCAAATATTTATTTATTTATGATGCCAAAAAATAATAGAATTAAAATAAAAAGAAACAGAAAAACATAAAATAGCTATGTAGTTCAAAACAATAACAAAAAATTGCGCATGTGTTTTAGCAGTAAAAACTAAAATGAAGTAGGATACCAGAGAGTATTTTTCTTGACTTTGTATCAAGAAATTATATGAAAATATCATCAGTTGTGCCTTTCATACACCAGAAAAATTCCAATAATTTTTAAAAAAAATCCAGCAGGTCATTTAAAATCTTAAGCAATATTAAGCAAGTTAAAGCCACACATGTAATATATATTTTAAATCAATAAACAGTTAATAAGAAATAGTGATTGTATGTAGAATATAATTGGCAAATCATTTTTTAAAACTCTTATGCAAATATCTAAACATAAATAAATGTAATGCGAATATAAAAAAAACATAATTGTCTTACGTTTGATGCATAAAAAATGCGAGGTTTCATATCTGGATAGTGATGTGGCAGATTAAGCCTGAAGCTATAACGAATGTGATTTACAAAAATAAAAATACTTACGATATTATAATCAATAAATTTTGTAGCGTAGCCCATCTTTTGCCCAATCTTCTATTGTATATCATTTAACTAAAGAAATTAATCCTCAATTTGTTTTCAATAATATATTGTGTAATATTTATATATGCGTAAAGAACGCTGGAGACGGTCGGTGAAATATAATAATGAGAAAGTATCGATTATATATTTACACAGCAGATTGATTAGAAAATGTATTGCGTAACCATTTCTTTTCGATTATCATGTTGAATAAAATTAAACTTAAATTAGAAAAAAAAAAACAAGTTTTATGATTTTATACACTATTTTTGAATAAATAATGTTGTGTCCCTCAAAGTTAAAAAATAAAAAACTTCGTATGACAAAAAGCTATATCTGATTTTGGGGTTCAATACCAAAATTTCCATACCAGAGTCATTGCATCGATATACATCTGCTAAAATGCATACATTTGTGTGTTTAAATATAGGGATCGGCAAACTTATTAACTAAAGAGCCAAATATGTACATTACTACGTAAAAAAATAATTGGGAGCCAAACATTTTTATTGGTTTGATTATACCCGTAATTTAATGATTTGAAACTTTAACATTAAATTACGGGTATACCGAATAAAACTTGATTTATATATTTATTATCAAACAAACGCCCTGCTTTAAAGTTAATATAATACAATTTTGAAAAGACAAGAAATAAAAAGTGTTATATAAAAACTTAAAGCTACTGTAATACGAAAAAGAATTAAAAAAAGTAAGTTTTATAAAACACATATGTAAAAAAAAAAAAAGTGTTTTACAAGTAAAAATGAAAATACAATAATCGATGAAATCGTTTTTAATGAAAAAAAAAATCTATAAATTTAAATCATGACAATGTCCTTGCATCTCCTTGGAAAGTTTAAGTAAGTCCGGTTTGTATGTTGTTAATTTTAATTTTATTAAAAGCAATACCCGGGGATATTTGTGTCAGAGCCACACTTTGCCGACCCCTGGCTTATATGGACCGCACGCCACTGGATTAAAAACAACATTTAATCCAGCCTAAATGCTTATTTTTGAGGGCTGTGTGGACCGCACGCCACTGGTTCTGCAACACCACTCGAGTCGCAAGCAAATGCAGCGCGGTTGGATTTCTAGACCCGAGTCACTGTGTTGATGTACATCTGCTAATAATGCTGCTAATAATCATCATTAATTTTGGCTTCAAATAGACATACCTGCTATTTATCCTGCATTATGGACTATCGCAAGAAGGTTTTTGATAGCTTTTCCATCTTTATTCCACGTGGAAAGAGGTTTCAGTGCGGTTGCCATTCTTTTTATAAAAAAAATAAATAGATTGGAAATCACTGGGCGAGGAGATTTAAAGATAAATCTGACTTATTTGAAGCCAAATATTGAAAATTTTCTATCAATGCATCAGACCCATCCCTCCCATTAAAAGTATTGATTTTTTTTAGTGGATGGTACTATTTTTGCATTTTGTGTATTTTAATTTATAAAGGTATACAGTAAAACCTGGATATAACGGACCCCTGTTTAAAATATTTCAGATATAACAGACAAATGTAAAAATTCAATATTAGCAAGGCAAGGGGTATACGAAAAACAGGAAAATTCGACAAAGGGTCGACAGGACAAAACAAACAGCTCTTTATTGCTTATATGGACCGCACGTTTAAATGTTGATTTTTAAGTATACTATAGGGCTGCGTGGACCGCACGCCACTGGTTCTGCAACACCACTCGAGTCGCGGGCAAATGCAGTGCGGTTGGATTTCTAAGACCCGAGTCACTGTGCCGATGTACATCTGCTAATTATGCATCGGACAAATCACGTTTCCGAGAGAAAGTGACGCGGCGGCGAGGAACGCGCGCCCGGACGTTGCTAATGTGTCGCCGGATCGGTGTCTAGGTCGCGCCGCCGTAACCGACTCAAGCCTTGTGGTCAAGTTGAAACGCCGGCGGATGTGATCTACCGAAATGTTCCTACGCAAAGACACCCAAGTGAACGTGCAATCAAAAACTGTTGAATAATTTTAAATAACCATTTTTTAACTCACGCAGATGTACTTTGTATACGTTAAGCATTCGAAAAAAAAAAAACCAATATTGCTGAAAAATATTTTTTAGATTTTCATGCTGATTTTTTTAAAAATGCCCGTTCTCCTTTTTACAAGAATGAACAACACTGCAATTCAGAATTGTGACATATGAATAAATTCTCTAAAAAATAAATAAATGTCGTAATCTCCAAGCAACTCAGATATTCATATTCGTGTTCGCAAATACGGAGTATTAAATTAACTAAATTTACCGGTTTGAAATATTTTTGTGAAAAATGAATAGCTCATTAGTTATTAATAGTTGAGGTGTGTATTTAAATTTAAGTTTTGTTTATTTTTAATTTGATAAGTATGACTCTTTGTGTATTTGTGTCTAATATATCAAATAAAAAGTAAGAAAACGTATAAGCAATTAATGTGTCTCTGGAGAAATTACTTTGTTTGTATGAAAAATGATCAACGCACGGAAGAACGCGCAACCCGAAAATGCACAACACATTCTGAATAGAAATGGTCTTGAAAATTAAGCAACAATTGTAGTCTTAATACTAAACGGCTCCTTAATGCTTTTACGTAAAATATTTATCACATTTAATATACACGGTGTGTCAAAAGTAAAGGTATCGGCTGAAAGACATTTTACCTATGTATCTCGTAAGATTTACATATACAATTTTTTTTTAAATTTATAATAGTATATGATTAAAAACTAACTTAAAATTTTTGCTGGTTCTGCTGGAAAAGCCGTATTTAAATTTTTCTCCATCTGTGGCTAACGAAACTTAGCCACCTGAGTCGAAATGTAGAAAAATCATTAATAAATTTTATAGTTGTTTTGATCACCGAATTATGTAGAGATTATATTATTATCAAAAAAGGCACACCTTTTTTAAAAATAAGAAATGCAAATTTGGAGACATCGTGTCTAAAAAAATGCGTAGTAACTGTGAGTCGAGCGGAGTGCGGTCATCCGTTACGCAAGTGTCTCACGCAGCAGGTCGCGCAACGACAATTTCTCCTGCCCCGTTTATGAGCGGACGTCGCCGAGCG
Source organism: Atopsyche davidsoni (assembly GCA_022113835.1). Taxonomy (NCBI): domain Eukaryota; kingdom Metazoa; phylum Arthropoda; class Insecta; order Trichoptera; family Hydrobiosidae; genus Atopsyche; species Atopsyche davidsoni. The sequence continues at coordinate 1,177,786 of JAILWY010000011.1, read as the reverse complement.
CGCACCGCAATCAGCGAGCGAGCGTGCGCGCCTCAAGTGCAAGTCCAGGGACTCCGGCGTGCGTGTTGACTATACGATAGGATGACATTCTTCTTCATCGGGTGCCTCTTTTCAGAGGAGTCTGGTGACCATCTCATCTTACTGAACATATGTTTGTCAGATTAAGGTTTTCTTAGGGAAGTTAAATTTTACTGCTTCAAATAAAGTTGTTATTATACAGAGACTATTTTTTTTATATATACATATTACACGACTATAGAACTGCCTTATCTTCAATATTACCCAAAATAAGCATTAAAATTATTAAATTACTGTTATTAAAATTAATATCACATCGGATATAATTCTTTAAACGAAATTACACTATTGAGCGAAGTAACTGTAAATCACAAGTATACACATTTCAAGCTTATTGATAACTGCTATGTTTTTTTAAAAATTAAATTATTAAAATAAAAAATTCAAATAAGTAATATGGGAATTATTTTTATAATTAACGAAAATTGTAGAAACTTTAAGAAGCTTTAAAAAAAGCAGAATTTTTATTTACACATATACATTTATACATATGATTCCAAAAGTTAAAATTTATGTGATGATTTACTAGTGAAATGGAACACGGTTAAGTATCAAAAGCGAAAGCATACGAGAAAAGATTGTAGATTTGCAATGCTGACATAGTTGTGAAATGATAAAGGTTCAACGTATTACATTATGAACAAGCATAGAAAACTAGATAAGATAATATTATACTATTTCAAATCCAATTTTCCCTTTCTAAACAAACACACACTTCCTTGTTATATGTTGAAATATTAATAGAATATATGAATAGAATAAAACAAATCATCTTTATCGCAAAGCTAAAAAATGTTTTATCTTTGTTTTGTAAACACACAGTTGCTAGGGGCGTCCATAATTAAAACACAATCAATTACCAATACGGGGACAGCCGCGACATACAAGGAACAGACGTGAAGGCTGTGACACAAAAATAAGCATCAATTAACATTATTATTTAATTACAAAAGTAGCACACAGTACTAAACAATAAGTTATATCCTTTGAGATTAAGCAAGATCAGTATATATGTATATTGAAAAAAAAACATTTATTCGCAGAATTTTTTTTTTATTTAATCCTTCTAAAAAATCATAGTCATCATGTTTAAATACGAACCAGTAAATATAATTCAATAAAAATATGTATATATACAATGAGGTTATACATCGTTAATATGTTATCCAAGATTGAGTTAGGTTAGGTCAAGTACTAAACAAAAAAAAAAACCCAAAATATATAATTAAAGATGTCGTTTAATCATACGAAACAATTGCGGCCAAGGATCAAAGAACACCTGAATCGTGCTTCGACCCCAGCACGATTCAGGTGTTCAGGTGTCCTGGCCGATATACTTGCCGATACCAGCGCGAGTAAAAACACTCGAGAGATTCTCGAGCACACTGTCATAAGTTGCGAAAAACGCGCAATATGACCTGTGAGGAAAACCCCACTCTAATGAAGTCAGCTGATACCAAACTAATAAAATTAACAAATCAACATTCCTACCAGACACACACATTAATACAATATTGATCAATTTATACAAACAGTCAAACGGTTATCAGATAACTGCAATTTTAATTTGTAAGCATTAAGCTTTTAAAGGTTTTGTAATACTGATGTAAATATAGGGTGTCCAAAAAAAGTATCGGGTATTTGTTTTAGTGACCGTTATTGCGACATGCTGCGTAAATTTTTGGGCCCAGAGTTGCAGGAGTTTCAAGGTTTCAATTCGAAAACGTGGTTCCAACAAGACGGGGCCACTTGCCATACATCCAATCAATCAATCGAAGCTGTTAACGAATTATTCCCTAATAAGGTCATTTCACGTAGAGGTAACATCAACTGGCGTCCCAGAAGCCCCGATCTTAGCCCTCTTGAATATTTCGTATGGGGATACCTTAAAGTAGGGTTTATGAGAATAATCCGATGAACCTAACGGAATTGAAACAAAACATCAGGTCAGAAATGGCAGCAATATCGAGGGCTATGTGTCAGCGTGTTATCAGGAATCTTCGTTTAAGATTAGAAGAGTGCCAGCAGCGCGTAACGGTCACCATTTGGATAACATCATCTTTTTGAAACTATTTTCACAAACTTGTAATCAACAATAAAAAAATACTTAATTACTAGTAGTTTTTGTTTTACTGAACTAACAAATACTCGATACTCTGTTTGGACACCCTATATAATCACTTCTAAAAGATGAAGTTCTTGAAAAGCCAAAAAAACCTTAAGCCCTTTGGCGTTTCCATGAGATAAACATACATTACTTTTCTTTTAATTATGTATGAGAATATTTTATTAAAAAAAACAGTGCTTATTTAGAATCGAACAAAAAAAAAATATATAAATATATATAAATAAATACAACTTGCAACCAACTTGCAGCTAACCATAAAAAAAACACCTAAAATAATGGAACGCTATTGGCTGATTGCAAATGGGTCGCAAGTTGTGACGCAACGTGTGTAGGGGCCTTTAAATTATGTTCCTGTGCAAATCTATTTTACAATTCTCTGAACAAATATTAAAATGGCATGTCTGCAAAGGTGCTTTACAGACTATTGATTTTCGATATAAAATGTATTTATGGCATTCTGACCTCAAGAATTACAAACAACTGACCATAAACGTTAAAAAAAAAAAACTATCGACGATAAAAAGCAATTTTAATATTCTACGCGGAATGTTCGATACAAAATTTTATTTATGATCCGTTATTATCTTATTTTATCGGGAAGATATTGCATAAAGATTTCGTGTAAGATAATGCAATAATTAACAACATTTCATTGAGAAAAAGGTTAAAAAAATATTCACATGACATAATAGAAAAATATTTGAACTTTAAAAAGTATTAGATTTGCTAAGTGCACGTATAAAATTTGTATTTACACTTACATAAATTTAATGTATATCTACTATAATAATATCATTGTGTGTGTGTATGTTTCATTTTTTGGTTCTCTATAGAATATCTTAAAAGATACAACGCTGATTTTTTGCACGTAAGTTTAATAAGTTTTTCCGCAGTTATGTGTCGAATTTCAAGACGATAGAATAATATTTTCATTCATAATCTAATTTAATAAAACTAAAAAATATGCTTTAGCGAGTTTCAATATGTACGAATTATATGATTCTGTTGTTCACCGCGAGAATTTCAAATTTAAAATTTATACAAAAAAACAACATTTGATGCTTCTTAGAAATTTCCAGTTTATGTCAGCTTGACACAAGTACCATCTTTATTTTTTTTTATCGAAATTGCGTTAGAAATTATTAATCACATCATTAATAACTCAAAATGCCACCTAAAAAAATAACACTGTCTACGCACAGCAAACGTAATTCAAAAAGCAAACACTATTGCATCGTTCATTGAATACGTCATTCTGTGACGGGCAACATTTCTAGTATATATATATATATATATTTCTTCAATGTTAGTACCATGGAAAATGACGTGCCACGTCTGGTTGTTTAATAAACCGTTTTTATACTGACTCTTTTAATTCACGATATATGTAAAGTTTAACTTAACATCCGCCTATTAACATCCGAGTTCCATGAATGAATTTATTTCGTGCTAATGAATATCAGTTGCTGTCAGAAATATGATAAACAGCACAGCAATAATCTCCACGCACCGAGTGTCGAAGAACCTCCCGGTACATTTTTTTTTTACAAAACCACGCAGAGGCCGTTGCAGAATTCGACCACAGCCTGCGTAATGAGTCGACGCTGACGTCACGTTGAATATTTACTAACAACCGTGAAAGGGATTTCACTTGCATCACGGTTACTTCGGTTGAGGTAAAAAAAAATATATATTACTTAATGGACCTTAAGATTATTGATTCAGTAACCACTCATTTAGATTGTAAAATACCACGTCGTTAGCTTATTAGATCTGCGGTTTAAAACCACGAAATGTTAGTTTAAAAGATATCAGATCCAATAAGCATATCTTCTAATTTTATAAATAAGAAATAGGAGTTTGAGCCAGTGGCTGGAAGTTGGAAGTACAAATCAACCTTCTCTGAGGCTCTTGAAAAGAAGACACATGTCAATAAAACGGTATATTGCTCGTCAAACTTAATCTTGCTATAAAGAATAGGGTGCGAGCAATAACCAAATGAAAATAAACAAATATCATGCCTTTATTAGGGTGCTCGTTATGGTTTTGATTTACAACACAAAATACGACATTTAGGTTTGATTTTGTTGTCAGTGTGTGTAGCCGGCTTTAAAATACTGTGAAATGAGATTTGAATAAAACTAACTATACCGATAACCTTGACACGCTGCAACCCTGCTAAAATTATCTTGGAAAGTAGGCCTATTGATTTAAAAATAGCAGTTATTATCAAATTTGCATTGAAATATATCAATGCTTTAATAATAATCATGGTATATTTCCATTTAAAATAATTGCGTGATAAAAACTAATGAAATAATCTTAAATATACCTCTAATATATTCTAGATCAAAACAAAGGAAACTTTAAGGCAGTTTTCTATCTATTTATATCAATATAAACCATGTTTCAAAAATAAAATTTTATAATATTATATAAGGCAAAATACATGGGTCATGTAATACAAATTATCGTTTTATAAATGTAACTAAAAATAAACGATTAGTTACAGAAGTAATCTACCATTTAATGCCTTAGCCATGATTTATAACATGTACTTAACAAAGTTACATTAGAATAAGTACATTGTTACATTACAGAAAAAAAAACCTAAAATTAAAAATTACATGCTTTCTCTTGATACATATTTGGAATATGCATTATTAGTGCCATACTCTATTTTAGCGGCTTTACGAATTTAACTAAAAAAACAATATAATTATTAAAATTACTCTGCAATATTTAGGAACACTGACATAACATCAATTTGGCTAAGACCATTATGTATATGTATCTAAAAATACAAAAAAACTATGCAAAATCGTATAGACGTAATCGAAAATAAAATCATAATCTATTCATATAAATATTTGAAAGACATGATCATTGAATAATTATCGCAGGAAGTTCACGGACCTTTAATTATTTTAATCTTGAATAAATATTAAAATTACTACGAAACAAACATATCTTATATCGAAAAAAATGTTTTCCTTAACGATTGAATAAATTAATTAAAAAAACACATTTTAACAATATTAACATTTTATATATTAATTAATGGTGTTGAACATATTTCCACTGTAAATTGTAAACATTAAACCAGCATTTTTTTGCAAGTTATGAATAAAAATTAAATTTTTACGCAAAGGAAAAATAAAACAAACAAAGCAGGCTAAACACGCTGCGACTAAACTGACAACCTGGCCTAGGAACAAAAATAAAGAAACGCTATTGCGGATAATTACACCTCTGTTGTCGTTTGTGTCGCAACGTGCGTAGCCAGAATAAAATTATCTAAATATAGTTCATAGATGAACTGTGTTATATTTTACACATGAATAAATATTTAAAAAAAATACAGTACGTGAAAAACAGTTTAAAAAAAAATAAATCGGTGCACTTAAAGATATGCCGTTGAGACCGTGGAGCTGTCGCAAGACGACCGGCCGACTGAAACTGAAACGTCATGATGAAATGTAGTTGTACAACACGGCGTGAATACCCAGTATGCAAGGTCATTGGGTTATTGCCACGTTTATACCCAGGTGGCTGCAAATCTGCCGATTTACAAACCGAGCTTATTATTCTTGAGAATGGGGATCGTGTTAAAATATATATTTTTTCTGTCGGGTACTATAAAGATTTTATTAGAATTGGATAGATTTACAGAAATTATCGCAGCAAATGCAGCCCCGAATACTCGCGCGTGACCCCGGCGGTCGTAAAGTCGACAAGTTCGTCAATCATGAGTTTTAAACATACACGTATTTTTTATTTAAAAAATAAAAAAAATTATTTACACTATTATAGTAAACATATTAATAGATATGTAGATCGATTGCATAAGAAAATATAATGTATGAGTTTATGAAATTGCTCTCTATAATGAGCGATAAAAAAAGGTTTATCTAAAAATAGATGAAATATGCAAATTAAATTTGAATGCACAAGCTTGAAGTATACTTCCACATATCGATGATATAATAGTATATTGATTAACAAAATAAAATACTAAACTATGTATTGAATATTTTATAAATGAGCCTACCTCAACAATATCAAAATACATTCAGATTCATGAATATATATAACATATTATTTACAAACACGAAAAAGTCCGTTTTAACAACAACAACAAAAAATATGTAAAAAAAAGATCATTGCGATAAATTCCAATATTTTCTGTAAAAAGTAAACAGGCTATTTTATAGACAAGTAAAAAACACACAGCAAATATGAAATATTGAAGTTTTTGTTAGTCAAATAAAAAAAACTATTGTACTATAAAATTCCATAGATTCTAAAGAATGTCTTGCCTGGCTGCGTTCATTGAAATTCCCCAAAATTTGTGAAAAACCTAAAGTCGCCAAGTAAGTGATTTTCTCTCGCATATATTTTTCAATATATTCAAGTATCGTAAGTGACTCACTCTGCATGAAGATGCTGGCATGTTGGAAAAACTAGTCGCGTCAAAAAATAAAAAGTGGGATATTAAATCACTAAATATTCCATTAACCGCCAGGCGATGCACTTTTAGCACACATGTCTGGTGCAAATGCGAAAGTTCTTAGCCTCGATTAATACTGAAGATAAAATTGGAAATAAATATAATTTCTATTGAGCCCATGGTATTTATCGGTAATAAAAAAAAAAATTAAATAGGAAAAGATCCTTGGAGTTATAATATATCGCGTCGTAGCGATATAAAAATAATGTTGATTAAGACTGAATAAAACTTTTGTAATTTTGTTTTGATAAATCGATGATTTAAGATGCTCTAAACTTAAAAAGTTTTGTATTAAAATATTTGTCCAAAAGTATTAAACTAATACTGATTTACATTAAAAATAGTCTATTAGGTCGAAATAAGATTATTGCGAGTTTGCCCAAAGTTTCTTTAACTATAAGTACGTGAAAAATAGGCTATCATTTTATGAGCACACAGTCGTCAATAACTTAAGTGTTGTGAAACTATGAGAAACTAAATTTTAATTACACGAAATTAAATAAAATACTCACCACTATTGTGCATTAGCAAAATTTAAGTGTAAAAAAAATATAGCCCAAAGCAAAGTCCACTGTGCAAAGATAGCCAAGGTAATTTACCTGCAAACAAAAGAGAAAAAAGCGTATTAGTTTTATAAGTTATTAAAACTTTTTATCAAACCAATCACGTTATTCAATATATTTTTTACATATTATCTTTAAATAAATTAACACCTAACTTTTTTTATATCGGTTCAAGTATTTATACTAAAATTAATCAATTTAATAGTCAGTCAATGTTCATCTCCTCGAGATAGATATCAAATATATCAAACATTTTCCTCGATTTGATTAAATATTACATTGAGATCTATTAATTGGTGAGTACATTATTAATACTTATACGTATATTTTTTCCACACTGCTTTATTGTGTGACAATATGTTAATTAATTTTTTTTTGGCACACGTGAAATTCTCAGTAACAGAACCACAATAGTTAGTTTTCATTTACATATTTAAAAAAATATTTTAAGTGTTTATTGTCGTTTAATGTGAGAATATATTAATTGCTTTACTAATTTTAATATGATACTTTATCTAGAATGTCTCGAAAAAAATAATATTTTATGAAGAATACGACATAATGTACATGAAATATGGTTTTTGGGTTTTCGTTTTTAATATTCCGACATTTCAGTGACGGTAGAGAGTCCATCTTCAGGGATGTCTGTATATGGTGTCTCTGGTTATTTATAAGTATATAGTTTTTACAACGCACGTACGTACAAATATATGCATACAGGTTTATTCGCACCGTCAGTAAAATAAAGGCAATTAAAAAAATATTGGTAAACTGGCCAGAGTCGTTGATCTTGAATCTGGTGCCAGCTGAAATCGGTGTGAAGGTCCGGTGGAGGCACTCCATTCCAGGTCTCTGATGCTGCAAGCATTCACTCCATCTGGCGCGACGTGCGAGATCAAATACAAACGGTCATCGGCCATACTTAATTAACCTCGCTGCCTGTGAAACTCTGAATCGTCATTAAATTCTCACAGAGAGCCGACCGACAGATCGATCGAAAGTCATTGCGTGAAAATCGATCTGTTTAGAAATTAAAGTGAACTTTAAGATTTCAACTAAACCACTTGCTTAGAAACTAGTTAGACATGGCCAGCGATAAGCTTTCATTTTTCTTCGTTATTCTTTTATATTATATACCACTGAAAGTGCAGCATGAATTTAAAACATGTATAAAATCACATGAGAGATTAACCTAATTATTATTTGAATTTGGATATACCAACGTATTTCTTTAATAAAAAGAGATGTATTAAAAATCGAAGTAATAAAAAAAAAAATTAACCATGCGTAAAAACATGCATTTAATCTTTGTTATCACAAATCACAAAAAAACTGTGTACGTTTTTTTTCAATTTTGGTAACGTCATGGGTGAATTCATCTGTGATGAATAAAATTTTAGGCCCATTGTTTTAAACAAGTTAACTTTTTCTATCATTATATAATGTGAAAAGAAAAAAAAATTGATGGCGTAATTCAATGTAACATCGAAATAAAAATAAATAAAACACAACACTATAAAAAATACGAATGAAATATACCATTATGATAGTATTGCAGTCTTCAATTATTTTTTCTAAAAAAGCGTTGCGATTGTGAATAATAGAGCTTCTGCGCAATCATTAAAAAAATAATGCAATCCGCATTATGCTAGTACATTTAAATACATCATTAAAAATAGCACATCATATACATAAAAAAATGGCATTTAAATAATCTGAAATTGCGAAAACTGCATTTAACACCGGCTGCAAAAAAAAAACATGTGTAGAAACAGCGCCCGTTGTTCTCGACACAGAAGCCGCCCGAAGAGCCTCACAATAGAACCTGAAGAAAAAGAAGAGACGTTACGCTATCCGGAGGAAGCATTGTGCCGAAAGATGAAAAGAATTCGTCCAAGAGTGTGCACGTAATTACTCCACGAGACGACCTGACATTCCAGAGCAAATAAATTGAAAATTGATACCGAATAATGTATCAGTTTTTATTGATATTTAAACAGAAAACATTTCTCGACTTTCAGCTATAAAACATGAATTATTGTTTTCAGTATGTTCAGTTAGCAATTTCGATACAATTTATCAGTCAAATTAGCCTTACTTTTGCGCACAAGTTCAAGGAGGCTCTCATCCTGTAGCTTGCAGCGGTAACGGTATTATGTGAATTTTTAAAAAAATATTTTACAACAGTTCCTAGGGCTATTTGCGTTGTTGCACATAGTTAATATCCCATTAAATGACTTGCTTTAGGCTGGATATTAATTATTTTAAATACGCCTCCAAGAGTTAAAATACTGTATGAAGATATTAAAGAATATTACACAATGAAAAATTACAAGAATTCGATAAAAATTAATGCCTAAACGTGCACACCCGAGTCTTCAGTGTTTACAAAACTTAATCATCCATTGTCCTGCAACAGATGTAACAATAACACCGAAAGCATCACGTACGCACAAAAGCATTAAAATTAATTAAAACTACAGAAAATCAATTTGTTAAAACGTATCAAACGCCCCAAACGCAAGCGTCCGATGGTGAAAATCCACCACGTATCGATTAATGAAACAATGGGATATATTTCACATGAAATCACCATTAATAGTATCAACCGATAATTATAAGCCAAAACAATGGGCGATTTATAATCTAGACAGGTGCAGCGCGATCATTTATAATAGGATGCACTTTTGATGAATGCAAGTGATTTTCTTGATCAGCTGTACGAGCAAGCGATTGATTTTTATGGAGTTTGTGAAATATAAAATCTCCCGCTCGCGGAATAAATATAAAATAGACGACAAGTTTGCATTAATGGCTATTTTATATAACCTGTTATATATTTAAAACCTCTTGGAGAAGATGATAGTTTCTCTTTCAAACATAAATAAACTTCGTATTATAAAAGTTACCATCTTAGATGACAAACACTAACAAAGTAAAACTATTAAAATACCTATTAATTATTAAGTATTTCACAGTATTTTTGTGAGAATCTCTTGAATATTAAGAGGCTTTATTGACTACAAGTTTCGATAGAAAATTTCACCACTTTCAGGTGACAATATAAGCCTATTTTCGATCTATTACCTGATGATGACGAATATTATTATCAAATGAATAATAATGAACGAATAATATTATCACCAAAAAAAATAATATATTGAAATACTATCGAGACCACCTGTGGCATGTTTTACGAAAGTAGTATTATTGAAAGATAAATAGGCTGTGTTTTTAGGCTTTAGCGGCTGTTGTCATTAAAATAAATTCTCTGTGCTTACATATTATGCCGAAGCCGAAGAAATAAATTCCTGATCAACACAATTTTTTTTTTTTTAAATAACGCAAAGTATTAATAGAAACACTGTCGGAACCGCGTCATCGTTAAGAAACTACGCTAACCACTAGAAAACAACGCCATTAACGTTAAATGCCTGTTCGACACGTTTAATGAAAATAAAAAATCTGTTAATTCAAATGCTTTTCCTGCCGTTCCGCACTTTTGTGTCATGGACTATCAAAATTGTTTTTTTTTTTTTGTAATGTAACTGAAAAAAAGTATTAGGCGTCGTTTCCGTTAGGTATTTATAAATATATTAGGTTCGATGGCGACCGCTGAAAAAACGCATTCAATATTAAAATCAAGGGGAAAAATGTGCAACGACGGTAGAAAAAATCAAATTGCACGGAGAGTTCAGTCATTCGGCACGTTAGCCGCCACATCGGGTGAAGGTTTCAATTTTTTTACACAAATTTTATAACATTCAATTGTTTCCGTGAGGTCATTTTTTTACATAACTTTAAAAATAACTCCATTTTCTGGCCCAGGTGAGGACAAAAACAATTAATTATTTAAAGTCACGGCCGATGGATTTTTTGCAGAAAATCAAAGTCAAACTTGCGAGTTTTTCAATGTTTTAGTTGAAGAGTTTTATTTTTCAGGACAATTATAATAATTAGTTCTGAACAGTATATTTAAAATTTATTGTTTTTTTTAGTTATAAATGAATTATCTCCATTACAGAAAAAAAATTATGATTTGCAATGCATTTATATAAATATAATTAGCTGAATGTAAAGATATCGTCTGAATAATTTGATTCTGCTTCTTTATAGTATAAGTGTTTATATTGTTTTGGAAAATATATCAATAGTCTCATGAAGCATTAAATTATGTAAATAATTAAAATCTATACGTATTATTGTTATATAGTCATTAAGAGTGTAAAATAAATATAAAATTTTAAAATATGCATTATACATAACTCTGCATGACAAGATATAAAAAAATCAAATAAATTTTTGAATATCCAAATATATTTATAAATAAATACGCGTGAATTTATTAAGAAATAATAACATATTTGATACTGTTTTTCCTAAATTTGATAAGTTTTATACGCATGATTAAATTGAGGCCATATCGACTCAAGCTATATTTTCGGATGAAAAACGAATCGATTCACAAACGATTAATTCATAAGTGGAGCAAAACGATTGCACCATTACTTAAAGACAACTTGAAAACCATGACTGCTAATTAACAGCTTTTCATGAAATAATAAACGTAAAACGTTATTTCAAAATTAATTTGATGATAATTAACATAGCAACTACGCAAAAAAATACTTTCAATATTGAAAATAATGTGATAAAAATTTATCTGTACCTTGAAATGCTGTTGTATGATAGGTAATTTTTTGCGAGTATGATTTCGAGCAATTGGATCAGAGCGAATCGAGCTTCGTTTGGCGACGTTTAACAGTGATCCAATCGTGGCTTTTTTTTTGGAATTCTTCAGGGCCTGGTTAAGGCATATAAAAAAAAACGTACCGTGTAAAAGCGTGAAAGGCCGTGAGCACAGCGTGTGCAGCTCTTAATGGATTGGACTCGGTTTAGTCAGATTCGAGAAGCCCGCCGAAGAGGTCGCACTCGACACCAGAGCACCATAATTTGTAGAAAGTGAGTTGAACTTGTCAACCTCATAACAGTTAAACATTATTGTTATGTTTTAAGAGACAGTATGCTTTTTTTTTAAATAATCGATTCGCACACGAAACGACGAGAAAAATCTTCGAACGATTGCACGGCTAAAAGCAAAAAATATTAGTAGTATTGTTTTTTTGTCGTTTCACGTCTATTGTATATACATACAATATAAACTTTTGTCAAGTCATTGCTAGTTGAGTAATTAATTGCTTATATTCGTACGTTTTCGCAGTCGTTTTTATTATTTGATTTGGTTTTAAGGGTATTGAGCTGCGTCAAGGTCACGGGGACCAAAAGTTGGAAGACAGAAAATTACTAGTATATATTTTTTTAGGGATTTTAAAAACATTTTTTATACAAAAGTTTTCATGCACTTCATGAAGGTATCATCGACATAAATAGTTTTTTTTTGATTTCAGACAAGCGGCATCAGGTTGACAGGATCCGTCCCCCCCCAAGGTCACGCAGACACCAGGAAGCTGGTGCCATGCAAGTGATGAAGAGCATCTCCAGCCTGGCCACGAGCTGCGCGAGCGCGCTGGCCACCTCGCGCTTCGGCCTGCTGCGTCAGCTGCTGAGGAGAGCCGTCAGAGTGTGACGCCGGAGTGCCGGGCAAGTGCGTGCTCGCGGCTATCAAGCCTACGCGCATTTATATATACATACATATTTAAGGTATTTAAATATCTGTGAAGATATCCCTTATATGAAAAACCTGATAGCGAAAAAAGTCCAATAACAATGGCTGCCAAAACCTACGAACACACTTAAGGCAGTTGCTTCCAGCCTTTAAATTGCCTCTGGTGTCCAACCGGACACCAGAGGCAGTCCATTACCTGGCGAAATCGTGTCATTTAATTAATTTAATTGTCACTTTATTTTTCTATGTCGAGTATTGAAAAAACTATAAATTATATTTATTATTTAATTAACGTCAATTTTCGAGGTAAAATAAAATTTTGAAGATGTTGAAAATTTGGATAAAATGACGACTTTTCAACACCAAAGTTTGGTAAAGATTTTTTTTTTAATTCATAAATTAATTTTCTAGAGGGGGTATATAATTATTCTTTTAATTCCAGTTAAAAAAAGGACTCTTAAGTGTTTAAGATTCTTGGAACAGGTACATAACAAAGCTCCAAATTCCGACACTTCAATCGGAAAAACACATTTTTATTGTATTAAAATTTATAAGAAATAAAAAATCTTCGTTTTGGAAGAAGGGATGTATCTAACTTTTTGCATTAAATTTTTTTGATTGTTGTGGTTGATTTTTTGCAATAGGTACGAGAAAATTATCAAAAAACTCGATTATGGGACCTAGACCCTTAACATCTACGTAGTATATTTCTCAATAATCATTTGTTATGGTAATCGTTGTAGAGTGCGTTCTTCTTGTAAGTAAGCCATAAAAAATAAGCACGCTGTCACAAATGCATACAATACACTGTTACTTATTTCAATGGATTTTTAAAGCAATAACGTACATCCCTAGATCTATCGTAAAGAGTACATTGAATATTTTGTAAACAATTTATCACGATGCACGCAATGCTCGCAGAGGCATGAAGCTAATTACACCAGTTTGGCATTCACCTGCCAGGACTGAGATCAGACTAGGAACCTTTCGATCGAGAGTCTGATTATTTTGTAATATTGTTGTGTTCTTATAAATATTTAAAAGCTAAAACAAAGATTTTTTTATATAATCATTCAACCATTAATATTTAAGCCAAATCTTAAAATTTACCAATTTATGAAACATCAATTTTTTTTATTATACGTACACATACATATAAGATGATAAATCAAAGGAAGTATGTCGAAATCTAATTCCATTTACATACATTTTTATATAATAAACAATTATATACGAGACACATTTTAATAGTGTTATTTTGCTTTTATGGCTTTATGTGATAATTTAATGAATTTATTTTATTTTTAATATTTAATATTATTGATCACCTCATAAAGGTTACAACATGTCGAAAAAAATAATAAGCAAATACAAAACGGGATTGTAAAATAAATTATCGATTTACCACAGCAAAAATATACATTATGGAATCAACACAAAAATAATAAACTTTATGGGACAAGCATGGAGGTAAAAATTATGTATACGCACATCCCATTGTTTTAAGAATGCAAATAAGAAATATACAACAGCAAAAAATGCTAAGAAACTAACTAGCAAAAATTGCTTGTCTTCGAAAAACTCACAGAAGCATGGGAATACAAATATGTACTTCCGAATAATTGTAGAAATCACAAGGTTATGCTTTGGAGCTAAACAGAAACCTTTGTATCATTTTAAGAATACAAAATAAGAAAGTGTACAAGAATAAACAAACAAAACAACGTGACAGTAAAATAAGTTAGCAAAGTACTTGTCCTAAAAATGGTCATAAAAGCGCGAAGACAAAATAAATATCTAGCGTGTTTGTGAGCATTGGCGGCTGTCCTTAAAATAAATACTATGTTCTTGTGCATTATCCCCAACGTTTTGGTCCTGAAACTGGGATCATCATCAGGGATTTGAAATCAATTTTTATTGGATTTATTTTTTTGAATTCAAATCGTTGAAGACTTTAAAAAAAAAAAACGCGGCACAACACCCAAAAACGGGACACGGGAGCATTATGCATGATAACGGTGGACTCAGTCAGCGCACGCATCGCGGACTTTCTAAGCCGTTTTAGGAATACAAATGAGAAGACACGCCACTTTAGCTCCGGCATGCAGCGCATACGCACCGGCGTGACATAACAGGTGTTATGCACGCGGTTGGGAAACACGTGGGGGGTCTGAATTATTAACCTGCATCCATCGATATGCAGATCGCGCGCGAACTAGCATTTTGCACGCGGGACTAATCGAATAACAACTCCATCAAATTTTTGTCTTTTTCAAAAAATTATCTTCCCTACAGTACAGTTCAGCATATCATAATATATTTATGGTGTAATACAAACTGCCGCTACTGTAAACAATCGCATCCTTTATCACCGGACCGATAAAATCGCGCAGATTGACAATGCATCAGGTGTAGAAGAACCCGGGGACCTATAAAACCACGAACACTGGCTCAGCATGAGTATCTCAGTGAAATGTGTCGCTAACCTCCTCTGAGGAGAGGCACTTGATGAAGAAGATGATAGTGTTATTGTCCCGAACAAAAGCGGTATAGATTCAATATTGGATGAGTTCATATTTGAGTGGCCACACTAAGCGTTATTGACACAACAATGCATTTCATATTATCGGACTAGTAAAAAATGCTTGTTTTACTTGTAAAAAAATTAAATGATTTTTTAAAATATTTCAGGTTTATTTACGAGACATGCCAGAGCCGTTGACGAAAACAGAAGAGACAATAAAAAAACTAAAGTGATTGTGAAAAAGTCAGTGCTCAGTGATAAAGATTTAAGTAAATTATTTATAAAATAAATTCAAGATGGCGTCAGTAGTGGCGCTACTGGCAGGGGCGACGAAGGCGGCAGCCGGGATATTCGGGCTGGGAAAGCTGACGGCGATCCCCGTGCTGTTGGCGGCCATGGCGTACTACCAGTACGACACCTTCGATCCGGAGAACCGCCCAGTGAACCAGCGCACGCTGCTGGAGGAGTACGACTTCGTGGTGGTGGGCGGAGGCTCCGCGGGCGCCGTGATGGCCAACCGGCTGACGGAGGTGCCGGAGTACAAGGTCCTGCTGCTGGAGGCGGGCGGCCACGAGTCGGAGATCTCTGACGTCCCGCTGCTGTCACTGTACTTGCACAAGAGCAAGCTGGATTGGAAGTACAGGTGAGGATTCTAGAGCGTTTCAAGGTCGTCTTCGAATGACGATGTACCGAGCTACAATGCATCGGCACACGTCAGCGCCGTCCGAGCTGACTACTCGGCGGTGTAACAATAACCGAAATATATAAAGAGCTGCCAGCGTTTCACGCGGCAGAGATTCACTTCGAAACTGTATCTGTATCGTAAATTATAAATAATAAATCAAACACGTAAATAATTCTTGCCGATCTCCTGATTTGGAACCACACCTGAAACGTGCAACCAATATTCCACATCACGGTTATACCAGGACACACTACATCTAATACAGTGCTTCTCAAAGTGGTCCCTACGGACCCCAGGGGGTCCCTGGGATCATTCAGGGAGTCTTTAAAAAATTAATATCAATTGGGGGTCCCTGAACAACGTCAGGGGGTCCGCGCAAGGTTTAATATAAAATAAAAAAATTGTGGCACATTTTTATTAATATGGAAGTTAAAATAACTAACAATGAATACATTATTAGCGATTTTTACGTCCTAAGTAAAATATAAATATAGACAAGTGCATAAAATATAAGTAATAACAGGCATCGCGGTGAGAGTCCATACTTGCACCAACTAGTCTTTAATATGAATTTATGTAGTTTTTCACCCACAAGATCTAATACATCTAATACATACAAATTTTTAATGCACGTGAACCCAAAGTTGAAAATTTATTCATTTATAAAGATTTTGTTGGAATGTGTGAATTTAATGAATGATAAAAACAATTTAAATTTTTTTACATAATAAAACAATCATTTAATAAATATATGTATAAATATACATTTTAACAATGCTTATCAAAATGTCAAAACCATAATTATCGGGTGTAAACCTAAAATTTTTAAATTTTAATATGGAGGTTATTCAACTTCAAAAATATGCTATAATATTAAAGTTTGGCCGAAACAATCAATGATGTTTTTTAACGTTTCGAAATATCAACATATTACACGTGTCGAACAAAAGTAAAATCAGAATAAAACAATGTACAATACAATCAGTGTGTGCACGTGAATCGGCAGTTTATTACGTTTATGCAGTGAAGTAGGAAGAGATTTTAAATTCAATAAATTCGCAAAAAAAAAGGGAAACCGAGTAGTAGCGTGGCACATAAAAAATATAACGGAAGCGAATACAAATATCACTCGATTCGATACAATCGCATTAATTGTGATTAAAAACGATTGAATACAAAT
This sequence comes from Atopsyche davidsoni, assembly GCA_022113835.1. Classification (NCBI taxonomy): domain Eukaryota; kingdom Metazoa; phylum Arthropoda; class Insecta; order Trichoptera; family Hydrobiosidae; genus Atopsyche; species Atopsyche davidsoni. The sequence goes on along the minus strand of JAILWY010000011.1, from coordinate 1,160,492 downwards.
TGATATTAATTTAGCGTGTTACCGTTTTGTTTTTTTTTTAAATTTTTAAGAATGCATTTTTCCACATTTTTTATGTAACACATCGAAGATCGATGCTTGTCAAACGTTTGAATATATTGAATATTGAAAATATACTAGGTTTTAATAAGAAGAAGCACGAACCCTCTATCGATATTCTAGAAGTCTGAAACTTTATTTTTGTTACTAGCCTACAGTATAATATTACACCACGAATACATCAAACAGAAATTCTAGTATGCGTAACAAATAAAACTAGAGCGAATGTTATAAAAGATGCGTGACCGATCGTTATAACAGTTATTTAATAATTCAAGTTATTTTATAACCCCCTCGATTTTTTTTTTGGTGCTTGCCCACACGCTGGCGTGACGTCATAAGGCTTTCGCATCGAACGAATGAATTGTAGTTTACTTGCTAGCACAAGGATACGTTGAAGATCAAACATTTCAAATGATGCCAGAGTGTATTTTAACTACTTGCATTAATGGCAGAGTCATTAGTCGGTTTCCGAATGGGTGATTAATATAAGGTCGGATTTAATATTTACATATTTATATATTAGCGCGTAACGGATAACCATAACGACAAAACATTCGTTATATTATATAATCTCATTTAATGTCAGGAAGAGAAAAAACTATGACAACGGATATGGCAGACATTTTCTAATGCTGGATTGAGATTGTATGCAGTCAAGGAATTGCTTTTTGTCATGCTATGCAGCTCGATCGTTGTGAATTGGGTCAGTGCATCTGCAGGTATGCAATTTTAAAAATGTGTTTCTGAGAGGTGCGGTGTCGTAAGCGATATATGCAATAAAACAGTTATGATCTTTACCATTCGGAGATAAAAATCGATCCCGTATATCTTATGTGTGCGCATTTCAATATGCAAATTAAAATGAAATAATTGAATTGAAGTGCTAACAAATTATAAAAAAAAAAAAAACGATAAATATATAAAAATTCTATAATTTTGATTTATCAGATTAGGTCGTAAGTAATTAATGGAACAGGTATTTATTTTGTAATACTCCATTTTATTATAATAAAATAAAACCAAATGGTTTTGGAGACTATTTTATTTTATTAAAATAAGTCGTAAGTATTACATAATATTCACAACTTAATCTAAGGGTACAAAAAACGTTATAGTCTCTGTTATTATGTACTTTTTTAGAATACAATACTGGGTAATGTTTTGTCATACGTATTAAAGGCAACTTTTCAAAAAATCTCGTTTCTTTATATTAAACATAACTAAGTGTTCGTATAAATATTTATACTGTAATAAAAACTTCTAATGTCTTATTGTAACGACATAAAACGTTATTTTTATGCAAAAGGTTTTGATACTATCAAATAACGCAAATTAAGTACGTCTCTTAACTTAAAATAAACAATTATGCTAAATCAAAGAAATTTTACTATTTTTGAGTATTTTTTACCGATTTCAATATGCAACTTAAGACGATAGTCACACTGTATAATTTTTAATAAATAAAATAGCAGTTATGTATTTCGTAAAAACCATAAGATTTCTACAACTTACTATGTCAGATAAAGTCAATTAAAAAAACCATATCGCGTAAATTTTATCGCTGAGGCCCTAAAGGGCACTTAGCATTCCGATTTCACGATAGTAATTACGATTACAAATACTAATAATAATAGAGGAAATATAAAGAACAGTGTACTAGAAATAATAATAAATAGTTTAACAGAAGTAATTATATAATTATGTATGAAACGGCAAGCCTCTGTTTCCCACAATGTGGTATCTTTGTTTATGTTCAAATGTATAAAATATTTATGGTAGAAAATAAACTGCTGCCTAGTCACCAGTCGGCAACAAAAAAGCGTCCAGGGAACGCATGTTTTAAGTCATTTATTCAAACCTGGAAAATAACTTTGTACGGACTTGAAAAACCCGCATTGGAGAAAATGTCATTATTATAACGAATCCTGGTTTAATTAAACAGTAAAGTTTAAGTTTCACTAAAGAGAATGTGCAGATACACAATAAAAAAATAGAGTATTTAACGTAGCGCGTTGTCTATTTTAATGAGTAAACGAATGCAGAATACTTTGAAACAAAACTTGTAAAAGTCAATATGAAACACTTAAACAACTGCCAACTAGTTTAATTGAAAATTAACGCGTTGAGACAAAAGTTTCTTAACGGAAACCTAACAAGTCAATACAGGTTGTTTGCAATTACTTTCTCTAAATGTTGATGGCATGCAGTCAGTTTCAAATATACGCACGAAGTTCTATGCATTTAATGCAAAACATATAAAAAAATGACGTAAGATACAGAAAATTTAATAAAAAATAAAGAGCATTGATATGTATTATTATTTTGCATGAAAAAAGCTTGTTCTTTGTATATTGTGTGGATCAAAATGAGAATCGTATGAATATTAAAAAAGTATTTGTTTCAACAAAAAACGAATATTTAAGTAATATTTGTAAAATGATATACGCTGTTTAAATCACGCCATAATTCAATTAATAAACAGCAAAATTAATTTTAATTTTTTTTTTAAATATCGTTTAAGATATAATCAACAGGAAACGAAAATAGTTCAACTTTTAAAACGTAATAAAAAAAACACGCAATCGGAAGTTCAAAGCCATTATCATGTATCTCACGTATCATCTGAAAACCCGAAAAGAATTTAAGATTCAATTGCTCCTCTGCTCTTATGCAACAGTAGAAAAAGTTAGCGACAGCTATTAAATGGTCCTTGGAATGTGATCTTATAAGTATGCAAATTAATTTTATTTACAAATGCCATTCCAACGCACGTGAGTATCATTTCCACGAAAAACTAGTTAAATATACAATACTCTAGATTTAAACAGCAAATATGAATTGCCAAATTGCATAAAGATTGCATGAGCGTTTTCGCTTTTAAAGTCTTAAGAAGACGAAGATAAAGATTTTCCTTGTCTTGCAGACCTTCACGTTAAAAAAGTACAAATCAAACTATTGACTTTTTATAAATTAATACCAAAAATGATATTTCATTGTAATGGCATTTGAACTACACGCTCATCAGAATGAGTCATAATTGTGAAATATAGATATTTCAACAGTTATCGTTTACCTAGTAACCTAATCCTGTTAACCTGTAGGTATTACAGTTGGTTTCTATTTATATGCTGTCTCGTGATGTTGACTAATTGCACTATCAAAAACCGGTCTGGACCCAACTCACAAATACAGGGCGACTTTAAATAATGCATTTTCGAAAATAAAATATTTGCGAGTTCATGATGTATAAATTATAACATACCTCGAAGCAAATACGCCATGTTAATATAGAATGAATACAAGTTTATTAAATTTTGAAACTCACACCTTGACGAGTGGCTCTAGCAGGGTTAGCCAAATTTCACAGCCACAATAACTAAATAAAGAATTCAACAAAATAAGCCATACTAATATAATAGCGTTAAAAAATAACGCTGCATATGCAAGCATTTCTTTCAAATGATTATGCACAGTGTATATAAAATCTTAAAAAATATACAAACTACTGGGCAGTTAAGTATTGATTACACATTTATATTAAATATATTATATTGCAGTGCCAATATGAGAGCTGCAATCATTATTATTATACCTGGTGGCTTCACATCAATTTAAAAAAAAAACCACTGATTTACACTGACACAACATCACTTTTCAATTAGTCGCGTTGCATTGGAGTGTTCTCTAGTTAGTGCATTTCCTAATTGCATTGTATTGTAATAATTGCACTGAGAAAACAAAACACGTAAGAAACGTTCTAAGACGTTTCATTACGATCTTCTGGGTGTTGTGTCTTCCGACGTTTCCGTCCCGGTACTGAGGCAATATTTAGTGATTCGGCAATCTCTGCAGATGGTTCCAGTCCCGGGGTTGAAACGCTGAAATACACGAACCACTGTGCAGCACAACACTCGAGAAATCCTAATATTATCTAATAATTATGACTGCCAAAACCTAAAAACACATTCTAGAATATATTCTACCTTATTTGTTCTAATCTTACTAGACTACGCAGCAAAATGATTGTGTTTGCAAGTTTTGGCAGTACTTCAAGGATTTCCTCAATATGGCCCCAGTATTTAAAAACGCAGCAAATCCAATATGATATATTGATTTTAATATGACCGATTGTTCGAATGTGGTTTTGATTGAGCGGTGGACATTTTCAGGACGCAGCCGCAGGCATCGGCATGCCAGGCCATGGAGGACGGGCGCTGCTGCTGGACGCGCGGGAAGGTGCTGGGCGGGTCCAGCGTGCTGAACACCATGCTTTACATCCGGGGCAACAAGCGGGACTTCGACCAATGGGAGGCGGCCGGCAACCCGGGCTGGGGCTCCGAGCAGGCGCTCTACTACTTCAAGAAGTCCCAGGACCAGCGCAACCCCTACCTGGCCAAAACCAAGTACCATTCCGAAGGTAACGAGCAAACCCAGGCAGAAACGTATACGAAAAAAATACATTCACAGGTTTTAGTAACCATAATTTTTTTTTTCCAAATTCGGAATCTATAAAACTTTTCTATCTATACAATCAGATTATGATAGTTGGATATGCAAGCAAGTACACAAAAAAAATATAATTAGCCGCAAAAAAATATAATAAGGCATTGTTATACCCGAAGCGCGGAAGTAAGTCTACACAATTCGCAGAGCTCCGACCTCGTGTTACATGTAAGGCGAATAATGTTATGTAAAAAAAAAACCCATAGACTTTACTGTGTCAAGTTTAACTGAAAAAAAAAACCTCATCCATCTCCGCACGCACGCTCTTGAGAATTCATGGGCAGGAACTGACGAATTAGCCTGAACGGCTTCATCTCCGCGCTTCCTGCGTGGGGAAATTGATACGCTTCCATTGTGAACGGCGTGTTACACAATAGATCGTGTATTTTAGTCTAGTGGTTTAAATGTTTTGAACTCGAATGCTTGTCGCTTATAAAGTTAACTCATTAAAAATTTGTATAACTGTTAAACATATTTTTTTAATGAGATATCGTGTATTGAAATCATGACGCATTTTGTACCGACGTACAATCGGCGCGGTAGAGTTTCATAACGTTGTGAATACCCAGTTTCCAAATAGAGTAGCTAGAGAAAAAAAAACCCACTGACCGTGGCAGGTATTTGGATATGACGATGTGAGGAATAAATTGGACTAGGCCTAAGAGAGAGTAACAAGATCCAAAATTTGAACTGAGTTTAACAAACAATTAACGCTTTAAAATACAGTACATTGAGTCTTTGATCGTGTGTTATAAATATAAAAAAACGTTGAATCTTATGCCATATAGGTCACATTGAAATGAACCTTCTTTTTATAAATCATATCGAAGAGATTATTCATTAAATTTTAACAATTAATAAAGTATTATAAAATTATTACTTGAGATGCGTCAAAAATTTAAATGATTTGAGACGAAATTTTATTCGTTAGATTCGTTTGATGAATACTTAATAATTATTTAAATGCAATTTGAACTTATAAACTACAAACATAAAAAAAAACACAAAAATAACCATACTATTTAAAATAGTGTAATTATTGATAAAAAAAAAATTCATATAAAAAAAATGAAAATGATTTTACGTGATGTGTTCAACAATTATTTATTAAAAACAGTAAATTAAAAGACATCAAGATCATGTTTTTGAATTATTGATCAACAAAAAAATAAATGTAAACATTTGAATACGCAATTTAAATAAAGAGTAATCACTCTAATTAACTATCTTCGATTGAGATAAAATTAATATTATGTTAGCTCGATTACACATAGCTTAAAGCGAAATAGCGTTTCAGCAATCCATGAGATGTATGTGACAGCTTGTTGACCTTTGTTTTGTAAACCAACCTTTCAGAAACTGATGGGCGAGTTAGATCATCTAACGGCACCAAATAAGAGTTTAAACCGCAGAGGTTATATACTTGGATTCTCGTTGGAAAAGGTCACCGAAAAAGCAGATCTGCTATAAGAAACCTTGACAACCAACATGCAATATCAATTGGCTGATGGACACTGGCATTGTCTGTTAAATGTTGTAACGTAATATAAAAAAAATGCAATATATTTTTTTATTAAATTAAGTACTTGATTGACAAATAAAAATATACGCAATCGTACATCAATTGCCTTAAATCCACCAGTCAATTATCGTCTTACATATGCTAAACAAAGTTGCAACACAGACTTTGTACCTTGGAGTGCTTTGTGGGTTAAAATTTTCTTTTCAATTTTATCGGTTGCCAAAATAAACACAAGTGCAACTTATTAAGAACCCGTAGCGACGTAAGCAGTAAATTATATTATATAAAGGTGCAAAAACAGGTTTTTACGTGCCCAAGTACAACTTCAGATTCGACCCAAAAAATGGCACAACAAATAAATTAATAGCTTGATTTTTCCAGGTGGCAATGAAAGACACGCAATCGTCTATTACATATTGAATGATTAATATTCAAATATATATTTTATCATGCTGGGTTAGCTGTACATTGAGTACCTGCAATTTTTCTGTGACTTGTATACATTGGTTAAATATTCTTTACAAAACTTAAACCAACCTAACCTAACCCATGAGAATATCTGTAATACACGAGACTAAGATTTCTTGTATTTCATAAAATTAAAGTTGAATCAAGTATTTCTGTCGATTTTATAATTACTCAATGTGGTTATTTCTATAGTTTATAAATAAAATGTTGTTCTTAAATATATTTAGCAGAACCGCTATTAATATACCAAAAAATTGCATTTATTTCAGGTGGATATCTAACAGTGCAGGATTCCCCATACTTGACTCCGCTAGGGGCAGCTTTCTTACAAGCAGGGGAAGAAATGGGGTACGATATTGTGGACGTCAACGGCGCGCAGCAGACGGGGTACGGCTTCTATCAGTTCACCATGAGACGAGGGGCTCGTTGCTCTACAGCCAAGGCGTTTCTGAGGCCCATCCGGCTGCGCCCGAACCTCCACATCGCACTGTTCACCCACGTCACCAAGATCCTCATTGACAAGAAGACGACGCGAGCCTACGGCGTCGAGTTCATCCGAGACGGGACGAAGCAAGTCGTGTACGCGAAGCGAGAAGTCATCCTGTCCGCGGGAGCCATAAACAGCCCCCAGCTGCTGATGCTGTCTGGAGTCGGGCCGAGGCAGCACCTGGAGGAGATGGGAATTGACGTCATCCACGACTCTCCAGGAGTGGGGCAGAACATCCAGGATCACATCGCGGTCGGCGGCCTGGCATTCAGAGTCGACTATCCGATCAGTATCGTGATGAACAGGGTCGTGAACATCAACTCGGCGCTGCGGTACGCCGTGCTGGAGAACGGGCCGCTCACGTCCAGCGTCGGGCTGGAGGCTGTCGCGTTCATCTCCACCAAGTACGCCAACCAGTCCGACGACTGGCCGGATATCGAGTTCATGCTGACGTCAGCGTCCACCAACTCCGATGGAGGCACGCAGGTCAAGCGCGCCCACGGGCTGACGGATGCCTTCTACAATTACGTATACAGAGAAATCGACTACAAAGACGTATTTGGGGTGTTCCCTATGATGCTGCGTCCAAAAAGTAGAGGGTTTCTAAAACTCAAGTCAAAGAATCCGCTAAGATATCCGATCATATATCATAACTATTTAACTCATCCGGACGATGTTGGAGTGTTGAGAGAGGGCGTCAAGGCGTCTCTGGCTTTGGCCGAGACGGCCGCGATGAAGAGGTTCGGGGCGAGGTTCCACAGCACGCAGTGGCCGAACTGCAAGCATCTTCCACACTTCACCGATGAGTACTGGGACTGCGCCATAAGGCAGTACACGATGACGATCTACCACATGTCCGGGTCCTGCAAGATGGGCCCGTCGTCGGACCCCAGGGCCGTGGTGGACCCGCAGCTCAGGGTGTACGGAGTACAGGGGCTGAGGGTGATCGACGCGAGCATCATGCCGACCATCACCAGCGGGAACATCAACGCGCCTGTCATCATGATCGCGGAGAAGGGCGCGGATATGGTGAAGGCGCTGTGGAGCACGAGCGCCACCAGGAAGAGAAGAAGCCTAGAGAGGAGAGCCTCCAACCGCAGTACCGTTAGATTTGACGACCCCTATGTGAGTGCTAGAGACATATACGCAATGCACTTAAGCCATAGAAGTTAATTTTAGGTTATACTTATTTATAAATATTGCCAAAATATATATAAAATAAGACATTAATCGAGAAAGAAATCCGGTTTATGAGTGATTTAGAATACGATGCTCGGGATTGTGAACTGATTGCTTATCCAGTGAACTGTATACATAAAGCTTAAGATATGTTTTAATCGGATTATTGAGATCACACGCTGTCATTTTGTGAAGGTACCCTGTGAAATATTAATTATTAAAAATTAAACACGAAAATGTAGCATGACTGTTGAATTTGAAAATATAATTTAAGGCACGACGACGACAGCTATTGTCTAGAAATCAGCACTTCAGATAGCTTAAATCATTTGTTTTCTTCTTAGATATAAATAGTAAAAAGTAAATCAGCAAATTTTCTTGTATAATATTCATTTTATATAAAAATATAAATTTTAAGGTGTTTTATATTATTTAAGAACTATTTGTAATGAACTTGTGAGAATAATTTTTAATACCTTGCTCAAATAAAGTCATCTATTTGACTTTAACTATATTTTCATAGGCTTTAACTTTTAATATTATAGATGTTATCTTTCAATTAAAGGGTACTATGATAAAATAAATACTATTTATAATTGTATAAAATACACAAGCATGATGTAAATATTAAAAAATATAAAATATCAATAGGTAGCTTTAGAACACTTGCTCAAACATAAAACTAATTAATTAAATGTACTGTGAATCGAATAGAAGATGAGAAAAATAAATTTTATATTAAAAAAAAGTGTTTTTTTTTAAATGATACAATAACGAAGAAACGACAAATGAATAAATATTATAGATAAATTGCACATATTTGAAGCAGTAATCTAAAATGATAAAAAATAAAAAAACTTTAAGCCGAAATATGAAAACATGTTTTTTTTTTTGCAGATATTTCATTATATAATTACGGGTTTATGGCAGAAAATTAATCAGGGATTGAACACAAATTACAGCCATTGTGAAACTGACAAAACATAAGTCTTAACAATAGTTCTCATAAATGTAAATTTTTTTGTAAAGCGGTGGTGTCAAATTGAAAAATTAATAAATAACATAAAGTTAGAAGAAAAGTATGTCTTTAAACTTATCTATATATTTTTTAAAACGAATGAAACAAGACATATACAATATTAATACATTTTAAAAAGCAACGAAGACTACATAATATTTGGATGTATAAAAATAAATATCGTCAGTAAAGGTGGGATAGGTTTAATGTGTGAATCAATCACATAAATAATAAATACAAAATAAACCTGTATGGGTTAAAAATGCGGATTTATAAAATTTCCACATCGTTTTATAGCCCAGAATGCATATCGAGTTTGTGGATGATGACGTGAGCTTTCCAACACAAAAAATATTAAAATACAGTATGCTTTAAAATGCATCAACAGCTGAACATAATTTGCATATTTATTACTATAAATTAGGCATTCACAAAAAAGGAATTCAGTCTCGTAACTGTGAATAAATAACATAAACTTTTCCAAATATACAAACCAAAAAAAAAAAGAAATTTTTGACTACAACAGTTCAAATGAAAACGAAAAACCTTTTATACGACATTTACAAAGAGAAAAATTTCTACTATTGGTGTAATATCCCTTACGAAAAACCTTTTGTAAGGTGTCGACTGAGAAAATAATAAACTGGAATTCAAGCTAGTGAAATATCCTTTTTGTAGGACATCTAGATAAGAGTAAACTGTAATTCACACCCGGTAAAACGTTCAAATTGAAACAATTTTTGAAAGGCATCATCGTTAAAGTAAGGAGGAAGTTGCAATTCAAGCCGGTGAACTAACTCTTTTTGTAGGGCATCTTAAATCCCTACAACCGCTGAAATATCTATTTTGAAGTAACATTTGTGGGTAGTCAATAAATAAGAAGACATCAGAGAGGTTAATGCCAAGATTCTGTTGCCGTAGGACGGGAACCACTTTCCAAAGTATTGCGTATCATATTGCACAATATGATTATCATACTAGCTGAGCACCGGCGGCGGTGACATCCGATCTTTCTCGGAGTTTCCATGTATTTATTCACTCAATTAAAATTATGTGAGAACATTGGGCAACACGAGAAATGCGTCTGTGTCGATATCGATAAAAAAATATTTTGAACAGCGCTTTCCAGTGACAGTTAGCCGAGTATATTTTTAATAAACATATCATGAATCGAAGAGATGGGATTCGAACCCACATCTCTTGACTACGGCGTGTTGATCCTTTTGATTACGGGTTCACTGTCCATGAATGAATTTCTATCCTACAATTGTGCAATCAATATCTCCATATAAAATATGTTTAACATAAAACAGCTAGAGGAATTCCATTGCGATATTTTTTACGAAATAAAAAAGTCACAATGATACGAAAATGAAAAAAAAAAAATATATATTATTTTCTTCACATATTTTAAAGTGAAATTTAATATTCAATTACTTGAATAAATTGAAATTGTTTTATAAGAGGATCAGAATTAAATTAATTTCATCATCATAAGATGATGAATCCTCAACAACCAAAATCCTCTCCCCACTCCTCTGCAACAAAAGCAAACTTTCTCCCTGCAACAAAACCCTCCTCCTGAAAACTATGATCCGTCCTATCCTTACCTACGCTTGCTCAATCTGGGGATACATCTCACCAGAGTGGCACAAGTCTCTCTAGGTCATCCAAAACAAAATCCTACGCTGGGCACTCAGTGCTCCGTGGTTCGTCCAAAACGCTCAACTCTACAGAGACGCAAAAATAAAGACGATCCACGAGGTAATCATTGACCTCGTCCACTCCTTCCAAATCACCACCGCCTAAGTCCCAAACCCATCAATAAGTTCCCTTCTCGAGTATAACCTCGAGGACTGCCTCTTCAAAAAAGGCCCAAAGCCATTCCCCTACCCCCTCTCCCACCCTAACACAATAACCCCATGGTGTCACACGTCACCTGGCCAGCTTGAAGGTGTTAAAGGAGAAAGACATATTTCTCCTGCTTCGCCAAAAAAGCCTGAATCAGAAGAAGACATCATAAGAAGCATGTATTGGTCATAAAAATCTATTAAGCAAAGGCTTTGCGGGACAAAAGAACTGTCACTGTCTCAGTTAAACCATTAAAATGATAGGATACTCAGATGAGCGCGCAGCCCCGTACGTGCCAGTACCAGTGAAAGATTATTTAAATCAGTGTAGCGATGTTTCTACAGAGAGAAAGAGCTCATACTGTTTCAGTAATGCTGGATTTTCAAATCATTGTAGCGAATGAGCTCTCATCGCCTCAGTGAGAAATCTCACTAGTCCTCTATATTCATCTCAGAGCCTTGAACGGATGGCATTCGCAGACGAGCGTGCGGCCCTAATACCAGTCAAATATTATTTAAATTGGTCTGGTGTCGCTTCTACAGAGCGAAAGAGCTCTCATAGTCCAAGTAATAAATGTGCAGGATTCTCGTACGTGCCCGCACTCACGCTGCCGCAGTGGTGTTATGAAACTGTGCGGCCCGCGCCGACTTTGCGTTTTGCAACCGCGAACGAGTGACTGCAATTCTTCGCCGACACTCGCTCGGCAAAACATCGCATCTGCTAAAACGTAAAAAAAATAATATACCGAAAACTTTATGCCGACAAAACGCTGCAACATATTTCAGATGGACAACCGAGATGGATAAAAACTTTTAGAAACTGAACCTCGTTCATGATACGACTGAAAACAAAATCATTTGATTTTTTATATATTGTACAATTATCTATAAGCGTTGTGAATATGTTAAAAAATTTACGTTTTTATAGTTAACACACTAAAGGCGGGGCGGGTACTAGTACCCGTTCCGCGGACTACTGCCTGAAGGCGGGGCGCATATTAATACGTTTTTGAATGTGTTTACTCTTAAAGCGGCAGAAGGTCAGGTTTACAGCTCGAGATGTTTGTTTAGGACTCGTCAACGTTACTTCTACCAGTGATTCTGAACAAAGTGACAATGAAGAAGTGGAGTGGTCATAGAAATGATAATCCTCCAATTATTGAACAATTTTTGGGACAAAGTGGTGTTGTTGTTATGCCAAGTAAGTGGTTCAACTTTTTATAGGAAACGATTTATTTGACTACTTGCAAATCAAAGAGTGTATAGACTAGATACGCGAATTTCGTCCGCTTCGCTCATCAGTTTAGTCAATTTGGTTACCTGCTTAAAATATAAATATAATATAAGCTATTGTGTAACAATAACATTTAATTTATTAACAAAAATCTCATAATTAACTCGGAGTTGCTAAACAGAATTCTTGATAATACTCAAACGTTTTAAAAATTTTGAAAGTGCCAAATTGAAAGGTTCAATCTCTCAAGTATTTTATTTAAGGTATTAAAATGGAATTCAACCAAGTACTCTCTGTCATAAATAATGATTACGTCAAATAAAATAAAAATAAAAATGTCGAGTACGGTGTTCTGGCGAGGGGGTGTCGCCTGCCCGACCGGTCACCCACTGGCCACCCATAGCTCGCCGAGGCGGAGGACTTGCACCAGGCGGCCGGGAGAATGCAAGGCGGGTCGGACTGCGGGCGATTGGAAATGTATATACAGAATGAACCTGCGCTCCGCTCCACCATCCATTGTTCATTTAACATTTAAAATATTCATTACAGCAACAGTATTTGAGTCGAATTTACGAAAGCAATTAAAACCTTAAATACCCTAGAGCTCATATGCACCAGCCTCTATATATATATATATATATATATATATATTTATCACCACATTCTTACAAGTATTATACAAGTATCTACTATAATAATAGCCATTGTGTGTTTATTTGTATGTTTGTATGTATGTTTCATTTTTCCGTTCTGTATAGAATATCTTAAAAGATACAACGCTGATTTTTTGCACATAAGTTAAGTAAATTTTTCCGCAGCTATGTGCCGAATTTCAAGACGATAGGATAATATTTTCATTCATAAACTTTAAAATATGCTTTAGCTAAACTTTAATTATATAATTCACTTCTTCGCCGCGAGATGTCGTTAACCGCGAGAATTTAGACGCATTGTTCATCAAATTCGTCATTTTGTGACGGGCTACATTACTAGTGTATAATAATAGTTAGGCTCCAGACTGAAGAGTTGTTTTAATAAAACACCAATTAAACCTCAACAAAAACCAAAATTATTCGCCAAATAATAATAAACAATATTTTATTCATCCTTCGAAATTATTTCAGATATTAAAGGAGCATAAATATCACATCTTAAATAGTTCTGTAACACCTGGGTTCACTATTTAGTTAAAAATGCATATAATATTGTAGATATCCTTAAATAAACTAATGTCAATATTTTCGACATTTTGAAAAGTAAGCATTGTGGTGTACAAAAATATCAATAATTAAATATAACAAAAGTTATCATCCTGTATATTGATTTTCGATCCTTCGTGATGAACATCAGGCGTATTTTTATCTACTTTCAACAGAATAAACGAGATATTTAATAACTATATATGAATATATTGCACAAGACAAAAACAAGTTCCCCGATTTTGAGCGATTATTGCAATATGGGGGCGAGTGCTGTCAGGACATTATTTTATTTAACCTGTGGGTGATTACACCATGACGAAATTTAAAATGTTCTTAGTGAAGGATAAACAACTGCAGTGTTTCTGAAATACCAATCAACGAGGTTAATAGCTAACAAGCTATCAAATACTATACTCAATATGTTTGCATCATAATATTTAGTTTAAAACAAATATTTTAGTGTTTTTTTTTAGTTTCGCCAATATCCTAGGTAGGATCTACAAGCAGATTGAGGATTCGCTAACTTCTAAAAAATCAAACGACGAAGTGGTAGTTATTGATTTATTGTTATTGTATGAAATTCCCAATTCGTTGGGAACACTAAACTCATTGACCTTTTAAGTTGCTTCTGACAATCATTGTCTTTCATTAGCACATAACAGTTCTGCTTGAAAATAGGATGTTGGCAAAACTAGTTGTGCCAGCAAATAAGATTGCAGAAAACGCAAACATATCATTGATTAAGTATTAGCAAATTTGGCAACAAACATGATATGTGTTAAATATATAGTTTACGAAAATCAATCATTTTTACTAATCAGGTAACAGTTAAATATTATTGATTCCAATGTGATTGTATAATGAAACAAAAAAACCTAAAACAATCATGTAAATATTTTAATACGCTATCGCCATAATAATGTTAAGCCGTTTAATTATAATATTATGTCAAACATTCAATAAATCACAGACAATTGAAAAAAAAAATTTCTCAATAATTATACAAATATTACAAATAAATAACAATTCTTTATTTTTGCATTAAAAGTGCCATCTATTATCAGAAAACTGAAACTTATTGTTAAAAAATGAAATATATAAATAATGCTATTCAAATACAGATGTCTCTTTTCAAGTAAAAATAATATAAATTCACATTAAAAATATATTTAACAGAAAGTAAAATCCGTAATTACAAGTATGAGTTGGAATTAAGATTGCAGTTATGAATTCCTTGTTTTTTGTTACTTAATAAAAATAAATTGCGAATGGGTTGAAAAATTGCAGTAATTTTCCTAAACGCAGTTATTATATTAATTAGTGTTACATATAAATACCGGTAAACATTGTTATAAATGATTTGATTTAAACTGCTATTAAAGTAAATGTACTGGAAAATTTTATGTAATTAATCAAAGTACGTAAAATAATATCGTTCAATACATAACATACAAAGATTGCATGTCATGTGTGGTAGGTAATGATTTCATGTTATGTTAATAATAAAAAAGAAAAAATAAGTGCATACAAAACACTAACGCATAAAAACAACTTTAATATAATTTTAAAAAATAACTATTAAATAGCGAATCAAACATATTTTTTTATTTGTTTATGCTGAATGACCTCTCGATGTTAACCAGCATCTGGGTTGAGATAATACGTACGCATTGGATGAAAGTAAATGTAATGTGTGAAAAAGAAATAACTTTGAGTGAAAGTGATTTAGATGTTTATATTTATAAATATAAATTGAAATCACCCGATGCAATTTAGAATACCGTAATAAATCATTTTATTAACACCGCCATAAAATGTGCTAAAAGTCGTTAAATAAAGGAATGAAATACATATAAAATATAAGGTCGATAAACTGACTAGATGTGACTACATTTCGATCTCTATTATTTTTATTTTTTCGAGTACCTTGCAAAATCAAATGATTTTATTAATAAAGTGTTTAAATCAAACGATATGTATGGTTGATCCCTGGAAGCTTTTTGCTTTACAAGCGCATCGTCAAGCTTTTTATCTTCAAAGCACATATGATAACTTTCGAAATGATTTATTTAAGAAAAGCAGTTTAGCACATAATTAAACCTACCTTAAACCTTGAATTAATGCCAAGAGATTTTTGCGACGTGGTCAAAGTACTGGAAATTATTACCTGTGAACAAAAGAAAAACTCCAATCAGTTTCAGCAGCGGAGAAGTGTTTCACAAATTAATTATTGAATAATTAAACACCTAAAAAGCTATTAATTTTTGATCAATTTTATTTAACACCCAAGAAGCGTTTATTTATAACATTTACAAATAAATAAATACGACAAAAAATAAAAACTATTTTAATAGATTTAATGATTAACACTTCAAATAGCACGACTCACGTCTTCCACTCACGAGTACGTAAAAAAACATACAGAGAAAGCACCCTGTATATTAGGTATGCAGATCGCTGGGGAGATATGATATATTTGCGTAATATAGTCTTAACGAGGGATATTGTGCAACTCTGCATTATAATCACATAATAAATAAATACAAATACGTGGTTATTTTATAAATCACAGAAAGAAATATGATGAATTACCATTTTTGTTAAAATTCATCAGAAAAAGGTGACAATCATAATATTCTACTTAAATTCATTATTACTGGAAATGCGGATAGAATTTAACAAATAATTCAAACATTTTTTTAAAAAATGCACTTTTAAGACCGATATTATTATGAATTACGACAAATGAAATGCGACAAAATGATTGTTCGTGCCTTATTTACGATGGGAAAGTACTCCAGGGAAAACGATTTTAGTTGCTGGTAAGTTAACTATGTAATACATTTATAAAAGGTTCATAAAAAAAACTATACACTTAGAAAAAATAATTTAAATAAAAAATACTTGAATTGCTGCTTTATTAAATTGAATACAATAAAAAATTACAAATATTAAAAATATGGTTCTTAACACAAATCTATCATTCAATACGTGCGTTTGAATAACAAGCCGAGGGGTAAACAACCAAGGGTTGGCGAACTGAAGAGTCCGTGGCGATAATGACTAAGATCGCTTAGAAATTACGTGGTGATGTATGAACGCACACATGAACAGGCCGAGGAAATGTACTAATAAATGAAACAGAGTACACCGCGGCCTGTCGCTTTCACCGGCCAGTGGCGGCGGCCAACATCTCTGCGAACAATACAAGTCAAATATTATTAATATTATTCAATAAAATACTTGAGTGATTTTCCACATTTTCGTTTTTATTAGTGACCGGTTTCGCCAACCTTTCCCGTTGGCATTATCAAACAGTAATGCCAACGGGAAAGGTTGGCGAAACCGGTCACTAATAAAAACGAAAATGTGAAAAATCACTCAAGTATTTTTATTCAAAAATATTAAAATGGAATTCCACCAAGTACTCTCTGTCAAAAATATTGAATTTCTCAAATATTATTCTTAAATAGTGCAGAGGTGAACTAAGATACATATGTTTTTTTATATTCTCGATAGACGCGAATTTTGCTCGCAGTCCATACAAGCAAAAAACCAGTGTATTTTCTATAAATGATCTTAAACATATTTTATTGTCATTTTAATGTCTTGTATTGTATTGATAATGATGTTTAAAAAATATTTTCTAGTATTTCTTTTTCAAAGTTATTTATTGTTTTTCTGCATGTGTGAACCGCACGCCACTGCTAATAATCCACAGGAAATAATGACGCGTTAATCTAGAAACATCCTTTTGGATATATAATATATAAAAATTCTTTTACATTTTTCGTTTCATTAAAAAACATTGTTAGTATTTTTTAAATAAAAAAATGGGGAATATGTTACTTGATGGCTCATAACAAAATAACCATAAACATTTAAATCCTCTAGAAAGCGAAATTACTGCACTGTTACGATTTGTATATTCTACTAGAAACAATCACTACACAAGCGATTAAATATTATTTTACTCTTTCACGCATATATGATTATTTGATTTATGGAAGAAAAAAAAATATCTGTTTGACGAGCCGGGAAGTGAGATGGAGCAGGCGCAAGTCGTGTCCGCAGGGGGAAGTGCTTGGGCCCCGGAGTGGGCTACAGCAACAAGTCATTAAGCAGCGCGGATCCAGGAAGAGTTCAGCCGAGAGAAATGTGATTGTTCGTGGCCGCGTACAGTTTGCCAAGCACTTGCAATTTGCTGAAAATCAAAGGAAATAAACACCATGTCTGTAATTGAGTTCTATGAACTGCCTATCAAGTGCTTGGAGTGAATTAAACATCCATCTAAACAATATTTTGCCATCGTATAAATATTTTATTCATATATACTTAGGTCTTATGAAAAACAAACCTCGTTGATGCAAGTTAGAGAATAGCCGAATATAAATCAATCAGGGAATTGACTTTGCAAGCAAGTGTGTTTTTATCAGCATCTTTCCATAAACGCTAAAATCAAATCCTGGAACCGTATATAATATGAGATATATATGTTTATATCTTCCCCGCTCTTTCCATTTTGTACTCTGAGAGTGTGTAAAGCACAGGTTCCCAAACTATTTTGTCCCGTCGACCCCTTGTCGAGTTTTCCTGTTTTTCGTAGACCCCTGCCTTGCTAATATTGAATATTTATAAAATTCATCAACTTTAAACTTATTTTTGACATCTGATATGAAGGGTGCGCCATATTTTATGTCGGTATGTAAACATTGAATATCTTTGACATTTATTTTGAAACATTAATTCAGTACAATTTTAACCATGCTTCACACTGAAACAATGCGCCGAAATATTGACGCTGTACATTGAAAATAGTCGTTCAGTTGTGTTAACTCAACGTGCATATCGTCGAAAATATCGTGGCCAACATGGCCAATGGGATCCATTCTTGTAGACCCCCATTTACAGTTCGTGGATCCCCAATTTGATTTTTCGCAGTCATCGACCCCTTGCAGGGCAGAATCGACCAATCGGCAGGGTCGACATTGACCACTTTGGGAACCTATGGTGTAAAGGATCGTGGACTTGGAATTATGTGCTCTGGTAGTACCTGGGGGACTCCTGCTGCAGAAGGAGTATCAGATCTAAACGCCAGAGCTTTGTAAGGAAATGATTATATAATAATGCTATTGGACAGCAGCAATACGCAGACTTTTCCTTGCAATATAAAACTGCGGTGTAGAACGACTCGGGGACTCACTACACTATTTTCCCCTAAGAAAACCTTGAATTTTGGCCTAGCTCGGTGAAATGGTCGCCAACCTCCTCTGAGGAGAGGCATCAGAAGAAGAAGATATATATATTTACTAATATTTTAGGTATTGGGTGCAATGTGGTGTCCGATGCAGCAGCATGGCTCGGCTCCTCCACCGTGACGTATCACTGCTGCTCCTCCGAGCAGGAAACTCCGGCTGCTTATCTGCTTCTCGCCTCAGCGCCCGCTGCTAATTGGTCATTTCGCACTTTGGCGCATATTTTATTACCGGAATACATACTTTGACGCGTTATGACGTGGGATTGAAGATTTCCGTACGGCGCAATCGTGTGAGGTTTAATTTGAAACCGCAAGCTTATAAGCGTAGCGAATAAGCGAAAACGAACAATTGATTTTACGAACATATTTCTTTATTCGACATTTATTGAATAATATATAAGTGCTTTATTCCGTCTTTTTCGAAAATGGTGTAAGTCAACAATTAGAAAATCTTTGGTTATGTTATGACTTGAAGTTCTAAAAATAATAAAAATATCGATATCTACAATACATGTTATTTTTTTAATATATTTTAAGTTTAATCTGCTCACTTCAATGTTTAGATTAAGTATTATATGACTTTTGTGAGCGATGTAAGGCAGGAAAATCCTTTATAATTATTAAGTCACAAAAGACGGCAGACGACGACGAGATTGTGGAAGAAACGGATAACTTTCTCGTGGGACCTATTATGCAGCTGATGCAGCTTTAAATTGCACACAGTAAACTGAGAGAAACCAGTGTAATCGTGTACTTGCATAAACATTTAATCTATTGCAATTTGAACCGGCATTAATGTCAGAGTAACACAATGTAATAGAATATAAATCAAATTTTATTAATATGAAACAAGTTTAATTTGAAATATTCCATTTTTACACATCAAATATTAATGGCCAAATGGCCATAAGAGTTTTTTGTTTGTAAACGTTTTCGTTCTTCAAGAGCTACCGTCTAGATTTTCAGATACACTGAAAAATCACAAACAAACATGTTTGTAATCGTAGTCATTTAGAATAAAATCTTATTTTTCTCTATAGGGATAGTGGCTAAGCATAATAATAAAGTAGGGTATTATAATTTAATATTTTCATAATCATTGATAGAATAGATTAACTGTTACCAATATATCGCAAAATAATATGACAGGCTACCATAATGCGAGTTTAATTTAAAACAATAATAAGTGCAGTTTCATAAACTGAATTAAGTTAAAACATAATTTGACGTAACATAAAAATGTATAATATATTTAAAAAAATATTTTTTTATACCTAAATAGGTTTATTGTGTATAAAATAAATATTAAGGTAATCTATTCACAATTGCAATAAAAATTCTCGTCATTTCATGTGCGATTTGATTACCTTAATATTGTTGAACATTGCAATATCCCATATGTTAAAAAGACAACAATAACTAAACAAAGAAAAAGATAATTATCAATTTATGGCATATAATTAAAAAAAAGCTGCTAATTATAACCGGCTTACTTCAGAGAGTGATTTGTTATTTTTTGTTTTAATTGAAAATTAAATGCACTGTTTCATCAGTTTATGATTATTAAAATATAAAAAAGCGTCTGCAATAATAACTGCCACAGAATTGCGGTAGCGCAGAAGAGAAATACTAGACAATTAGTTTCTTTCATTCTGTACGAATGTGTACACACACTGTATAGTATGAGCTATGCTCTTAGACATATTCGATTTGCTTCCGCCTCAGCCCGGGTTGTTGCTGCAAGTATTGTGCGATATGGCATTATGCTAATTGGAATAAAAACAAACTATTCTTCAGGAAACACAGCCATTGAAACGTTCTTACAGTTATTAAATACAAATGTGAAGTAAGAGATTACAAATCCGTTTTATTTGTTATGAAAAACGCAACCATCTCTATTTAACAATAACAATAAAATATCTCATTACAAACACGAATAAACAAACAACTAAGTGACTTTGATCAATTATGTTTCGCATTGAAGAAGCTTTGAACGGCAAAAGCACTTACAAAAAAAAAATTTCATAACCCCCTAGTTATATGACTATTTAAAAGGGGAGAATATTGAACCAGTACATTGTAACAAAAAAAGCACTATATATTAAAAACTACTCCCTTTGAAATGCTTTTACAGTCATAAAACACAAATGTGTAACAAATTATTTTTTTTATAAACAATGCAATAAATTAAGCAACCAGTAGTTTACGTTAAATATGAAATAAATTCTCAATTTTTTAAACTGGTTTTTTTTTGTATCAATTCAGATTATTTATTATTTGGAAATATTTTTTCGCAGCACAGGTGGGACTCGAACCAAAATTTTACGCTTATCGCAGCCCGAAGCTTTCGGACTATCATACCGCTGTAAGAGAATGAGAATGAGAATGATTTATTGAGAAGCTCCAAAGCTCCATTTGACGAGTGCCCAGCCGAGGAAAGTCACGATGAACATATCTTATAGGATTATCCGTGTAATTGAATCCGTTGCAGGAATGACAAGTTCAATGCCCATGGACGGGAGAATGTCACCCAGAGGTAATCACATAAATTTATATACTATATATAAATATTGTGATAACTATACGACATTGGACTATGGATTTGATGACTTTGGGATTTCTCGAGTGTTAAATCAAAATCTGCTTTATGTTTTTCTGACGTTTTCATCGAAACGAAAAAGACAGCTATAAAAGATCAGAAATTGTGGCTGTGGACGATTTATTATGTCTTGATTTTTTATAAAGCACAAGAAATTGAATCGAATGATATTTGTTACAAATTAAAAAAAAAAAACAAGGAATCATAATTTTAATATTTGAACCTGGGACGCTAGAGTCAATAAGCTAATGCTAAATTTAGCATGTCCCAATTTTTGGTAGCAGTATTCTTTTAATTCGCTCCAATTGGACTCCAGCGATATTATTCTCGTAACATTTTAATGCAATTATTGCATAAATAGCGAGTGATCATTCCCTCGGACCGCAGGACGAAGTTGACCGCCCGCGCATCGGAAAAAACAGGTTACCTGTGAGGTAAAAGCTGCACTTGCTGCACGGCGCAGCTGCGGCGGAGAAATTCCAACAAGATGGCAGGGAATGAAAACGCCGAAGGTTTTGCGGGCTAATTAGAATAAAACCGCGCCAGGTCGGCGAACCCGCTGAAGCAACAAGCGCGACTTCAGAGGCGTCGGTAAAAAGGCGACGCTCATACTCACGGCGTTTTTCGTAATTTTCCTAATACTCCTATGGTAAAACTGACGAGTAAACACCTTTCTATTCTTATTTTCTACTGCTGAATTCATTAAACTTGTCTTTTGGTGAATTTATTTCGTGACGAGCAATTTGACATTATACTATCTATATATAAACGATACAACCCCCCCTCTCCCCTTTTGATCGGGATGATACGCCACACCGATTTCAGGTGTATTATTCCGATCCATGGGACAAAACAGTATTTTAAAGATATATCACTTAATTTTTTTGCACATATAAATATATTAAAGTTCGCGAAGAACTAATACGCTACAATGTAGCGAATAACTTGTTTGTAGAACTAATTCAACCGACTTCTACAGAAAGACTATACTAGCCGGGTTTGTCAGTGTTTCTCAAACCTATTTGAATTGTTTTTATTCCATTCAATTAATTTTTCTGCAACTCTACTACTCTCACCGAATAACATGCTTATAAGCACGTCCTCAGCAGTTTTTTATGTTCATCTTTCTAAGAGAACACCCATGTAACACTGTATATTAATTTTTATACTTTGGAATGTATATGGTTATTTTAATAAAAGCTTAATGTAGTCAAACCGACAAAATCAATTGTGAGCATAACTGTTCAATGAATGCAATTAAACTAATTAAAATCGTAAATTACACAATTCATAAATGATTTATCATTAAAATCCACGCAAATCCAGCGCATTGACCAAGTGAGGATGGACGGAGAGTTCAATGCACGGCCAATCGAAACCCGGAGTCATTGAGACCGGAAGTGTCCGACTATACAGCTCACGGAGCGATTGCACTGAAGTATCTGCGACAAGAAGAAACCCGACGACAGGAAAACCTCGTGTAACGCGGTACGTTTACGGCGCAGCTTCTATATAGCACGGCCCACATAAAGTAATTCAGCCCTTTGATCATCAACCAAAAACTCAATCATCTAATTTAGTGGCGACATTTGCTTATTTTTGATATTCTAAAAAAACAGATAAAAATTAATTTACAAAATGTGTCCAAGAACAGTAAACAATCACAAAATTTTATTTTTATCGCAAATCATCTATTGTTATTTTACTAAGGAAAATTTTAAATTTAGCCTGCAACGATTGACATTACAAGGAGTTATGGCAATCGTGAAAGCTCTTACACGAGCATTGCATACAGAAAGTCACTAAAATACACGGTGAGCGATAACTCATTGTAACATACAGCCTACAGTGTCTGGAGACTTCTAGCGGCTGCTTGATACTGTAGAGCCTCTTACAGACATACAACTTTCCCGGTGAACGGAAATGCCTGCCTGCATAAGATCTAGTAAACAAACGATTTTCTGCGAATATATTCCTGAAACAACGACGGATAGATCTTCAGAATTGAAAGTCACGTAAATAAACATATATGTTTATGAAGAATAAGAAAATATGCCAAACAAAACAGTTTATAAGATTAAAAATATTGGTGATACTAGTACAATACAAATTTAGTTACATAAAAAATTCGACAGTTGTTCACGACTTATTGAGTTAATCTATAGCCAAAGTGCATATGGCATATAATGAAAACATATTTAATAATAATAATAGGTAAACTAATTTTATTCACATTATGTTAAGAATGTCGAACAGTTAATACAAATAAAAGTTTTATTGATCCATTGCAATGTGACAGCGCCCACACACAAGAAAGTGAAAATCCTATTAGTTGTTAAACACCGCTCATAAATAATCATTGGCCAAATGCAGAAAACTTCACGCGGCGCTTCTCTTCTTGTCGGCCATTTTATTGCGACTCGTTCAGATACAAAATGGACACTTCCGGTGACATTCCGAGGTTGCAGTCAATCGGCGCTTTACGCGTGAAAAGTCAATCCTGATCGATCGGCTTACATGTAAGGAATTGCTTTAGTCATGAGTGCTACTTTTTTTAGTTGAAATTTAAAACGTTTCTGTTACGGTACTAGGGCTTACCTTTTCGCCAACGGAGTTCCAATGTATGTTTATGGGTACAGCAATTGTTAGATATTGTCACCCAGTCGCCCATTAAAAAAAGCTGTGTTCTTATAAAATGAAACATAAAGCTTTTTATTTCTTCGTTCCATGTTAGTGTGTATATCAAATATGAATAAAAAATACTTAACGACTTCATCGATGCGAGATGAGTAGATATTAATTAGATACGTTATTGTAATGGAAATTGATCATTAACAAATTAAGTGTGTCGGGTAATGAATACTTTTTCATAATAACAGGTCACCTGCGTCGGGGAGGTAGCATATCGGCGCTTATCGCAGAAACCTGCCGGAGAAGCCTCCGCCTCGCTAATGACACGCATTAACGCCAGCGACTCGAGCTTACGTGGTAATTTCTAATCCGAACGTCTTCGTCGACGCACTCCAGGGTGGCTCACTCGCATTACTTATAAACGACACTGAAATGCATGAAAACTAGTCAATTTAATCGTTCGTAGTCATAATCGTAGGTGCTGAGTATTTGAGTATTCTTGGCCTGAGGTCTACTAGGTAGTAATTAAAAGTGTTACAGTTTAATAACAACGTAACGTTTTACTTTTGAAATAAACACGGTTCAAAGACCTTTCAAGCGCAAAGTGCAATTATGGAGGCGGGCTGCAGATGTATTTATCGACATTAGAAAGAGTCAATGCTGTGTGGCCTGCATCAGCACGATCTGGCCAGCAATGCCACATGCATCGCGCGCGGACCGGTCCCGGTGCAGTGCTCTTCAAGGAGCAGTTGCCCACTGAAGTTATTATTTAATTTTAATATAATAATTATTCACTCAAAACGAAACTGTCAAATGTGTTTTAACAGCACTTATTATAAATACTGGGTTATCGAGTGTAATACCGCTTTCTTCGAGGTCTCGGTCTCGATGCTGGGGCTATCTTCTAAAGCAGGAGTTAAAACAAGACATAGTTCTTCTCTTGGATTAAACTAGCTTAACTAGACGAGTCAGATGGGGTGTATTTGAAATCTACACTAATAAAATATTATAATAGAGTTTTAGCAATTATTTTCTGTCAAAAATATTAAATATATATATAGTATTCTGGTGATCCTCGGTTGGAGTGCCCGGGGCGCACGGCGGGCAAGAAATGGAAATCTCGAAGCAAGTCTCTTTCCGCTGCTCTCCAGTGAGAGTGGAAGGACTAAGCCGATCTGAGTATCTGACGCCAGAGTCCATGTAAATGAATCGTTCACGAGTACAGATTAGTCATTTAAACCCACGCCACCCCGGGTATTGCGGCCCGGCACTCTATCGATCGAGCCACGGTGCCACTCACTGCAACAATAATGAAATCAAACAAAATATTTATATGTCCAAACAAAAATCACTACGGAAACTTCAAAGGTGTTTTTCCTAAACGTTGTTTGCACAGTAAATCTTGAAGGGTGAAAATGTATATTTTTTATATAATGTTTAATAAAAATCTTTGGTAAAAGTTATTCTGATTCAGAGAGAGTGAAAGCATAATGTCTAACTGCGTTACCCTGCAAGGTTAGAGGTTAAGCTGTTAAACTCACTGCAGCAGCTACCGGTTAGTAACAGAAATACCACAAACCTAATATTATTGAATATTAAATAATTATGTTCGTAAGCAACATGGAATAATTTGCGTCAATGCAATAAATTTACGTATACTTCCCGTCTTCATGCCGCCGAAATAGAGAGTGTTTGGTATTGATGGAAAATCTTCATACGCCTGGAGATGGTCCTGGTCTTGACTGTAGCGGATACACGTGTAGTACAGTAGAACTAAGCAGTTGTGCTGACTAAGGCACACCTTCTGTCTGAAGTGATAATAGTGTAGCACAAGGTACATATATCTTGCTTAAAATGACAAGAGCGTGACGCGAGACACACACATACCTATTAATCTGAACTAAAGCCCACGCAGCCGAGAAGGTCGCGCAGGAGAGACAGAGAAAGCAGAGGCCGCGCACTCGGGCCGGTCAACCACCGGTCAAGTTCAGAGCGAGGCACGCCGCGGTCACGGCTGTCCCGACAAATGCGCTTTTAATAAGTCGAGAGAGATCGCCGAAGAAGACAGCCTGGACGGACCGATGCTGGCAACCAGGCGTACCTTATTAACCGAGATAATTAGAGCTCATAAATCATTACAAGAAATTTCAAAAATGCTTTGGCAGCCGTTCTTAGAAAATTTGGTTTTCTTGGAGTTGAGTTGCTGGAAGTTTTCAGTCCTCCACTTAAGTAGGATTCCAAAAGTTACCAAACAAAAAAAAATCTTTCACCACTGATCACAAAAAGTATTTTATTAAATTTCACTGATCAAGTGCACAGTTTAGAAATTACGTATCAATTTTTTTTTACTTATTCAACTTGATATACGAAGAAGGAACTATTGATCACATTTTAGATTACTTACATAAACCGATGAAATTGATTTTATCATATCAGTTAACGAAATTTTTGGGATAAATCTCAAATTACCGGTAAAACAAATCAAAAATTTTGTCACACAGATGGGCTTTGAACCCAAAAAAGTTTTAGGTGACCATCTCGAGTTCCACCCATGCTTCGGAAGAAGAAAAAGGCAAAAGAAAAATCATCCTCCACGCATCACGTACGAATCGATTACATGTACACTGGTATATAAATTTTTTCCTTCATTTTTTTTCACCTAATGTGAATGAAATTTTAATAAAATATTTTTGTAATTTAGATTTAAACTAGTAATCAAAAACACAGTAAAAACTTAATCTTTCAAATGCGACTGCATTTTACAGTACATAAACACAAGGTATGCGTGTAAGTCAAGTTGCATTACAGCTTGAAACACGAGAACTCGTACGACGTGGAACAAGACGTTTACGGCAGCTAGCAGACTAATTACAGAATAGACGTCCTAACAAATGCAACAATGTAGAAATAGAAAATAAACAAACAATATTGCATTCATATCAAATACGCATAATCCAACACCGACACATGTCTTGATAAACTTTGCGTAAAAACACATTTCTTGTACGTTAGATCTAGAGGTATTGAAAAAAAAGCGTCACACGGGATGATTATTGCACCCTCTTGTTCTGTCTGTTACAGAAAAAGGGTTTTTTCAGATATTTTCCCTACTTATGTCACACATTGCAAGCCCCACAACCTGTGCCCATATTAACACATGCCGTAAACTTACCTAAAAAAAAATTAAGAATCATGAAATTTAATCAATTTTTTTTTAACACTGGTGTACCAGCAACGAGGAACTGACGATTTTAAAACGTCGGAGGAGTGAAAACTCTCAGCAGACCCAAAGCGCAACCTAAGAAAAAAAATCAAACCAAGGCTTCAAGGCTTTGGCTTCGGAATAGTCTTGGCATCGTCTGGACGGCGGACGACTGGTGCCGTCCATGCTCAAGTACCAGCGAGCTTGAAGATCATTTCCTGAAGGGAGAAGCTCGAGAGGCAACGCCAGACCTGAGGAGTAACATCATTTTTCATGCTTTTCAGCGCATCACGGAGACGCTGTCTTTATAGACAGTCAGGGACGAATGTCGGAGATGAATAGAAGAGAGAAGAGCCTGGGGAACACCCATTCACGAAAAATTAAAGACCAGCTGTCAGTACCCGGAAGTAGTACCACAGCTCTGCCCGGGGGCGACAGTAAAAAACAAAGCGACGATGGAATAACCTACGCCTGCCCCATCTGAGGATACATCCCACCAGAGAGGCACAAGCCTCTCCAGGTCATTCAAAACAAGATAAGTCCAAAATGTGAAACTCCACAGAAACGAAGACGATCCACGAGGTCCTCCTTGCAAATCTCCTCCTTCTTAGTCCCAAACCCATCAATCATTTCCCTCCTTGAGGACTGCCTCTTCAAAAAAAAGTCCAAAAACCAAATAACCCCACGGTGACGCACGCCACAAAAACCCACAAACATAAGATTAGCGACGATGGAACTTTCAAGAAGAAACACAGCAAAGGACTCAAGGCTGTATTCTCTAGGCCTCAGCTGTTTTCAGGCTGTGCAGGGAGGGGGTGGGGGGGGGCCGGGCTGGCGGAGCGCTTGCCGGGGAGCGCGGCTCAGTCCGTCCCGGCCCCTGGTCGAGTCACCACCGCATCAGAGCCGCGCCCGCGTCCGCGCGACCCCGCATCGTGTCCTCTCGGTGGGGCGCTGTTTGTTTTGTCCGCGAGACCAGTGATCCGGTGTTCAATGTTTGGCGATGGGCCTACTAGAAAGCTGAAGCAAACACAGAGCCAGAGTACACTCTTGAACTTGACGCGCCGCGTGTGGAAAACGTTGAAAAATATCGATATTATCTACGAGCATGTCATCTAAATTTTCTACTACACACACACACACATACACACATAAATATATATGCCAAAACAGCTTTTAATATTTTTAAAAATTTCATTGTAATATTTTTATCATAATATAGTGATGTTTTCACCTTTTATTTTTTGACGGAATATGAAGCTAGTCCAGTCAAAAATAAAAAGCGGGAATATGACTCTATATTCTGTTGATAAAAATATATATAATTTACGGAAGATTCTAATTATCTTAAAACGTGCAAATATTTTTTACTAAAAATATTCATCTTCACGCTTGAGACCTTCGTCTAGAAGAAGGATTAGGATAAACAATAATCTGTATCAAAAAAAAAATAAATTATAAAAATAGCACTAAAAGTGCACTATAAGAATTGCGAGAATTACGTTTATTACCATGGCATGACTTTCGGTGACATACATTTACGATTTTTATACTAAACAAAGAGGACACACAAGCTTACCTAACTGTAACTTTTAATTATAACTTCAACATATATATGCGATGAAATATAAGTAAATTTTTATAGCTAATACAAATAAATTGACGTAAATATGTAAAAAATAATAGGAAAACATAAACTTGAATTTATACGTGATATTTGAAAATTGAAATACCAACGCTTCCCCCTGTAAAAAAAAAATGTTTTGTTTTTCATAAAATGCCATCTTGCAGAAAGGCGAGTTTAACCTTTGTGGCAATCACGTATTTATTTTTTGTATGCCATATAGTGATGCTCCCAAAGCATATATTTTCTTTACTACAAAACAATATATGAAATATTGAATTTCTAAGTACAGCGCTATTTTTATCTAAATCGAGTCCATGACAATATTTCTTATAATCATTGTGATCGCAGTTTTTTTAACAGGAGGAATATTATTAACATGTTTTTTTATGTGTATACATAGAAGCTTAAATTTATTTTTAAATACCCAAAACATGTTTGAGAGTTGTTTCATAAATTAATTTCACCCCGATGTTACGGTATTCTCACATATATGGATACTTTAATGTTAATCGATTTGTATCGATATACTTGATTAAAATCGTCTTCGACTAAAAATGTATGTTTGCGTTGTATGAGCTAATTTTTATTTAAATATTAATTCATTATAACATAAAGTCAAGATATATTTGTGTAACCTTGGAGTGAGATGTATAAAAATAAAATAAAATTACTTTAAACAATTTCATGATACTTAAAACTTTACTGAAATAATCGATATCGTACAAATACAAATGATTGATTAGAACTTCTAATTTTTGTCTTTCGCAAATAGTTTGATATTTTAATTGTTTTCTTTAATATTTTAATTTGCAATAACGCTTCAAAAAAATAAACGTATTACTATTGCACAGAGTCTCTAATTGTTTATGAAAACAACCAGATGGAAAATAGAAAAATAAAAACCAAAGAATAAAAAAAACGAGTCCTAAAAAAAAACTCAAAGCGTGCAAAAATCGACGGTTCCCAAGCTTAATTATTTGAATTTTTAATGAAATAATTAAAATAACCGGTACGGTAATTTAACAATCATCAATATTAGGAAGTGTAATTAAATGATAGTTAAAAAATAACTAATTGCGTATATGTTACATGTATACAAATTACGTTCATAATTACATCCCGTTAAAATTGAAGTATCGAATCGATGATACGATTATGCCTGCAAATCACCGCAGAATCACCTGGTCATCGAAAATTAATTAGATGTTTAAATCATTTCAATTAACAGGCAAAACTCTGACCGCAAGCCGTACGAAGCTCATTATTTTAATTACGACTTAAGGAACGGGTCTTAGAAGATGTTAATTCACTTTCCCATACAAACACAGCTTGCTTCTCACTGCTGTGAATCTTCACATGCGATAGCAGACAGGATTTGTATTAAGAAAAACAAATTGAATACCTTCAAATAAAAAAAAAAACTTTGACATATACGCCAGTGGATTGTAAAAATGTCTAAGAGTTTTTTTTTTGTGAATGGTAAAGCAGCTGTTGTTTCAAATTACCGGTCTCACGATGAGAATACAGGATCTATTTTTTTAATATAAACAAGGCGTGTGTGGGATTCGAACCCACACAGCTTGACTATCGCGAAAGTCATGGCATTATTTAAGCCTGCTTTAAAGAAAGTTCATTTGTATAATTAAACTCGCGCTATTCTTGGATTATCTTTGAAATAAAAGCGGTGAAAATAAACGGCCTGCGATGTTTCGACACGTCCATTGAAACAACTCGAGTGCGGACTTCGCGGGTTTAACTTATTACCAGTGTTGTGTATTTAAAGTTATGTAGAGTAAAAAAAAAAGAGCGTTACTCAACGCAGAATAAACTAGGCGGAAAATAAAAACGGAATTTTAATTTTAATTTGGCGTAATATATTATACAAAAAAAATGAATTAAATAAAAATACTCAGCATTGTTACCATTATTTTTGTGAATATTTCATTTTCATTTATCTTTCAATATACAAGAAGTTTTAAAATTTATTTCTGCTTGCCAAATACTATTGTTATTTGTTTAAACTAATCTTTTTGTATCTACACCTATATGCGTATTTACGGTTATTATAATTATTGTGTACAAAACACGCCCCTGACAGGCGAAAGCATATTCAATTTAAAATTATTGTTACCTCCTATTATGTCAAATAATTTTTTTATTGTATTTTTTTATGACAGGACGAATTATGTCAAATGTATTTTAACATATCTAAAAATAATATTTTTATGTATCAAAGTCATCTTTAGGGTCATATTGAGAAAATATTTAAGGATGAGCATTTTATCGATCTCGTATTGCACCCTTGAGTGCTTCTATTAGATTAAGCTGTTTGTTTGTTTGTTTAAACAATTTAATCAATTAAAGGGGCGTGTCCTACAGGTGTTAATAAAACACGAGCGGTACAAACGCCTCTTAAGCACGCGACGGATTCAGAAACTGAAAAAACTGTAAACGGTTTGCAATGAAAGTGAATTGACTGACTAAGCTGCATTACTAAATCATTGTCTCTATATAAAATGCTGTGATTATCATCTCATTAATATTAATTAAATAATAATGAAGCCGTTTACTGAAAATAACTAAAAATTATTTTACAACACATAATATATTAAATTACCACTCTATTGTAAAAAACGATTATTTTTGTTTGTACAAAAAAAGAGAGTTTCCTCAATTAAATTTGAATTATATTAAGTCATTTACAACAAAACGGAATTTTTGTTAAATATTTATTTTAAATCGGAGGAAAAAATTGGCATTTTATTTATAAATTTTTTCTCAGATATGCGTAGAAAAAATAAAATCGAAAACAAATTATATAAAATAACAGAAACACATGATTTTATTTAAAAGCGCAAAAATATATTTTATTTTAATAAATTTACATTTCAGATATATTTTCAAAGAAAGAATTATCGAATTGAAAACAACACAAACGAAAAGATATGACATTTGATTAAACAAGTGAAAAAAAATGATAAAGTCAATTTAACACCAGAAGGAGTGGACATTTCTCGTGAAAATAAAAAAAAGAGTATACATTTTCTCTCTGAAACACGCAAGATCCAACACCAAGACACAACCTGGCAGAGGCGGCGCGAAGAGAACAACAAACACACCGTCGTATTCAAGGTAAGCCTCGTAATAATATAATGGATTAATTGTGTAACATTACGGCTGGAATTACCATCATGTGTGAGTATTTTTATTATACCATGCTTTCTTTCTTATCCGGCTGGATCGCCCAACTCGGGGCACTGCGCGGCGATCTTATCGGGGAAATTGAATTAAATCCACAGCCAAAGTGTATCATACCAGATGTGCTTCAGTACATGATGAGGCTTTCACTGCAGCCGTAAAACGCATTACACAATGCCGCAATTACCGAAATTCGTCGACGGTTACTGATGATTCTCTGTAGCACGTGTGGAGAACGATTGTTACGTGCAAACCATCGCTTAGCCTCTCTGCACCACTGTGACTACATAATCAAGTACCAATCATCCAAATAATCTATATTTTTTGATAGAGATTACTCGGTGGAACTCTATTTTAATTTTTCCACATGTTAATTATTATTAAAGTGAGTTGACTCAGTTTGATAATGCCAAGGTAAAAGGTTGGGAAAACCGGTCAAAATTTAAATTATAATGATAAAAGTACCTTTGTATTTTGTCTTCATTTTGAGTTTATTAAATTTTTTTGCATTACTAGTTTCGACCCAATACACTGGGTCATCATCAGATGCATAACTAAACTTTTAACTAAATTTTTAACAATCATACTCTACATATGAATCAATGTGCCCAGGCCAACCAATATTTAGTGATTTGCAAGCACTGAACTTTTTTAAACAAAGTAACAAATGAAGCGTTTTTAATCCAATCGGGATATTATTTTTAATATCTATTTATTTAGCCAAGTAAAAATTCTCTATTAATGGATGTGGTTCGTTAGTACAATGGTCAGTATACCGGCGATGTAAGCCTGGGGATGTGGGTTCAAATCCCATACAAATCACGATGATGTTTTTCTGAGAATTTCTTTAATCATCTTCTATGTGTGAACTAATGTGCCCAATCATATTTGTAATAATATAATAAACACGTAATGGGTAATAAATACGCACTTGATTGACGTTCAATCCAAAAAATAGACAATGACAAATATGTATTGAAATATATGCACACATATGTGCGCGCGGTCTACGCGAACAGTATAATGGAAAGTAAATAAGAAAAAATAGAAAGCTGTAACTACAATATACTACCATAAAACAAAGCCTAAAATAAATGTTTTTTTTCAATTGAATATCAAACTAAAAAACATATCAAGTATATGACCTATTTAGAAGTTTTGGTGAGATTCATGCATTTCATCCATTCCGCTAAGAGGGGTGTGAAAGGGTCGAATATCAACCGCACATTGTTATAGATCTACACGGAAATAAATTTATTACATCTTCCAGGAAGTGATAAAAACTGCAAACCAAAAATTATTATATTAAATACGATTAGATTCGGTTGCTCAACACTTAGCTAGTATTACTAGGTAAAAGTGCCCGTAATTGATTTGGATATTAATTGAGTTGCGATCGCCGGTCTTGGCTGGCTGAATATTCAGTGGACGCCGGCAAGAGACTGTTAAGTCATTTCCGCGTATCTTCATACGCGATAATGTATGAAGTGCTCTTGCTGAATATTATGCTGTTCTGAAATCAAAACGCCCAAAATTGGGTCTGAAAAAATGCTTCCGCGTGGAATATACAACCTTTTATACGTAAACGTCTTCTTCTGTAATATTCCTATATGAAAAAAAATATTATAAACTTGTATTTTGCTATAAACATCCTTTTGAGCCACTGCCCTTAGCTACTTATCCCAAGCCAGTGATTCAAACACATTTGTTAATTCATAGATCCAAAATTTTACTTTCGATATCTCCAGCTGGTGGAATCAAATATAAAATGGAGAAAATATCGGATAAAACATTTTTTCACATATCACAGATTAGTTTTTATATACAATCGATTAAAAATCCTGCTATTTTTTTAACGACACCGATGGCATTCAAATACTAACTTCCAGTTATCGATAGTCGTGCAAATGTTAGCTTGAATTTTACCGGTGTCGTGAAAAATCATTAAGATAAGTTTTCTCGCCGTTTCATGCGTGAATAGGTTACCAGAAACATCGCATGAGATCATTTTTATTACACATGTACATGTATGTATGAAATTTTTTTCATCTCTTTTATATATATATTGTAAAATAATCTATGTGCAAATTGTGAATAGCGCTATATTAAGCACAACAATACGGGTATCAATAAATTTATTCCGAGCGGTGGACTTTCATTTCTATCTCATGAGCATCGTAAAACCAACATTAAATTAACGTCAGCGCAAGGTAAGCCTGCGCAATATCTTCTCGTAATTATGACATTTACTGCGGCAATAAGCCAACTAAGTCATATTCAATGCATAAAAACAACGAGCGTATCTCGATTTAGCAGAGTAAAGGGTGCCTGCTTCGGTCGGGTACAAATATGTGATATATAGAAAAAGCCTCAATATTTGAAAAATTTACAGTATTTTAAACTTATTTATTTAATTAAATTATAAATAGATTTATCGGTGAAAATAGAAGTTATATTCACTGTGGTAATGAACACTCATTTTTTTCCAAATAAATTTATATATTTTTTTGTTTTGAACTGGACCAAGAAGGTTTGCAAAAGTATTTATTTAAATAGTTAAAACTAAACATAAGCTAAGCTGTGACCTTAAAGATGAATGTATGAAGAAAAAAATATTATATCAACAAATTAAAACGATATATAAAATTTTAAAATTCGATCACGGCTTAATTTATAAAAGCGCAGATTAGCGATGCCCGAATTGTACAGTATGACATGCGGCAGGCGATGATAATCAAAATTTATAAATGCGGATTTTCACCTGGGCCTTTGAAGAGCCCACCTGTGTTTCAGCGGGTCAATTACAAGTACCTCATGTCAGTCGACTGCGGTGACTTGCTTTCCGTGATGGTTATCGTAAAATGACTGGCGAGACAGTCTAAAAATGGATAATTATAATACACGTGGAATCAGACGACAAAGAAACACCATAACGTCGATGAGAATGCTAGGTGTGTAAATACAACAGTAAACAATATATATGAATATATATATATATATATATATATGTGTGTGTATTTGTAGGGGTGTTAGTTGAGTGTATATAAATAAACTTTTATTCCACGTTCGGGAGATATTAAAAGATGATAAACTTAAAAAATAAAAATATATAACTTAACTAATAAGTGGAAGTAACAGACGCATAATTAACAGTTGGAAGAATTTTGCAGTTTCCAACTCGTATATCTCCAGCATTTGTAAACAGAAATTACGGGAAAAAAGATGGATTTTTCACGCAAGCGTTATTCCTACAACCCTTTTTCTCTGTATCTACATTTCGTAACAAAAAATAACTTTTATAAAAGTTGATTCTTGAGATGTTACTAAAAATAAAAATAAAAATTAAACGAATTTTTTTATCTTCTGAAACTAAAGAAATAACAAATGAAACGACCATAATTAAATTTCAAATATTCATAATTATTATTGAAAAAAAATTGAAAGTTGAAATATAAGTGAGAGTGTTCAAAACGCAGTTATATATTTTATAGACGGCAAAAAAAAAATAGAACCGCTGGAAAATTCGTCACGGAGCATAGCGCGACCGATGGCGATGGGTTTATGCCAAGTGATTCGCATTACTCTACATCTTACTTAATAGGCTTTGATGGATACCCCGACGGTCGGAAGATGATAATTGATAGTACTCAGCGTAACGCTGTAGAAAGTTTATTGTTAGTTTTTTGAAATAAAACAAGTTGACTTGTATCGTTGTACAGGCGAATCATCTTATCTATGATATACAAAAGCTTACTACACACATTACTACATGACACAAATTTGGTCCTGTCAGTAAAAATTTAGACAAGGTTTACTGTTTACTTAATAATGTAATAAAATCATTCAAATAATAATTAAACTGGCTAGAGTTTATATTTTTGTGTTGCATGTAAAAGAATATTTGAATTGGCCGTGACCCGAGATGAATCGACTGACAATCTACACGAGCCGTAAGAATGACGGTGATCGTCAAAAGAGACTCGGACCCGTCATGGGGACGCGGTGATCTCAGCCGAGAGACGTCCGACGCTCATGTGTGGAGAAAGCCCCCGCGGGCTGCGGGAAGATTCGACTTCTTAGATGACAAGTTAAGGCAAGGCTCAGTCTGCAGAGGGCCGGAGCAGTCGGTGTTTGAATCTCGAATAGGCATGCGTGTTTAAATACAAACTCATTCATTCGGATTAAAACGTGTATATATTCGGTTCATAGCTTATGAGGATTAAGATCATATCCTCCGTTGTTTTCCAATTTTGATAGAATTTTAAAACAAGCCCTGCCGTTATTTCAAGAAAAATATGACGATAGAATAAATATAATGTAAATAAATAAATATATATATTTAAATACTTGAAGATTGAGCTAGCTGAGTGATCTGTAGACGTGACATTGAAGAAGATGATTGATCAAGTCCGTCGGCAGATCCTAGGCCTAATGAAGAGAAAGCACTCGCACATTTGTTGATATTGGAAAGCAGCGGTGGCTTACGTTTATTTATAACTGAAAATAATGAAAATGCCAAAGAAATTGCCGGTAATGACCTTCGTATGTGATTCAATAGACCCACGCAGGTGACGCGCCGCATGAAATCGAAAATGCAATAAACACCAGTCTGCACTGCTTTGGACCAATTTCTATAAATAATCAAAGCTGTATGAAAAATAAAGTAGCGATTTTTATTATAAATTGGTGAGACCACGCATCATTTATATATTGCTAAAGATATGCAGTGATAATTCGTGAAATATTTTTAATTTATCCCAATTTTCCATCAACACGGCTTTTTTGATAAAACAATAGGTTCAAACGCGAAACGACGGGAAAAATTGAATAGATTTCAAAAATATTAATAAAATAAACTGCACACTTGCCAAGTGCAAGCCTGGATGCACTAGACTGCAGAATACTTAAATTCTCACTCAGTCGCGGCGACACACAGACATAAAGATCTGGGCCGCGATAGCCGCGGAGGTGAAAGTTCAAATCCCACCGGTAACGTGAAAAAAAAATGGAATTTTCTCTTCACTTCAAGACTGCCCAATTAATGTGTGATTCAAATTTAAAAACCATCGATATTTCATAAGTTTGTGGACGGCGTTGATGTCAATGTCAATGGACTA
This sequence comes from Atopsyche davidsoni, assembly GCA_022113835.1. Lineage (NCBI taxonomy): Eukaryota > Metazoa > Arthropoda > Insecta > Trichoptera > Hydrobiosidae > Atopsyche > Atopsyche davidsoni. Next base: position 1,123,341 of record JAILWY010000011.1, on the reverse strand, counting down.
TCTCTCGGTGCACTCCAAAATATAGCGTGTTAAATCTAACATACCCAAAAGGTGGCTAACCAATAGTTTTTATTTGTTTAATACTGGAGCCACTTTTATTGTTGAGTTCTGTAGAAAATAACAGTGGCCGAAGTGCAGAGTAAAACTTAATAAAAATATTTTCATATAAAAAAAAATTAATCGATGAGAAAATAAACGATTTAATTATGATAATACCCGCCTACATTGATTTGTCGTTAATACTTGCAAATTGATGGGCGAAGGCAGCAATCCATCAAGCCTTACAATGTTGCAAGAGTGACGGACACGGGAGCCGCGCCATTAAGTGCTATTAATCCTGAGTAAAGACGAGTCATCAGCATGCAAACTGCATGCCGCGGGTGCAAGTCTCCCAGTCGGCTAATCGATCATCGGCGCTCTCGTTGCATACATTGTATGACTTTATGACTTCATCATCGGCGTTTTATTGCACGCGCCTTAGGTGCAAATTGACGTTAAATATAAATAACCGATTGGGTAGAAGATTACGACTATTGTTGATCGAGATCGCTCTCGTATTTTAACCTGACAATGTCCCTGAAAAACAAAAGCGCTTTTCACCGAAAAAAGTTGTATTTCAAAATTACTTTCAAAATGCATACATTTTCTATTGACTACAACAAATCACCTTAAAATTTTCATTTCAATAATAAGAATTTTCATAGTCTCATTACGATTAGAATAGAAGAATTACGGAATAATATAAAAATGCCAAAATTTATTCGGCATATTCACGTTCAAATTTTTCAGTTTATTTTGAATGTTCATTTATATACCTAAAATTGCTTTCATATAAGCATTGCAAGCGTATTTTATTATATTATAAATAGAATCGTGTTTTTGAATACTCTAATTGATTTAAATTTGAGACAAATAAAGCATGTATTCAATAAATATTAATACATACCCTCTAATCCAAAGCATGTCCTTATTTTCACCGGTAAGTTAAATGGTGTGCATTACCTGTAAAAAAGTAAAAAGTATATAAATATTGTTATCCAATAAATGAAAAAAATATTTAAGGGCATTGATGCATTCGCTGAATTTCATAATAGCACTATATAATCTTTTGACATTTGTGTATCGTCATAACATCATCTATGGGAAATTCAACTATATTACATTGTCGTGGGAGTGCGATGGAAGTTCAGGAAATTTCTCCATTAGTTTAGAAACGAAAGTGATGCAAGTTTCCGATTCAGGCGCTAGGTGGCAGTAGTTAAAAATACTTTTCATTAAATATATAAATTTCCTTAAGGGCCAAAACAAGCATCTTCACAATTTGTTACAAATTTTCTATAATAATTTTATATTCCTGAATAAAACAATACGATGGTTTTATTACACTTACATTATAATTGATTAGTTGTGACTTATGTAGCTCTTCATATAGTCTGAAAAATCTCTCGAAAAGCGAAAGCGCTCACAACCAAAAAAATGTTCGAAATCTCTTAGTTATCGGAGTATTCATATTTATTGATTTGATATGGAGTGATATCAATCTATCGTGGAAATGTATGTTTTGAAGTTTTGATCGGACGCATGGTCAATAAGGAACGGGTTATATATAGTGCATTAATTAGTAAACAGACATCCGTTTAAAGTTGTCTGCACACACGACAACTGAACAACGTAACAAAGCAAAACCGGCCGCAATCAGCTAGGTCACCGTTCGGTTACCGGTTGTGTCTCAGCGTGTGTAGGCAGATACGATGAGAGCAAAAGTGACGAGATGTGATGCGTCAATTTCGACGATTAGAACAACACCAGATAATAGCAGAAAAAACAGCTTAAAAGAAAACGCTGTTGCATGATCACGGTTCGGTTGTGCCTCTGCGCGTGTAGGCAGCCCATGACTTCATACAATGAAAGTAAGAGTGGAGAGAATCCGCGGCCGTGATGCGTCGATTCCGCCCGGCGTGTCGCGGCCATTAGGGGGGATTCGTATTAATCAAGCGACGGTGTGCGGCGACTCGCACAGTGTGGTGCTAATTGTGACGCCCGTCTGGGCCGCTCCGTGGTTAGCCGGCCGGCGTAGTGATGGGCACGATCCACGATCGATCGATCGGTTTCAATCAATAAATCACACATTTTAAAATTAATATTCGTATGCTTGATCAAAATCTTGTCCATCTTATATTCCATTTGTAAAGATCGACAGATTTTGATGAATGAAAAAAGAATGCATTTAAGTTTTTATGTGAATTTTTTTTGATGAAAATTCCTGAACGTTAAATTAATCGAAAATTTTGTTGATTTTCATAATGCGTTCATTTAAATAAATCTATGAATTATGAATACAATTTTATATTATAGTTTGAAATGATATCGGTGGACAGCATGGAATACGCGTAGTCAAATAATCGATTATTTGTCGTAATCAATGAATTCAAGTGAATAATTATTGTGTATTTAAATTGTAAAAATGAATAATTTCCTTTTTAAATATACAATTTGACGATAATAGTAAAGTTTGGTTAGTCGGACGCTTGATCCAAAAAAATGTGAAATATAACATTATTACAAATATGATTAGGCACATTAGTTCATACATAGAAGATGATTTAAAGAAACTCTCAGAAAAATATCATCGTGATTTGTGTGGGATTTGAACCCACACTTGATTGTTAAAAATTCTCGATAAACGGAAGTGATTCGTTAGTACAAGGGTTAGTACACCGGCCATGTAAGCCAGGGGATGTGGGTTCGAATCCCACACAAATCCCGATTATATTTTTCTTTAGTTTCTCGAGTTTCTTTAAATCATCTTCTATCTATGAACTAATGTGCCTAATCATATTAGTAATAATATAATAAGCCCGTAATGGGTAATAAATACGCATCTGATTGACGTTAAATATAAAAATCGACATAAATATAACATTGTTAAATAAAAAAAATTGTTAAAAAAAATAACGAATGATCGATTGATTATATGACATATCCGAATAGAGTGGAATATTAAAAACAATCAATTGTATCCATCACTAGTCAGTAGATAACCGGGTGAGAGTGAGCGGTGAGGAGCGATGGCGTCTCTCTCTCTCTCTCTCTAACCGAGACCTGCCCCCACCCCCAACAGTTGAAAGCGTGCGAGAGAGACGGTGGGAGATCACGCGTCACTTTCTAACCTGTGACAGGTGTTGACAGAGCGATACCAAATATTATTATCTGGATCACAATGATTAATTCGTAATTACGCATTCAAATATCAAATTCGTCAAGAGTAGGTCGTTTATTAATTAAATTCATTTTTTTTCCTATAGATTGTTATTAATCAAAGGTTGCAGTCACATTTAAATGTTTTAAGTATGCGCAGTGAAAAATCGAATGTCAACGATCTGTAAGCTAATTATTGGAATCTCAATAAAAAGCTAAACATGAAAAACGAAATTGCTTCTAGAGTTAGTATTTTAATGACACTGCTTTTTGTGGTTTTACTTGTGCTATGCATCTCGTAGGTGGTGTCTCGCTCGCTCCCTGTACTAAATAAATAGGAACAAGAGCACACAACGAAAGACATTTTCGCTTCGGGTTCTTTTCTATGAAACTTCAGGTGTTGTTAAATTTTTATTGATTATTATTTGTATTAAATCAACTCATATTGTCAGTGATTTTGTATCTGATCGTTGGCCAGAAAAAATAAAAAATACGGTAGCTCGTACCTATCTTTTATGTGTTCTAATGACTGTCCACTATCTGATTTGATCAACGCATCTTATAAATCGTTTGCTTATGCTTTATAGAAGAAAAATAATAATGTAGATTTATTTTATAGTAATATTACTGGTTCTATAAAAGTGAGAATCTGATAAAATAAATTCATTTGATGGATAATTTGCGTAGTAAGTATAATTATGAATAATAAAAAAAACTTGTCTAAATGATCCAATAAATAAGATATAGACCTTATAGAGGCTCATTGATCATAATAGATTGAATTTTAAATCACTCACAAGGCTACTGATATAATCAACAATGATAAACACTTGGTCAAGTTAACCAAAGTATTAAACTAGGAATCTCTCACTGGTTCGTTTGTATAACTCTAAAGATAAATGACTATCCTTTGTCCAAGTTAATCAAAAAATTAGTCATAAATCTCTTTCTTCCAACGATTATCGATATTAACTTATCCAAGTTGACCGACGTGTTAAGTTTCAAATTTATCACTTTACGATGAATCAGCACAATATACACCGTGGCTTGGATGAAAAGTATTCTTATTTAATTGCTTCTCTGTTGATTCGTATGCTTCGTTAAATGATCTTTAATTAATAGAAATACACAGTGCCCAATGTTGAGCAGGCCTGGCCTATCTCCGTCCATTCGGTCGACTTCCGCGCGCATTCCGATCTCTGTCGACGGAGCTCGGAGAGGTGCGCTCGGAGAGGCGGCCGCGATTTCATTTCTACACCGCTCGCATTGATCTTTTACGTATTGTGTGTTTTGACACGCTCTTTGTCGATTCGAGTAGCAAGTATATTCCAAAAATAAACTAGAAAATCTAGCAACAAAGGAATGTACGATGAATATACATATATTTTGAGCCGAATATTATTTCATCTCGATTTATTTAAAATAATGCCACATTTTATTAATTTAATGTTCAAAGGTCAGATACGTCAGCCAATCTTCCTAGGTGTAGAAATTTTTATACTTAAAAGTCCCTTCGTTAATTTTAAATTAAAAATCTATAATTGTAACGTGTGCAAAAAAAATATTTTTTCCTTTTAGATCAAATATTATTCATTTATAAAAAAATGTAAGCAAATACTTATCTGTAAAACCTGGCAAAATATTTGTAAGTGAATTTTAAATAACTATTTTGTATATTGCAACCATGTTATTATCGGCCAGTATCTCCTGCATAAGGTATTGAAATTTGACGCGGCTCAATACCTTAAATAATAATATTAATTTGAATGATGATATTCACTCGTCTAAGATAATCGATATGAACGAAATTGAGTTGCCTGTGTTGACCAAAGTATTGTTAAGAGTCTTTGATATCATCTCATTTAACAGCAGCCGGTTATTTTCTATGGCAGTTAGTCTACCGTCACTTAGGTAGGTGACATGATGTTACTTTGATTCTAATTAGCGCACGATTACACCTGGATCGAGACGTTCTGCATAGATGTTCGCTAGCCACACACACACACACAAGACATGTGGCGTCAAACCGGCTGTGTCGAACACGTGGAAAGGGCGTTGCGCAAGACAGGTGGGTTTTGAAATTCCAGGTAAAATTCACGGTTCGAGATCGGATCTTGCTTAGATCGCTAATCACTGTCTGCCTTCTTACATAAAGTTGAATATATTAAATGTAAAATGCGCGCACGACGGAAAGTACGCAGTTGAAAATATAAAAATGGAAATCTCATATTTTTACAAACCAGAAAGGTGAGTATTATAAAATTAGGGATTCGTATTTAGTGTGATATTGACATGCGAGATTTTCCAAAATTCTGAACGAGCTTAATAAAAATTCATGTCGCGCTATGGCATTGTAATCTCAACAACGCAGCCCCGTAACAGAGTGGAATTTCGAGCCGTTGTTTGCAAGTCTGTAACCGATATACCTATAATAGATAATTATTTGTTAACTCGCAATCATTATTAAAATTGAATTTTATAAAATATTGCTTCACTCAGCGTAGACGCAATCTAAAAGACAAATTGTAATTTTATATGGTAATGAGAAAAATGGTGCTTTATCAAAACAAATGATGCATTTGTCAATATGCTAATCAAAGTTTGCCTAAATTGATAGTTTAGAGTTTGTGCGCAGGTCAGGACATAATGCGAAAGTCTGATATTATTTGTTAATCTTTTAATCTATAAATAAGTAGCAAATTCTTTAAAAAAATATCACGTTTTTACGCAAATATAATTATCAGCGAAAAATGTACCAGTTTTATCAGTGTTGGATTATGTAAAATTTAAAAAAAAAACAACATATTCAAAAATAAAATTATCGAAACTAAATAAAAATAAGAGACACAAAAAATATCCCATCACTTTATTTAAAAATTAAACTGTGAGGTTTACAACACATTAAACTCTGAAATAAATAATAGATAAAACACGCAAAAACGTGTCCGGTAATGAACAAAGCAACAAGCGTAGGCAAATTCAAATTAGAAAACTGTTAAGTACACTAATTTAAAATTACAATTAAGAAATCGAAAAATATTCATAAAAAATTACATTCATTAATTACGCTTGCATCGAGTTTCCTAAAAAAAGAAAAAAAAAAAAAAAAGCAACGTAAATAAAAAGAATTAGCATAATGGCGTATTCCGAATCGTTAGCACCCCGGCCTGGCCGGGAAAAAGAAAGTGGCGGTCTCCCGTCGCCGGGCGCTGACGCAAGGCGCCGCGGCGCGGAACGCCTCGCGAGCGGGAGACACCCGAGCTCGGATAACCAGAGCCATCACACTCCCGTGCAGGGGGAAGACGGACGAAAGCCACGCTGAGAAACAGTACATAACAAATTCTGATATTTTTCTCCCTATAAAACGATGTGAAACAGCTATGATATCTTGAGGTCTTGTTCAAGATAAGATTCACTCTATGACGAGCTGTTTAAGACAATTTGAAATTAAAATACGTCCTTTTTTTTTTGAAATATTACAACGCTACCACATCACGATTTAATACCCAATTTTTACACCCAAATTGTATTTACCCAAAAATTATACAATAATACTCTTTTCTCTTCGAAACGATCACTTGTGGATACCAAAATCGCTTTAGGTCTTAACGGATTATATTCGACTGGGTAGTATGTTCACACTTTATTCACTTATGTTTAAATGGTTTTAGGCAGAAAACTCCATCCGATTCATCGTTATTACTTATTCCTTGAAGATTGCGAAGTCGAAACTCCTGACCCGAAGATAGTAAATAGGAGGCGGTGTAATCCTTAAGTAGCTTGTGACACCAAAATGATCTGCATTTTCCACGAACTACCACATAAATATTTAGTATGAAACACCGACTTAATTTTAAATTTTAAGATACTCAACTTTCAATAAATTTTTAATAGTGTTTTCGTTCACAAAAATCACCCTGTAAACGTGAAAAAAGCAGAGAAATAAACGCGCAATGATTCATACGCAGAGCTAGCCCTACGATTGATTCTACGGTATACAATCTGAACCCGATATACCTAGGTTGCTAATGTTTGATGACGCACGAAATGCAACTTCTAACGTTAGAATAATGCGGATTTATTAAAAAATATATATAATAGCCATTATTTGCATAATGGCTATAACTGCATATGCAAATTTACGGAGACGCAAGTTACGGTTTTTTTTGTATCCAATACATTGATTTTACAATTCATAATCTAGAAGCGATGTACCTTGGTTGCTTGATAAATATGTGATGACTCACGCGTAATCTTGGGTAAAATAAAACGTTAAACAATAAACCTTTATTACCTACGCCTGTCCCATTTGGGGTAACATCGCACCTGAGAGACTTAAACCTCTTCAAACCATTCAGAACAAAGTCCTCCGATGGGCAATGAACGCCCCGCGGTTCGTCCAAAATTCCCAACTCCACAGGGATACAAACACCAAGACGATCCACGAGGTAATCATCGACCTCGCCCACTCTTTCCAAACATCGACATCCCTTGTCCCAAACCCCTCGATCAGCCACCTTCTAGAATACAACCTAGAAGACCTCCTCCCATCCACACACCACTCCAGACAAATACAACTACATGGTGACACACGCCACCTAGCCAGTATGAAAGCGTTTGAAGAAAAGACAAACATATTTTTTTGTACCGCTGCCAAACCCAAAGACGATTGATTGATTGAATAAACCTTTGCGGCCAAGAAATGCGGGTTAATTTATAAAAAAAAATATATGATTTTCGGAGAAGCTGGCCTTTTTTATGTGCCGCACAATTATGAATATTGATTTGTTGTTCTAGTCTATAGGATATTCATTAATTATACAGATGATGTCTTTTCGGTTTGAAAGCGTAATATTGGTGTTATTTTTGTTCGCTCGGCCATATCTGTGTAGCTTCGCACAGCATCGCCGCGTTCCGGTGCGGCGGCCCGCGCGGCAGTCGTTGCCCGACGGCCGCCGAGCCCGCACTGCCGCACTGCCGCTCTGCCGCACTGCCGCACCGCCGCACCGCCGCACTGCCGCACTGCCGCACCGCCGCAGCCGGCTCGTTTCCGCGGAATTTCCGAAAACAGAAAACAAAACGGCCCGCCGCGCTCCGATTCGATTCGACCGCCGTTTTGAAAGTGTGTGTGTGCGATTGCTTTAACATATTTGTTATCCACATGGATGTGTTTAGATCGGTTTTTATCTGCTAATTGAGCAATCGGCTATTGTATTGATGCGTGATTTTGTGTAGAATGGTTCAGAGCAGCGTTTTCCAAATAAAAACACTGACAAAAACACGTTTATAATGTTTTTGAGTGAGGTGTTACATTAGCGTTTGTGAATATCCAAAATCTACATTGCATTGACGCAGTTTCCACGTGTCGTTTTCATTTATTTACATACAATTTTAATATACGGTTGAAATGTGGTATTAAGGAGTTACGGCCGATGTACCCCTGTTGCAGATCCTGGGAATTGAGTCCGTGTGTGATATTTTCTCTTCTTTCTCCATTCCATGTACATGTCAGTTACTTAAACAAGTTTTGAAGACGCGTTACTCAAACACGTAAGAAATATAAACAATATTGACATTGATGTACGGAGGTAAGAATAATTTACAACCTCAAAACCACTAGCAAATGAATTACATTTTCGAATAACATAAATTTCAGGTGTATGCATCACATTATAAAGTATGCATACCTACACTGAAAAACAAATTTGAGGCAATTTGAATTCCTTAAGTAAAAAAATATATATTGATGTTACTTTGGAATTTGTCTTGGAATTAAACTTCTTATTATAATAATTAAAAAAAAAACATTTATAAACCATATAAACAACATAATTCAAGATTGGACCGATATGTTTAATGTCGATATGATCGTTTACCGGCTTAATACATTGTTTTAAGCGGTAGACACCCGAGCTCAGATAACCTGAGAATACATCCAGGAGAAGTGACGCTGGTTGAACGTATTACGCCTCCAATTTGTTCTTTGTTTTTTTACATGGAAAACAGAGTAAGCCCGCACCAGCGAGTTTTTTTCAATGAGTTTTCCTTGCCTTTTATAATAATAAAAACTGATTACACATTCTTTACTTAAAGCGGCACCGGTTAAATTATAACGAATCTCACGGTTTAGTTAAACACAGTTTGGGAAACGCTGATCTAAATACCATTCGTTCAACAACAACAAAAAAAAACCGACCCGTCATTACTATAATTCGTAATTTAATAATAGCTCGAAATTAACATTCAAATGTACATGTATATATATTTAATTTCGTTGGTTGTGGTGACTGATTGTCAATATAAAATAATTTTTTTTAATTGTAGAAAACTAAAAAAAAAAAAAAACACTTCAGGCAGAACGCGTGATCTGTTCAGACATCTCCGTGAAAATTTTTAAATTCGCTACCATTTTGTATCAGCTGTTCAATAGTTTCATTGAGCGTAGATAATGCTTCACAATATGCTCAGATTCAACGAGCTCAGTATTTGCTGTAAACGGATACATTTTTCAGATATATGATATACAATAATTTTAATCCGTTTAAAACGATCATTGGTATTTTGTGTTTGAATGCGGATGCACTGACCATTCACAATTGCAAGTGATAAATGTTTTATAAATTATTTTTTTTTTTTGTTTTTCAACAAACAAGTAGTACTTAGTGTGCTTAAATGAAGTATCAAAAATTAATTTTCCAAATTGATGACAGCGTGCTTTTCGGTCGAGGTGAAACTCGGCGGGCAGCGCGAATTCCTCGACTGAGGCGCGATTTTCGTTTTTCCACGAGCGCGGATTCTGACGCGCCGTTTCTTTTCATTTCCAGCCGCGCATAATTACTGTGGAGGCGGAGAAAGGCGGCGGCGACCGCGCGTGATTCGGAACCATACAGTTCTCGACGCAAACACCAGGAACCGCATAGTTCTCGGTGCAGATATACCAGGAACCGTATAAAGTTATCACATAGTTCAAGGTATAACGAGAACCGCGTAGTTGAAAAAAAAAACAAAAACAAAAACAGCGGTGACCACGCAGTTGTCGGTGAGGACACCAGGAATCATAGTTTGAAGTGCAGACATCGGGAACCACATAGTTCCCGGTGCTTAAACCATCTCCTGGAGGTACCTCTCTAGCGAGGGCGCTTGCCTGTTCCCACCAGCACCACCATACTCGACCCAAGGATTGCAGTACTCGTACGCCTACTATGGATAGCACTAGAAGGTAACATTGATATCATCATTTTATGAACTATTCATTTAATCGATCAATCTTTATTCTAAAATATTTCAGACAAATATTATATAAGTTTGTAGTAAATATTCGATAGTACAATGTTTAAATGTATTTGATAAGAATATAGTTGAAATGATAGAAGACATGTGTCCAAATTTTAAGGTTGAGATTAGGTAAGGCATTTGATTTTATTGAGAAAATCAAAGGTTTAGAAATATGAAATTTGTATAAATTCTACTTTTGTGAATGTCTCAATTGAATATTGTGAAGTGTAAATCATTACAAAATGACTTTAAACGTCAGATAAGAGTCACGAAATACGTAAATTATTAAACAATTAGCAATTTAAATGATTCAATGGCCAAGCACCGTTACAGGAAGATAGCGATCTACACGTCCAGTTACAGCATCTCGCAGTTTTCACGCTGGTGCCCTTGTAGCGAGGTAGTTCCCTGCGATCATAACCGGCGCGCAAACCCGAGCAGCTCCGGTTATATAAATTAAAAAAATTAAAAAAACCGGCGGCCATGACTGTGGCCAGCCGAGCGGGGACTTCGCACATTGTTTGCGCGAAACGGTTCGGTTCCTGCGCGAGGCAATGTCGAGGTTTCCTCGGTCATTGGCGGTTGAGCTTGAAGCCGAAGAAAAGAAGCGATCGCAGTAATATACATTTCTTTGCATATATACAGGTGAAACAGGCATACTTCAAAGCATTCTAACAAGCAGTTTAAGTTGAGTTCCTCAAAACAGCAAAATATTTAGGTAACACTGTGCTGTTTTTAAAAATTAAACCGTGTGTTAATATAGTTGGTTCTAAGCTGCTAACAATAATTAAACAGCGGTAAATCTATGTTGAATAAGTAGGTGACGCTTAGCTAATAAAACCAGCAGTATATAAAAATGAATCTAAGGTGTGTTTCATAAAATGTACAAGTTAATCTAATCTGAATTGAATGAATAATCACACAGACAATTGCGTGTCAAGCATTCTCAGCACTACAAGGGTGAGCTCATTAATTAGTCATCATTGATATTTCTCAGCATTTACATGAAATGCAAGAATTTTCAGAAACGCATGCATTAATATCACCAATTTACCGTGAACTAGAAATTAATAACTAATGGAACTCAAGTACACATACATGTGCTTAAAAAATGTATCACGAATAACAATACATGAAACCTTTTATTCATTGACAGAACAGCCCTGAAATTTCATTGGGTAAGCATTTATAATATGTAATATACACACATATATGTTACACAACAATACACCGTAAATAATACATTTTTTAATTTACAATTTGAATAACGTCTTTAGAAATAAAGTAGTGAAATACTAAAATGTAAATGCTATAGAGATTGTAGTGCTCAAGTCAATTCTTTTTTTGGCAAAGTTGTACAATCATATTTCATAACAAACCTGCAAAACGGCGGCCCGCAATGCGAGCGATCCAGTTCTATACCTCCGAGTGCGCGTTGAGCGCGGCCATAGCATTAGCTCAGCACGCGCTGGGAAAAGAGACATTAGGCGTGAAATCGAGCGAGACCGACCCGGCGTGGCGGTAATGCGAATTAGCCGGTCATTACGTGCTACCAGAGCCGCATTGTTCCCGGAACTGATTACCGACCGTGGCGGGCGATGCCACGGGCCACAGTGCGCCGGCACGACTATACCGGGCGTCGCAAATCTCTTCAAACTTAGATGTCCCCTTCATCGGGCGCCGCTCCTCAATGGAGGTTGGTGAGCATCACATTAAACATATCCTCTATCCTGGACCAGTTTCATTAGTTCGGCTTTACTTCCGACTCAGCCACAGCCAATCTCCTTGTTCCAATCAGTTGCAGTGGAGCATAATTTGTACGCTTTTTTCCTATCGTCAGAAATTCTCTTACTTTACGCATTCAGTGCAAGACATGACAACCCAACTAGTAGATAAGTATTTTCCAATAAAACTTCATTATTTCTTTGAAACAAGCAAATTATTGTCACCACACGGTTAAACGCTGCTCATTTTTGGGGAGTAGGAAATTGAAAAGCGATGCATTATGAATGTCAATTATTTTTACTTTGTGAGCACTTTCATTTTTTCAAAGTTTTGTCAACCGAAAAAGCGAAAGCGATAATAGTTCAAAACAATCGTCATCTTCTAGCCTGTTCGCGTTTATTTATCAAAAATCGAGTAATGCGAACTAAACCTGTCTGTCGTAGATAACTTATCGACGGCTGTGTCGGGACGTCTGTAGTGAATTTGGCAAATCGATTGCGTAATTCGATATCCGATATTGTTTGTAAAACCAGCAACCGTGATGGCTAATTCTGATCTTCACGAAAGCAATCAATCATCATGACCCTGACGCACTGAAGGTCGCGGAGAGTAAAGTGTGTCAATTGACGAGCAAACAGTTGGTAAATGCTTGAACTTCTCGCGAGTGCTTGTTCAAGAAAAAAAAATGTAAACGAAGAGTGCAGCTACTGGTGACAGGTTGCCTTGAACAAAACATATGCGGCAAAAGTTCAGAATATTCATATGATTTAACAGTTTATTCAAGACTTCCATTTATAGAAAACAAGTAAAACATAATCACTAACGAAACTATTGAGATATATTACTGAGGCGTCTTCAAATAGATAATGGATTCACGCTTTTAACAAGCAAAAGAGCTCATAGCGTCTCAGCGACAAATCTCAGATGTCTCTTGGATTATAATGTTTTTTTCTCGCAGATATATGTATCACAATATTTGAATAAAATACGAAATTTCTTGAATCTTAAGAACTAGCCTTCTGACTCAATGTTTATTAAAATTACATTTACATTTTTTATGTATATTTTTTTGACAAACAATCAACATATAAGACAAGAAAATAATCCTCGATATTTTGTTACGATACTGGAATAATTTGATCCTTAATTTCATGGCTGTGTGGAACACGTATGGCATAGTTCTTATAAACACCATGGCTCTGTGGAAGTCTCAGAGTCATGGTTATCGTAAGGTTACCATAGCTGGTACATGTAGATTCGAATCCCACAATAGGAAAATATAATCAAAAAATATTATCTTCGTTTCACGTGTGAATCGATTACATTAAAAAAATAATTAACTTATACGCCTGTGTAGGTAAAAGGCGGATTTGTTAACTATATTTTAATGGTCGATTATAAAAACTGTATATATTAACAACTTCTTTACTTAGTATAAAATAATGTCTAAGTATGAGGAAGTTATTCTGAAAATGATGTATGTGTAAGCGCTAGCTCAATGTCTAATAAAATCAGTACAATTTGTGTTTTATTAAAAATTTCCTTGACACGAATAATGACAAATATTAAATAAAAACCTAAGTTCGGAGTGTTGATAAGATGATTAGTCAAATGTGTTTACGTCCGATGATTTGATCAAACAAGTTCTGAGTAATTGTCAGCAAACCTTCATAAAAAAATATTAATTTGTCAAATATAATTATCAATGTAAATTGAATATGTACAAGGAAATGGTAAAGGGAGGGTCAATACAAAAGTGTAAATAATTAATAATTATACAACTTTTAATAGAAGTATAAATAAAACTTACCTAAGAACTAAAATATTGTGTAGGGTTTCCTTTATTTCTAGCTCCTTTGTCACAAATATTAGGTAGTAGTAGATAATTTAAACTCGCTTACGTATTTTTAAAAATAAATCAACGTAGAGTAAAAAGGCCGACTTTGTGATGGTGTTAGTTTATTAATTTCAGAAAATAGAAGGTGTTTTATCTTCGAGCTGTGGCAAACCAAATAACCGTCCATTAAGACACAAATTACACGGTTTAGTTAGTAAATGCACTCTTCGTTAATGCGGATATTTCATCAGATAATGCAAAGCAATTGTTTTTGGGGCGAAGCCGAACTTCTTTTACCACACACAACACTTCCTGATAATTTGTGCGCTGATTTATTTATATAACGTACTATTATAAATATATATTTTTAAAAAAGATTAGTAATATTATGGGTGATAATTTGGAAAGAATAAGGCTGTTCACGCGGTTTAGGCATTGATTTGATAAACAAATACGAATAGCCAAAAAGGCTAAAAGATTACGTTAAGTTTTTTTTGTACTCATTTTTGTGTATATTATAATCCATTTTTGCGTTTTTAAGAGGTTTAGACTGTATAAAGAACATAGGACTATTAAAGACGAAAGAGCTAATAAACAAAAATGATCAAAGTCTTTTTGCCATTTGTGTTTTAATATTTATTGATTGAACACAGAGTAATCTGAATTGAAAAAAAACTTAGCATTTATTACTCATACAGGTTTATTATTGATTTGCACATGAAACTACAAAAATTTTCAAAAATTTTAATCTACGGCAATCGCAGTCAGAATTTTAAAAGTTATATGCAAATACGGGACTGATATTTTTGTCAGAAGTTATAATAACACCGGGTTGAGATGTCTCTAATACGTTTGGAGTCACCTTGTATAGGCTGAGCACCTAATATTTATAGCAGCCCGGAGGCGGTCTCCGTACGATTGCTACGAGAAATGAAATACCCATTCGATACAGAATTACTTTCCCTGTGTATCTCGTGATAACGCATACAAAATCTTAAGTATCATTTATATTGCCTACTTTTAAAAATAACGCCACGCACGTGTGGGAACGCCTCTGGTTTGAAGAGAGATTGAACATGAATTTAGGTTTCTAGTTTAGTTGGACTATAAAGATTAACAGCTTGGCCGCCATAGAAATCTATGAGCGAAATCAGGTCTATCGTGAGATTCAGGTATGGGTGCTTTCAGGTTTTAAGGGCTTGTGGGAAGAATTATTAAACACAGTTCTAATGTTAACATTACTTACGCTCATCTGTTCTGTGTGACAATATATAATTTAAAAAAACCACAGGTGTGGCCTTTGGTACATTATCTAGGAATAAGGCCATTAGCCTCCTCGATAAACCTGAACCCGAAGCCTACGATCGCCTACATCAGCTGCGTATCAATAGACCACGAATACGTTTCTCGTGCTGGCGTTCAAAATGTCCACGAATATATATAAGATCTCATCTAGTGGTATTTTTGAATGGTTTAAGAAAATCTAAAATATTATCATGAAATTAATTTATTGCAAACATGCATACACGTAAACGTTAAACAACAGGGCTACAGTGGTAAAAAACGAGTCACGAGTCTGCAACAGCTTGAATAAGTACACACCACTCATAACTGTTCAAGGTTTTTACAATATATAATGTCATGAAATAATACAAACGTGTAATAGACATTTTTATAAAATAAAAAAAATATTTACAATTTTATTTTCATTAAAAAACCCACCCTTTTGTCATATTAGACAACGTCAAGCACAGGCACTAAGTTTTTATTACTAAAGTAAACAGTAAATTTATTCAACTTTTGAAAATTAGATTTAAAAAATTCAATAAAAAAAACGGTTTGAATTTATAAATATTTAGTATTTTAAGAGAATTGACAGGGTAGAGAGGTGAGTAGCGAGTTGGGAATCACCCTGTATACGCTGTACGATACGTAGCCCAACGTGTCACCTGAACGTTATTGATCGTGCGTCCATTATTCCCACGCCCGCATAGGATCCACCGGCTTAGAGCAAACACTAGCAACAACAAAAAACAAAAACATCTGCAAAACTTTCGTCTACAAAGAAAAAAAAAAACAATTTATCATCATAACAATTACGCAATTATTTTTTACAGCTCAACATTGCTATGCAAAAATTATACAGGAGAACCCGAACGCAGGCATTTCACCTCAATATACTGCATCTTAACTACATAATTATTTCAGCTGTTTCAAAATTGTGTTACTTTTCGAAGAAACTTTTTCATCACTCTGAATTTTCTAGTACGATTTCGATGCCATTTCTGTACAAAGTCTTTTATTCTCCAAAGCGATAGTCCCAAATAAATTATCTTTTTTAACAGATATCGTCTAAGACCAGAGCTATTATTATGGGCATAGTTGATTAACAATTAAGTTCTTCTGACATAAGTCGTAGCGAAAGGTTAAATTATGAAACCGAGTATAACCAAAAACCTCATTTAATTTCTTGCATCTAAAAATAAATGTTTAATTTTTTTTTAAATACATACCAATACATAAATCAGTATTACATATATTTGTCGTTTAAGTATGTATTATATATATATATATATATTTGGGTGTTAGTACGCGGACCGGCGAGCAGCTGACCGGTGGAAAGCAACGCGAGACAGATTTATGTCAAGTGACTTATGCCCATCGACGCCGGCTGAATGAAAGTAACGATAAATATCAAACGAGAAGGAAAGTCAAAGATGCCACTGTGACTTCCGCTTTATATACGCAAACACATTACGATGCATTATGCGCGATTACTTTCTAGTCGTCGTTACATATTTATACTACGGGGAGGGCAGATGCAATCAGCTCTCACCGGCAATGAAACCAACGCAGGCTGCTCGCATGATTGGTTTCTGAACTTAATAATAAGAAAATAGGATTCTTTCCATTGAATAATATTGATTGTATTTTAAATAAATTACTTTAAAAACTATATTTAATGTGTTGATTTTAGACATACACAAAAAATAAAGAAAATTATTTCATAGCTACCCTTTGGAACATTTATCATTTATTTTATGGTTTTCGATATAACTGTGTTTCCATATAGTTTTAGGTGATGTATCGTAAACCGTAAAGTTCATTTATTATATGGATCAGGTGAATAAAAAAATTAATAAAAAAATACAACAATAAAGTCGTTTTGTTGCCGCATTGTTTGCAATTGGGAGACAAAATTTCGGCGATACCTCTTTGTAATAAGCTATAATACAATTTTATCTTTAGTCCAGCGGCCTGAAAAGTCAGATCAGTTAAATTTGTTGTAATTCATATCTAAAAAAAAAGAAGCTAAATAGCTACACGGATTAAAATTTTACCAAAATAAATACGCTTGAAAAAAAGTAAAGTCTCTGCAAGTACTTTCATGGTTTCGGAAACGTGAATATAAAAACACGCGTTTCGATTACGTTGCTTCTGTACATCTTCAGGTGTGGGAAAAACTCGTTTTCACTTAGAAATAAAATGATCGACTGCTCCGCCTACATATGCGGCGGGGCCAGGTTCGTACGGAGAGTCGGCATTGGCAGCCGCAGAGGAATTATGGAGTTGATAAAAAAAAAAAAACATTACACAACAAGATCAGTCCGCTGGACCGAGAGACCCGCCGATCAGATATGATTGATCTGTCTCAGCGGAGATCGTGTCAGAGATTGTATTCACGTGCAGGGTGACTCTAATTGAGGACATAATTGGATAATCGATCATTTTATCATACTCGATTCATTTGGACGAGTAAATTAAAAAATAACAAGTGTGAAACAATAATTCGGACCGCGAGAACTTTATTACACAGAAACACAATGTTTTTGTCAAGCTCCTGTATTTAGACAAAGAAATATATATATATATATATATATATATATATATATATATATATATATATATAAAAGCTGTTATACAATGATTATTTAAATATTTTATCGGATAGTTAATTTAAAAATATGTTAAATTAATCGGAGGTAATAATAGAAACTCGTTCGGTAATTTATTCCATTGTATTAGTATTATGAATATAAGTGAGCGCATTTCTTGTATTTAATTAAATTAAATTTATATATAAATATATATATATATATATATATATATATATATATATATATATATATATATATATATATATATATATATATATATATTATACATAAGTGTTAGACAGGTTGATTTCTAGCGCATTGTATAGAATTGGTTTAAAAGGCTTGAATGGTAAGGCACGTCCGCCGCACGCGCGGGCGAGCTCCCTGCACAATGGCGATTTCGAATGATTTTCATTTTTCGCCGCCATACAAAAATCATAACAAGTGACAATCGAGACAAAAGAGCGACATCGGTGGTGATTCGCAAAAAAAATAAAATAATAATAATATTAAAAAAGAAAAAAACGCAACGCTCAAAATTACAATACAATGAAGCGCCGATTTGGATAACTTTCTATGGCAGTTACAGTTCTCTCTCGGACCCGGAGCCCAACGGAGCTCATTCCGAGTACGGCATAAAGAACTTCTTCGTGTTAAGTATTGCCATTGGTGTGGCGATCGTCATTTCGGAGGCATGTCTGGTTTTATTTTGAAATGCCCGAACAGACCGACATAATGTATACTTAATTTGTAATACTCCAAGTTACTTCATTGAATTTAAAATAGCGTTTTCGTCTTACGACATTTTTTTAGTCAATATAAATAAATAAATACAGGAAAATTACAATAAACTTGCTTGAGAAAAAAATAATATTGGCTTTTCAACTTTGTAAATATTTATCTGTATTTTTCAACTGTATAGTTATACTGTAAATATAATGTTTAAGTAACTGAATCATATGACGGGGCAGCCAAAAAATAACTAAACAAAAAAATTCTAGTGTTGTCAATCAAAGATTTTTCTCAGATTCGAACGCAGGACCCTGTTGTCAGTGAACAAGCTTATTAATCATGAGGTGGTATAGGAATAAACGATGTCGTTGTTCTGGGAGAAGCAGCTTTATTTAGGAGCTTTGCTAGACGCAGGCTGAGTGGTCTGAGCTGCGATCAAAATAAAGTGTTGTTTTTTTTACAAACCGTAAAAAAAAAGTCTCTTTCTCGAGTAGTGATTTCAAACCACTGGGCCAGAAGGTTGTTGCAATATAAATATATTGCTGAATCAACTCGGAATATAGCTTAGTCCATCAAGGCTGGCAAAACAAGCTGCGACACAACTTACGACCGAATAGTAACTCGCTGATAACGACATTTTTTTACGTGGTTTCGCATTGGGTAATAACCATTCGGTTGTCAGTTGTGTCGCAGCATGCGTATCTAACTCAAGCAGCTCTCACACGCAGCGGCACAACTGACAATCGATTTGTAACAATCCAATAGCACCCCCCTACCATGGGTGTAAGTTTAATAGATTTTTCTAATTTAACAACGCATCTACTACTACTATAGACTACTTAGCGTTCGGTTGCAAGCTGTGATGCAACGCGAGTTGGGAAATTTATGAGTGCAGCCTGCGACGTTGTAATTCAATGAACATTGTTGTGCTCGGTCGGCAAGGTAGATCGCTGCAGCACTAATCCCCGTGGGAGTGGGCGACTCCAGGCTCGCTGGAGGCGCCGCATGGCAATCGCAGATAGACGAGGAAAAATTCCCAGTGTATTTAGAACTAAACTTTCTATGGTAGACGCGCTTTGACAGTATATTTCTCATTTGGATTGTTCAGATACATGTTACATGTGCCTACCAAAAGTCGGTAGCTGTGAGAACATAAAAAAAAATATTTTTCCGTATAAAAATATATGAAGCGACAGCGACATAGCGACATAGTTAATATAACAATTTCAATTGTTCGAGTGGGGTTATCTGACTATTGTTGCATCTGCCATAATCAAATATAATGCTAAGCTTATTATAAGAAATACCAATTGCGTCACCAGTACAGAGCCCGGGACTACGTTAACAACTATATAGATCACGAGGTGATTTTGTATGTGTAACAAGTTTAAGTTCCTCCTGTTAATATTATAGATTTCTGATATAAAAATATAGGTTCAGTATGAAATTATCGATGCTTACAAAAAAACTTGCAAAGTCAAATAGCTAGAAGTTCATTAAATATTTAAACATGAATATAAAAGATGTCCAAACTCTTACGTAAAAAAATATACCCAGTAATCTCCCAGTCAATTTGATAGAATGTTTGTTATGAATGGGTAGTTTATAAACCTGAACCTGTCTCTCGCAGATACATGATTGTATACACGATTTTTTCAAACACTATTAAACAAACACAAGTCAGTTACGTGATTAAATACGAACCAGTAATTCCAGCGTGTTATTATCACGTGGAAAATCAAGCATTTCTCAAGTGAACTAGTTCGCGGGCACGCGTTACACTCTCTGATTACACGCTCGGCGGGTCTATAGAGTCCCGATACAATAATTACTGGCCATTCCACTTGGAAACTGATTTTCCGGTGTCTGCGGCCGCCACTTCCGATGGCGGCGCAGCATTCCTCGGGCGCCGCACATCCATTACCGAAATACTTAAAACTTATCGTAAAAACTAATTGTCCTTACTTATCTTAATTGATTTTCAAAAACTGAGTTTCTAGTCGATCATTATTTGGCTATTTTACGTAAGGCTTTTAAGTAATAAATCAAAATGCATCATTACCGTGAGAGCTCGGAAGATAGTTGTGTGGATCCTTTTACCTAACTTAGTTTTTAAGTGTTTTGGTGAAAATAGAAAGCTTTTTTTTTTTTTGGCAATGAGTGATTGTAAATAAACAATAGGTGTTAATCTGCTTCAAAATCAGCGTAATTCGAAAAAAAGTATTAAAAAATCAGCACTTTGAGTTCAATCAAAATTCTTTTATGTTTTATTTAGTAACATTCCAAATGACAACTGTTATCATATTATTTAAAATGTGGCAAACGATTTCATGTATGATAGGATATGCGAATAAACAAGAAACATCTCGGGATGGTTGCGAAAAGAAGACGAGACGAAATTTTAATCGATAACCTTTAAAACATATCGCGTACTATGCAATTATTCAATTCGATCCATATGATTTAACACTTGAACTCAGACAAAGTACGCAGAGACACCAGCGAATTGCGGAATAGAAAGCATTCCAAGTAAATGGCCGGCGACAGGTCGAGCACAATGGCGGCTGTCTCGCTAAACCACTCCGCGGAGGTCCATCGCGACCTCAGGCAGTCTGCTACTCAAGATAGATATTTAGTTATAAACGAGCTCACGGGTTTTGGCAGCCACTGTTGTTGAGTGATCTTTGGTGTTATGTTGCGACGTTTCGGTCCCGGTACTGGGATCATCTTCGGGGAAGGTCCGTCACGACCGTAGGGCTGGTGAAGAATTTTCTACATCCACTTCTTGTTTTTACATTGAAGTAGTATATTGTGGATACGCTGTTACAAATATTTATTTACAAGCCATAAATAAATATATCCATAAGTATATCACCGGTATTTTCATTGGTATCTCTGTATATAAATAAATATAGTGTTAGTATTTACGTCTTATAATTCATGAATTGCCATAAGCTCATTGAACAATCTTTTGGATTATGACTCTTATGATTGTTTATGTCAATTTCAAACCATAGCATGTAATAATATGCACGCAATTTTTGATAATTTACGAAAAATGTTCTTAACAAAAAAAAATAGTGTTTCTATGAGCTTTTCAAAAAAGTGTGAAAACACAACAATCATATACTTTTATAATATTTTAAAATATGCTTAAGGGAACGCAGTGATAATTTTTCTTGCAAACAATTCACATAACTGGAACATACAAAAAGTCCCATTCGTTGCTGCATGAGTTAAACGTCGACAAATTAGGCGCACAAAGTAAGTTGATGCAACAGATGTCAATTACGTGTGGAATGTGCGCACGCGAGTGGGGCTGAAGGGGTCTGAAACAGAGCCTGAGGCTTGCTCCGGTTACCGAATGATGCACTCGTATTACAGGCGCTATTCAGAGCTTCACGTCCATTGTCTGACATGATGACCATTTCAAGATGGAAGCAACTACTAGGTTATAATGCCGTGTCGACATTACTTACCAAAAAATAAAATCGAGCGCGGTTGAGTACATCCTTGAAAGCCGAAACGTGACAAAGAAAAGTGAGCTTTGGAATTAATAGGATATCTGCATGTGTGTGTGATAAGAGATAAGGCAGACGCGAGGTGTGAGGCGTGGGGTGTAAAAAGTGAAGCGTGAGGAGTAAGGCGTGAGGCGTGGGGCGTGACGGACGTCAGGCGCGATAATAAGTTACGAATCAGCTGTCAGAGCGGCGACTCTTCGGAGAAACCATGACGCAGGGGACAGCTTTCTACTCGCTGGCGGGGCACAGCAGAGAGCGAGAGGACGGCCCGGCACTCCGCACTCACTCCCGCGGATGACCAGCTAAATACCCCACCTTATCTAAAAACACGTCCTCGGTGTTGAAAACCTTAAAGCGCTTTACATGTAGTAACGAATCGCGACAACAAATAGTAACATTTTGAATCGGTCTCTCTCTCGCGGAGCGGCGTATAGCCCGGTGGCCGATGGTTTCGCTTTCCACGAGCCCGGGGAAGTGGCAGCTCAGACAGTTCCTCTCCGGCGACCAGCACGACGGACACGGCAGAGCGGCACGAGTCTCCCTATCGCACACGTAGACAGTGTCGATCTGGACGATAAACCACCCAACGTGGTATATATAGACCCCCCGGGTTGATTCTGACGTCCAAGAGATCTACGTCAGCGGAAAAAATGAGAATGCATGATATGTTAATGAGGATCCCCGAGAGTGAATGATTATCAACAAAATTTAGGTTTCGTAAATGCCATAATGTTTCTAACACACTTACATTAAACTTTCTTTAAAAATACATATAAATTACCTAATTATTTATTGATTACGTACATTTCATAAAACTGTGTGAGTAGGTAAATTGTGCCTGTAATACCATTACATACAACTTCTCGATAAATATATAATAGACGATAAGTTGGCAGTACTATAATAAGAAGTAGTGTCACAGGAAGTACAGCGTATCGACATTCTTGGGGCAGTTCTCGCTGGCAAGTGAGGGCCGAGAAATTCCGCTTCTTCCTGCTTGCCCGAGATGCTGCACTCCGTCATTCCATCCAATCGCAACTCCGGTCTAATCTGTTTTCCCGTTTATGAAATTCAATCAACTGGGTCGAACGAAACGAACCGGGCTCGTTAGCTCATAATACTTTTTTGATTGGGTTGCGGCATAAGATAATTTCTTATTTACAAGTAAATCAGGTCAATTTTATAAGAAAAATAGTGGTTCTTACATGTTACTGCCATTATAACTACTCGTGAGAGCTTTTTGTCTTTCAACGCCAACGTCAAAGAATTCACCCCAGGGTGAGTGTTTTAAGTAATACGAGTAATCATAATAAAAGAGATTTAGGAGACGACTTTGTTTAATTTAAAGTAACGGTCATATTTTTTAAAAATAAAATCGAATATTTTATTCAACAACATATTTATGTTTTTTTTTTCACTATCAAAGTGTAGACATGTCACTTTTATTACGATTTACTTAACAATTTTATTGTTCCATGTTTGTTAAAAAGACATAAACCGTGCTCGCTTTTTTTAATATGCTATAAAACTAATACACTTAAGATTCTACTGATTTTATTTATTTAAATGTCAATTTTGAATACTAACCTAACGAAATATTGTTTTTTAAAAAAAATTATATCTTAATGATACGAATTCACAATACTCTTAAATTATTGATAAAAATTATCAGCTTTCAATTAACAGAACTTTGCTCTTGTCTTGCAAAAGTGCTTTTGTCAAATAAAAAACATCATAAAAAGTTATACAGAATTATGAAAAAATACATCACCCGGGGGTAATAATGGTTCCATAAAAACTGGAAGTCATTTGGACGATAGCACAGTTGCTTAAACTAGAACTACTTAAATTAAAATTTAGTATGCAGTTCGGTGTACGAAATCACAAATCTATTTTCAAGTCGCATAAAAATTATTAATTTCGTTAAGTTTAGGTGACGACATTAAAAGTTTTTCCAACAATACAATGCAGTCTGTGCCATGATTTAATTTTAAACGTTTTCAATGTTTTTTTTTTAATGTACAATGTTTTGGGTTACGCTCTTAAAAGTTGTATGTATATATTTAAAAATAAATAAATATACCCATTAAATAAAGCTTAGATATTAAAACAACCGTACGCTATTTCAAAATATGTTTCTAATTATTTTTAAATCATACCGTGTTATATTTAAAACATTTCAATGAATAGCATTATTTGGAGAAAAAAAAATTACTTCAGACATAATGACATGCGTTTAGCTCACTTTATGTAAAGTTCATTCCCGTAACATCGACGTTTCACAACCCCACCTCACAGAGCCATCTTTCAGAATTACGAAATAAAAATTTATTAGGTTATTATCAATCAATTCAAAGCAATGGTATGCAAGACGATGATACATCAGGGCCAGGCAACCTCCGGCCCGCGAGCAATCAACAAGCTCCACAAATCTCTACGATTAAACATCTTTAAGCTCACGAACTATTCTGCCCTATTGCCCTTCACTGCATTAGAAGCAGAAGCAAATTACGTCATCCATCGATATTTAATTCGATTTCAATACTAAGGCACCAAAAAAGTTTTAATACTGTGCCCTTGTGGCGTAAAAATCCCATAATACAATTAGTATTAAATTTATGAACCAGTTAATAAAATATTTATGTAATTAGTTTTAATTTAATTCATTTTCTTTGAATTTGTAAGCATAAATAGCTAGTTATTAGCTGATTATATTTATTGTAATATACTTTTATTTAAATTCTTTATTTCTTTATTTCTGGTCGGCACAATTGCCTGCGGGCAGATGTTAACTTTACGAACTTAGATGTAAGTGAAAAAAAATTATGAAAAACTTTTGATAGGGACGTTAAACAATACCTGTTATTCAGTAAAAGTAAATCAGTTGTATTATTTTTAACGCTGTTTAATTTGGCTCACATGGCCGTAAGGCTGTGCGTCTCGGCGTTACGTCATGCTGGTATAACACTGTCTATGAATACGATACCTGCTATTAAAAATCAACTATCATTTACAAAGCCTGTATCAAAATTAAATAAAAATATTCGACAATAATCAATTTCTGAATAAGGAAAATATCGAAATTAAAAAATGCCTTTTACTTTTGGAAATCGATGACCAATACATAAATATAATATATAAGTTTGTTTAAATTGATATTTTCATAAATGTACATATACGCTTGGTATCTGATGTTGATTCTGAAATGCGCTCGTGTTCAGTAATAAAGGTGAACTCCTGAAAATATTTTAGATTTGATAAAGTCTCGAGAATTAAGTCTGCGGGTGGTGGTGTTAAATGATATTGTCAAGGTTTCCCAATTTTTCGCAATTACTCTAGATGAAATAAACTATACCGGATCATAAATATAAATGGTACAATCTGAATGAACAAAAAAAATATTTAGTGCATATGAGTTTTGGCATTGGCACTACGCAAGCCATTTATTAAATTTATACGAAATTTATAACGAAATGATAGCACGCGTTAATTGGTCGGAATTTAACAAAAAAAAAAATACTCGAAATCATTTCAATTATTAATCAGTATTACACTAATAAAAAATAATTAGCACATAAACATCGCAAAGCTACAATTTTTTTTTACCGTATTTTTTATTCAAATAGAAATTTGGCACTTCGCACATTTCAATTTCTCCAATTAAACATGTTACAGATTACCCAATAGCTTAGGAAATAATTAATTTTTATTATCCGCTTCCAATAAATAAATTAAAAAAAAAAAATGTTGGCAAAATCCAGTCGTGTAGCCTCTGAACTCGGGGCCCGCTCGAGTGCCATTATCGCTTTCACGGCTGTCGGGCCAATGGGAGGGCGCGATTCAAATTCGGAATCAATCACATTCCAATTCGAAATTCAAATCGGCGTACTGTTTTCGGAAGAACGAGACGGCGAGCGGGCGGGGCCCGAGCGAGAAAAGGAGGCAGGATACTCATTTGTATAGTGAGCCATTTTCAAAGCAAACACAATATATTTTCACTATATATAATTATTACATATATACGGAGTTATTTCTTCACATTTGTGAAAAAAAAAAAAAATGCAATCATATTTATAGACTTTGTATTTATTTAGTAATATAACGTTATTTATCTATAAATGTAAAATTAAAACGCCCTGTTTTGTAACCACAGCTTAGTTTGTGTTGATTTGTAATTTTTGTAAAAAAAAATTGATATTTTTCAATATCTAAATAGAAACGTTTGTTTCTTATGTGTGAAAAAATAAATTATAACTATAAAATAAATAAGTCAAGCGGTAAGGTTTCTAAATTGAAATGGTCATGACATTCAGGTCAAAGAAAAGAGCGAAGCAATGAATGCTCTATATTTTTAACCCGTGCCGTGCGGTTTTTAAATCACAAATAAGTTAATAATATATATATTATACAAAAAAAAAATGTGCTTTGAATTATGAGTAAGTGCACGTAAAACTAAAATTATTTTTGATAATTTTGAAATTCAACGCTCACATCTGATGTTTTTAAGTGAGTTTACGATCGGTTTAGACTGGAGAGTGTTATGGATTCCATGATATGGAGAGTTATCAGTGTAACCATTAAAATCAGCAGTAACACCTATACGTGGACAACCATTAACTATTGGCATTATCAGACTGAGTATCCAACGTGAAAGGTTGGCGAAACCGGTCACCAATAAATATTAACAAGTGGAAAAAACATCCAAGTATTTTATTTAAAATATTGAAATGGAATTCCACCAAGTACTCTCCGTCGAAAATATCGATTACTTATTAGCTTATTTATGGAAAGGTAGGACTTGCCACAGACGAGTCCACCAATTAGCGACCCGAGTCCATAAATCTGAATGTTTCGTTTGGATTTCTTACGATTTATCTTGTTGCTGAAAAGAAGTCCGCACTTTCGCCGTGTCTTTCAAAGAAATTCAAATATTTTCAATCAGATAATATCGAACTCGTTTGTGCTTGTAGCTGGTTATTGAACACACAAAGCGCCGGTGGCTTGCAGTGCACGCAAGTAATAAATCACCGCATGCTTGAAAATATTAATTTAAAACGTATTATTATGAAAATGTATCGGTTTTCAGCAAATTTACGCCAAAACGTTACGCATTTGGTGGATAAGAAAAATGTTTATAAAATGAATGGCTATAAATTATAGATTTTTTTGTAGAAAGTTATTGACACGAACCACATAATCCTTTTTATAAAAAAATATTTTCATATTTAATTTTTTGGACTACTTTCTAAGGCCAAAAATCTATTTACAACTCGATTAATAGTTGTACCGGTTCTACTGGAGCTTATTTAAAACAAATATTTTTAACATTTTAACTTAGACAATATTAAAGCATTATGGGAAGCAGTGGTTTGTCGTTCCATATTGTGGTATAAACTCAAACTCAGGCAATCTCAATAAATATTTTTTCTATAACTGTACTCTGTTAGATTTGGATTTATTTTAGATTATAATAAAAAAATATATTTGAACAAACTAATAATATGCTTATATGTGAAATATTTGCAAAATATCAAAACAAAAACAAGAAATACTATCATTAATTGTCAAGTACAAAAACACTCTAAGCCCAGCGTGCAGTTTCTCCCACTCCTTGTCAAAAATTTAAACCGACTTGCAAAAACCACTTTGCTATGTTAATATATAACAAATATTGCAAACGAAATTCCAGAGTGTTGATAATACGTTTCGAGCACACGCGTGTGCTTTAAGCCAATAACGAATAAAGAGTTAGAAACAAGACAGCGTCGATAACGCGATTTTATATTAAATTAGTGGAAACACGTCGCGTGCTGAGCCGAGAACAACATCGCTCGAGCCGACAAGCCACGCGACGAGCGCACTTACGCAAATTTATTTTGATGTGCATGCAGAAGGTTACGACTTGTACGTTTCAGAAGAATCGGGTATTTTTCTAGCAGTCTTAAGCACAATCATTTTCTGAAGTGAGTCTAGATTAGACGTGCTGTAGTGATGGCACAGGATGCACTTGAACCTAACCCAAAAGCAACGAGTTAAGTATCACTAGTAATTGTTTGGGTCAATAATATCAACTTGTAATATAGGGAGAAGTTTAAGGCTGTTTGTTGGTGGTCACTAAGAGTTTGGGAGTCTATGACGCTGCCGCCTTCGTTATCACAGGTCGATTCGCTTGTTTATGAAACGACGGGGCAAAACGCAGAGTTTTGGCTCGGGAGCGAGTGACTTTGAGTGTCAAGGCCCGTGGGAGACACTCCAGCGAGGTTGGAGGGCCACTCGAGTCTTGCTGGATGGCGCGAGGACAAACACTACAGATTTGAGAGCTGCAAACAAAGGTCGAAGAGGCTTCAATGCAATTGTTTATCATTAAATTTGAATAACGCCCCATCAGTGCCCCCGTCGATTTTCAATAACACTCAAAAAAACAAATTAGCCAAACCTGACTTGCGTCGTTTTTCAATATATATAATAAAATTCAATTATGTCGTTACATCAAACGTTTCACGAAGACGAATTTCACGTCAGTTTATGAATAAGAATAATTTTAAAAACCACGAATGCAGTAACAATTTAAATTATAGGATATAAGAAATAAATATACGTATTACAAAAAAAAAAATGTCTTGTTAACATGTTTGTTAGAATGTTCGACTAGAGTTCAAATGCTACCCATAAATTTGCCATCAGCTATTAAACCTTATTTTATTCATAATCGTATGAATCAATAGTAAAAAAAAATGTTTATATTTAGAAAAAAATGATTTTCAAAGACACCATTAAACCTAATACTCTTACTTCAGTTAGTATATAAAGTAACTACACTCAACTACACTCAAACACAAAGAGTTAAACTAGACTTAGAAACAAGAGAAAGAGCTCAAACTCTCACAAATAACTGTCCCTAAAAACATTCGGTGTTTCGTATAATTGGGTTTTACTAAATTAGAACTTTCTTCTACGCGCGCCCGAAACATCGTTACTCCACGACAGAAGATATTTGTTCAGTTCTTGCCGCACAGCTCTCCTATCTCACAGCTCAATCACGCGTGAGTGCACGCGGGCAGGCCAATTGCAGTGATTACAGTCCGCTCGGGGATCAATTCAAAAGGGCCACAGACAAATGGAGGCACTTATCTGTAATGAGCGTTTTCCATTACATGCTGGTGCGGGCGCAATCGCTGCAGGTGCAAGCGCCACGCACCTGGGAGCACCCCCGACTACAAGTCTAGACGCCACTTAACTAAATACAGCTTTGAACGATATTGAACAAATGTAATAAATAAAATAAAACTGGTTGACAGGCTCAAGTATTCATTGCTTCAGCTACGTTCTGAAATTCTTTTGAGGCTGCTGTTTTGAATGCGAATGATTGTAATATTAAAAAAAAAAACTAAATTACTTTGTTGTATACCAGGTGTACGATTTATATAAAACAGGCACATAAATGTTTATTTATTGGTTTCGAGTGGGACTATAAACGCGGCAAAGGTAGCCGGTCCGATGGTGGACTGAGGCATCCGGAATTATTTCAATCGAGCTTCTGCCGGCGGTCGTGCCGGCGCTCACGTAGCGCGGAGAAAGCGGAAGGGCTCGGGCGCGGCCGCCACTTCCGCCACTTCCGCCACTTCCGCCACTTCCGCCTCCGTCAGCCCGGGGGGAGGAGCCCAGGGGGCGGGGGCGGGGGCGGGGGCAGGGGCAAGGGGCAAGGGCAGGGGGCAGGGGCGGGGCTTGCGCCCCCCGGGGGCTCCCGCCCCGGGCCCGGTGATGAAGTGCAGCCGATGCGTTTTGATTAAAGCGCCGACGTTTCGAAACCCCGGCAGTGCCCGCTTGCATTTGTAATTATTGTTTTCTTTTTTTTGAATAGTTTCATTTTTAACGAACAGCAGTCTCATTGAAAGGCAATCGCGTGAATAAATTTAAATATAATGACAAGACAAAAAGTAAACGCATAAACGATTGAATTTAATTATTGACGCGTTCGTTGTTTGAAATATTAAAAATATCATTGTACGTTAATAAAATAATTACAACCTCATAAATTACGAATCATGACACGATGTACATATTCGTTGATTTTGCGGTTTCTTGGGTGATAAGAAGCTGTTTGAAGTTTTTTGTCCTCCCCCTGGGATTTTGTGCGTTACAGCTGTCCATGTATATTTGAGTGCACCACTCCGAGCTCTACCAGCTCGATACCCTATAAACGACAAAATTCTGCCAAAACCCACGAACAAGCATTCTAGATAATGCATGCGGATGCGACTGAAGATCGTCGTAGTCTCGCGAAAACGGAAAACCCTGCAGCGTCCATTAGTCCATTAGTCCATTAGCCCCGTCCACGGCTCGCTAATGGCCGAGCCAATAAACGTAACAACCGCGGATTAGAAGAGATTACTTCCTCAACCCTTTACGAGCCAAGAGCTGTTTTGGGTCGGTATTTCAAGACACGTAATAATTAAATAATTAAACGCGACGAAAAGTGATTATTAGTGATGAGAATAATCGGTGAGATTTGAAGAGCACCGAGGCGGTGAAACGATGGAAGTGCGTGTTTTGGGTTTAAATCCTAGCAGAACTGCAAAAAAATGCGCTAATGTCATTGCTCAAATAAAATAAATTTAATAAACCGATAAATGCGGATTTATTGAAAGTATTCAACATCAATAATTTGTAACCGTGTACTGCAACAGTTACGATCATCCCGAGTACACGGAAACGTTATAAAAATACTGTGTAAACTTTAGGAACCAGTTCATGTGGTGTTGAATTAAAAAATATAACACGCCGAGTTGTGCAACGCGCGGCCCGAACCGGAGCGCGGAAGTGTCTCCGAGAAATCGCCGCGGCCCGCGTGAATTGATATGCGCAGCGCACGGGACTGCGCATATCAATTCACGCGAGCCGCGAATCGCAATTCAAAACGTCAGCTGATCGCGAGTTTGCACAATGCTGAGTGCGTTCGTGCGCATTTGGGTGTTACGCTAAATACATTCTTGTACGACGTTTCAGTTTCAGTATGGCGCATCCATATTTAATATGAAAATAAAACCATGAATTTTCAAGGTTGTTCTGATGAAGGATTGTTTATAGAAACACACGCATGGTGGTGTAGAAAGAGTAAGCAAACATACCGCGTGGTCTTGAAGCTGGTTTTACCGGTGTTACTTATGACTTATGTTTGAAGGTTTACCTGGAACAAAAAGAAAGTAAGTGTTAATAATGAAATACTACGAAGTAAATACTGCATGTGAATCAGAGATCGGTAACACACGATTCGTTAAATTGCGTAATACGTTAAGAATTGGGAAACGATATTGATTTGGTGATGACTCAGAGTGAGTGCGCTAGCAATCGATTATCATTATAAAGCGGTAATAATGTCTAAATGCTTAATAGTTTAAACGCGTTGTAAAAAAAAATAGGTTGCATTATTTATTTAGGATAACGATACGGTATATTCTATTGAAAATAAATCTATTATTTTTTTGTTTTGGATGCTGTCATGAGTTAATTTGGGTTCTTAGGTGATGAGCTGTTTGAAATTTTCTCTCTTCCGACGTTTTGAACCCCTGTGATGGGACCATTTTCGGGGATTTGGGATACCTGAGGATGGTTCCAACAAGAGGACTTGAAGCAGTTCAACACCCAAGAATCCAAATCAACAGTGTGGAAACTTTTATAAAAATCAAATATAGAATACCAAACGTTCCTCGTCAATTACAATAACTCACATCAAATATAGTATAGAAAACTTGGAAAGCGGAATTTTTAGGTTAGTGGGTAATTGGATAGAGAAAAGTTTGATGTAAAGATTTATATTGCAAATGTATTAACGAAAACGGTCACATGTCATAAAATAAAGATTAACCTCTATATTAAAGACATGAAGCAATTCTTTTTTTGTAAGCACCTGAGCAATAACAGAGCAAAGAGTCGCGCGAGAAAATAGAACAACAATATGTATAAGATATTTGATCAAAACATAATACGATATTTTTATTATCATATTTGTAATTTTCATTTAAATTCAACGTGACGAAACAGTTGTGTTTGTTATACAACGTGGTCAAAACCACGTATGTCCACTGATGTATCTCTAAACGACCCACGTGCGAAGAGAGAACCGGCGACCTTTGGGAGGGTTATATGACTATTGAATATGAAAAAGGCACGTATGAGCAACGTGACGGAAAAGAAATAAACATCGCATTTACCAAAATGACATTGGATTAAGAGGTCACATTTTTTCAACATCATACAAAAATATTTTATTATTTACAACTCACTAAGCGCTAAAAGTCAAATATATATATATATATACAAATGTGTGTATTAATAAGGTTATATCAAATTCGTGTTGATTTTGATTTTTTACAAATATAGTGAGAGTACTTTCGCTTTAAAGAGGTATCGTTAATGTTATTTATATGCAATATAAATTAGTAAAACAATTTTTTTTAAAAACAAAAATAAAACATTTAAGAGCAATTACCGAGAAAAGCTCAAAATACTCGTGGAAAATATTTTTCTTATTTTCTGTAAAATTACGTTAAACCAAATAAAAAAAATAGTTAAAGGAGATCCAAATGTTTTACAGTAAATCGTGTTTATTATCAATTTTGACTATATATGATCACCAAAAAGAAATCATACGTAGTCTCTAAAAGCATTTGGTTTTATTGGTGTTTATTAAATAAAGTGCTGCAAATAACCGGTACAGTAATAACATTTTTTTATGATTTTTTAAATGAAAATACAAAACGACAAAAAGTCATCAAAAAGTAAAGTTTGCATATAATATACGAAAAAAAACATTCTTATACAATATAAAATAATTACACAAAAACTCAAATTTCCATACGAATTTTAATACCATATCATTAGCTTCTTTTATTTATGGCGAGCAATAAATATCGGCATATTTTTTTACCGTAAAAAGTGAAACACCGTCCGGCGGGTCCATTAACGCGTTTTTACAGATTTTATTTAAAAAAAAATCCGCTCCCATATATCTAGAAGTTTCCACATTGCGTACAAGATGTGCGGACCGGTAGCCCACGGTTATATAAAAAACCAAAACACCCACAGGTAGTGCCGGCATGCAATGGAACTGTAATTAAGTACATCGATTGCGGTGTTGGCCTACATTTATTATTAAATGTTGCCACTGCAATAAAAACGTTTTTTTATATGATGCATGCACATTTCTTCATATATTTACTATAACAAGCAGTATACTCACTTTCTTGAATATCTATATATATATATATATATATATAGTTGGTATGACTTTCTGATTAGATTCTTAAATGCTGAAAATATGTCTTTATTCTGTGCAGTTTTAGGGCGCAGGAAGCAGCTTGATAGTAAATACTACAGTTGGCATGTTATAACAAGCAAAAAATATATATAAAACGAAATTCCTCCAAGAATACTTGAATGACAATATATCATTCCTTCAAAATGAAAACAAACCTGTCTTTGTTCTATTGTTCGTCAAGGTTACCGACATCGCGAGCGAAGTTGGGCACAAAAATTGAATTTTTGGAAATATTAGGTCACGATAGCATGAATATCTTTAATCTACATGTAATATTGTTTTTAAATCACTGCGGAGAGAGCAGGAAGCGGTTTTGTAGACGCCTGTTAGTAAAATATTTTTGAAAAGATTTAATTCTTAAAATTTATTCAATTGTCTCGTGCTTACGTGTGATGACGATTGATCGTGTTTTTATTTAAAGTAAAATTGGTTTATCACGACGCTGCACTCGCCTCGCGGCCAGTGTTGGCACCGTACAGACTACGTGTATTTGTATCAAAATAATAATCTATTTCGCAAAAGAAGCCAAGAATACTTCATGAACGTTTTTGGGCGTCAATTATCGGAGACTGGTTTACAATCAAAGATTTCCTGTTGAATATGAGTTCTATTAAAACGCAATTACATTTTGATTTCCCACCGCACTGGCGCGTGCCATACGTCATAAGTCGGAGATGTACCGCGCTCCGATGGAAATCGACGCATACATTTCCGGAAGAGGTAAAGTTACACGTTATATTGCAACAGTACTCTGCTATTATGTAAAGCCGCGAACTATTAATGACTGTGGATTATTAGGTCGACAGCTATTGATAACTTCGAGAAAAATACAGACCTGGTTACAACATGCAAAATAGACATGTTTTAAAATTATTATTAAATAATCAACAGACCCACATATTAAAACGTACCGATGTATAAACCCAGATGAAAGCTTCCGCACAGGAACACACACATCTGAAAGTTCAACTTGCAACGCAGCATAGCGCTCGGGTACACTGCAATTCCAATAACAACGGCTGAAGTCACATAATGAATTTGCATCGAGAGTCGTCGGTAATAACCACGTATGCAGCAAAAAGAGAGTTACAGGTGTGGTGACCGAAAATGGCACTTGCACGGCGCTGGAAGTATGCGCCGGCATGCGCCCGCTTTCTTCTTCTTCCCGGGCGCGTGCCGCCCGCACTTCGGGGTATTATTCTTCATGTTTAAACACACTGTATTGATTAGATGAAATTAGAGATACGCTACGGAAAACGTAAAAAAAAGACGGGCACGGGGTGTACAGTGTGTGTACCTGACGATTTGATGAACGAGGGATGAAAAGAAGAATGTAAATTTACTTTTGACCCATGGCAAGTCAACAGCTTCTAGGCGGAAAATTTACTAAAGACAACCATAATTATGTTATATTCTTATTGAATCATTTTAACGAGTGTGTGTTCGAATATTTCTGGTATAAAAAGACACTACTACTAGTACGTGAAAAATTAAGCAGAGGGTTTTCAAAGGTGTAGAAATGGATAAAATTGCAACTAGGCAAGCTATTCGCAGTGGGGATCAATGACGGTGTGCATAACAGGCCGATCAATTGTGGGTCGTATTGTATAGTGTTAAATAGCTTATCGCTCTAAGAATCTATAAAGACAGAACGGTTGTGAGACTATTAACGATTAACTGAGGTTTTTGTCGATTGCAGGGTAGAGTTGGGCGGCTGACGGCCGCGCGGGCTGGCTGAGCGATGGGCCAGGAGCACTCCGCCCCGTCCTCTTGCAGCAGCAGCAGCACCAGCAGCGGCGGCCCCCCCGGGCCTTCCCCCAGCTGCCCCGGCTCCCGCGCCTCCCTCTCTAGCGAGGCCCGCCTACAGCTCTACACCAACGTGCACTACCGCGACCCCAACAACAACCACCTCTACCGACCGCTCAAGCTGAAGCCGGGTCGGCTGCACCGCCTGAAGCTGCTGGACGCCGACAGGGAGACGGCCGACTACCTGGAAAAGCACCTCTCCATCAAATCCTATCTGGACCAGGGCGACCGCAAGAAGGGGCCCGAGCTGCCCGAGCCGCCGCAGAAGAAGGGCGGCAACATCAGAAACTATACTCCCAAGATCCTCAGTGACAAGCAGCCCCAGAAGGAGCTCGAGCAGTGGATTTGAGCACACTCCCGCCACCAGCGGCCTCCCTCACGCGAAATTTCACAGTAACGATAATATCTTTCCTACATTACATCCAAGAGATACAACAATTAATAGTCTTTTAAAAAATTAAACTATATATAAATTTTCCGAGAGAGAAAGATATTATAATAAACCAAAGGTAAAAAAAACCATATTGTCAAATAAAGTTGATACTTTACTAGAAAAAGAAAATCAATCAACACCTGAAAAGGTAATGAGGATATTCCGTGCAAAAAATAAGTTTGATAAAAGACGCAAAATTTTAACCCCAAACCAAGTATTTTACCGAGTCTGTAAACAGCTCATTCGTATAAATTTTCTCAAGTCAAGATACATGTCGTTATCTTGGGAATCAGGAGTATAAAACACCAAGGAAGAGTATGAAGTGACTCGGGCGCTTGTACAATAAATCTCAAAACAAAATTTTGACCGAAGATCTCGTGTATTGATTGTGAACAGGCGGTATACGGTTAAACACAATTTACTGAAGATCGATACTGCGGGTGCTATGGACGCCTAGGGCCTGCGTGCGTGTGAAGCACAGCTCAAATCAAACCATCGAGTATATAATTTGGACCGAAGATCTTCCGCACAGGGCTGGTGCAGCGGCGGGCGCCCCGTGCCCCAAACGAGTTTGCCGCGAGCGGGGCCCCCCGGCCGCGAGAACTGGAATAGCCGGAGACCCCCGGAGCGGGCCCGGAGCCGCCGGAGCCGCCGAGGAGCGCCGAGGAGGTATTTGAAAGTTGACCGCCGCGGAGGCGACACGCGCGCCCGCCGCCACACTCGGGCCGATCGCTCTCCGCACCGGACACTTGGACTAATCAATCAGTGCTGGCGCATTGACACACCGAAATCATAGCGTTAATAATTCACAAAAAAAAAAATAATAATATAAGTGTATTAATGTTACTCACGGAGTGTTTGTTTGAACTAAAAATACATGATCGCGCATTTGTAATTGCCGTTGTGAACAAAGGACGTTTTCGCTCGACGCGTGCAGTGCCCGAGTCTGCTGAATAATTAAAAAAAATAATAAAAAAAAACAAATTAAAACTGTGGCGTTTCGTAACACCCGAATATCAAGGAATGAGATCGCATCATAGTGAAAGTGATAAAAAAATATTCTGCATATTTTGAGATAATCGCGAGGGCATTGTGTTGGCGTTCAGTTTCAGGAGTGCAGTGCGAACTGGGGTCCTTCAGTAAACCGGTCACGCGGGAAGGCTCCGCATACATTAGCATCCGAAACGTGTTTATGCAAGGACTGCATGCATCGGCGGAGAGCAGCCCGCGTTTGTGCAACGGTCGGCAGAGTGGAAGTTATTATGACGAAACCCCGCGGTGATAAGAGCGGCGAATCGATACGCGAGGACGTCGCAATGTGTGCGTACCGATTACCGGGAATGTGTGTCAGACAATACAGCGTGCCCGCAACTCGCGACCGCCACCCGATCTCGCAGCCGTCGTTTCGTCACCGAGCGGCCGCACCGTCGCCGACCCGTGAATGATCACAGGCCGGCGTCTGGATCGATAGCGCAGATATCGAGCCCGCAACGCGCGCGAAGCGAACACATGACAGGCAGGAGGAGAAAAAGAAAACGCTACATCGAAACAGCGATCTATCTGCAAGTCAGCGGCGTTCGAGAGATAAATTTTGCTTCATTCGACGAGTTGGAATACTATCGTTAAAAAAATTGAATTACGAATATATATTTTATAACG
Organism: Atopsyche davidsoni; assembly: GCA_022113835.1. Taxonomy (NCBI): domain Eukaryota; kingdom Metazoa; phylum Arthropoda; class Insecta; order Trichoptera; family Hydrobiosidae; genus Atopsyche; species Atopsyche davidsoni. The sequence continues at coordinate 1,085,960 of JAILWY010000011.1, read as the reverse complement.
AATAATCGTAAGAAATTTTACTCTAAGATTTGAATAGCATAACGATAATATAAGCAGTACTCCTGCAGTGTAGGAAATACAGCAGAGCTTTCTAATCTAAAGTACCTGTTACCGCAAGCACAGACTCCCAGGTACTGCATTGACGGCTGGGACGAGCGAGTGTCCGCAAGTTGCATCAGGCGCGCTGCTGCAAGTGCTTGTATAATACGCGCCGCAGCGCCCGGAGACTCGCATCGCTACTCCGCGCAGAAACGGCCAAAGGAGTAAAAACACAAACCGGAATGGCTTTTCAATTAAAAATTGAAAACTACGTTCACAAATACATTTGCTAACCGGCGCGAAAACGTGTTTGCAAGGAGGCCGGAAGAAACTAGCCCGGGCCATTGAAAAGTTGCATGTCTCTACTGTTATAAAACGGAGAGATATTTATGAAAGATATTAAGAATGTGTGTAAATTAGCACATTTTCTGTTCGCGGAGGATATCGAAAATTTAATATTTGTGAAATATTCGCTGACAGTCTACGCAGGCACAGCGAAATCAGGGTGAGACTTTGCGTGCATATTTTGAATATTTGTGCGTTGTGAGCAAGGAAGTAGATCGCTGCTGAGATGGCTCCGGCGCTGCTGGGGCTGGGCAGCCTGGCGGCGCTGGCCCCCTCCCCCATGGCCGTGGTGGGACTGCTGCCGCTCCTGGCCGTGGGCATCACCTTCTTGCGCTACCAGGCCGCCGATCCCGAGTCCAGGCCTATCAACGCGCTTAAGGTAATTTCATTGTTCCATTGAAACAGCAACAGTATCAAACCAAATCGTCTACGATTGAACTCAAATAACCTAATTATATTCGTTTAGTATTCACCTGTCAGGATTGGGATCGGATCTGTGAACTTTCAATTAGGAGTTAACGGTTTAATCAACAAACCAATCAAACAAACAATAAAATATGTTTGTTATACAATTTAATTCTTTTGGTAGTATTGTGTGGCTGCGTCCAATTTATGAAATGCCGATTAACAAAAGATGCGTTAACTAAGAAACAAACATTATGTGAAGCTGATCATAAAAATATGGGTGACATTTTTTTTAATATGACTAAAAAAAGAGTTTATGAGTAACTTTTAAACTGTAATCGATCATACGTCTGCTTAATGTGACATTGATTCCATATTTCTAAAAATCTATCAAATACATAACTATGCAAATTTTACTTCATTGGTGACCTAACTAATATAAATTCCAAAGAAATGATATATGATACATATATCTTTATATAATATAAACTTACGTATCAAACTGGTGTGCAGCGCGGTTCGTTCACGCTGAATCAAAACAATAAACAAATATTTCAGAGACAGGTGCGCAGCTGTTTTCATGACGGCATTCTTTCAGGACGGCGATCGGATAGTTCTCCATGTTTTCCAGTCGATCTGATCTACTTTCGGAAGAATGTTAATTCGTGTAGTGACGAAACTGAAGCAGGCGTTATGCAAGCTGTGCTGAATTTACTGAAACCTGAAAGTAATGACAACTTTTTGCCTCTCGACGCGCACTAGATGCTTTTATAATTCCACCAAAATGCTACAATTATCAAGTCTAGTCAATGTCGTAAACGCAATTAAAAGTAAATCTGAGTACTAAAAACGTCTGCCTGAGAATTCCAACCAAACTTGTGGGCGAAACCGGTAGCATAAAATAAAACAACTTGGGATATCACCATACACAGTCGAATTCCGAATAAACGAATATTGTTATTGTAGAAAATTTAACAGTCGCATATAAATACGAAACAAACTCAGATTTCAATTATCGTGTCAACATATTTGGTTTAACAGACAATTTAACCCCCATAACTGTGTTAGTGAGCGAGAATTCAAATCGTTACATGCAAGTGTGAAACTTATGTACACACACAAATTTAAATACAATTAACAATAACGTAATTTAAAAAAAATATGCTTTGCTAAAGAATCAATCAAAAACTCGCAGGCATCGTTTGTATGGGAAAGAGGTGATGATATCCCACGGTATGGTATAAACAGTTTCATAATTTCAAGAACACTCGATTGGATAACAGGCACACGAATGTCGGCCTGTCGGCGCGGCCCACTCGCATACCGAACACGAGCAATTAAAATTGCAAGTGCACGCTCAGGTCGAAAGTAAAAGTGAGACAGCGGAGTCGGAGCAAACCCCCTACAATACTAAATTTACACATCGATTAAAGTGCTTAACATACAAAACAAAACCCGCAGTTAAGTGTACAATATGCCTTGTAGATAATCGACCCAAGACGGCTACAGCGCAACAACACAACTGACAACCGAATGGTACCTGGCCAATAGCGCCGTACTGTGCGTAATTGCAAATGCATGCGTAGTCTCCGAGTCACATTTGTTGTTTGAACACGGAGCGTCGCGAATCGAAGCAGCCTATCGCGGATGCCGCAAAACATGGAAAATCATTAATCGAAATGGGGGAATTCACCGCAATCCGAGGCCGTCCCCCTTAATAAAAGAACGACGTCTCGCTTTCCACGGAAGCCGAGACACGCACGGCCGGCCGCGGATACCAGCGGGTAGCCCGAGCGCCATTATCTTCGGCTACCGGTACGAGCGACACGGCGCAGCGCATACAGGGTGACACCGATTATCTTGTGAAGCTTATGCTATATATTTAACATAAAATGAACTTGTAATACAATGTTTAAATTCCCGAAAACATAGTTTTGGTATATCAGTGGCGGAGCGGGGGCCGTGAGGTGCTGCACACGCAAGTGACTCCGGTTATTTTGTGAACATCTAAAGCCTATAATACTACGAAGACACAGAAACAGTCACAAGCAAAACGACGAGAAATATTTTAGGCTATTCGTTTTTTTGTTAAAATAAGTTTTAAAGTATTTTTATGATATATACATATATATACGCAAGGTATGCAATGAATTATGAATCATCCTATATATTTTTAATTTCATTAACACCATGCTTTTACCTGTTTTTTAACCGCCTTCGTGCATTTCTAGCAATGCGAGTCCGTGAGGTTTTCAAATCACTGGGAAGTTATTCAAAGAAATCCAATTGGCACTGTCGTGCTGCATGCGGAGCGCATTAAAACATTAATCACATGTCGTTCGAGACGCCTTTCCGGACAGGAAATCGCTAAATCGAGATTTTTTATCATAAGCGCTGTAATTTTCAACATGATATGAAATTAAGTTATTATCTAATTACAAATTAAGTAAAAACAAATTAAACTACATCAGAAATTATTTATTAATATAAAAAAACAAACAGAGAAACTCCATTTGAATATTTGCGAACTTGGTTGTTTTAAACATGAATATATAAAGGAGTGGAAACATTTATATATATGTATTTATTTTATTGTATATTATACAACATTTTTTGCCAAAAGAAATAAATTTCCATCAGATGCGGAGAGATCATTATCCAAAATTAAAAAAAAATTACAAATGATAGTTGTTATTTAAGGTTTGAACACCCAGTTTAAACAAACTCAAAGTATAACACAGAAAAATAATATAAACTAACACGAACTGTGTATAAATTGGCACATCAATATGTCAATATGAGTGTTGCTTGGCTCAAATATGCAAAAAAATATTCAAATTTAGCGATTGACATTTGCTCAGACGAATCGAGGTCCATCGGGTGATTTAACAAACGATCAAATAGATTTTAAAAAAAAATGTTTAAATTAATTCATTCATAATCGGAATACATTATCTCAGCATTCGGATGTCGCAAAGTGTTTGATAATACTCGTATTTATTTAATCCATCATAAACGGGGACGCGGTCAGGGAAAAAAATCCAGCTGTGAAATTCAATTCCACTGCATAAAAAAGCTCGGCCGGAGTTGTTAATTACACTCCGGTTAGACATAATGTGTTGGTACAGGTAATTGGCTACTGTACTGGGAGATTTTTTATACCGAATCTATCGGGCTCAATGCTAAGGAAGCATATCTGACCTGTTTTGAGCTTAAGCACTGTAATATTTATATATATATATATATATACTCATTTGTCATGATTTTCCCTGTCTCTCTGAGTTTACCTATTTTTTCCACCACAAAGACACAATAGAACAGAATTTTTCCTTTTTATAAATTTATAAATAAACTCATAACAAGTTTCCGTTCCAATAATACAAAAAAAAAAAAAAGTATTCGCCTCGAATTATTTGAGACATCACCGATCATAATATTAGACATGCTTTCGTCGAAAGTCACACCGTTGTACAAAATTTGTAATAAAATGAATAAAAATAATTATGTACTATAATTTTCGGTCTTGCGTTACACACCTGTCTAATACTACACCCATAGGTGTATAATCAAAAAAGTGTGCAAAGAAAACACGCGTATACTAAAGTCGGACGCCCCAAATAAACAAATAAAGTTTGGTAATGTCCAAGCAGACTTTTGCACATCGGCAACAATAAAAAAAAAGTTATCATTTGGCACAAATCTTTAGTCAAAATGTCCGAATATTTTTACGCAAGTCTTTGTAACAACGAGTTGAATTAATCGTGTATTTTATAATTTACCAATAAAAACGTTTGGTTGAAACTTGAAGAAAAACTGCGGGCAAAATCAATAAATTTATCATTTTATAAAAAAAAAAGGGTTCAAGCAATCGGTTTCGCGAAAGGTTAATAAAGTTAATTGAATACCCTTAATTGTTTTATATTAAATAAGCTCAATATAAAATATTGCCAAAAAAATATGTATGTTAAAATATCATTAAATATTTTCCTCTATAAAATTCAGAAATATATAAATAACCGAAAAGTTAGGAGATTACAATCATTTTCATAATTTTCGCCCATTATGATTGTAACTTTTTGTAACCATATATGGTCAATATAATAATATTCTACTCATTAGGTTGTTCGTATTTGTAATCATAAATACACCAAATATAGTTTATGAAAATGCTTCTCTAATCAAACACTTTATTGAATTTATTTAAAGTGTTTAAAAATATATAATTCATTCAAACATAATGTTAATTCTTTACTCGTTAACTACATTAACAGCATTTAAATGTATTTTAAAAACCTTGAATGTTTTTATTTTGAAGCTATCGTGTTTGATGTTTTCTTATTTGCATAAAGCTGTTACGAAAAATTCACGCATGACTTTTATGCGATTTTAAATTGTTACTTTATAACATTTAAAAAAATAATAAATGGATAATAATAAAAAAATCTTATTTTCGTAAAATTTTAAGTCTAGCGAAATAAATGATAATTCTGAATTCGGTTCACAGATAAAAGAAGTTAATATGAATTAACCTTATATTATATCCATTACACTATTGACTATTTTAATTTATTTTTTGCTAGAATTTTATACTAATTAAGTCCGTAAAATCTGTTAATTCAAAATTGAGTATATAATCGGATTTTATTTTAATTTAAAAAAAACCTGTTGAAATCACATTTAAGTAAGCGGTTTCAATTAAAATAAACAAGTGTTAATGAAAAAAATCAAGTTATTAAAATTATTTCATTTGATTCAAAATTATAAATATAAATGCGCTGAATAATTAAGTTTGAAGTATAATAATTCTCCATGACTGAGTGGTTTGACGTAAAATATCTCACATTTGTGTGGCTCAAGTGGCTAGAAGGTTAGCAAAATCCATTTTATAGTGAGTGGTTTAGCCGATGGGCCCTGAAGAGACAAAATCGCTCACTATAAAAATGTTCATAATCAACTAGCTAGTAGGCAAATTTCAGTCGATAATGCGTTATATTTCATAACTAATTCCTAACTATTGGGCTGGTTTTAAATATTTTATATCTTTATAAGTTCTCTCCTAGTCATTCAGCTGATTTCCATTATAGATGTGTTATATATAACTTACTATTTGGATAATTTCAATTGAAGGTGTTTTATTTTTAAAACTGATTTAGCTTATGAAGACAAAATAGCTAATGTACTGTCTAAACTGTTCCAGCTGTACCCGCACTACGACTTCGTGGTGGTGGGCGGCGGCTCCGCGGGCGCCGTGGTGGCCTCGCGCCTCTCGGAGAACGTCAACTGGACCGTGCTGCTGCTGGAGGCGGGCGGCGACGAGACGGAGATCAGCGACGTGCCCGCCCTGGCCGGATACACGCAGCTCTCCAACCTGGACTGGCGCTACCAGACGGCGCCGCCCTCGGACCGCGCCTACTGCCAGGCCATGGTGGGAGACCGCTGCAACTGGCCGCGCGGCAAGGTGCTGGGCGGCTCCAGCGTGCTCAACGCCATGATCTACGTGCGCGGAAACAGGAACGATTACGACCTGTGGGAGACCCTCGGCAACGCGGGCTGGTCCTACGAAAACGTCCTGCCGTACTTCAAGAAGTCTGAAGATAACCGGAACCCGTACCTGGCCAAGAACCCCTACCACGGAAGAGGCGGCTACCTCACCGTGCAGGAAGCGCCGTGGAGGAGTCCGCTTTCCGTCGCGTTCGTAAAAGCCGGTACCGAGATGGGTTACGATAACCGCGATATAAATGGGGCCCAGCAAACCGGATTCATGCTGGCGCAAGCCACCATCAGAAGAGGCAGCAGGTGCAGTACCGCGAAAGCTTTCCTGCGACCCGTGAGATTAAGAAACAACCTCCACATCGCTCTGTACTCTCAAGTTACTAAAGTGCTGATAGATGATAATAGAAGAGCATACGGGGTGCAGTTCATCAGGGACGGGCGGAAGCAAATAGTGAGAGCTTCCAAAGAAGTCGTACTGTCCGCCGGGGCCATCAGCAGCCCGCAGCTGCTGATGCTGAGCGGAGTCGGTCCGGCGGAGCATCTGGCGGAGCATGATATACCGCTGATATCAGATCTTCGGGTCGGGCACAACCTGCAAGACCACGTGGGTCTGGGCGGGCTCACGTTCATCGTGAACGAACCGGTCACGTTCACCAAGGCGAGATTCCAAACGCCAGCTGTGGCCTTGGATTACATAATCAACGAGCGCGGCCCCATGACCACGCCAGGAATAGAAGGCCTGGCGTTCGTGAACACAAAGTTCGCCCCGAAGTCCGGACTGTGGCCGGACATACAGTTCCACTTCGGGCCCAGCTCTGTCAACTCGGACGGAGGAGATCACATCAGGAGGGTGGTTAACCTGAGAGACAGAGTCTACAACACGGTGTATAAGCCTTTGGTGAAAGCGGAGACGTGGACTATTCTTCCTTTATTGCTCAGGCCCAAGAGCTCTGGATGGATTAGGTTAAAAAGCAAAAATCCTCTACAGTATCCAGTGATCGAGCCGAATTATTTTGCTCATAAAGAAGACATTGAAGTTTTGATCGAGGGTATCAGAATAGCGATGGCGATTTCGAATACGACCGCCTTCCAGAGGTTCGGCTCCAGGCCGCTGACGATCCCGATGCCTGGCTGCAAGCACCTGGAGCTGTTCAGCGACGCGTACTGGGAGTGCAGCATGAGGCACTTCACCTTCACCATCTACCACCCGACCGGCACCTGCAAGATGGGCCCGGACGACGACCCCGCCGCCGTGGTGGATCCGCGGCTGCGCGTGTACGGGGTCAGCAACCTGAGGGTGGCCGACGCCAGCATCATGCCCACTATCATCAGCGGGAACCCCAACGCGCCCGTCATCATGATAGGCGAGAAAGCGAGCGACCTGATCAAGGAAGACTGGTCGTGATAGGGCCCGAAGTGAAATAACAAACACTTAAAACAATTTTGTAAAGCAAAGAAAAGTTATTTACAATACTTATGTTTAAAAAAAAAAATCTATGTAGGATAAAGTGAATTAAGTCAAGGCACAATACTCTATATTTTAAATATATTTAAGTAAAAATTTAATAAGAGAAATGTACTGTTTTGGTGTATTTATTTGTATTGGATTAGTGAAATTTATATAAGCGCTAGTCAGTCATTCTCCGACCGTTGGGTCGTTTTTATAGATTTTCTCATCTACCCATGATTTTTCGCTCAATTGTTACCATGTCACATTTTAGTTTATAATAAATGTACCAACGCATGAATCTTGAAGACGAGGTGCAGTAATATTGCAGAAACGCAAAAAGAGTAAATATTGTGTGCCATAAACATGGCATATATATTTTGCTACATTTTGTAAGGAAATAGTATTTTGTATTCAGTATTAAATCGAAAGCATACAGCATCTGTTGTAAATAATGTACTCATTTATATTCAATGATTATCTTTTTGTAAATAAACCTTTTCATTGTTTATGTGAAAATAATAAAAAACGTCTTTGATATTTTACATTAATGCGTCCGTTTTGGCATGTAATTACTCGATGTCTTCATTAAACAAACAAAAAATTCAGCTCTTTTATCACGAGAAGTATTCGACTGTGCGACTTTATACCTCAAAAAAACAAATGCAAATTCGTTCTGTTTCAAGCCTATCAATTTCAAGTATTATGAAAGTTTAATCAGCTCGTATATTTTAGATGACAACTGATTATCCCAGAGAGAAAAAATAGAATTACTTACTTTATGACTGACATACGGTGGACCTGGTAGAATTATCGTCTTACCTAAAAAAAAAAAAGAAACAAATACTTAAATAAGTTAAATTCACTGAATCTGTGTTTGTACAACATATCTAAAAAAAAAAAAACTAATTCATATGGCTCCGCTGTAATTGAGGGCGAATTTGATTTTTTAAGTAAAAGTATAGAACTAACTAGGTTGATAGAGTGATTTTTTTCTCGTCGTTTCGCGTGTGAATATATTTACACTCAATATGTTTGTATGGGCCAAAAACGCGGATTAATTAAACATATTGAATAATATTCGTTGGCAGGTTAGTTATTGTGCAGCCTGAAGTTTTCCGCCCTTCAAAGTTTCGGTCCCCATGCTGGGATCATCTTCATGACCCAGATTCCAAAACTCCGGTTTGGCAGAAAACTTCACGCAGCTCAACACCCAAGAAAAATTAATTTGATATATGTTGGCATTAAATACTTATCGTAAGCACTGCAAAACTATCGATTGAATTGGACACGTGACGTGCCGCAGGTAGTACGACTCGCAATAATATTTAAACGAGACCGCGGATGCTGTAAGAGTTTTCCAACGGCCTAGACGCGGTGTCGCAAGGAGAACTGGGCGCAGGTGGAGTTGAGTAGTGCCTGAGAGGCGCACCTCACCTTAGAACACATCACATTACTACTCGTGGTCTACTCAAACAACCATTAACACGTAAATTTGTGGGGCAAATCGCAATACGGTGCAGGCATCATTGGTGAAACTCGAAAATTTAATGTTGAAACAATAAACATGCAAAACACACCAATGAAACATAATATATAATCAGCCTTCATCGTAGACAATAATATTCTTGTAATGTCATCAAAATTAAAACGAATCACTGCTTTTAAAAATAATTACATAATAATTAATAAAATTAGGCTAAGAACGATTTTGTAAATTGGCATCATCTTTACAATCAGAATTTAGAATGTTGTTTTTATTGATACACGATAGTTTTAGGTTACACCGCGGCTATTACCGTGTTGCAACGCGGATATTTCCAGAGCCAGGATTGTTTATTGATCATAGAAATGTAGTACTCTTACATTCCTTCGGAGCTTAATGATCGTGGTATAGTGATGCAATTCCAAAACGAGAAAAAAAAATTAAACGAGTTGTTTCAAAATTCGGAGTTACTCTCGAAAGTGGGAGACTCGGTTCGATTTTTGGGTCACATGAAATGTAAATTTAATTATTTACTATCAAAGATATACGATAGATTTAAAAAATATATTCATTGTATTCAAAATTAGAAAAATCGTTTTTTAACTGTGAATTATGATCCAAGTTGAGGGTTTGTAGAAGAAAAATAGATAATTTAATAAAGTATATTAATTTATAATCGGCCAAGCATTTGATGAATGAAATAACATTAACAAACGCTATCGTCATTTAAAATAATTTTTGGAGTTCAAACTCGGAGTAGTTAAATGGAAAAAACTGGTGGCTTAAAGATGTTTTGGTTAAGAGTGTTTAAATTATTTTTTTAAGACGTATTTATCAATTGGTTTTATTATGAAAATCTATTACCACTATAATTAATTAAATAATTTATTTCAATTGGTATAATTCTATAGTTATTACCGAGGATTTTATTTCATTGATTTGGAAGATTCTGTAATTAAAAGATTGCAAGTAATAAAGTGGGTACAAAATTAGCATCAGGTTTAACCTGAATTCCAAAGCTCCGTAAGCCACAGCCGCGCAATATGCTAAAGTGCTAGTGCAACACACATGTGAAGAAGTATCAGGCATTTGTCTTTAGTGTAGAAATAAATGCTCAACTCATTGTGTTAAGAAATAATAATTTTTTTTTTCAACAATCTGACAAAAGCACAACCTGTAATTTTAAGTATCATAAGTCAAGCACTTTGAGTAACCGGCTAAACAGGGTTATGAAATTCAATTTTTCCTTTGTTATATAGAAGAAAAAAAAAAACACAACGGTCTCTCTTACTAGTGTTCACAACTTGTATGAAATATAACCTGTTAAATGATTGACCTATAAATTATTGGCGCATTTGGGTGGCAAAAAAAAAAACTTTTTCAATATTTACAATATAAAGATGATAAAATATTTGGTTGGAATATTAAAAAGAAATGCTTTTACTGTAAAATAGTAAAGACTCAAACCACCTGCAATCGGTCAGAAGGCCCGAGGCAAGGAAAGTGCATTCCTAGTGTGGCTATTCATCGCTAGATGTCTATGTTTACATAGACTCACCGTCTTATGTAATGTATATATATACTTGTAATATAATAATAAAAAAAAATTAATTAGAAATGAAGTGATAATTAATAGGAAAAACGTATAAAGAGAGTGCGCATTTAAATAATATTTATCTGTATGTTTGAGCAGGTGTTAAAAAAATTAAAAACGAAAAGATAATTCAGAATTACACGTAAATAAAAAAAAAATGTGAATACGAGAAGAAACTCGAGATTAGTAAAATAATATGTATTATTATAAAACATTACCGCATTATGTCGTGCGGTTTTTTAGTGATTGTTTACAGGCATTTCCAGAAAAAACATCGAAAGGTGTGCGGTTTTTTTCAGATCGTGTTCCAGATGACTTCCCCCTTCCGTACGTAATAACTCCATTATACTAAAACGAAGAAAATAACCAACAAAGACTCCGTGACAGAGAGAAATGCACACTCTTACGTAACCCAACTCCATTCTGCTAACGTCCACAACACAAATAGCACTCGAATGTTTATTGTTTTATTTTATTTTAAAAAGCTTTGGTATTGATTGTTGAACTATTTGAAGCCAATAAAAAAAAAGTATAATTTATTACATAATGCTATTTTATCAGTGTCGTTTGATTTAGAATTAATTCAACCGTGCATTTTTACCATTGTGAATTGCACTGCGTTAAAATAAAATATAAAGTGCCTGGCAGGTAAGCTTAAACAAACAGAAAAAAGAACCAGAAGTTAACTAGATTTTACTTAAATACTGATTATTGCAGGAATGAATTAAAAAGGTAAACAGACGTGGATTAATGGAAGAAGTGACAATTTGCGGATGCATTTATTTACAAAGGATCGTTGAATGTACGATTTCAGTATTGGGAATATGAGAGGATAATTTTCATGAAATTTAAAAAAATATTTCATATTCAAGCAACGAATATAAACAAATATCCTAGCCAATTGGTTTTTCGTATTTGTTGTAGAAATGTAGATATTGAGTATCTTCGGTTATACCTGTCGACCAGAGAGTAATCGAAGGCTAAGGTGTTCTGCAGGTGACCGAGCCAGGTGAGTGGGTACCTGGCGTGTTTTGTCAATACAATGGTTTCCGATTAAAACCCGAGATTGCGGTCGAAGAAAGTTCGCCTCCCTACCCGCGCACTCGGGACGCTGGAGCGTTGCGTGGTTTTACTAAAATTTTAATGCACCGTATATAAAAATACAGCGTTTAATGGAATTGAATTCAATAGCTTAACTTTCGTGAAAAAATACGACTTTATTTACGTATTATTACACTAATATAAAAGTTTGGGTTAGGTTAGGAATCTCCTTTGTTTTGCAAAGAAAAAAAAATTATCCGTTGAAACCTTAAACATGTATGTGCCTCTTTAGGTAGTAAATATAGAATTATTAAATTTTAATAATAATAGAATAAATAAAAAAGCGTTACATAAATTTAATCATTACTAATTTATTAGAGTATTAATAGTTTTTACTAAAATGAATAACATCAATAGTGAAAATACATCACATTGGTAAAAAATTATTTATATATATTCAATTGTAAATTTATAAACATCTTGTATTTTTTAAACTAGATAATTTTATTTTTTGGGTTGATTTTTTTTTACTAGAGGTGTAAACGTTGTCTAATAAAATGGGTTACTAGTTTTAAAGAGCAAACAGGTAATTTATTATTTTTAAAAACAGTTGACTGGCATTTTGTATGATTTAAGTATAGAAAGCTTTCTTAGTGCGAACACGTCCCACGCGCTGGCTGGTCTGCTATTGTTACAACTCCTTAAATGCTCGGTGATCATCGACGATGGTGCAAGAGACGATCGGCTCCGATGACGGCATTCAGTCTGCTGACCCTCGGAGCCTCCGAGTCACAGAAAAAACACGAATGATGGCTTCAACGGATACGGCGAGGTGGGGAGGACGTTTAGGAGCTAAGAAAATCTTAGTCGTATCCCAAAACGATCAGGTAGAATATAAAAACTAGTATAGTCTAGTATTCTCTTCGCGTATTATTTACTGAATAAATGTTGTTTTTTGTATTGCAAATATAAGTTGTTTGTGGTATCGGGAGAAGCCGCACTTTCATAAAGTAAAAAATGGCACCGTCTAGACTTGACATATAATATATTAGGCATAAGCTATTCACGGTATCGGAGAGCTCCGCAATTTCAAAAATTAAAAAAAAAGCTTTCGTATCGCGTCTCGCGACAAAAGAAAATTTACAGCGTTCCATCAATCTCGGCATTATCTAAAATATCTAGTTTCGAGAAAATAAGAAACACCATTATTCTTTTTAAATGCCATCTTATCGAGAGTTATTACGAAGCGGAAGCGGGAAGCTTATCGCCGGACGCGGGCCTCGAGCCATCGCTCACGGGAGTGCAGAGTAACGTGCCCTAGAACGTGGCGGTGGGGATGAGAGTCGTCTTTATTCATGAATGTAACAAATAAATGATTGAATATTTTTGATAAAAAATTGCAATTCAATACAAACACGTTTATTAAGCTTATATCAATAAATGCAAAAGGATCTCAGTCTCTTGTGTCGACGACGTCGTCAAGGTCGGACAGGTACCGACAGCCACAAATAAATTGTAAGAACAAGTAGTTCTTCGTGATTATTAAGGACACGTGTCGGATGCATGTTGTCACATGCATGGCGTCGGCCGCTCTGACGTCACGAACGCGCGGGCCGGTGTAACGGAGCGGCTCCATTGTTTCGCCGGCGCAGAGAAAGGACGGGCGGAGGAAGTGCGCGGCCGCAGGGAGTCGCTTTGCACTATTTGTCTTTCACCAACAGCGCTGCCGCGTTCGGACTGGTATCGTTTAACGCGCCTTGCTACAACAGGTCTATTCCTTGCTTTCTTGTTATATTTGAAGTGCTTTCTTTTGAATGACGTATAGATGAAACTCTACTTTTGCAAGTCATTAATTTCAAAAGTATTCACTGTGTATACAGTTATATACATGTGACTATCCCCTGTTCCTGCGAGAAGGTTGTTGGGTTTATAATGTGTGACATAGGTTGTAGCGTAACGATGTAACGTAAAAGCTTAACGATGCCTCTATATAGCAAAATGATTATCAGCGTGCGTGCGTTATTGCACAATCAGCACAATCAAGTTTTAATCACCGTTGGATAAAGCAGCTGACGTGCAGTTCCTGACGGCTGAGGGCATCGCCATTCAGCATGGCTCTGTCATTATTGCATCAGCGCCTGCACAGAACGACCTGGCGAGTCGCATCAGCAGTCGCGGAGGAAGTGAATGATTGGAGAGGAACCTATGCCTTTGTATGGAGTGCTTTTCATACGAATCGATTTGAGTGACAAGTTATCAGCACGTCAAAGTGAAGTGAGCCTCTCGCGGGCCAGGGGCAGACATGCTTGATGCTCAGCCGGGTTTGACTCCGAGTGTGTGGCAATTATTCAGATTTTTAATTTAATAAAAAAATCCGATACGAATGAAGTATTCATTGCGGTAATGGCAAGCAATGTGCCAAGAGCTAAATATTTATATGATTTAATTTTCAAAGTAAGAGGCAGGAGACAAGAAATAAACAGGGGCGTGCCCCTTGATACCAGAAACAAATCACATTATCATGCAGTCTGCACACATTGGTTTCCCTTAACGAGCGGTAGTGAAAAAAACACATTGTAACATATTGTAAACATGTTTTTAAACGTATTTAATTGCGCGTTTGAACGCGCGACATAGATGTCATTCAATGGTTTTCTAACCCAACAAAGAATGCTTGACAGCTCGCCATGGCAGGCGACATTAACGAGGATCGTTTTAAGCAACAAATACGAATTACCAATAGGCTGGAAGATAACAAACATTTTCGTTTACGAGAACATTCGGCTTTAAAATGCTTCTCCAAGCTGTGAAAAGACTTTTAAAAAGACTTTTTTCACAAACAAAAATGTCCATAGTCTCCTACTCAATTGCCTATACACATTTGTTGCTTAAATATGGAGTATTAACTAGTCTAGCGTATAAGATTTTTTTATCGCGTCCGATAAACTACTTGAATAGATGAGTAGGGCAGAGTTTTTTTCGGGTCCCTGCAACGGGACGAGTGAAACTATATGAACCGATATATTATGATAAATATACATAAAGCGATGTGATTATAATTTATGGGAAACTGTGTATAAATAAAAAAAGAAAAATAATATATATATATATATATTTCTTTTATTTTCTTTTTTATTTATACACAGATATAAATATATATATAAATATAACGATATGTAACGCGTAACGAGTCTTATGCAACTGGCGATATCAGAAACACTGCGCAGCGGCCTGTGACTAGAGTTTCCGTGGTGAATTATTAGGCATGCGTTGTTCTAGTGAATATAAAATTAACGTTTCGAATACAACTTGTAACGTAACAAACATAAACTGCCTCTACTATTGAAGATCGACCACAATACGAATAGCTGTATGGTTATGAGATTACGATAATTTATCCTAACACCTGCGCTTTTCGCGCTTTCGCCACTCAGATTCCCAGGAAGCAGGAAGCATAATGCGATCATAAATTTATTAACAAAGGTCGGCAAAAGCAGCGAATGTATATAATATTTAATACTATTTTGCACAGTAAGCTAGTAGTGTACTACTACTTTCACAAATTTATTAACTCTTTTAGTTTTTTTTATTATTATTAACAAATGTGTTATTACTAAATCTGACCTGACCTGGCCTTAACCAACACGACCTAACCTAACCTAGCCGCCACAGCCAAGCGGCAATGCCTCTGGCTTGCTTCGCTGCGCGGCCCCCGCCTCTGGTCTGCTGCTCTTCCGGAGTCCTGGCCTAGCCCTAGAAAGTGCCGTCGTCCAACGCTCTGTTGAACGCTGAACACCACCAGGGCCTGGTCAAGCCGCCTCAACCAACACGACATTACCTAACCTAACCCAGACGCTACAGCCGAGCGACAATGTCGGACCAACCAAGACAACACAGGATATGGCTGCTGTCTTATATTATATTATAGAGAAGTGATTCAAAGATAAATTTTCCAGTTCCCTAGCCTTGAGCGGCGTCGCGACACCGCAGAGGTGATTAAGTGGCCTTCGCGTCCGCCGCCAAATTCACGGCTAGGCAAGTACCGAGCTTTCTCCTCGCGGGCGTGCGCCGAGAATCGCAACGAGTCCTTATGTAGAATACTTTCAATTAATATTAATCACGCGTCTCAGTGAGCTCACTAAAGCCATCTTCGGGATTTACAATGTTGATATACATTGCGATATTTGTGTTTCCTACATTGATATATTTAAAATATTGTAACCCCACAAACAAACTTCACCCACTTCGGGAAACATGAACGCTCAAATAAAATTATTTTAATAATTTTTTTAAGTGTCCTAAGAAAAAAATAAACGTAGAATAAATATATTTAAAAAATGTTATATATGTCGCACCGACCAATATTAGCAAGAACCAATTCCTGACTTATAAGACAATAACAATGTTATTTATTGAGACTAAATGACTTATTACAATGATCGCGAATTTTCGCAGCCGTCGTTTAAATTGCATCGAATTGCGATTTTTCGTACAACGTTTCAGATCCGTTATTAGAGCTAGTTTCAAGACATACGTTTTCTTTATTATATATATATATATATATATATATATATATATATATATATATATATATATATATATATATATATATATATATATATATATAAACAAAGGAGAATGTAAAGCCAGAGTAGGCCAAGCGAGGCTTAAGTACGGAGAGACTTATCTGTCGACTCATTTACAAGAGACAATACATATTAGTGAACAGACTGTATAATATTCCCGAGAAAGTTCGTGCACGGCTAGTGCTACGTGCCGAAAGATAATGCGGCTGGATAAGTTCCTGAAACACCATCAAACACTGATGCAGGTCGAGGAATATTCATTTTGTAGAACCTCACCTAGGAAGATATTTAAAAGTTCAGTTTATTTATAGTCGGTCACGCAGTGATGTCACCAAATGGCATTACATAAAGAGGATCTTAAACCATTTGTATGCTGGGTAATTCATTAATATAACTATATATATTTAAAATAACTGTGCGAGTGGACGGTCTAAAGCTAAGGTAATTTCAGTGTAGCTTAGCATTTTGAGTGATATGATTACTAGGCACTAGTAGTATAACAGTATGTCTGTCAGTTACTAGTAGAATAATAGTTATTGAATAGAAATTTATCCCTGAGTTTTTCAGATTATTTTCACTCCATTCCGAATATATCCAATACTCGAAGCACATTAATCAAATTGAAAATTGCATTCCCTGTCACAATACTGACTTGGCGTTGAAAACTTAATATCCAAAAACACCTTTACATTTTAAGTGATACTATGTATTTTTTTAAAAATAATTTGTTAAATAATGCATTTACATAGCACACCATTACGGATATACAAAAAAACTATTTCGTGTTATATATTGATTGAAAATAAATAAGGTTTAACAGTATGAGATTATTGAACGATCACGATTAACACTCTCTAATGAAAAAAAAAAATGAACAAGCGGAAATAAACATATATTTGCCTTAATTAGGTTACACGTGAGTGCGAGTGATTCCGAGAAAAGGAAAGCTTTTGCTGGTCATTTAAAGGAACGAGGATATCGTTTAATCATCACTTAATAAAAAAGGCACATGAAGTCATAGATAGCATCTGTTTAATTACTAATGAGGTAATATTACTTGTGTTTCTCACGCGCGCCTAGATGTATTGGATAATGATAGTCGATGGCTTAAAAGTAACAGTACCGTGATTGAGCGTCGTAGAATTTAAAGAAGAATCGCTAAAAAATATATATTGTCAATAAATAATTTCCAGCGTTTCCTTTTGAGACTAAAGTGCTTTTGAACACGTCGTGCAATATTATAAGCAGCAGGTTTGAGGCGTGGGATAGTATGTAAATTAGTACCTGGAAAGTATGATATCATCAATCATCTCTCAAATATATTAAAATCACAAGCAACTTGTCTATTTCAATCGGAGAAAAGAGATTTATTGCGCCAGACACACGGGTAAAGGTTGCCGAGTGGTCAGTCGAGTCGCACAGATTGTCATAATGTAATAGAAATTTTGATAGTTTACTTAAATATAAATTATTATTTCAGACATGCTTGTTTTGTTTCTGTCAGCTAATTAAAAAGAACATGGCAGTAAATCAATAATTTTCTTTGTTTGAATTTCTCTACTATTATATTCAGGTGAGTAGAACTAACTTCAAGATTATCATAATATAAGTAATACTTATGAATGTGGTTTCTATAAAAAGCTAGAAAACTGCAATTATTGTATTCAATTGTTAAATATTATATCAAGTAAGCCTCAGTAAGGTAGACTGTTTCAAATTGATAATTTGTTTATTTTAATTATTTTTATAATAATTTGTTACATCAAAAGTTAAATTTATCAATTTTGAGCTCAAGTTATCAAAGCATGATGTGTTTATATAAAACTTGGAGAAAACAACAGAGACAGCCGAGCCAGAACTTCATAAATAAATATGTAATAAGTACATAAAAGATAAGAAACAAAAAATACAGTTCGTACGAAAAAACAACGATCGTAAATCAAACGTACATTTTCAATATAGACTTCAAGCCAGCTGAAGTGATCAGAGCGTACTGCAAAACAAATATACTATTCAATTGAACATTCGATGGTAAGATTGTTTTTTTATTACTGAAACAAAAATTGAAAGGAGTAACATTTCATAGATTCCATATTTATTAACCTGCGTGACAGTCGAATTTAATAAAATGATGGACCCTGCAATTTTTATATAATTAAAAAAAAATTAAAAATGTTTCTAAATTAACTATAATAAAATAACTGGAAAAATATAAAGCTTTTACGAAATACATTTGTCTTTAAATTTTAATTAATTTCTAACCGTTTTTTCATTTTCTTGGGTGATGGGTTGCTTGAGGTATTATTCATTCGTTCGATGTTTTGGTCATGCTGAGATTATCGTAAAGGATTTACGGGAGAATAAAAACTCTAAGTTTTCCAACCAAGAAATCGAATCAACTTATAAAAACGCCGATAAAAAACCTACCAACATACTTCATTTTTAACTCCAACTAACGTTATCATTAAAATATTTCAACGATGACAGTGAAAAATGAAAGTATCAATATTCAAAACTTTTCATAAGCACCCAACATCTAAAAAGTTTAATAGAAAAAAAAGGTGTCAACAAAAAGAATAGACTGATTTTCGTAAGTGAATCGCATTAGAGGTTTGTTTATGATATTTCGCTTACATATCATTTCATGTTTGTGGTATGAATGCATAGTCGTTACACGTATACTACATACGCATTTGTAGTGCAATTATTCAATCGGATCCGATCGCCTCACATGGCTCCACCTCTACACGCAAGCCATTTCGTAATGGCGCATTCTCGGGCACTTCCGCGTGGAAGATTACGAGACGGACAGGTCGGTCGGGTGGAAAAGCCGGGGAGCCGGACCGGTTCTGCCGCGGGTCTGAAGGGGAGGAGGGTGTAAAGGGGCGGGGGGTGAAGGGTGTCCGGAAGGTAAGGTAAGGTTAGGCCGGGAAGCCACGGGAACCGGCTGGGGTCCGTGTAAGAAACGTGGGGTATTTGTTATATTTATGTCCCGGTGCTAGGGGCATCATTGTGGATCTTTGATGGTGGCTTCAATACTGGTGATCAAAACGTCAAATTATTTAAAATATAATGCAGCACAACACTCAAGAACATGATAAACCTAACAATAACACATATTTAAACATGCAAACAACAACAAGGTTAGGTTAGCAAGTCACCCTCTAAGACCGGCAGATACGGTAAGATTTTTTTTGTATTTTTTTAAAATTATTTAGCGTAGATCCACCACAGAACAATATTGTATTATATAATTTTTTTTTTACTTATATTGTCTAAGAAATGTATAAACAGCATGTTTTTTGATTAAAGATTCCCATAACAGCGCGGACTATTTTTAGCGATTATACACTCGGTGATTTCGCATGTTTTCACCTGACTCGCTAACGTGATTGTGGTTAATACTAAATAATAAACACTATAGTTTTTGCATTTATTACGATTCATTTGAATTTTGCACAGCGGCGAGAGAATCGATAAACACACTGCAGTTTCGCTTCACTTCGACACGCCGTTAATAGTGATGTTACGTAAAACTAAAAGTACTCAAACAACGTAATTAAACTTTGAAATATATTTTAAACAGTTCACACGTAAAACGAACGCACGCTTTCTGACTATCGCGATCTGGTAATACTAAACTTAATTACTGAGTAATAAAAAGCAAGTGTGCAACTAATGAACCTTAGCTAGGTTTACAATATTTCCGACATTCAATTTATGCCCACTGATTAAGGGTCTAGGTCCCATAATCGAGTTTTTTTGATCATTTTCTAGTCAGTTTTTCGAAAAATCGACTACACCAATCAAAAATATTTAAATGCAAAAAGTTTGATACATCCCTTCTTCCGAACACAATATATTTTTATTTCTTATAAATTTACTATTAATATGATAAATATGTGTTTTTTCGATTGAAGTGTAGGAATTTGGAGATTCGTCTGGTACATTTTCCAAGAATCCTAAACATTTAAAAGTCTTTTTTTCAATTGGAATTAAAAGATTAAATATAAACCATGTGCGTCTTATTAATTTAAAAATTAAAAAAAAAATCTTTAACAAACTTTGGTTTTGAAAAGTCGCCATTTTATCCAATTTTTCAACATCTTCAAGATTTTATTTTACCCTGAAAATGGACGTCAATTAAATAATAAAAAATAGATAAATATAATTTATAGTTTTTTCAATACTCTGTAAAAAAATCAACTTTCAATACAGAAAAATAAAGTGACAATTAAATTAATTAAATGACACAATTTCGCCAGGTAATGGACTGGAGGCAATTAAAAGACTGGAAGCAACTGCCTTAAGAGAGTACACAAAAAGAAGAAGAAGAAGACGAGCGACGGAAGCAGTGGACTCCCCGGAGCTGGTTCCATCACCAGCGACGTCCAGCACCGGCGGGGAAAGTGCCCCGAAGAGCAAATCGCCGAATTAACATTAATTAAGGAAAACACGCTTTCTCTGCAAACATTCGAAGCACTTACGAATTTCTATGAAGATAAAAAAAAAACCAATATTTACGGAACCACATCGCAAATTTAATTATTTAATAATAATAATTGTATTGGACGGCAGCTGCTTTATAATTTTTAATATTGTATATGTTCTCTGCAAATTGTACACATTGTCGGTTGCAATTATGTTGTCCGCCAATCCTGTCAGTGGGGTTAGGGCAAGCGACCGAAACGCACGAGTGTGTATATTCCTCTCCCCGACTCCGAGTCCTGTCACAACACAGCACGGGAGCAAGCCTCGGGCGCGTCCGACGGCCAGCCAACAAATACAAAAACACGCACGGGTGTGAAGGTCCGTAGAATTTTTAAACTTGATTAAATATGATACAGTTTCTTTTTATTGTTCACGTTTTGGTGTTGGTATTAAGGTCATATTCGAGTGAAGAAAATTTTTTAATAAAATTTTGCGTTAATGTGCTAAACGAATTTGTGGTCAAAATGTTTAAATATACAAAATACACGATGAACGAGACAGAGCTCAGTGGTTATCACTCTTATTTGATTGTCATGGTGTTATGGGTTTGAATCTGGGTTTATTCAATTCGATAAGAAATATATAAGCTGTCTCGTATGTACATAATTAAATTCTAAGAGTAAAAACGTTATCTGATACAATTCAACGCCTGAGATGAGATAATCCAAAACGATGTGGGGAAAAAAAAAAAATATATATATATAAGCGTACATTTGATAATATATACCAGCAGTGGAGATATAGGCCAATATTTTTAAATCCATTAGCCTTTCTCGGCAACGTAATTAAGACATCAAATTAAAACGGCAACAAATTAAATTGCTTTCGTTTGTACGCAAATGTAAACTCGCTCAGCGAGAGTGACTCGGGAAATGAGCGTAAAGGTCGTCGCAAGCGGGGCCGGAAGTCGGGGAGTCGCGCAGGCCGGCGTGATTCGGTGACCGGATGTCCGGCGATCCAGTTCGTAAAGATGCCAAGAACCGCAAAGGTCAATATTGCGGTGTTATTAAAGTAAGCCTGTTTTCCGATGGGGTGAGAAAAATCATATAAAAAATATTGTTTGTAGGGCTTTGATTCGAACGGCGCTGAAGAGGATCGAGAGCTGAAGAGCACGAGACACCATTTTCATGCTTTTCAGCTTTCATGTTTTTCAGCGCATCAACTAACGGAGACGATGTCTCTATAGATAGTAAGGGACGAATGTCAGAGACGAATAGAAGGGAGGGGAGGCAGACTGGGGAACAGCGAAAAGTGCGCTCCCATGGAAACTCCCCCTCACGAATGAATGAATTGTGAATGATTATATTGTATATTATATATTAAAAGACCAGCTGTCGGCACCCGGAAGTAGTACCAAAGCGCAGCCCGGGGCCGATAGTAAATTTAAAAAAAGGGCTTTGATTCGAAGACCGGATGTTCGGTGATCCATAAAGATAGGAACAAACACGAGGGTGGGGATAAATCGCCAACAAAAAAAATTGGATTGCTATTGTTCAGTATCCATTTTAATTTTGTATTGTCGATAGCAGCTTTATTGTAGACACAGTGTTTGGAGTAATAGGTTTTCAAAATTTGTTTTGCACTGTCCACAATTCAATAAAATAAAATAACCACGTTTCAAGGTTCAATAAATAGTGTCCAAGGCTTTTCCCATTAGAATCAAGCAATATTTGATAAAGTACAAAGAAAACACAGATGCCCTTAGACGACACATCACTCGGAACGAATTGGACATGTAAAAATAATATTTAAACAAACCTACGGGATCGCCCATAATGTATTCTGTTCATATTTCTTGTTTGTAGTAATGAATGTACTCGTACTTTGTTTTAAATGGAAAATCTAAGTGTAGTAGAATACTTTTATTTATTTAATGTTTTTGACAGAAAATACTTTGTGAAATCCTATTATAATATATTTAACTCAAAGATCGGAGAGACTAGTCAAGGTGTATTTATTACTTCATTTCAAGGCTTTAATACTTGTAATATAAATAAAAATACACTGCGTATAGAACAAACGAAAGTACACCGCGCAATGAAATATCACAAAGAACATTCAATAACATACAGACATATGATAAAATTTAAAAACAAAACGTCAGATTTTTGATAGCCATGTGCAAATAATTGTGACACTTAAATATCAATTATTTTATTTTAAGTCGCTTTTGGACACGAGTTCAATGCAATTCGAAAACTCGCGAGTCACGCTACCTAACGATCGCTGAAAAGAGTATAAAGAAAGCGCCGTTATGGTGTAAAGTCACATCTCCGGTCAAGGTGGCGTTACGATTGTCTCCTCATGAATATTTATAATTTCGGTTATTTTTCACTGTACCCGAGCGAAAAGGAGAGCGCCAAACAAGCAGGATGTATTCACATTCCACGCAAATAATTGCGACACTCATCTGACAATTATTCTATAATGTGAGATCTGTGGCCATGAATTCAATGAATTTCGTAAAGCCACTAAAAATCTCGTATAGCGGAAACAAAGCACTGTTTTTATATAAAACCACATCTTTCGGTCAAGGCAGAGTCATGATTATTTCAACATAAAAAAAAAATTGTCTGATTGTGTTATTAGTCGGATTTCGACATACTCAAATGAGTTCCGATGCGCAAGTAATTGCGACACCAATTTGACAATCATTCAATCGTATATCAAGTATAGCGACGAATCCAACGTTTTTCTAGAACTTAGCCAAAAATATTTCATAGTAGCACAACGAAAGCGCCGTTATGGGTGAAAATCACATCTTCCGGTCAAGGTAGCGTTACGCTTGTCTCTTCATGAATATTTACAGTTCCGGCTGTAAACTCCTGGGCCGGTGTCGCGGCTGTC
Organism: Atopsyche davidsoni; assembly: GCA_022113835.1. Lineage (NCBI taxonomy): Eukaryota > Metazoa > Arthropoda > Insecta > Trichoptera > Hydrobiosidae > Atopsyche > Atopsyche davidsoni. The sequence continues at coordinate 1,062,186 of JAILWY010000011.1, read as the reverse complement.
GGACCTTTTCTTCGACTCTCACTTTCGTGCGCGCGATGCGATACGATAGTGCGTAGGACGCTCTCGACACCGGACAAAAGTCACGTTAGTTTATCGAATTTATAATACAAGCAGCTTACAAAACAGATACCATATTGTTACTTAGTGGTTTATTTACGTGACGAGCTATTTGACACTGTACGTACGCAATACGAACCGTTATGCCACACCGGCCTCATGGTTCATATTACATCTCTACGCGTGCTGTTTTAGCGTCATACAAGAGTGACCATGCTTTGTGGCCCCTGGAAACTTCTTTACTTTTCTTATATCCTTCAGCAAGAAATAATAAACTAACAAAGCTCGATCATTTACTGCTAGTATTATTTAGTACTTTCGAACCAAAATATATATACTTTTTGTATATATGTGTTTATAATACTGTGCATATATCACGGTGTGCCGCTTTTTAAACCAGGGAAGATCAACTAAATATTTATGTATTTTTGAAAATCTTACAAAAAAGAAGTGATCAATTTTAAAGAAAAAACTCAATAAAATACTTACGACTCCAGACACGTGGAAATGTCCCAATGAAAATCCAAATCGTTACCTGAAATTAAAAAAAAGATTTTGTTATTTAAGGATAATAAAACTTGTTTACTCTTTGTTCTTCTTTGTCTTATGTTATATTTCGGGTAGACTCAATAGTGAAAATGTTGTTTTACACCTTTATAAAGAAACAAACAATGTATTATTTTCTGTTTCTAGTTAAAGCTTTCAATAACGACTATTACATGTTTATATTATTTATTATCAAATGAATACATGTATTTAATACCATAAAAAGATCGCAATTAACAAAAAACAATAAAATAGTCTAAAAGTGATATCCCTTTTATATTTTCAAATATACCATGACTATTGAGACACGGTGTAAAAAAACTGATACACAAAATTACCAGTTACTTTCTGTCTTATTTGTCAACCGTGGCCAGCGCGTAGAACAGTTTAACAATGACTCTAAAATGGAAAATAAACTTGACCAGTAATCGCGAACATAATCTATAAATGGGTATTTAAAATAATTACAGGCATTATACAAAAGAGAAATTCACACACGCTTATTATGCCCCGCGATTGTATTTAGGCAATCGGTTTACCCATGAAACGACGAGAAAAATCTTTTATAAAACGTAGGCACCGGTGTGGTGAATTTTACGTAGAATAATTTTAGACACCTGTGAGATGCGAACTTACACCTACACTGCTATTGCGGCCAGGTGCTCTAACCAATTGAGTCACGGTGTCGTTGAAGCTGATCGAGAATTTATAATAGCCTACGAAATGCAGCTTTCAATCTTATTATGACAAATATATTTTTAAAAAAATTGATTTAACATTATATACACAATCAATTAATTTGGATTAATCGTGTGAATTTATTCAATAATCAAAAATTATTTTTGATGATAGAATTATCTTTACTTAATTACCATACCCAGCGCTGGTGACCCAGCACCGACGGGCATACGTGGGTCCGGACTCGTAGACAAGATGAGCGTTTTCCAAAGTCGCGACGTAACAACCGGCGATTTGTGAAACGAAGTTGGGAAACTTGTAAAACGTGGCCGTGAATAGAGCGGCAGGTACGGCAAGCTGACCAAAATAAAGTCTAAAGCAATCCTTCTACTCCAGAATAAAGCATCACTTTCTTGCACCCGTACAAAATATAAGTAGCACGCGTCGCCTAATTGTGAAAAAATCAAAGGGACGCATATTTGTTCGTCACATAGTCATCCGAGCTACATCCAAGTCAAACAGGAAGAAGAAAAAGCGGACACAATTATAGTAACACGCGTCGTCCAGTCATGAGAAGGCGTCAAACGGGCGAGTCGCTGAAGTCGAAGAAGTAAGAGACATATCCATCAGCTCGATCTCTAGGAGTGACTCTATCTCTCCTCAACGCCCCTTACCCCAAAATCACACAAAACCCCATCCCTCGCACCTCCCACACAATAAGCTAACACGCGTCTCTGTTCAACACCAAAGCAGAACAAGAGGAGGAAGCGGCGAGAGGCGGCCGAGAGCATAAATACGGGGCCGGGGCGCGCGCGCGCTCAGTCCTCACCGGTCCACGGCGAGACGCGCGCGAGCAGACGAGACACACCTCCGCAGTGCCGACGCTGCGAGTGACGTAACGACCGACAGTTATCCGAATCGAGTACATCTATCGCATCCGAACTGTGTCGAGTGCCCGTCCATGCGCGTGTGACGTCGTCGTACATTCTCCCAACGCCGGTCCGAAGTTTGTTTTGATGCCGAGTGCTGAAAATTGATATTCACTTTTTTGAAAATGTTTACGCGTGCACACACACACACACAATGGCGCCAAAGTCTGTATCATAAATCAAAGAAAATAGAAAACAAAAAAAAACGTGAAATTTAACACACAAAATCATTTTTTTTTGTGAATTATCATCACACTACTGTGTTTCTGTTGTGAATTAATATAAAAACAAAATGGTTTTTATGTTTAAAATGCTCCCTGTACGGGAGACGTAATGCAAAAAAAAACATCATCTTGACGCGGTATACACGATAAGTGTTGAAAACATTTATAAGTAATAAAATATTTTATTGTTTAACAATAAAATTAAAATCTATGAAGTACAAATCATAACATTTTTTTTTTAGAATCGTCGAAATATTGATTACACCATAATAACGCTATTAAAACTATAACAGCACAAATAAAACATACACAATTATAACACTGTGTATTAAAGGACAAGTAAATAATATAAAAAATATGTTTTTCAAATATATTATTAATGCTAAGAAGGTTATTAATCTGAGAAATAAATGTATATTTATTTAAGAGTCAAAAACCAATATGCTCGAGTGTGTGAGAAATTATTTCGAAACACTCTGTATGTTTAACACACCAGACAAGTAAATATACGATGACCAAAAAAGAAAATTTCACCTAAAAGAATTTTAAATATACAATATCTTCTTTTTTTTTTTAATGAAAACACTAAAAAATGGTAAATTTAATTTCCGGTTCAAAATGAGGTTTTTTAATAACAAACAAATCGGTAAAAAATGCGCAGATATTAAAAAAACAAAAAAAACAAATTGAATTTAAGAACAATAAGTGTATAGGTACTAAATGTATCGTTTAATAAAATAAAAAAAAAGAAATAGCATTAAAAAATATTCAGAAATATTCACACGCTTTTATAATTTGCTTAATTGCACGTATTAATTTGCAGTTCGTGGTTGACTATGAAATAAAAACCGGAAATCGCCAACAGGTATATGTGATACTTCTCAGGCAGACATTTTCACACAAAAATAAAATATATGTAAAAAGCTTAAAGAATACATTCGATTGCTTTTAATGACACGAAAATCTCGCAACTCGATGGAATACTTGAATTAAAATTACGCAAATTGATGCTTAAAAATAACAACAGCTCTTCGATCAGTAATTGACTTTACAAAATGATTGATATAAAGATTAATTTTTACGGACCATAAAGTTTCGTAATAATTATGGGGTCAATATTTTGTTTCAAGAGTATTTGTGGGCAAAAGTAAAAGTGTTTAAAAAATACTTATTATTTAAAAAAAAAAAAAACATTTACAAATACCGGACTGGGTTGAATTTATTTATGTAAATAATCTAAATAAACAGCAAACGATATTTTTTTTTATCGGTGTTATATTTATAGGCGTTTACTTTTTTTAAAAGAAACATTTTATTCATAAAGGTTTTACAAAAAAAAATTTCGCCAAACATGAGAATTCCGAGCTTTTTTGCGCTACTGACATTGAACAACTCAAGATTATTAAAAATAATTCTCTAAGTGTTTTTGTAAGAAAGCATTGCCTTTATTTCTTTTTCAAAACAAAAAAAAAATCTCTTGTGTTTTGACTGCTGATAGTTATTTCCCCAAAATGTAGCCAAGGTCATTCGCATTGCAATCGAAGCGGAATTCGTTCTACTCATATTAGATATATTAAAGATCAAAACATATAGTATAGTAAAGAATAGTATATATTAGTAGCTTGCGGTCCATAAAAGCAGTAAATACTATTTAAATATATATATATTAAAAATTACACAACTCATTAGATTTTTGGCCAAATGACTGTAAGATTAAGATTATTTGATTGTTGAAACTTAACCCGTGTATCGAGACGCAACGCACAGTACTGTGGATATTATCTAATTTTGAGAGCTCATTAACATAATACGATAAATTTTGTTTGAATATAAAACCTTAACGCCTATTCTACTAAAACCGCATCGAATACTCGATCAGTTGTCTCACACAAGTCGAGTCCTAGTAAAAAAAAAAAACAATAACAAAAAACACATGATGACTACATCATATCATTATTCATCTTGCTGGCAGCTATAGATTAAACCTACGGCTGTTTTTAAACGGGAAACAAAATGGTTGATGCCAGTGAAGTGTTTAACACGGTTAATGGCAGAGAATTGCCTGAAATTAGACGGCGTTTGCGTCTATGCACGACAAGCAACATATTTGGCAACCGGGCGGGCCTGAAGTGATAAGTGGTTCGGACTGAATCTTTTTCATCTGCAGCCTTCTCGGCCGCACCGGATGTTGAGTAACCTGAATAACACCTCTGCGTGATTACATATTATCAGCGTAATAGATATTGAATTTAAAATTAGTGCTTCGATACTGTTGCATAACGCGCACGGCGAGTAAATAGAACTTGTGAAAAGATTTAGAGCGATATGCGAATAATGCAACGGCTCCGCAGATCAGTGGTAAACGCGCTAGCTTGCCTGGCACGAAGTATCGGGTTCACATCCGGCTTTTGCAACGCGGTTTTTAATAGCGAATAGGTTTTTTGGCACATTTTTATAACCTTCATTTGACTGACTTGCCTATTTGCTGTCGCCCCCCATTCTTGTAGAATGGACTGATAATTAACACTTATAATATTTATAATAATACCATTCGTAGAACAAATAAAAACAATCACGAATTAAATTAATTTATCATTTGTGAATATTATTTTGATAATTATATTTTACATACAACATGGCAATCTGCTTTATAGTAAATAATTTAAAAATAAACAATTATATACATTGTTATGGTCAAAAAAGCTGATTTTGTTTTAACGAATAGATAATATTTTTTTCTGTAAACCAATACTAGGTACGGTTTATTTAAACCGTTTTCAATCTATTTATAATCATATATTCATTTATATCGTGATAAATTAAAACAGACATAATAAACACAACAATAAACTATTAATTGCGAAAAAATGATTTTATCATAAAATAAAATATTTCAGCCATTAAAAAGCATCGTGAACCTGAATCCACAGAGTATTTCAGTTTGATAATGCCTTTATAGAACAAAAAAACAATGCTTGTATATAAAAAAAGAAAACTTAAAAAACCCGTTGGCTTCGTTTTATAATTAATATTTTCATTTTTTATTAATGCGTTAAGTTCTGACTTGACAAGCAAGTAGATCTGAAAAAACACCGTGAAATCGTTAAACTAAATATTTCTCGGGTCGTCATCCCGATGATTAAAAAAAATTATTTATAGAATAATAATCACCGTTATATGGTATTAAGCGGATAATTGAAACCTGTCATTTCTTAATGGTGAATTAAAAGGCTTTGGAAGTTAAAAGTGACGTTTGATTTAAATGCCTAAAATCAAAATTAAACAGGAATATAATTTAAAATCAATTTTCAGGAGAGTGACAGTCATTGTTCTGCGAAAACGTTATTACTAAAAGAACCGTTAAGTAGTTACAAATTAAATTCAAGTACTTAAAGACAGTCCACCAAAATCTTTATATTTATTTAAAAATGCATATTTTAATTTACACTCCAGTTTTTCTTAAATTGGTTAAATACATATAAAGATTTCTTTTAAAACAATGTCACACAAGAGACGACGAGAAAGAACCTCGAAAACGTTATTCATGACACTAATAGAATTTTAGGCGAACGAATTTACTTCTAAGATTGGCAAACCGTCTCAGATTAAGAGCATCGACGGTAATCGCTGGAGTTAGTCTCGAAGACTGAAGATGCGCTAACGACGGTGCGAAACACGCCGTCCCCGATGGAAAGTGAAAACGTTGGAGCTCAGACGACGGACCTCGACGCCTCGCCACGGCGTATGAATTTCTCCACCTTTGATTAATAACGGCTACTTTTGGGTGAAAATGAACAAAATGACGCTTGTTCGGCTTTGTGGGATTTTATTTCGGGTTAGATAAACCATCGATTTATGATCGAGAGGTCCCCGGATCGATCCCTGTCCTAAAATAATTACTAATCTATTTTGGACAGGTATTTATTAGATTAGTCGTTTGCGTCTTGTTTATCAGTAGGAAAACGGTTCATTCAAAATAATCAAATTGAGTTACTTCTAATGAGCAAAACCAATAATGATATGTGTTTATGTAATTGATTGTTAAACGATAAAATGGTTAGACCATCTACTCTCAATCCGAAGCTGACGTAATTGGGATCACGCCAGTTTCAGTCGAAAGCGATTTGCGTTAAAATCGATTGTATCGATATAAATAAAATAGTTAATCAGCTGTTATCAGTAGAATTATAGACGAGTCCCTCGGGCAGCGAAAGGCGACGCGGAAGGAATATTATAAAGCCTGAAGTAAATAAACCAAAAAAAAGAAATCACCTACGTAAATTTAATCAAATAAATTCGCAAAGAGCTTCGTGGGAACAAACTAAAAGGTAATAAATTATATGAACAGCGTCCGGGCCGTCACCAGTTTTTCCGAAAAAATGACGGCGAGCACTGCGCGGGCGGGCTTCTCGCCGCGGCCCCGAGTGAAAGCGAAGCCTCGACTCCGCGCACGGCTCCGCCAGGATCTGGTTCGCAGCCACGATCGTTTGCATCAACGGAAATACGCGTTGAATCATACGTTTGAAATCTCAACCACAAATTCAAACCCGGTCAGAAACCACAAAGATACATGTTCCTTCGCTGAACGCATGCCGACTTTCAAGTGTGGTGTAAAAAGTGTTTCAGGGTCATCGTATCACCGCTTCGCGGTTCAGAGGCTAGCAAGCTTGACCAGGTTAAAATCCGGGTATTTATTTTTTCAAGCTAGTGGCTAACAGTCAAGGAGTATAGCAGAGTTAGTAAGACTAGCGCAGGATAAATATCTGTTCCAAGTCGTGGTCACAAACCTCTTCTAAGGAGAGATACTTGAAATCTGCTTAAAAAAAACCGATGTAGATTCTTATTGATTACTGCTATATATTTTATTTACTGCTTCTTCCTTTGCACCCTCCTAGAACAGAAAAGATAAAGATTCCACGTTTACCGAATATCTCAGCTCGGATGTCTTTAACTCGTGGACCGTTTGAATATATACGAAAAACGGTTAATTTAGATATTACGGAAGGGGCTTAAAAATTCAAGGTGCACTTGACATCGTTGCAACTTAATTTGTAATGCGAATAGCCGTGATCATTTCTTGCCTTTCAACGCGTACACGTAAAATATCAGAGTTGTCGTTGAAAGCATATAAGCACACCTCAAACAATATTTACATAATAGTACCAAATCGTTACATAGATAAAAACAAATCAAGAAAAAATTCATTTAAAAAGTAAAAACACTATCTGAAATTGACGAAAATTAATACTCAGATTTATTTTGTATTGTGTGAAAAAAAAAAAGAAATGACTTTGAAATGTTCGTTTTGAAAATTATTTTATGAGATTGTTTTGAGCCACTACAAATGATTTATTTTCATTACGCGGGACACTCTATTGTTTCGGATAATCACGGGCAATTCGGATAAGCGAAGCTCAGGTTTCTCACGGCTTCGCAAACCTAAACGACTGTAAACATTTTGTTTGCTCTGCGATGATTTACGATTTCAATAGACAATGCAAGAAAACTCAACTTGAGTTTGAAAGAATTTTCTAAATCACTTTAGAAGATTAAACAAAAAATATAAAGAAAATTGTTTCAATACATAGCGACAAAGTGAAGTTTATGCAAAAAAATACGAATAGATGATTGGTAAAGGATTACGATTTTTTATGGATGTGAGCGTTTTCTTCTTTCAAATTCAGACTTAAAAGACGAAAGGAATCGGAAATGAAAACAATCGAAATTTTATAACCGTTCGGCTACTTATAATTGGTATTTAAATACAAAATAAACCTGTTTGTCGTAGTAAAGATCGCGCGGTTAATTTTTTATTTATTTCCAGATACGCAATTGTCTAATTATTTTGTTGAATGAGGAAAGTGGATTGAATTCAGAATATAAACATTAGTAGCAAGGAAGTGATAAAGGAGTGTCTGTGAAAGAAATATCCAGCGACCAACACGCGGAGATGAAAAACGAACTAAGGTATGTGTAATTATTTGTAATTTTTTTAAAATATGTTTTACACACTTGGCTTTAAGTTGTTACATGAAGATAGTTCAAAAAATATATTTGAAGCTCCGATGGTACCGATTTTTTTGTGATTTCAAAAACATGTCAAAAATAATTGACATTTTCATGAACCTAAACGTTGGAAAATACAAAAAATGAAAATTGCGATATAATATCCAATAAGCCGTGGATTTCTTATAACAACCTCCCATTATATAATTAAGGAAAATACTAAATGAAATCTTAAAGCGATTTGGTTATTTATACATGTTGTTAAAATATAGAATATTACCAACTAAACTTGTGATTTATGGATAAATCAAGTTCCATCAATACCACTTTATATTTTCTGTATCAATCAATTAGTTTATGGCAACAGGTCGGAGACACGCATGAATCCCATCGGAATTAAAATGGCCATAAAATGGACAGACTACAGCTACAGACATAGCAAGGTGTATTGGTAACCCGATAATGCTTAAACCGTGTTCCGAAATAGCTTCAAATTTAAGTGCGGACGAGAGTGTTAAGCTGTCTGTACGCATTGCGACATAAACGACATCGTATTTTAAGTTATAAAAAAAAACCCAAAACAAAGGACCACTGTACGGATCTTGGTTATATAAGAGCCCGTTTAGGCTGCTTAAGACGTTGCCAACAAATCGATAGTAACCTAGCAGAAAAACGCTAAATGACAGCAGTTCATATTAATCGGTCTGTCGTATTGGAGTATCTTTAAGGACTTTTACATAGTTAAACTAAAGCAGCCTACACATGTAACGACACAACTTACAACTGAACGGTAATTAACTAATAACATCCCATGATGTGACAAAATTTGCTTAGAACAATATTATAAAAAATCACGTAAAATAAGGGATCGCAATTGGTTAACCGCCGTTCGGTTGTCGACGTGTGCAGGCAACTTTAAAGATAAGCTTCTGATAACGTTACCAGAAGCACTCCGGTCAGCCTCAAAAAACAACCATTTACAAATGTGCAGCTGATAGCATCAATCATTAACAAGAATATTTCAAACATTCCACGGGCCAAGTGTTTATCTTACGCGATAAGGCAAAGTAATCTCTTTGATGTATTTGAAAACCTCGTCAATTTACTGTTGCCTAAATGTTACGGCGTTGAGAGGGGATTCGATTTATTAACTAACACCCGATCAATTAAACGCAACCAATCGAAAAGTCTAGAAATAATCAAATTTATTACCTTTTTTATAAATATTAAAAACCATTATTATTGCGTTTTAATACCAATCGAATTAAAATGATTAATTGTTGATATGGGATACATGCTTCCAATATTAATGTAACATCTGGTAAAAGAGGATTTGAGATATATCTAAGCACGTATAAAAAATTAAAAGAATGAAATAATGTTTATCATACTTAAATATCAATAAATTCACAACGGCATTGCCACGCTCACTGAAGATAACCCATTTTATATTTTTAAAACAACAAGTAGTAACTGATAGCGAAGTGTTGTTTTAACATATCAGATGGTGAGATTTATTTTGGATGTGATTTATGTAGATTTCTTCGAGGTGGCGGTGACCACACTGATAATCACATAAAATACCAAATGTGCAGTTAGTCTGTAGACACAGCTTGAAAGACAGGTGCTCGAATGCAAAGGTTATAAAAATACCAGGTGTATTACGCAAGATGATGTCTGTTCACAGGCTTTACCTGCAGACAAAGTAACCAGTTTCACCTCGTAGCATAGAATTATCAAACATTTGGTGTTTAATCACGAGAATCAGACCCGCGGTACGTACAGTTTCCCACGCTCGACGTTCGTACTAATAACCCACCACAATGAAGATGTCAGTACAGCAAGCGCACATTTTTACATGCACGAAGAGTGTACAGAGATTGTAACCATTAGCCGAGTAACACGCTCGTGCCGAGAGCATTGCGGTGCTTGTGTTTTACAACGTCACGTACGGCGTTTTGCATGATTGACTTCGGTAAAATTAAGGTATAGGTATGTTGTTTATACGAGGAATGAAAAATATAAAGGTAGACTTGAGAAATAAAGTTAGTATGTCAATTAAAGAATCTCGTAGATATTTTCAACTTCTAATAGTAACAAATTTTAATACAATATCGATTTTTTTTTATTTTAATTTAATTTAAGAAATACTCTTTATAATGCAGGCCTTGTATGATTTAATAGTGCACAACAAAGCGAATGCCGAAAAAGTATTAAACTAGACACAATCACAATTATTCTGAATGTTTACAACTGCTTGCCCACTTGCTTCTTTCCTCACGGACTCCTAAAAAATCCTCGTTTTATGAATTCGGATGTCTCTCGCATGCATAAGAAAATAAAATAACAGGATGATATAATTGTACAAGGGAGAAACAAAAAATTCAATGAGAAAAGAATGTTCGCCATTAATTTGTATGTTGGTGTTTTCAAATCCAAAATATCCAACCGTTTATCCAATGTCAAAGACATATGACACCGTGAAGTCATTCTTGCTGTATATTTTATGATTTTCCGTCTTTTTAAAAGAGAACCGTTAGGAAAACCGGTTTTCATGGAGTCATTAAACCAAACCTTATAAAGTCCGCCTTAATGGTCGACTCTGCATAATACGACCAATGTTAGTCATTAGTACGAATGAAGAGACGTCTGACATATAATTAAATATTGATCACTCTCCGCGCGATTGTTTGCTGTCTGAAACTAATATAAAAGAATATAACACAAAATATAATTTCTAATTCTTCAAATTTTTGTAAGCCAGCTTAAGTTCTAAAAATTATTAAACTATTAATTGTTAAAAAAATTAACCAATAAAAAAATATTAATACAAATAGGGCTCGATGCTGGGGTCCGAAATATAAAAATATTATTGAAAAACTTGATTATCCATTAGTAAATAAACGCGTTTTAAAAAGAAACAAATAATTACCTGTACAAAGAAAAATATTCCATAAAATGTTTTACAACAATAAAACAATACGACAAAATAAATAAACCAACAAGATCAAATCCGCAAGATAGCAGCACGCGTGAAATACAATTTATGTTTTATCAATTCTGCATCGCAAAGCAAAAAGCAAAAACTACGATAGCATCGCGTGCCGGAATTTACTAAATATTTAATTTGATTATAATTGTGTTGCATCGGTTTGTTATTGTACTGCAATTTACAGCTGAAGATATTAATATATTGGCATGCATATCATTTACTCTACCTTCAGCAAATAAAAATATAGTACAGAAGTACAGAAATTAGTGATTTTTTCACTGCGAATTTTTATCACGAAGTACTACTTTTCCGAGTGAATACAAAAACACAGTTGAAATAAGTTAAATAGTTTATTTATCAATATATACCACTGCGCATCATAGATCGATATTGTATCAAACGGCGGATGCTTGATAAATTATGTATGATTTATAAACTGTCCATGGCAATAAAGTTCCTTATCCACTATAAGCATACTCGAGTGCGTGTTATTCATTACCAAGTCTAAGAGACTATACAATACCGAAGCATCCGTTAAAATTATACTACGAATGTTTGGTTTTCTTCACAGAAAATCGGCTAGTTTTGTGCAGTTCGTCTCGTTCGGCGGGCGAGCCAGCGGTTACTTTCACGGAATATAAAAAAGTGAAAACACACACAGCACAGATATCGCATCCGCGATGACCGTCCGACCGCCGCGGATCCACTCGACGACGGTCAAATATAATGTTCTCGTGTGCTACCGGTCGCCGAGTCCAACGGGTTAACGAATATTTGAATGAACTTAGTTGAGTTATGTTTTGGCAGTAGTTGTTTATTAAATTAACTTCCTATTGTGTTGTGCTGTGATAATTTTTTAACGTTTCGGTCAAAAACGAATTATGGGTTGATTTGGTGTCTTGGGTGTAAGGTTGATTCAGGTTTTGTCTCCTCCGTCGTTTCGTTCAAAACAACCTACAAAAGTATGACACTAGTTTGACTGACTCTAGTTTTGGTCCAGAATCTAGACCAAAACTAGAGTCATATTTTTGTAGGTTGTTTTGAACGAAACGACGGAGGATTCAAAACCTATATCAACCTAACACCCAAGAAACCAAATCAACCCATGATTCATTCTAGACTCTAGAATGAATCATGGGTTGATTTGGTGTCTTGGGTGTTAGGTTGATTCAGGTTTTGACTCCTCCGTCGTTTCGTTCAAAACAACATACAAAAGTATGACTCTTGTTTGACTGATGGTATTTTGGTCGATTGATGGATTGGGTTTATAAGCGACATATGTGAGCTTAGGACTTTCGGGTAACACTCGGTGGAGTTCGATAGCATTCACACGCGACTTCTCGGGTCGCAGGGTGACGTGCTCGTCAGGCGTGCCCGACAGGTGCCACGTGCGCGTGTCCGCCGCGCTGAGGCGGAAGCGACGCCCGGCGCTTGCGCAACCGGCGCAGGAAGCGGCGCGGGCGAGGCGCTGGGTCGAACAGCTCGGAGGTGCTTGCAGAGCCTCCGCCTCGCTGCCCGTCACGAACGACGATAGGTAGGGGTGAATCATTAAATCAAACCCACATTGACTTTAAATAGTCCATAAAAGTTTTAATTACAGCACACTTAAAACGATAATCTTTTTATACGAACAATCTGTTAGGTTGATATATGTGAAATAACCTGATTATATAACAGATAAACATAAAAATTACTGCTATACTAGTTATTATGAAAAATAGATAAAGCAAACGAGAACATGATAAATTGTAAATTATATTTGTATAATTTACATTAATAATGCAATACATTTTTTAGGTAATCGACTCACGGGCAATATATTATGTATTCAATATATATATTTATGCAACTCATTAAATTTGCAGTCACAGATTTTAACACACCTAATTACACCTTAGACAGCGCCCACTTTGGGAGCCAATAGATGAAACCCATTACAAGCATATTAGAACTTTTCCCTGGGTGTACGCAATCATCGTTCCCGGTAGTCTATGGTGAAGACAGGCCCCTTCTTCCTGGTGCCATTTCACACGGTCAACTGCTCATCATTCCCAGCGATTCCCACGTGACTCTTGTCACGTCCACCGCGATGATCGGGTCTGTTCATATTTATGTGACAGGTGTCACACGCCGGATGTTGCAAGAGACATGTTTTCCCGGTGGGCTCTTTTCATTTGTCACTCATAAAAAAACAGTGCAGTATTGGATCAAAACCTGGAGCATTTTAGTAATGAAATAATTTAATAATTGTAGTTTTTTGTAACCTTAGTTATGAGTTGATTTAATTTTTTGGGTATTGGAGGTGCATAAATTTTTCACACTTCTGACGTTTCGGTAACAGATCTGGAACCATATTTAAAGGAAAAAAACCTTCAAGATACCAAATCAACTAAAATAATCAAGTATGTGCAGTAAAATTAATTTTACGGTAATGATTTTCACAATTTAGGCATTCCACGAGAACTTGGTTTGAATGATTACAATGCATATTTAAATTTAAAAAATGTATATACAAACAGTATATAGCTTGGAGATTACAATCATTTTTAAGAGTGAGCTATTTCGCCTTTCAAGTCGTTTTGTATTATTTTTTCTTAACTTCGTTCTCACATTTAAGACATGAAATGAAATATTACAAGTTGGCAAAAGATCTGAACTATGATTGAAATATACTCACGATAAGTCAAACATGTAAGGTTTATGAAATAGTTAACATTTTTTAGCTCTCAGAATGAAAGTTAAACTTGTATTGGGTATTTTTTTCTACTGGAATGTACGGTCATTGATTAATTGCATGTAAATTCCAAAATGCACCAGTTCCTGTTGTGACGTCAGAGCAATCAGCCAGACCGCAAGAGAGTGCAGGAAGATGCACCTAATGCGAGGTGTTGTGCAACACGCGGTCAATGCAACCGCGAATGTCGGCCACTTACCAACAGTGTGAGAAGTCAAGCAGGCTTTCTATTACTAGTGTGACGATTAAGTTGCAATTGTAGTTATAAATGGGTGGGATGTTTTTGTGGTTGTATGTGATAAAATTTATTTGAAACGCGTGAGAAGCGACACAGTTGTTGCTTAAAATCCCGAGGAAGAATTGAATATAAAACGTAAAAATAATTGTGTATATTAAAGCCATAAGTTGACCGTTAGGATATAAATTTAAATCTGAATCAAATAAAAAAAGAGGTATGATTCCAATGAGCACTTTCTGTTAAAAATCTAAAATATTTTTAACAATCAATCGTGAGGAAACCATCATCTTGCAGTGAAAAGAAAAACGCCAGATTTGTGAATATGATCTATTTTTACGTTAGTAGTTATTTACATGCATACAATACCTTTCTGTCTCCGAATTGAATTCACAGTTTATGAAATTTTTTTACAGTTGCAAGATGCTCGGAGCGCGTGTTTGTAATGACTTAAAAAAAACCCTGAAAATCTTAACACGAACGACCTTGAGAACATTGAAATATCATTTATATGCACGCAACTATAAATCCACCAATTAAGGCTAATAGCGGTTTTGTAATGCAATACTATTTTGAAATTAGTTTTGATCATTATGTGAAATAAAATAATTGGTTGAGTTTAAATACTCGGTTTTTAAATGTTCTGTACTGGTTTTGTTTGCTTAGTGATGCAAAATTTCGTTCCTAGTTTCCAGAATTATCGAATCCTTGAAAATGACCCCAATGACGAGAATGAAATGCCAAAATATTAAGAGTCCTGAAACGCGGTATAACTCCTAATAACGTAAATAATAACGATAAGGTTCTAAACTTACAAGTTCATCCATTACTTATCAATGATTTAAAAAATCTTCTTTAAACAGTAACACAGGATTCTTTATTAATGAATTAAGATAACTTTTCAAACACTTCACATGAGTTTTATTTTAATTTTTAGAATAATGCTAAATGCTAAAAACCCAAAATAAAACTCATGTGAAGTATTGTAAAAGTTATCTTAATTCATAAATAATATGGATCTTAACCAAACAAATGCCTTGCCCCTCAAGAATATCAGGATTATTTAGTTCACATACATATGAAAACAGGATAAAAATAGTGAAATTGTTATTTTACAGGATTTCCCGCAATTGGCGGACGGAACCGGATAAATAAAATAAAACGCTGTCGCATCGAATCACCATTTATTTTTTTTTGTCAATTTTACAAACTCTCTCTTATTTAACCCTAAAATTTAATACGCAATTGCTTTTATATATTAAATATGGGAGAGCTGATGATTTACTTATAAGACGAAAGTGGTTCAATTAATAACGATAGTTATTTACCATAAATTTGGTTTATAAAAAAAATATGAGTGTTAAAGTAAAGCCTACAAACTGGCTTAGCAAACAGGTCGATTACTAACATCATAGCTTAAAAAAAAAACTTCCTGAAGCAGTAGACAAAAAACAGCCGATTACATTCTACTTCACCTACATACAGCTGTAAAAAAAAAAATACAACAACAATTGCATAAGCATTCAAAAAAAAAAGTGATTTGAAGAATTTCGCTCGGCCAGACTTTGAATATAAAAAAAAAAAAAAAACACACCGTGTATCCCGAGGCGAGCGGACCGCGCCAGAACCATGACCCGCGCACTCTCCGCCGCCACAGCCGCGACGGTTGCGCGACCCACTGGCCGCCCGAGGGGCCCGGTGGGCGGCCAGTGGGTCGGCAGGAGCCCCGGCCAAGTCCTGCGGCGGTCTCTGACGCAACCCAAAAATGCACGGCAAAAAATGGACTACTTTTGAGCGCGGTTGAGCAATGAGCAGCTCAGAGTTTGGGATGCACTTTCTCTTGGTCTTTTTTTTATACATATTTGTGCAATCAGTGCATTTGTTAGCTGGACTCACGCGTTACATATATTATCAACGACAGGGGTTTAATTTTAAATAATAAGCATAAATAATCACAAGAAGACTTCGATCTTTTTTGTTTGTAATCGTTAAAAAAAAAAAAAAACACTTGAAAGACGAAGGCGCTCACAAATAAAAATGACAGTAATCTCCTAGCTTAAACTATGCATATTTGTTGTTTTATTATGTAAACGCATAAAAGCTGTCAATACCCAAGGGAAAAAAAAATTGTAGAGATAAATAGTGGTCCATTTATTTTGTTTTCAAACGAAGTAGTTGCGAGGTAAAAAAGCTCTCAAAGTACAATCTGGAATCAAGTACTAGATTTTATTTATTTATATTTGACTCGCTTATATAATATTTATTTCCTCATTGATAAAGCATTCAAAACAAGCAGCATTGTTTTGCTAAGATTTATTAATATACGGCAATTAATTCTCAACGAACGTAATACCGCACAAGACCTGCTATGTAAGCCATTAGTGCTTTGGCTACTTTCTTAGCAGGTACATTGAATAATTAAAATAATTATCACTTGCATTCAAAATACAGATGTAGTTATAAAGTCAACAAGATACAACATAATGTCGCGGTAAGTAATCGTATATGCTCCATGCTCACTGGAAACAACTGTGCTCTATGCAATACAAATCATAGATAATGTGTACAACTTATTTACATAGACGATTAACAAAAAATTAACAAGTAATGAATAAAGCAGAGGCCGTACGATGGAATCACAAAAGGTCTTTACTATAGTAAATGTTATACAATTTATTTTTCAAGCAAAAAGGAAGGCACCTCGCCGAGTTCGATGCGAGTCGGTAGTGGTCGCGGCCCCCTCCCGCGCAGCCTCTGACGTCACACTTTCGCCGGCCGAATTCCGAGCCGCGTATCCGATACGGCCGGAGTTGCGTCACGCCGTTACGTCACGCGTTACGGCCGGACAGGGACACGCGACACCTTTCCCCGAGGAGATGCACCCGAGCAATGGGCTCGCTTTCAATTGGTGCGATAGCGTGCCTCGGTGCGGTTATCCGCGTACACAGTAGAGGCGCTTGAAAAGGAATATTGATTATGTTATCAGTAGTCATTATAGCGTCATTAAAGCGTCATTACAGCAAGGAATTCAAAGGATGAATACTTTATTCCATTATTTTTCTTTGAAATTGCATAAACATATAAGCCGTAAAAACACTTCTGTTTACTGGTGTGGAGGTTTTCTTGATAGTCAAATGATCGTAATCGTTAAATTAATTAGCAATTTAATTTTTTTATATGGAGTAATACAAATCAAACGAGCGTAGCGTATATAGCTCGATTTAATATATTCAAGATGATATATTAATTCCAATACAATATTTGAAGTGGGCGCGGCGCGAAACAAAGTTTTGGAAATAGTATGCGCGGCAGGGCAAGCGCGAAACTTTCTTCGGCGCCGAGACTCCGCCCGCGCCCCTTCCGGGAAGGCTAATGGTGCTTTTATGCAGCCTGAGCGAAAGCATGGTGCACAAAACAATCATCATGACATTAGTAAATTTGTCATTTTATCGTTTAGTAAGAAAAACTTAATATTTTCAAAGAAATTTATAATAAAATAGTATGCTTGTTTAAACAGAACACGAATAGATTTATCATAAAAGTGTGGTATTAAAATAGTAGTACTAAAAAATACCATCGTAGCCGTAAGAATTGCTTATACAATACATAATCTATATTCAATATTCGATATAAAGTCTTAGTCTATATATAATTAAATATTAGTCTTTAATTCTATGTTTCGCTAGAATATACAAGCTAGTAAAAAATCAAGCCGTTCGACTGTTGGTTTAATCAAATTATCACACAGTGAATCAATTTACCGCAGATAATCTGAAATATTCGCATACATATATACTGTACACACGAACATCTGACGAAAAGCGATTTACAACGTATTTCGCAACCAAGAAACTTTTACGAAAATGTCTTGTAATTTTAACCCGACGCCTAAAAAATACTTCAGGAGAAAACATTGATTTGTAGACAAATAATTCGCAATAATCAGGAGAAAATATTTCAAGGCGTGAAATTCAAACATTCAAAACATATATTACTATGGCATATTTATGTTATTTATCGACGCTATGTATACTTTTGATATTCAGATTTATATCAATAAACACACTGGTGAAGGATGGATTGATCGGACTTTAAAATTGACTTTAATTGAATAAGCCGTGAAAATAAACGAATAATATTACGAAATTTGTTTCCGATAGGATTTTACTATCGGCATCGTTAAATATTCATTTATTAACAGCGTGCTATGCATATTTAAACTAGCTTTGAATGGTGAAAAATTTCATATTAATGCATTGTTACGTATTTTAATGACCGAAGGTCATGTGTATAATATCCGTGCCAATGTCAATCACCTTTTCAATGCACTTTGACATCCAAGTTAAGATAATCGGAACGAGTCTATAGTCAGATTAACAGTAGAATGCAGAAGACGAAAATCGTAGAAGAGCAAGCACTATGACAATCAAACAATTGTATAAAATATTACAAAAAGTGCTCCACGTAGATTCGACCTCGTCTATACGCATGATTATTTTTTCATTACATATGGACTACAACTATTAAAAAAGTTAAAAATTGATTGGATCACGCATGTAGAAATCAAACCAATAACTTGCGAATTCGCGAAATCAATGCTTTACAAAAGAGTGTGAATGTCTATTTCTTAGAAAACTGTAACCACAATTCAGTTTCGAGGACTTTACACTTTGCAGATAACAGTTATCACGTATCCCAATTGTCGCTGTGTACGAGCTGTGTCAAAATATACATATTTTATTATATATATACTGTACACACGAACATCTGACGAAAAGCGATTTATAACGTATTTCGCAACCAAGAAACTTTTACGAAAATGTCTCGTAATTTTAACCCGACGCCTAAAAAATACTTCAGGAGTATACTTTATATATATAAATTTAATATTTATTCAATAAATTTAATATTGATTAAAATTAGCAGAAGTTTAATTATTTACAGCTTTTGATTAAAGTTCTCTAAACTTTCTTTATTTGACGAAACTCGATTCGTCCATGAACGTGAAAATCAACAAACCTACTTGCGAATTTGCGAAACTTACGAAACTCCGTCGCCGCGGCTCGGTTCCGAGTACTTTTCACTTAAGCGGGGATTACGATAAGGCGGCGTCGTAAATTCACGCGACATCGCCGTCGAGTGGTCGAGCCGAAAAGAAAGCCGGGCAGAGCGCGCGGCCGCCATTGTGTCTGCGGAGCCTCCGCGAGCGGCGAGAGCCTCGATGTTTTATTGTGCTCGGGGGTCGTGAACTGCCCGCCTTCAATTACCTTAAGAAATACGAACAGATTGTTTTTAACACGACGTAACTCGCTGCGCTTAGGCTGTAGAGCTTGTAGAATCTCTCATCTCTCACGTGCTTTCAATTATACGTTGAATGGCTTTTGTGCTGTGGCTTGCGATTAAAAATAATAGATGAAATCGAATAACACGAAATTAAAATAAAAGTAATTAATTATTAAAACGAAATGCTTAATTGATTTTCCAAATAATATAAAAGCAGTTAAGTTAAAATTAAGGTTAAATTAGGATTAAATAGCAAATGGCAACTTTTTTTTTGATGCAATGTCAATCTCACATTCACTTTCTGCTTATCTGCAAATTGCTTTATGGCATCCGACCCTAACAGAGAATTTTGAGTTAAGACCCAACGTTCTCAGATTATTTAGCCGTTTGAGTACAATGAGTCCGAACATTGGCAGACTTAAACTCCTACATAACCGACAGCTCAATGGTAACTAGCCAAGAACCCCGTCTTTGCAATATTTTTTTCAGTTTAATCATTAAAAAAAACATCCAAAATAAAGGGATGCTATTGGCTAAGTGCAAATCGGTTGCAAGTTGTGTCGCTGTGCGTGTAGACGTCATTACAGCGGAGAATACGTAAGTGCTATTTGAAAAAAAAAGAAACTCACATTAGTGACGGAAGCACGGCACTGAGCATCATTTCGGCACAATCTACTTTCTTCGGTGTCGCAAATGTCTCTTACACGCGAGCCGAGCCACCCGGGCTGGACTCGCTGGACTTTGGTTGGTGAGGAGAAGTCATCTAAAGCTGCCTATACACATTGCGACACAACGTAAATCTCTGAAGAGATCGTTAATGATTGATAAAAAAATTGTTAGAAAGTACTTGGTGGAATTTCATAATAATATTTCTACTTGGTAATGATATCCTAGCTTTAATGGAACTGGTATTTATTTTGTAATACTCCATTTTATAACAATAAAATAAAACCAAATGGTTTTGGAGACTACGTTTATTTTGCTTATAGCGAGAGCTCTTTCGCCGAACACGGCATCTTCAAGACTGATTCTATATAGAAAACACGAGTTTATACATAACAAAATCAACAAAATTACATGAGTCATAGATATTACAAATTTATGTGGAAAAAAATTGCTTCTATTGGGTGCTGTGAAACCCCATTAAAATGACATTAACAGCAATAATTTTAATACTAAGTACTTAAATAAACTATTTTATGATGATTCCTGGCTGTCCTGGCCGCCACCTGAAAGCAATTAGTTTGGAAGCAGAATCACATTGTATTTTTAAAAATATTAAGAAGGGGAGAATTATGGTTGTTAAGTTGTTCATTGATCAAAGGGAATTCTAGATTTTGGTGCTTAATTATTTCTAATTGCTCCAAAATATTAAGTCTATAGCCTTTATTGGAAACATGAAGGAGACTTGGCTTATTATCAACATTTAACTTATGTTTACTGTCATTAAGATGTATTGCAAATTGTGAATCTAATTTATTATTTTTAAAAGAAGCCAGATGCTCTTTGTATCTTGTTGCAAAACTACGACCTGTTTGACCAATGTACATAGCTTTGCAGTCATCACACGTTAATTTGTAGACTCCACTCTTTTGGAAGGCATCAACTTTGTCCTTACTGTTTTTTAAAAGTATTCCTAAGTTGCTTCTATTCTTAAAGGCCATTTTAAATTCTGGTAATTGTTTGCAAATATCAAGTGAGATTTGACCAAAATATTCAATGCATCTAAACGGCTTCTCTTCGTCGCTACGGCTAACAGGGTATATCTGAATAGAGTTTTTTGCATGTGATTTTTTAATAAGGATTTTATCAATAATATTATTTGGGTAACCATTACTTGCTGCAATTGATTTTATTATTTTTAATTCTTCATTGAATGCTTCTAATTCTAGCGGTAATTTAACTAGCCGGTGTACCATGCTATAGTATGCTGCTAATTTATGTGACCAGGGGTGCATGGATTTATGATGTATTGTAGTATCAGCGAATGTCGGCTTACGATATACACTAAAATGGTGACGGTTATTTACATTTTTAATTGAAAGATCTAAAAAATTTATACTCTTATCAACTTCTTTCTCTAGTGTGAATTTAATCCGCGTATGTAAAGAATTTGCAAAATTTACAAATTTGTCCAATTGTCTCTCTGTTCCACTCCAACAAATCAAGATATCATCTACATACCTGTAGTAGTAAATGATATTTTTATCCCAGCTTGATTTTAGTAACTTCTCTTCAAACGCATCCATGAAGCATTCTGCTATCAATGGACTTAGGTTACTTCCAATAGGAAGGCCTTCAAGTTGCTGGTAAATTGTATCATTGAATTTAAAATAGTTAGTGTCTAAACATGCTTCTAATAACTGATACATCTCATCTATTACAATGGGTCCCAGCTTACTTTGTTCCATAATATTACGGACAATTTCCAATGATTCCTTAACAGGAATATTGGGAAAAAGGCTAGTGACATCTAATGAAATGAATTTATAGTTCGTTTGAAGAGGTATGTCCTTGATTTTATCCACCAAGTCTAATGAGTTTATGACACCATGCTTCGGTTTAAAGTTAGTTAAATCTTTAAACAGAATATTTAATTTACTCGATAGTAATGATGCTGGAGTATGGTTAAAAGAGACAACCGGTCTGATCGGGACATTTACTTTATGAATCTTGGGTAGACCATAAAGTAGAGGGGCTTTAGGGTTCATGACGATCAATGCTAATTTTTGGGGGATTTTAGGAAATATGGCATTGCAGCTATTAACGAGTTTACGGACTCTACTAGCCAATTTAAGAGTAGGATCTTTCTTGAGGGTAATAAAATCTGAGGGATTTAAAACCGCAAAAACTTTATCCACATAGTCCTGCCTGCTCAGAACGACTACTGAGTTGCCTTTATCTGCTTTGGTTATAATTAAATTATTAAGCGTGACTTTAGTTTTAATATTGTGAAGCTGGTCGAGTTCAATATTTTTGTAAAACACTGATTTACCTACTGATTCTAGTTCTTTCTTAATGATATTTGCAGTGACATGTTTAAGTAAATTGCCATTCTTAGCTTTAGTTAACGCTATTTCTGTGTCTACCGCTAACGATTCTAATTGACGAGATGACACTTTTTGCGGTATACTATATTTAAAGCCTTTGTCTAAAAGAGAAAGTTCTTTAACATCAAATACGATATTACTTAAGTTAATTGTCCTCTTATAAAATTCTAATGGGGCAGTTGATTTTTCAGGTACAAGGGGAGACGACTTTGGAACCAATTGAGTGGCTTTCAAATTAACAAGTTTTTTACATTGAGTTTTATATTTTAAATAAATGCTATTATTAATTTCATCGTTGATTTTAGTATATAAATTATCGAATTCAACAGGGTGAAGAGAAAAGGTTAATTCTGAGTGTAGTACCTTGATATATTGTAGAAGGGCGTCTCGCTTGCGGCACCATTCTTTGGCTTCCTCTTTCAGCCAAGTCACCTTAGCTCGTCGGATAGCAATGCTGGACGACACTGACTTCGACTTGGTACGTAATTGAATGAACTTCGGAATCACTTTCCACTTTAAACACTGCTGAACAAACCAGAAGTTTTGAACTACTGTTCTCTGCTTCAGTTTCAGTTTTCTATATAAAAATACCTGGGTGGCTATATCAGCCACCTTGATATAATTAATGGAACTGGTATTTATTTTGTAATACTCCATTTTATAACAATAAAATAAAACCAAATGGTTTTGGAGACTACGTTTATTTTGCTTATAGCGAGAGCTCTTTCGCCGAACACAGATGTAAGCCATTATAAATAAAATTGAATGATACACGGAACTCATTTATCAATAAAACAGTGAGAGCTCTTTCGGCGACTAGAGGTATCGTAAAACTTCATACAATTTATTTACTTATTTAATTTTTTTATACCATACTAACTGAAAATTATTCTTTTAAATATAAAGTAATACTTTTATCGATTGAATATTTTTGTAGGCTGATGGGAAAAATAAGTTTGTTTGCAACAACCTGTCACTTGTACAAATATCAATTTCATCAATTATATTACAATTTTATTAAATAGTGTCTTAAAAAAAAATTATTCTAAATAGAAAATATCACACACAATAAAATTAAAATTTGGGAGTTATTTAAACTTTTATAATATATCAAGTCCCTTTGAAGCGAGGCCCGATTTTTTTAAGTAGAACAATTTGAAAGTACTTACGTAATTTTTTATTATTATTTAATACGCATGATTGAGAGCGTAAACGCTTTGTAATTTCGGATCCGATCTTCCACGGGGCCAAATTAAAATAATAAGAGAAAAGTGTTGATGCAGCGGCCCGAGGTCGCGTGTGCGCTTCACCGCGAGTGAAGGTCCAGCAGGTAATGGCCACTTCTCGGCCGAATTAACGTCAGACCCTACGCCTACTGGACGCAGATTAACGTATAAGCACTCCGGATAAACTTACCACTTTATGATGTATGTTTTAAAAAACAATTTGTATCAATTTGACCAGAGATTACAACCAGTACTAGCTGGATGTGCAAAGAGATATAAGGTTGCGACTGAAATTAAAATAATTAGTGTGTCACTGGGTTTCGACACCCCGTGCGTTGAAATAATTCAATGTAAATATGTTCGCAGGTTTTAGAAGGCGTTATTATTAGATGGTTTTGGGAATTTATATGCGCCGTGCTGCGTTAGTGGTTTGTAGGTTCCGAAGTTTCGATCCCAGATGGTCCCAGAACCGGAAGACACGAACCACCACGCAGCACAAAACCCAAGTCCATTTAGTGGTACAATCTAATAACGCAGTCGTGCAAGTGTGAGGTAGTCCGTACAATTTTACGACACAATGAGATTTATAAGCGCCTGGCCCTCGGGGCGGTTCGACAAATGACTTAAATGAGGATATAAAAAGCGACGCGCGAAGCCTTCCTCCGCGACCGAGGCGGCAAACCGTGGCGGGGGAAGATTTATGGTTTCAGCCAAACAGGAAATTTAAATAAATAATCGTTTCAGGCTAGAAATTTTCTAAACGTCCGTCAAATATTGACTTATTTATATTTATTTACTTTTTAAGGTGTGGAACAAATCAATAATGACACTAATGGTACTTTTTTGTGCTGTTCCAAACAAAAGTAATTGAATCCAGAATAATTTTAATAATAATCTTAAAAACAATTTTTTTTAATATTTAAATATAAAGCTAGAGTAAGAGGCTACGGAATTCATTACATACTCGTGTAGTTTTGAGACCAAAAAAATACAGAGAAAAATATTTATTAAAATTTGGCTTATCTGATGCTGAAAAATATATTTTAATTAATGATGAAATAAATGAATATTTATTGTATAATAATCATAGCGAATAAAGGTTGTTAATGGTGTTTTAATCGATTATTTGAAACTCTTATTCGTTTAAGGTGAAAAATCGATTATTCATTAGAAATCGAAAACATTGTTGTAAAATTTTAGTGCGTAATCGTTGAAATGATATATTCGAAAAGCAGCCGGATAAAAGCAGGGGAATTATTAGCAACTTCTTCAGCAAGAAGCAAAAGTACATAACCGAAGTGGCCGGATAATAAGTCAACATAATGACATTAGTGTCGATAAAATAAATACAGATATTTAAAGTAGGTATTTATTATAGTCAAACTACTACAAAGCAATTTAAAAAAAAAACTCTCGTTAAGAGAATCGATCAATTATTAGTTTGACATATCATACATAAATTTCTTTTCCCTTTAAAAGGCTTCGTCAATCTGACGAAGCCCTAGAAAAGCGAAAGCGCTCATGGTTGTAATGTTATTGGTTTATTCATATTTGTTTATTTACGGAGTATTACAAATCAAACAAATCTATATTGGATGACCCAAATGTCTATTTGTAATATGACATGGTTTACAGCGTAATTTTAATAAGCAGGTGTCGCATAAATTTAGAGTCGTGTTTATTTAATATAGAAATCTCTTCGGTTTTGTTTGCTTTGGTCTACGCGTGGCTAATTTTTATTCTTTCAAGATTCTGCAGAATTTGAATAAACGTGCGTTTTTTTTTATTAATTTTTATTTTAAGTTTACAATCAAATTTAAATTAAAATAAAGCAAAGCGAGACTGTTGCCTCAGACTGTCAGTCACCGGCCACATATTTGCCATCAGAAAATGTAATATTACGAACTGCAAGTCTGCGGCTTATGTCACGAGCTACAACTATTACCGCGTAGAGGCATTTTTAATAAATTATGATTGATTTTTAAATAGAAAGTTGCGTTGTTTTCCTCTCAATTTAGAAAGTTTTCAAAGATTTTTTTCCGTACAGAACAGCTGCCTCGTGAATATATTAAAGGCCATAAATTCCGAGGCCGCATAGTGTCGAAGTCGTTTTCGAAAATACTAGATAATGGCAAAAACAATGCGATACTGCCATTCAAGTCGACGTCACTGGGTTTCCGAATCGGAAATTAATTTATACGACGCTGCTAGACTAACATGAAAATTAATAGTAATCGCGCGTTCATTCAGAATTCAGCATCGAAATCGATGAGAATGAGCCACGAGTAGACCAAAACAAACAAAAATGGCATCTAAAATGTAAATGAAGACAACGGGGTTATTGCTCTTGATATTAATCAAATGAAAAGCAAATATATTTCTATTCAAAGAATATTTAGAGTTGTACTACTTTTTATTTTTTTGACGCGTCTACTTTGTTTAAGCGGTTTGCATCTTCAAGCAGAGTTTGAAGTAAACATGAAATATTATAGTATTTCACGAAGTTTTTTTTTATCAAAAATATTCAAAATATTGATAAGCAAAGAAGCGGAAATAATCACGAACAAGCCAAAGAGACACTTTACAAATTGCGTGCAACGAAACCAATGCACAATGAGATAAATTCTGGTTTAAATAATTTATTATATGAATAAAAGTCTAAAAATTTAATATAAACACATAAAAACACTCTTGCGTTTATAAAATATTTATTCACAAAAAATAACATTCCATTATAACAAAACTGCTTTTGTGAGACAGGGTTCCCCCATTATGGAGATGAATGGTTCTTGTGATGTTCTCACTTCATTATATAATAATAAATTCTAAAATGTAAGTCTATAATATGTTCATAAATTTTAATTCTTTACGAGGCGCCACTCACTCCTCGCTGTCGCTATCGGCAAATAGCTGTAAAATAAATGTGAATAATGATAGGAAATGTAGAGATTACCAGCAGCTCATTAGCAGTCGATGAAAACAGAAACCTTGGCAAAAATAAAACCCACATGCGAAAATGATTGGCCAATATTTTAAAAAAAAATCATATAAAAGAAAGAGTGAGTTACTGCGGGTATTTAACAAAAATATTATAAATAATACTAATATTATAAATAATAATATATTCAACAATATTAAGACGATAGCTACACAAAATCCAGATGTGAGGAGAATCAAAAGTGTGCGATTGACTGTATTATCCTTGGTTTCGGGAAATCTGAGAAGTTTGAGAGATTACAAAGAGACACGATAGACTGCAGAAATACCTGTGAGACCACAGAGCGACCTGCGACCAATTAGAGGTCTGAGTAACCACAGAAAGGTCTTAAATGATAAAGAGATACTTAAGAGACAACAGAAAGGCCATAGACCACTGAGAGACCTGAAAGGCCTAGAGAAACCACCGAGAGACCAGCTATGCTAGAGAGAGACTACGAAGAGGCCTGAGAGAATTCAGAAAAGCCGGAGAGATAGCTGAGTGGGTTGAAAGGCCCAAGAGACCCGAGAGGGCCGAGAGACCCGGGTCTGGCGGGCTACAGAGACATCAACCTAATGTGACAGCTCTGGGCCGAGGCCGTGAAAGCGCAGTCCGTACAAACGATGAGATAACTTTCTAAGTTGCTTTATTATATGCATATTTGAGGGCCTCCAACCTTTCAGGTCGTGAAGGACCGCAGTGTACTTAGAAACATTAAAACAATATTATTATTTTTTACCGTTGATACTTCAATAGTTAAATAACAAATTACACAAAACAGCATTGAAAGCACTTACGGCGGGCCATGGCACACATTGACAAAGTATTCAAACAAGCTGCTATTTTATTTTGAAAAAATACGACTTGAACGAGCGCAACACTTTTGCAACATACTTATCGATATCATAAATAATTAAGTTAAAACTCACTACTCCATCAATCAAATCATCCATGTGTATTAAACAAAATATTATATAAATATAAGAAAATATATTAAGAAATTCAATATTTTTGATAGAGAGTACTTGGTGGAATTCCATTTTAATATTTTTGAATAAAATACTTGAGTGATTTTCCACATTATTGTTTTTATTAGTGACCGGTTTCGCCAACCTGTCACGTTGGCATTATCAAACAGAGTGAATAACCAAACTCTGTTTGATAATGCCAACGTTTATAAAAAAAATAAAAAATAATAATAATAATAAAATATATTATGAACACGCTAACAGCATCGAGATGTAAACGCACACAGACCTCATCCCATGTTCTGCGAAGTCGCAAATGTATATTAAAATCTTTCATTTTCACGCTGGCTGCGGAGTTGGCAGTCCTCGGTTTTGGCGTTGGGGGCGGGTCTCCAGTTTCCGGGTGCAATTTGAGAAGCACTGGGCTGGCTGCGGGCGCGACCTCGACCTGCAAGGGCCGCGGCGGACGTCCATCACGCGGACGGCTGCGTGATGGACGACGGCATCCATCACGCGCCCAGTGGATCGCCGACTGACGATCCCCGATGGCGGGCCCCGAATCACACAAACCGTAGTCGCGCACAAACTATCACACAATTACACTGAATTTTGATTATTTATAAAATATTTAAAAATCAAAAGTAACAAAATCTAGAGAATAATTTTAATATAGGTATAAAAATATTTTTTTGAATACTCTCCATGATACTAATAATCAATGTTAATTTTAAACATCTAAAAAAATAATTGTTGATTTTTTAGATTTTGCTTTTAGAACTTTCTTTTAGTTTTTCATATATTTTTTGTAAACTCACTATGTGCGAAATCTAGTCTATACACTCTTTGATTTTTTTTTCCGTTTTGCAACTCCGAGTTAATTATGAGATTTTTGTTAATAAATTAAATGTTTTTGTTACAGAATAGTTTACAATCATAACAAATTAATAATATCTTTATATGATATTGTTATGATTGTTTAGTTGTAAGGCAATAAAAACAGAAGATATAAGAGTCTGTCAATAATTTATTTTGCATACAGTTTAAAGTTTTAAATTAATTTTATTAAAACGTTCTATACATTTAAATTATGAGTGATCGGGATGTAAACAATAACAAGACGAATTTATAATTCCTTGTCTTTATTACATAATCAAATGTTAAAGAAGTAACCTTGAAGAGTCTAAACAAAACCTATAGAGTAAAATGACCTTTTGCCGCTTTTAGAGTAAACACATTCAAAAAGGTACAAATACCTGGCCCGCTTTTAGACAGCAGTCCGCGAAACGGGCACTAGTACCCGCCCCGCCTTTAGTGTGTTAATTCTATATTATTTGGTTAACAGCATATAACAATATACAGGTGTCCAAACAGAGTAACGAAATTAAATAAATCAATCATTTATAAGACTAAAAGTTAGTTCATTAAATGTGATAATTTTTCTGCGATAAGTTTTGAATTGAAAAATATACAAAATCTGCATCGTAATAGTAAAATTTTAACTAGATAAAGCTTGGCGTGAAAGTCAATGATCTCGAAATATAATCTTTCGAAAACATTTGAATAAAAAGTAAATATGGTTTATACAAAAAAATTAAGTGGATTGGGTCATAGTTAAAATTGTTTCAACCATGAAACGTAGGTATTTATCAATTACCAAATAAAAATAAATATCGATTTTGATATTACAAGTCGATAAAAATCCCAAAATCCCGTGTAATTAAAAATAAATCAATTTGTATGTATAAAAAAAAAGTTCAGATAAAAGCATATTGTTATATAATAAATATAGCACAATACTAATTAAAAAATACATAATTACATACAATCAAGTCTTAAGAGAGCGGTATCTGTGCACCTCTGGTGCGCTCCGTGCAGTGGCCGGACCGATATCATTCAGAAGGGGTTTAAAAATATTACAGTTTTATATACGACTATAAATTAGATCTTTATGTGCATAAAAGTATTGAGATAAGAGTTCAAACTAACTTAAAGACTTGAGCTCGAGATCTGAAACGCGACACTCGTATATTCGAGTGTGGCCAAAACCACTCAATTTTTATTTTGCTAGAA
The DNA here is from genome assembly GCA_022113835.1 of Atopsyche davidsoni. NCBI lineage: Eukaryota > Metazoa > Arthropoda > Insecta > Trichoptera > Hydrobiosidae > Atopsyche > Atopsyche davidsoni. The sequence continues at coordinate 1,032,211 of JAILWY010000011.1, read as the reverse complement.
ACTATCATTCCTTAATGTAAAATATTGATTTCGCCTCGTCAAAGCTAGGCTTTGGGATTGGCGCCGCCGCTGCCTAATTACACAGATACAAGTAATTGAAAACGCGTCGCTAGGACGGTCACGGCTGATGGATGTTCCCATAAGAGACGCCCGTAGGGGGAAAAGACCGGCCCGGGGGCGGAGCGCCTCGGCACGATAATCGGGACTAATGGCAGGTAAATTGCCTCGAGTAACCGCCCGATTTTGAGATGCAAGACAAATAGAGATAGAAAGCCTACTTTGGGACGCGCAGCCTGCAGCCCGACACGCTCGTAAACTAAACGGGTCACTTGTTAGTCGTCGAGGCGGTTGAATGGAGATCCCGTCGACAGATCACGTGATGATCCCCACCGATCACATTCCAGGAATGTATAATAGAAAATTCAGTTCACACAATGAGCGTTACTTGAAATTTAAAGTCTGCAAAAACACAATTACATCACCATTGCATGCGCCCACATCTTTTGGGAAAAATACAGCGTTTTATAGGTTTTCGTGGCTATGAAAGTCTCACGAGTTAACCGATGTAATCTTTAGCTCGTCGAATGTTCATCGGCTCTGTCTTGCTCGACGGTCGATCGTCGACGTTTCGGAGATCATCGTATCATCTCTCCCACCGCGGGATAGATGACACGCTGCATTGTTGCTGATGCTGCAACATGATTTACTTGCGAAAGCGCGGTGCGGGCTCAGGCAATTGTGAAATATTAAATACCACTAGGTCGCGATGATTTAAAAAAAATTGCTGGTGTAGAAACATTATAAATAGAGTATTTAATTAAATTATTTCGATATTTAGTAAATGAAGTGTAAAGTGAAAATGTTTATAAAATAATTTCGACACTTAATAGATTAAATTAACAAATTATTTACCTTATAATTAAAGTGCATATAAAGAAAATAAACAATGAAATAGATACTATAATTTTTCAGATATTTAAAAATATTTTTTTCAAAGAGATTAATTTTAGAAAATATTTATAACTGTGTATATACTATTTTGGTAGTGCTTCTTAAAACCATATAGTTTTGATTTAATTCGTATATTTTTAAAAAGTGGTGTTTTTAATTTGTATTACAAAACACAGCAAAATGAATACATGGACACCATTTATAAACACATTGCACCAAAAAAATTCATAAATGCAATGGGAAAAGTTTTGAAATGTATTTCGACTCAATATAATTGAAGGTCATCGTTTCTATTTTTTTTCAATTATAACTAGTGAGTGAATCCTATTATTGTTACAAAACTCAAATCGAGGAGTAATTTTGATCGAAAGTACAATGTAGTGAACACACAGACATGTTTCACAATAAAACTATTACATTATTACACCACATGGCTTCGATTCATTAGTTTTAAACCAATCGTAATATGAATGTGGGTTACCATCCCCTGTTGCGTAAAACTGAAGTGAGAAAATTAAAAAAAATTATAAAGCCGGCCACAAACTACTTACGTTAAGAATTTACGTGCAATTTTTAGTGCTGATGCAACTTTATTTAAACGATATTATTTTGCCTGAAGATGTTTGTCTAGCATGTTGGCGAAACTCGTAGCGTCGAAAAATATACACTTGAAACACAATTAACACTTGCAAGACTTTAACACAGTAAGGAAGAATATTCGATAAATGATTGGATGACATGGTCAAACTAATTCACAATTTTTTAAATTAAAATATTGCTGGCCGTTACTTGTGTCATCTTCATGGAATCCCTGAAGATGGTCCCAGTAACGCGACCGACACGTCGTAAACAGACTGAAGCAACTACAATGACAAAGGCTCCCAAAATCCACAAACATATTTAACTCTCATAAAAATTGATTATATTAGATGTAACAACGCAGGTTAAATCAACAACGAGACCAGTTCTAGAGGAAATAATAAACCTTAACTCGTAGTTGTACTGATAAAATTAATACAACTAGATTAATGTATAACAAATTACATGTTGCAAGAGGCACGGAGGCGTGCTGAGAGCGTGTTATTGTGTTACTGTATCACGTGACTAATACAAATACTAATAAATTAAAGATAATCATTTCGTTGCAACTTCTATTGCACTGCGGGTGACCTGCGCTCTCCAAAACAAACAAACAGAATTTACATGTTCCGGTGATATACTTCTTGACCATAGTTTATAAGCATATATTGTTTGAAATATGAAAAAAATTATGAATATTTATTTATAAAATAAATGTTTCTTTATTTGATTTGAAGGAATATTTTTTCATGCAATTTATTTCTATAATGATAGTGACGATGCGTCGACAGAGCTCTCACCGTTAATCACGTTTTTAATTTTTCAAAATTCCACCATCCAAGAATAATGAAAGAATGCAGCATAACATTCATTTAGAGACGAAAACTGCCAAAACACGCGAACACTTAATTTAATTTAATTAATATATATTCGAAAATGATTTAAAGTATTCTCAAAGAAAATTAATAACCTGGCGCCATCATTTCACTTTCCTGGCGCAATATTTTACATGGCAACTGTCTATACCGTGTGAATATTATATAACCATGCATATACTATAGTATTCCATGAGGCGAGCCACGACACAGTGGTAATTGGGCGTGGACGCTTCACGGTGCTTGATTTTCAGACATGAATGTTCAAATACACATTCGGATGCATCGGGCGATTTTTAATTGCACCCATTCCTGTTATCATTAGAATAATTTCTATTTGTATCGAATTAAGAGTCCGCGCCCGATCGGCGGCAGCGCGCTCGCTTTCTTCAGGCTGCTGAATATGCATGGAGGCGGTGGACTTATTCCTGGGTACATTGTTCAAGGCTCAAGTACCCGCTAGAGGCGAGCACAATCGAAAACACCCAATCGATTTATTTTAATAACCGAATAAACCGATGGTAAATTGAATAGTCTGAATATGCATTGGAGGCGGTGAATTGATTCTTAGGTTCATTGTTCTAGGCTCACGTACGTGCTAGAGGCGAACATAATCGAGAAAAATCGATTTATTCGAATATCATTTAAATAAGCACAATGTCCAAAATATCACGTACTCGGCAGAGGCAAGCACAATGGAAGCGAAAAATTTCTATATCATAGTTCTAAATTGATAATATTTGAGGTCAAAAAAAATTTCAGTATATTTTGACTATGGCACAAAATAGATCTTGTTACATAAACACATGCAAAATGTTATTACTAATATGATTAGGCACATTAGTTCACACATAGATGATTTTTAAAGAAATTCTCAGAAAAATATCATCGTGATTTGTGTGGGATTTGAACGCACACCCCCAGGCTTACATGGCCGGCGTACTGACCATTGTACTAACGAACCACATCCATTAATCGAGAATTTTTAGCAATCTTACTCCACATATGAACCAATGTGCGCAGGCCAATTAGTAAGGTAATAATAATATAATAAATCCGTTAAAGGTAATAAATACGCACTTGATTAACGTTCAATCCAAAAAATAGACATACATGTAAAATGATCGATTTTCCAACTCAATTCGATCATGAATACGAATCGATCGTGTCCACCCCTAGATCAGCCTGTGTGCAGCAGACAGGCGCGCGGGTCGGGCCGCGGGAGATGATTGGCCTATCAGCGCCGGGCGGAACAGAGGCGAGCGACAGATCAGGCCGATACTTTCTCCCCTGCCTGAACTAATAATCGCCACAGAAAATTGGATTATTACACAGTAAATAAATAAAAAATTGTTTTTTTTTTTGTTTTCAGGGGCAGTTTTCGCCAGTGGTTCGCGGTAGCCTAGCAGGGCAGAGGTCACTAAACGATGCAGCGCCGCCGCCCTCGAGCGCGTCCACACAGCGAGCTGCCTACAGCCGGGGCCAGGCCCCCCGAGCGGTGACACTCCAACCCCTGACCCACAACCACCCCCCCAAGTTACCGAAAGAGTACTAATACACGAAGATAAATAATCAATACAAGCAACTAAAACTATCCGAAAGCGAGAAACAACCTAAACTATATATTAAGATATGGAGTAAAAGACAGTGTGATTAAGTTTAGGAAAGTAGTTCTACGTACACGCTAGTCCAACGCGCCAAAGCAAAATCACAGACACAACTTTAAAAAATAATCTATATCAGTGAAATGAACCAAAAGCTGTATTAAAAATAATTCCAAATTGATTAAGTATTGCTGTACGAAAAATGATAACAAAAAAATCATACGTCATGCAGATGCTATGAAACAACAAAGATAGTTTGTGAAGGAAAATTCACCAAAACGGGAATTTAGATAATATAAATTAACAGAAAAAGGTTGATCGGAAGTAGCATTTACAAGTCCGGAAAACGCAATGAAAAAAGGAATAATCAAGATTACTTGAATACACATTAGGTTGAGCTGAAAAAAAGGGTATCTAGAAGTCCAATCAACGCAATTAGAGATCAGATAATCTGATGTTTTTTTATTGTGCTGAAGATTTGATCAGTATGAGTATTAGTAGTCTGACAAACACAATAAAAAAAAGTCAATAGTTGATATTGAAGAAATTATAATCAAGATAGTTCGAAACTCCACTTTCGCTGTGGTGAAGACAGGGGTTGATCAGAATGGGCATCGGGATCCTGGTGGCGTCGACGGCGCTGAAGACGGTGGGGGTGACGAGCCTGTGGCTGATCCCGCTGCTGCTGGGGGCCCTGACCTACAAGAACTACGACAGCCACGACCCCGAGGGGAGGGTCGCAGACTCCCTGCCCGCCGCGGAGTACGACTTCATCGTGGTGGGCGGCGGCTCCGCGGGGGCCGTGGTGGCCAACCGCCTGACAGAGGTGCCGCACTGGAGCGTGCTGCTGCTGGAGGCTGGTGAGCTGCTGCACTTTTAACCATATAAAACGAAGTATCTTTGAAAACAAATAATTAGCTCAGGGTGATACGCTCAAATTCTCATAATCAACTACTGCTGAGCATGACATTCAAATTCCTGAAAATGACCCCAGTAGTGAGACTGGAAAATAACGCGTTGATAACATTTTCTTACACATTGATGATTTTATGATAATGATTACTTAAATAACCCCATAGTTTAAGATCAAAATTATAAAATTGTCTGCATGAACAAACAGGGAATAATTTTTTTTTTAAAGAACGCAGGTGATATAACTTACACAGCCGCAATTTCACATGACAACTTCTATTCTAACTGGTAATTTTCTTATGTAAATAAAAATTGTACCATTTGTTATCTCTTTAATTGTAAATATTGTCAATCAGGTAAAAATGAATCTAGATTTCTCTGCATTATCAACTTTTATTTCCTGGGACGGCGGTTGAAGAAGTAATCATCAGAACTGAAGGCGAGTGCCGGGAACCAATCGGCTCCAAATTACGTGCTGGTAAATGAGTAGGTTGCTGGACGTGGACTGGTCTCCGGTTCTGCTGCAGCACGTTCACCGCCATCATCTCGGACCTTCAATCTCGGAATGTTTATGTCAGAAAATAGCCAATTGAATTCTGTAATTGACCGTAAAAATACATTACGTTGAGGTTGGATACGTTTTAAATTTCTTTTTAGAAGTACCTGCTTGTGTACAAATAATTGAACATACTTAAAAATGAGTATGATAAATGTTCTGGTAAGCAGACACTACAAGCGGGAAACATCCAAGCTCAGATAATTTAATAACGTCGAATTTATCAATACGCTAATCTGTAAGAGTAAGCCTCTACAAAAGTATTGTCACGTAGTATACAGGGAGATAACAGAAAACCAAAATAAAAGCGGGTTATAAAGAGGTCGCCGTTCTTGAGTTTCAAGCTGCGATTTTTCTTAAAAGTTCCGATGTTTTGTAATAAATAATAACCATCAATATACTAGATATATATTATAGATAGGAAATTTTTGGCTGCCAAAACAACGGTAGTCAAAATTTAGGAATATATTTAATAAGCGCGTGATGTTATCGGTTTCAGGTCCGGACGAAAACGAGATAACGGACGTGCCCTCGCTGGCCTCGTACCTGCAGCTCACCAAGCTGGACTACCAGTACAAGACGGAGCCGACGGGGCGCGCGTGCTTGGGGATGAAGGGCGGGCGCTGCAACTGGCCTCGAGGCCGCGTGCTTGGCGGCTCCAGCGTGCTCAACTACATGCTGTACGTGCGCGGCAACAGGCACGACTACGACCAGTGGGAGTCCTTCGGCAACCCCGGCTGGGGCTACGGGGACGCCCTCAAGTACTTCATCAAGTCCGAGGACAATAGGAACCCCTATCTCATGAACTCCAAGTACCACGGCTCCGGGGGCTACATGACCATTCAGGAATCCCCCTGGAGGACGCCACTGGTGGCGGCCTTCGTTCAGGCCGGGACGGAGATCGGATACGAGAACAGAGATATCAACGGAGAAATACAGACGGGCTTCATGATAGCTCAGGGGACGATCAGAAGAGGGTCCCGCTGCAGTACGGCGAAAGCCTTTTTGAGGCCGATCCGGACTAGAAAGAATTTCCACTTGAGTTTGAACACGTTCGTGTATAAAATATTAATCAATCCGCTTTCGATGCGGGCATACGGAGTAGAATACATTAAAAACGGTAAAAGGCAGGTCGTGTACGCAAGAAGAGAAGTCATTATCTCCGCCGGATCTATTAACACTCCGCAGTTGCTGATGCTGTCGGGGATCGGTCCAAAAAGACATTTGACAGAGATGGGTATTCCTGTCTTGAAGAATTTGCAAGTGGGAGAGAACCTCCAGGATCACGTGGCGATGGGAGGGTTGTCGTTCTTGGTAGACAAACCTGTCGCCATAGTGCAAGACAGGCTGCAGGCGTTCCCGATGACGATGCAGTATGTCCTGCGAGAACGCGGGCCCATGACCACTTTGGGGGGTGTCGAAGGGCTCGCGTTTGTCAATACGAAATACGCGAACGAATCGGGTCTCTGGCCTGACGTGCAGTTTCACATGGCTCCGGCGGCGTACAGTTCTGACGCTGGCGTGAGAGTCAGGAAAGTGTTGGGACTAACGGAGGAGGTCTACAACGACGTGTGGAGACCCATATCAAACAAAGACGCTTGGACGATTATGCCCCTCCTCTTGAGACCGCGAACGAGAGGATACGTGCGTTTGCGTACGTCAAATCCATTCCACAAACCGATAATCAACCCCAGGTACTTCGAAGATCCTTTCGATGTGGCGACATTGGTAGAAGGAGCGAAGATAGCTCTGAGGGTAGCAGATGCTACTCCCTTCAAACAGTTCGGGTCTCGGTTATACATGAAACCGATGCCGAACTGCAAGAAAATGAAGTTCTTATCAGAGGCCTATTTCGAGTGCCACATGAGGACGATCTCGATGACCATATACCACCCGGTGGGGACGGCGAAGATGGGGCCCTCCTGGGACCGGGATGCCGTGGTGGATCCGCGGCTCAGGGTGTACGGAGTAAAGGGCTTGAGAGTGATCGACGCCAGCATTATGCCGACGATAGTCAGCGGGAACACGAACGCTCCGGTTATCATGATCGGGGAGAAGGGCGCCGACCTGGTGAAGGAAGACTGGTCGCAGTTGATGTCGTATAGAACAGTGGGGCACAAACGGTTGAAGGTGACTTCTTACTAAGCAATAGCGTGTGTTAGTTAATGACAGAAAACTGGTGTACATAGAGAGATGGGGATGTTTCTATCTGTTGGATATTTTTAAAAACTCTAAAATGTGGTGAAATTTTCAGGTTCTATTTATAAGAGTTAACGCCATGATATAGTCAATCACATAATCCTGCATTGTTAAGGTAGTATTTATGATGACTGTGAATTTTTCTACGGACATAGTAGTTTTTGTTAAAATGTCTTACTTGCTTTTGGTTTGGTCTGTACATACTATAAAAAAACCATATTGTATAATAAAATAACCATTAAGTATTGTTTGTTTATAAGAATTATAAATTATTTGAACGAATAAAAGCTAAAATTAATGAGAGTCAATATTTTGTGAGTAATTTTTATGTTTATTTAAAATATAGAAATTAAAAAAATAAACGTATTTCACATGAAGTGTTTTATTTGACTCGTAATGCGAGCAAAGTTTAAAGATAATAGAAGAAGTGCCACCTGTGAACCAAAGTCTCAACTTACATGAGTAGCGGTTTGCGCCCCGTCTCTCAGTTCGATGATAAATAATCAAAGAGAACTGAACATACCTGTAACAAATGAAAAATACCTTATAAATATACTAATAAAGTTTCTAGTAACCGATTATTTTAATATGGGATTCATAACAATATAATAAATGCAAAGTCATCGATGCTACGTCAGTATTAAATAAAGAATTCGCAATAAAAGAAAGAACTTCTAAATTATTATATACTAGCGATATATAAGGTATGTGGAGATAACAATAAAATCCATTATCCAAAGGATGTAGCTTCGTGACTAACATAAAATATGATTAATTTGTCAATTATAAACAAAATCAAAAACAGTAAAAATACCGTTTTATAAGTAAACATAGCAGACATTTTGCCTAATAAAGGTATCATAAGTGTAAATTTTGTATAAATGTAGATTTAATGAAATATATTTAATAATAAGTAAAATATACTTAAGATATCAACATTAAAATGAAAGCGGTGTCGCTTTTAAGAAGCTTCATCAGACTGACAAATTCACATCAAAAAATAATCATACCAAGAGTCAAACGTATCAACTGATCAATGTGGTCTCTATTAGTGAGCTGATGAAATAAATTACTTATGATAAAAACAATATTTCCAATTCAACCACACTTGCTCAATAGCTGAGCAAGAATTTGAAATCAAGCGTCTTCGCTGGTTAAAACATTTCTGCTGCATTTCTTATAAATAATACATTAGAAAACTAGTTAAATATTTAATAAGAAGAGACATTAACTATGATAATATTCTAATTATAATAAATATAACATTAAATTTTAAAATTATTTTTAAAATTTTTAGAAATAATTGGGGTTATTAACTAAATATTATTGGCGTGACGAACTCACGCAATTTATGCAAATCTACTATAATAATAGCCATTGTGTGTTTATTTGTATGTATGTTTCGTTTTTCCGTTCTGTATAGAATATCTTAAAAGATACAACGCTGATTTTTTGCACATAAGTTAAGTAAATTTTTCCGCAGCTATGTGCCGAATTTCAAGACGATAGGATAATATTTTCATTCATAAACTTTAAAATATGCTTTAGCTAAACTTTAATTATATGATTCACTTCTTCGCCGCGAGATGTCGTTCACCGCGAGAATTTCAAATTTAGAACTTTTACAAAAAAAACAAAAGACGCATCGTTCATCAAATACGTCATTTTGTGACGGGCTACATTACTAGTCTAATAATAATAACTAGACAGTTTTACATTTTAAATCAGTTCATTGTGCCTTGATTAGTTTATACAGTAAAGTAAAAACAATAGTTAACCAGTTCATCTTGCATTAAATTATATCGACTCCTATAAATCAGAAGCTATACATAAAATACCTAAAAAAAATTTTTTTACCCTTATTTCTATTTTAGTTTTCCAAATTAAAAACAAGTATACAAAAATGTTTAGCTATTAAAAATAAAGGAAGATATTGTTCACTTTAAAAAGCCTTTGAAACTTTCAACCATAATCTGAATTCATACAAAACACTTATAATATTTTAAATAAAATATTTAAGTGATTTATCCACATGTTAATTTTTATTGGTGATTGGTATTGCCAACATCTACTATAATAACAGCCATTGTGTATGTGTGTATGTTTCATTTTTTAGTTCTCTATAGAATATCTTAAAAGATACAACGCTGATTTTTCGCATGTAAGTTTAGTAAATTTTTTCGCAGCTATGTGCCGAATTTCATGACGATAGGATAATATTTTAATTCATAAACTAATTTAATAAAACTATACAATATGCTTTAGCGAGTTTCAATATGTACGAAATAAAGGATTCTGTTGTTCACCGCGAGAATTTCCAATTAAGAACTTTTACAAAAACAAATTTCGATGCTTCGTAGAAATTTCCAGTTTATGTCAGCTTGACATTTGAAGTACCAATTTTTTTTTTAATCGAAATTGCATTAGAAATTATCAATCACATCATTAATAACAAAAAATATCTACGCATAGCAAACGTAATTCAAAAAGAATTGCAAAATTGAACGTGATAAAGAGTGCATCAAATAAAAATGCAGTGAAAGTGATGCGTTGTTTGTGACACGAAATGTGACAGAAATGTCAAGCAATGAATTGGATGGAAAAAAAGAAACAAGATGGTCCTATAATAAAAAAAAATGGTATGTACCACACATTTGTGATGAATATTTCCTAGAATAGCTTTGCTTTCGAAATTAATATCCAGTTATTCAAAATATATGTGTACAATAAGAAAGCAAATATTCATCTAATCGTTCATCGAATACGTCATTCTGTGACGGGCTTCATTTCTAGATAATATATAATATCAAAATATATATTTTTTTAAATAAACAATCGAAATAAAATCTAAAAAAGTTTGATACATTTCTAAACGGAACGTCGACGTGAGCAGAGCGTCAGGAGCGCTAAACTCACGCGAAACGCATTTATTTAACACATTTAGGTAATTTGTTGACACGATCAATGCCAACTTCATTGAGCGTAATTTCGCAATTCGTTTGATGCCACTTTATGGCATTTAATCGGATGTTTCTCAAATCACAAGAATCACCGGGTTAGCCCCTGACCGAATAACACAAATCCGGTTGGTATAAAATCATGTAAACTGTATATGTAAAATATTTCTGCAAAGTCAATAGTAATTGAATGAAGCTTCTTAATCTTAAAATTGTAAGCGAAATCTTCATTCTACTTAGAATACTTTCAACGTAGGACTTAAAACGACATCCCTAACTATTGTTTAAAATATGATAAATATGGCGAACAAACAGCTCAATCCATTGCTGTGCAGTTGAAGTGTGTGCCCATGGACTTCCAGTTTCCAACGTCTCTTTGAAATTTAATTTTTTTGCTATGTAAAGGGTTTAAAAAGATGGCATTCATGGATTTCATGCAGATTACGTAAATGATGCACCGCACACCTGCCGTGGGCCGCGGTGGATAATGGGCGAGTCTGTATAACACCGATTGTATTAAAAAGATTTTTTAAATTTTCTAAGCATTATTTTTGGGTCACGACGAATCTAGCTTATAAATATTCACGTCGAATCTTCTCGGTTTTATTTTGTGTCTCCGAAACACGCGAGATGCGTGTGGGTTTTATATATCAATGATCTTTTTGATTTTGTAAAAATTATAAATTATGCGCAGGACCCCGCGGGTCTGCGGGGCTGCGGAGCTGCGGGGCTGCGGGGCTGCGGGGCTGCGGGGCTGCGGGGCTGCGGGGCTGCGGGGCTGCGGGGCTGCGGGGCTGCGGGGCTGCGGGGCTGCGGGGCTGCGGGGCGGCGCGACCTAGACCCCAGGCCGCGAGGTCCCGCGCCTCTCATATAGCCGGGCGGGGTGCGAGCCGCGCCAATCCTCGCCGGAGAGTAGCCGGGGTAGGCCGAGTGGTTCAGTGATCAGTGTCTCTCCACGCAGGATATTCAAACAAGTTCTCAAACCTAAGAGAGAGATACGTTAAGTCCCACGCGTGATATCAGTGGTAAGTCGATAGAAGCAAATGTTTTAGCTTTCATAGATAAAATTTTACAAAACAAACGCTATTACTAACAGAGCAATGCACAGTGCCTAAAAGTCATCACAAAATAAAAAACTTAGAATTATTTATATTACACCCCAAACATTAATAAACTTCAAGACGATTTACTAAATAACACTAAGTAATTTTTCTGTGACGATAAAGTAAATAAACACATTGAAGTGTTTAAATAACAAAGGGATTGAGGTTGTAAAATACAATTACCCAAAATAAAAATTATTGACAAAGTGTATAATATTATTTATTACATATAAATATAAATTTATTACATATAAATATAAATTTATTTTTACATGTATAAATATATACACGCAAGAAAATGTGTCAAATCTTAGTAAAAAAATATACAAATCGTAGTAAGCACAAAAAGTGTTGAATATCAATGCATGTAGAGAAAATGAGTTTCGTATCTTCATTCAAAAATTTAGCAAATATTTTCAATGTGATTTCTTTGTTCGTATCCAAAATTATGCATTTTTTGCAATCATTGAATTCGTGCGTCTACGCATATTTAAACTGTACACAACCGGTTTTTCCAAGAGACTCGGTTGGTAACGAATAGGTTGAGTGAGGTTAGGTATGCTCGCTTATCGCAATGTAATTTAACGTATATAATACTGTTTAATGTTAATTTTGTGATACGTTCAGACTATTGGTATAAACACCGAAAGTTCTATAATACTTTTTTTAAGTAAAATTAAAAAAATATTTAAAAATTTTGCTGTAATAATTAGTAAATCATATGAAATGAATGCTGTCTCACAACTATGAGCACATTGAAATAACATATTGAAATATAATATTATACTATTTGATGTAACTTCAATGAATATCTTATCTTTTAAAATATTCATGGATAAAAATCAACGATCAATGTTGCCATAGCTGACGGCATATAGAAAAAATTCCTAAACATTACTAGACAATTGGTGAGATTTGACAGTAATTTTTATGCTATGTAAAGGGTTTAAACCTGCCGTGGGCCGCGGTGGTTAATGGGTGAGTCTGTGTAACACTGGTCGTATTTAAAAAAATATATATATTTCCTAAGCATTATTTTTTGGTCACGACGAATCTAGTTTATAAATATTCACGTCGAATCTTCTCGGTTTTATTATCGCCAGTGAAAAGAGACGAATTCAATAGTTGCAAAAAAATCATAATCTCGCATACGAACGTAGAAATGACATGCAATAAATTTCAACACTTTTTGACTTTACTAAGGTTTATATGTTTTTTTAATTAGGGATTGAATTATTTTCTTGTGTTTTGTTTTGCCATGTTTGGACTATTTTTTCAAACTAAGTACTCAATACAATATAGAACAAGCTCATTAGGAATTTCCGTAAATAAATAAATATTTTTTAGCATATTTATATATATAAAATATATAATTGAGCACCGAATGGCAGATGCGCTACAACTGTAAATTCAGGATGATTAAAATAAGTTAACAAAATCACCAAATATACTAAAAATATTTCATTAAACCCAACAAAATATTACACCATAATAAAACGTGATATATCACATTTATTATATTTAATTTAAAGGTTAACGGATAAATAAAAAGGTGATTTGTTACCATATTAAATTAAATCATTAAGAAAAAAAATAAACTACATCGTAAATTTGAAACCGCTTACCGCTTTTAACAGGTTTATTGTGTGGCCTTTATTTTATCAGTAATTAGTTATTGAATTTTTTTAAAGTATAAATTTTTTTGTGATTTTAAATAATATTTATTTTAATTTGACTAATCACTAATTATTAAGCACATACAAAGCAACGAAAAAAAACTTGACACAGGTGAGCTGTCGCGATCTGGTGCCCTGGCCAATTGGGCTACAGAGCCGTCGTATATGACCGAGAATTTAAATCGCTTTAATGCTTTAATACACGTACAAGTAATTAAATATACACGAACAGAATACTTAGTGAAATTATATATATATTTATTAAAATTAACACATAAAAAAATCGCTTGATAAAATCCTTTTTATCAATCCCGGGTGGCATAGGCAGGCAGGAGCTAAACCGACCTTAAAAGATGTATAAAAATATCACTGAATGTTTTATTATATCAAATATTACTTAAAAAGTGAGACAAGCAAACGCAAATAAAAAAATATCTTTGATGCGTTATTTAAGAAATTTAGTAATAAAATATTTAGTTTGATAAAATCGAAAGGCCAAAAACATCAACATGTAAAATAGCAAATTAAAATACACATTTTGCAATACAAACGAGAGAAATTTGTTTGTTCAGTGAATTTAAATGAAATATTAGAAGATAAATAACATAAATCACGATACATATAATATTGAAGAATATTAATATTTAATGGCTCAAATATTAGGTAATCGTATGTTTTTATAAATACAATTTTGCAATTATTTAAAATGTAAAATATGATTTTGTACAATATTGGAGGTAGAATTTCAACACATAGATTAAGCATAAAATATATTTAGTTGTTGTATTTAAATTGTATAAATTGGGGTGTCGACGAAAATAGAAAACGATCGAAAAGTACGAGAAAAGTCGTATTCTAAAAATATACAACGCCCGGAGAAGCTGCACGGTCAAAAGAGTAGTAGCAGTCAAAAATATAGAATTCGTAATGTAGTGGTTGAAAAACGGTTCCCAAGCGAATGCGTGAAATAAAACGAACAATCGATACTAAACCATCGCATCAGTATTCATGAACGCGGATTATAATTTATCCTCGGATAAAAACGGGGACGCAAGTGGAAGGAGCGGACGCCGGTCTCTGCAGCAAAGTGCACCAGTGACTACACGGGCATTCAAAACTATATGTTTAACTCCATCGATGTATTATTTAGTAGTTCATTGCCATTTTACTATTAAAAGTTATACCGAGAAATTTAAGCCTACGACAGTTAAAAGTGTGTTATTATAAGAAAGGATTAAGGCAAATCGACAGCTGTGTAATCGATAAATATGAATAATTACGAATATGCAGATTCGTTTATGAATAAAATGTAGTATTTTTGAATAAAATACTTGAGTGATTTTCCACATTTTCGTTTTTATTAGTGACCGGTTTCGCCAACCTTTCACGTTGGCATTATCAAACAGAGTGAGATTTTATATAATAATAAGCATTTCATAAATTGTTTACCTAATTGCTTATCTACTATAGTAATATCCATTGTGAGTGGGTGGGTGTGTGTGTATGTTTCATTTTTTGGTTCTCTATAGAATATCTTAAAAGATACAACGCTGATTTTTTGCACGTAAGTTCAGTAAGTTTTTCCGTAGGTATGTGCCGTGCCGTAATTTCAAGATGATAGGATACGAGCCGTGGCGGTCATATGCCAGAAATCATATTTAAATTATAATGCCAAAAAATTATCTTTCGAATAAAGTTAATTTCATGTCAATTTAAAAAAATGATCTTTGTTTTATTCCATTTCAAAGTTCTATACCTCTATAAAAAAACACCCTATACATAGTGCTACACTAGGCAAATTTAAATAACGTGTAATTTCTGTAAAAAAAAAAAAAAAGGCACAGGTTTGTTGTGTAAACCTAATTTATATTGATTTTCTTATGAAAGAACTAGAGTATTAACTCATAAAATATTTTTCTCAACACCGCGCCAAGTGATCCAACCGATTAAGATTGACTGATTAGAGCGCCAGACGAGATGTGGGATCAAATCTCACCGGTGTCGTAAAAAATATCTTTCTCGTCGTTTCATGTGTTAATCGATTACCTTAATGTTATACAGAAATGAACGTCACAAATCTCGTTTTTCATCAAATATATAATAACATTTCTAATCAAGCCCATCCTCTCAAATACAGCTGAAAATCTGCTAGCAATTGATAAAATCTGTTAAATATCTTAGCTAATACTTTTAGAATGACAATTTCAACCTCTAAGTATAAAACGATAAAAATAATGTATAGGAAATATTTTTGGGCAAAGGTTTCCTCTTAACTACCGCTTATAAGCCCTTTACTCACGAAGCAACAAATCGACCCAGCAACTTGCAGCTACTCAATAACTAATATTTTATGTATCTATTTTAGGTATCGGTCAATCAGATGCGTATTTATTACCCATTAAGGGTTTATTATATCATTACTAATATGATTAGGCACATTAGTTCATATATAGAAGATGACTTAAAGAAACTCTCAGAAAACTATCATCGTGATTTGTGTGGGATTTGAACCCACATCCCCTGGCTTACATGGCCGGTGTACGAACCTTTGTACTAACGAATCACTTCCGTTTATCGAGAATTGTTCTAAAAATGATAACAAAATGATCATACGTCATGCAGATGCTATGAAACTAAAGTTTGTAACAAATCATTTTAACAACATTTTCAAAGCATCTAAAATATGATGGAAATGATAAAAGACGCTACAACAAGAATAGTTGGAAAAAGTAAAAGTCCTGAAAACGCAATAAAAAAAATATAATCAAGACTTATAAGATACTTGAATCAACTTTTGGTTAAGCTGAAAAATAAAAATATCTAGAAGTCCCATCAACGCAATTAGAGATCAGATAATCAGATGTTTTTTATTGTGCTGAAGAATTGCTGAAGAGATTTTTATTGTGTTGATCAGTACGAGTATTTAGTAGTCTGACAAACGCAATAAGAAAGTCGATAGTTAATATTGAAGAAATTATAATCAAGATAGTTCGAAACTCCACTTTCGCTGTGGTGAAGACAGGGGTTGATCAGAATGGGCATCGGGATCCTGGTGGCGTCGACGACGCTGAAGACGATGGGGGTGACGAGCATGTGGCTGGTCCCGCTGCTGCTGGGGGCCCTGACCTACAAGAACTACGACAGCCACGACCCCGAGGGGAGGGTCGCAGACTCCCAGCCCGCCGCGGAGTACGACTTCATCGTGGTGGGCGGCGGCTCCGCGGGGGCCGTGGTGGCCAACCGCCTGACAGAGGTGCCGCACTGGAGCGTGCTGCTGCTGGAGGCTGGTGAGCTGATGCACTTTTAACCATATAATAGCTGTTCTTGAGTGTCAAGGAAAAATAATAAGCATTAATAAATAAGTTATAGATTATAAGGAAGAAATTTTTGGCTTTCTTATTATAACAACGGCAGCCAAAATTTAGGTACATATTTAAAACGCGCGTAATGTCATCGGTTGCAGGTCCGGACGAAAACGAAATAACGGACATGCCCACGGCAGTATCGTACCTGCAGCTCACCAAGCTGGACTACCAGTACAAGACGGAGCCGACGGGGCGCGCGTGCTTGGGGATGAAGGGCGGGCGCTGCAACTGGCCTCGAGGCCGCGTGCTTGGCGGCTCCAGCGTGCTCAACTACATGCTGTACGTGCGCGGCAACAGGCACGACTACGACCAGTGGGAGTCCTTCGGCAACCCCGGCTGGGGCTACGGGGACGCCCTCAAGTACTTCATCAAGTCCGAGGACAATAGGAACCCCTATCTCATGAACTCCAAGTACCACGGCTCCGGGGGCTACATGACCATTCAGGAATCCCCCTGGAGGACGCCACTGGTGGCGGCCTTCGTTCAGGCCGGGACGGAGATCGGATACGAGAACAGAGATATCAACGGAGAAATACAGACGGGCTTCATGATAGCTCAGGGGACGATCAGAAGAGGGTCCCGCTGCAGTACGGCGAAAGCCTTTTTGAGGCCGATCCGGACTAGAGAGAATTTCCACGTGAGTTTGAACACGTTCGTGTATAAAATATTGATCAATCCGCTTTCGATGCGGGCATACGGAGTAGAATTCATTAAAAACGGTAAAAGGCAGGTCGTGTACGCAAAAAAAGAAGTCATCATCTCTGCAGGAACTATTAACACTCCGCAGTTGCTGATGCTGTCGGGGATCGGTCCCAAAAAACATTTAACAGAGATGGGTATTCCTGTCTTGAAGAATTCGCAAGTGGGAGAGAACCTCCAGGATCACGTTGCGTTGGGAGGGTTGACGTTCTTGGTAGACAAACCTGTCGCCGTATTGCAATACAGGCTGCAGGAGCTACCGGTGATGATGCAGTATGTCCTGCGAGAACGCGGGCCCTTGACCTCTTTGGGGAGCGTCGAAGGGCTCGCGTTTGTCAATACGAAATATGCGAACGAATCGGGTCTCTGGCCTGACGTGCAGTTTCACATGGCTCCGGCGGCGTACAGTTCTGACGCTGGCGTGAGATTCAGGAAGGTGTTGGGACTAACGGAGGAGGTCTACAACGACGTGTGGAGACCCATATCGAACAAAGACGCATGGTCGATTGTCCCCCTCCTCTTGAGACCGCAAACGAGAGGATACGTGCGTTTGCGAACGTCGAATCCATTCCACAAACCGATAATCAACCCCAGGTACTTTGAAGATCCTTTCGATGTGGCGACATTAGTAGAAGGAGCGAAGATAGCTCTGAGGGTAGCAGATGCTACTCCCTTCAAGCAGTTCGGGTCTCGGTTGTACATGAAACCGATGCCGAACTGCAAGAAAATGAAGTTCTTATCCGATTCCTACTTCGAGTGCCACATGAGGACGATCTCGGTGACCATATACCACCCGGTGGGGACAGCGAAGATGGGGCCTTCCTGGGACCAGGATGCCGTGGTGGACCCGCGGCTCAGGGTGTACGGAGTGAAGGGCCTGAGAGTGATCGACGCCAGCATCATGCCGACGATAGTCAGCGGGAACACGAACGCCCCGGTTATCATGATCGGGGAGAAGGGTGCCGACCTGGTGAAGGAAGACTGGTCGCAGTTGATGTCGTATAGAACAGTGGGGCACAAACGGTTGAAGGTGACTTCTTACTAAGCAATAGCGTGTGTTAGTTAATGACAGAAAACTGGTGTACATAGAGAGATGGGGATGTTTCTATCTGTTGGATATTTTTAAAAACTCTAAAATGTGGTGAAATTTTCAGGTTCTATTTATAAGAGTTAACGCCATGATATAGTCAATCACATAATCCTGCATTGTTAAGGTAGTATTTATGATGACTGTGAATTTTTCTACAGACATAGTAGTTTTTGTTAAAATGTCTTACTTGCTTTTGGTTTGGTCTGTACATACTATAAAAAACCATATTGTATAATAAAATAACCATTAAGTATTTTGTTATAAGAATTATACATTATTTGAACGACTAAAAGCTAAAATTAAAGAGAGTCAATATTAATATTTTGAGTGTAATTTTTATGATTATGTTAAATATAGAAATAAACGTATTTCACATGAAGTGTTTTATTTGACTCGTAATGCGAGTTTAAAGATAATAGAAGAAGTGCCACCTGTGAACCAAAGTCTCAACTTACACGAGTAGCGGTTTGCGCCCGAGCTAATTAAGCGGCGGTCCCCTGTTGCCGTGATCCTGCCCCCGTCTCTCAGTTCGAAGATAAATAATCGAAGAGAACTGAACATACCTGCAACAAACGAAAAATACCCCATAAATATACTAATAATGTTTCTAGTAACAGATTATTTTAATATGGGATTCATAACAATATAATAAATGCAAAGTCATCGATGCTACGTCAGTATTAAATATAAAATTAGCAATAAAAAAAGAACTTATAAATTATTTTATATATTAGAATAGATCACGTGCAGAAAATAAGTACTTGTTTAGGATATATAAGGTATGTGGAGATAACAATAAAATCCATTGTCCAAGGGATGTAGCTTCGTAACTAACATTAAATATGATTAATTTGTCAATTATAAACAAAAACAACAACAGTAAAAATACTGTTTTTATGTATACATAGCAGACATTTCGTCTTATAAAGGTATCATAGGCGTAACTTTTGTAAAAATGTAGATTTAGTGAAATATATTTAATAATTAGTAAAATATACTCGAGATATCAACATTAAACTGAATGCGCTATCGCTTTTAAAAAGCTTCATCAGATTGACAAATTCACTATCTAACCAAAAAATAAACTTACCAAGAGTCAAATGTATCAACTGATCAATTCGGTTGCTTAACTCGTTTTAAAACAATTTTAGGAACATATTAGTGAGCTTATGAAATAAATTACTTATGATAAAAATAAAGTTTCCAATTCAACCACACTTGCTCAATAGTTGAGCATGAATTTGAAATCAAGCGTATCACTGGTTAAAACATTTTTGCTGCATTTCTTATAAATAATACATTATAAAACTAGATAAATATTTAATAAGAAGATACATAAACTATGATAATATTTTAATGAAAATAAATATTTGGCTTCAAATTTAAAATTATTTGTAAATTTTTTGAAATTATTGCGGTTATTTACAAAAGATTATTGGCGTATTTATGACGTCGATGAACTCACCATCGAGTCTAACCTCTTAATCTGTCGGCAATTTATGCAAATCTAATTATAATAACTAGACAGTTTTACATTTTAAACCAGTTCGTTGTGCCTTGATTAGTTTATACAGTTCAGTAAAAAAAAATTGTTAACCAGTTCATCGTGCATTAAATTATATGACTCATATAAATCAGAAGCTATATACCATACAGGGTGTCCAAACAGAGTATCGGGTATTTGTTTTAGCGTTGAAGTTGATTCGGAGCGGCTGAGGGCCGCGGGGAGGGAATCGCGGAGTTCGCCATTTTGTGGAGTTTTAGTCGCTATGGAGCAGTACCATTCAGTGGCATTCAGGTCATGCTCCAATGCAAATATCTAGCTGAGGCTAACTGGAGCCTTACGAAGAAAATGCAGAATGATTCAAATTTTGCACAGGCAGAATACCTGGTTGTTATAACCTACAACTATAAAGAATTACATTTCATCATAACGCTTATTTGTTCGCTTATACATAGCCAGATGACTTGTATTATTAGAAAATAATAACATCAATTCAGGAATAATCCTGGCAACATCGACCGTGATTAAAGTACACGTTTATGCAGTACCTGTCAACACCATGCAACAACATGCATATTATAGTAAATATTTTTGCCGATGAAGCAATCGTTATTATTGTAAATACTAATAATGAAAAAAAAAATTGACATTGCTAACAAAAAGTAACGTAAATTATCAAATGCCTTCAACAAAAATAAATAATCAAAAGAGATTTTTTACAATTGGTATTCTAATCAATTCTGTACAAATGAAAAATTATGGTTGTTTTAGAAAATATGTTGAATATATTATAAAGTAAATAAAATGTTATGGGAAATCTCATTATGCCTGAAGATGCCAACTAAGCATGGTTATCAACACTAGAAAATATTCAAACCATTACCGGCCTCAGCCTAAACGAACTGGCCTTGCAAAAGACCCTCAGGGCGGATTATGAGTACGAGATAAAAAAAAACCCTTCATATTAGAATTTAGAAGCATTTTTTCAAGGAAAAGATAATCAAACCAAATTTATTCAACCAATTTAGGTATTTTGTTGACACTGTCAATGTCATCGACACAACTGGATTGAGCGTAATTTCGCGATCCGTTTAATGCCGTCTCATGGAATTGATCAGGGGGATTATCAAACAAGAATCTATGGGTTAGCCCCTGACCGAATAACACAAATCCGGTTGGTGTAAAATCATGTAAATTGGCTGTGTAAAATATTTCTGCAACGTCAAATAGCAATTGAATGAAACTTCTTAATCAATAAATTTGCAATTTGCAATTGGTAATGCATAAATTAAAGAAACAACATTTAAATAATTATTTAATGGCTATAATTAAACACTACAAAATGAAACAATAACAACTAAAGCCAAAAACAATGCATAATCTATATCGACCATAGTTTCAATGTAACGCGATCTCCAAAATTATAGTTAGTAAATCCCACCCGTATGGACAGCCAGTTTTAAGATATTTACCAACACCCAATCCAGCATCCAAAGAGGCAATAAATATTTATTTTCACCAACATCATATTCACGCATGGGATTATAATTGAAAATTGAGTTATGATTGTAATAATGATTGGATACGTGTCCAATCGTAATTCATATGTGTATTCACGAACATAATAAACGCAAGTAATTAGATTCACATATAATTCATGTATTGAATACAAGCAAATGCATAAGAAAACACCTGTTTAATTATTTACTTATATTTGATATATTTCTAAATACATTATATATGCAAAAAAAGAGAAGATCCGTACGTTCTTACTAAAAAGTTTTGAATTCGATACTTATTATTGTTCGATAATCGTGAAACTAGTCACTGGTCTCGCTGGATATGAACCTCGTCGTAATAATATTTCATTGGAAAAAAAAAATCAATTCTCTGCTCCTGCTCCTCATCCGTCATATCAAAAGAGCCCTGCCCCTTGTGGATTCATTTTGTGATCAATATTTGACATGACCTCATTGATCTTCCATGGAAAAATTCTACCTCTTCCGAATTCCCAAAGTTATATAATGAAGCCACTGCACATACCCTTCAAACTTTACGAAAATTGCAGACAGAATTTGCATTGAAATGAAAGGAAGACCTGAAGGTGAACATGATTTACAACGCCATTAGCCCCAATAAGTAAAGTTTACGACTGGATTAAAAGTTAAAACATACCTTTTTCAATAAAAAAAACTCATGATACACGTGCTTCTCCCTGATATTGACATCATTATTGTAGAGTTCTCCGTCCCGGGGGACTTAAAATGATATCCCTAACTATTATACAAAAAAAATGATAAATAAGGCGAACTTTAGAATTCCAGCATGAGAAACAGCCCAATCCATTGCTGTGCAGTTGAAGTTTGTGCCCATGGACTTCCAGCTTCCAACGTCTTTTTGAAACTTAAGGTTTGTCGAGGAGAGGGGAGAATTTCTGTCGGGCTGTGTCTCCGGAACACGCTGGATACGTGTGGATTTTATCTATCAATGATCTTTTTGATTTCGTAAAAATTATAAATTATATGTACCCTTTAAGGAACACCCCTTGATACAGAAACGGTTTTTGGTTCAGGTTCCTCTGCTTACAGTTGGGTAAATATCGCAAGGGAAAAACAAGCTACTTAAGACACCTAAAAAGTCTATCGATTGTTACCAATTGCCTTCATTTTAACACCTTAAATCATAGGTTCCCAACCTTTTATTGACCACCGCCCCCTTGACATGAAAAAAAATTCCAACGCCCCCCTTTGCGCAAAAAAACAGTTATTGCTGCCCAGGTAACAAAAAAATATTTTTCGAGTTTTTAGATCATTTTCTCGTTTTTTTGTGAAAAATCTACAGCACAAATCAAAAAAATTTAAATGCAAAAAGTTCATTAATTTTCCCTTGGACCCGCCACCGCCCCCTTGGAAAGCTCCAGCGCCCACTGGAAAGCTTTGGGAACCTATACCTTAAATGATGAAAACAACAAGTCCACGTGTTTGATTGAAATCACCGATCGCTGCCAAAGCCCACATTGATTAAAAGCCAAAAAATTACTGAAAATTATAATTTATAACCCGTTTAGTAATAAAATATGCGTACAGGTCTCTCACGTACATAGCACGTTACTTGCAACTTTACTTAAGGCCGGGAGGGGCTACTAGTGCTCGTTAAATAATCCGGTCTAAGCTTGTATACATAGAAGTATACTACTTGTATACATACAGTAGAAGCCACTGTAAGCTGAAGACTCGCCGGTGTAGGCCAGACACTAACACGACGCTGCCCGAGTTATCGACTCCACCTGCTCATCAACACTGAGTGCCAAGATCTCATAACATAACAATTAGTGGTAAAATAGTTTAAATTTATTATTAAAAATATTGTGATTTAAATTAAGATAAATGTATGAAGAGAACTATTAAAATAAACTATGTACACTGTCGTTGAAATGTTTCCTACGACAGTTCTGTTTTTATTTTGATTTCTACTAAAGCCTACAAGCATAAAAATCGGGTATTATATCCTGTCTGTAAAAATTGATACAGGGTAACCAGTATAGTAAATTATACTATAAAAACACAATCACTTAAACCAAGAAAATATATTTCGATTTATCCGAACAATCACCTGTTGGACCCGGTCTGTCACATTCACAATTCAGTGTTGCAGGAATGTTATCACAACCGCAGCTCATGCTGTTCGCGCTAGCCGTGGCCGCAGTTTCTGTGTTCTTCACGGCGAATGCTTCCGGAGAAGATCAGATCTACATACAAGACGAAGGAATATACACGGAGTTCGTCAACGAGGACCCTGACAATGCGCCCATAGTCCCCAACATGTTGTTCACGCCGCTCGCGAAGCCGCTGGTAGACATGTTCAGGAAGAGGCTGGCGCGCGCCCAAGTCCCTACCGACCCGGAAGATTCGTTCGACTTCCTCAGAGACGACTACCCGCTTCCGCCAGGTAACGATCAACCAAACCAAACGATCGGCCAACCTAAGGGCACCCAGGTTGTCTGCATACTCTGCGACATAATCGACCTACCATAAATGCAAACAAAATAATGCTAATCACTGTTGTGTTGCAGCGCGGGTAGGCAAGCTTAATTCTACTTTTAATATACATGTGCAAAAAGATGCGCATATTTTTTTCAAAATAAAGATAAAAATTTATATACATTTCATTCGTTTTATATAATGTCAAATCCTGGGTAAGATTTTAATCAAATATACATTATTATCAGGTTGCATTTTGGACTTTTGGGTAGTACAGGGTTAGGCAGGAAGGTATGGATGAATTTAACGGGGCGCTACGCGAGGTGGGGATAATCTTGGTGGATAAATAGTGAGAGTATCTGCTCGTTATGAGATTTTTGTAATGGCAACATCCATGTTACACATTGAAAAAATAAAATTTAAGTTTCGTTAAAAAGTGAGTGTATAACTGTTATTTAAGAAATTCAATATTTTTGACAGTGAGTACTTGGAGGAATTCCATTTCAATATTTTTGAGTAAAATACTTGAGAAATTTAACACATGTTCGTTTTTATTTGTGACCGGTTTCGCCAACCTTTCACGTTGGCATTATCAAACAGAGTCTGTACTCACTTTAGATAATAGCCCCATTAATATTTTAAAAAAAAACATTTGTTCACAAAGATTTGCAATTGTATAGAATCCTCCACTTGTCAGGTACATTAAAATCACATTACCCCATACCACCTGACAATCGCTCTCTCTCTTTCTAACAACCTCTCCGTCTAACAATTGTTTACCTAATTGCTTATTATTATATAAAATCTCACTCTGTTTGATAATGCCAATCGCCAAATGCCAAAAGGAAAATCACTCAAGTATTTTAATCAAAAATAATTAACTGTTATTTCAAATCATTCACAACTCCCTGCCTAACCTTGTATTATGACCTGCATCTGACCATAAAAATAAAAAAATAAAATAATTACCCGGTCACAACCTAGCGCTGAATTTATAACAAAATCACAAATTCACTTATGCTAATGCTCAATTTAAGTTACATGATCAGGTTTCTCGGCCCCCCTGAAAGAGTACGACTTCGTGGTCATTGGAGCAGGGTCAGCGGGCAGCGTGGTGGCCAGCCGCCTGTCTGAGGACGAACGCTGGACAGTGTTGTTGCTAGAAGCTGGTGGCCCCGAGGGGCTCCTCACAGACGTGCCGATGCTCACCGCCACCTTCCAGGAGAGTTCCTACAATTGGGGATACCGCATGCAGAAACAAGAAGGCATTTGCTTGGGTAAAGACATCATCAGAATTAACGAATATTAACAACACCCATAGAACACGTAATAGGCATAAGGTAACAACGCTCGCGAAGGATACTCGTCTCTCTAGTCTGAACAGTGGATAGTTTTTTTACTGGGACTTTCCACCCCAAGATCACCATAGACACATAAAAAAGAGAATGATTCAATAGCTACAATTAAACATACCTCGGTCATGAAAGCTAAAACATTCTGTAATCACTAAAGTTACATTTTAGTCCTTCATCGTGACATCGGCGTAGTCACTCAAGTATTTTATGTAAAATGTTAAAATTAAATATATTTTCAGCAATGGATGATCAGCGGTGTAAAATTCCACGAGGCAAAGCAGTGGGAGGTACCTCTGTCATCAACGACATGATCTACTCGAGAGGAAACAGAAGGGACTATGACCGGATAGCGGACGCAGGGAACCCGGGCTGGTAACGATCCATGCAAATATATTAAATTTAAAACTAAATATATTTAGCGTTTAAAGATAGTATTACAAAAAAAATATTTTTTTACACAGGTCTTACGAAAAAGTTCTGCCCTATTTTCTGAAGTCCGAGGGAGCCAACCTCCAGGGACTCGAAAATTCACCAAACCATAGTAAAGATGGCCTGATGAGCATCGAGTACCCGGCACAGAGGTGCGTCGTATCTACAAATTTTAGTAATATACAAATACTCATTCCAAAAATCTTCAGGACGACAACGCCTTGAGCTTGAACCATATCATCACGATCTCCCTTCCTAACTATATATATTTTCTTGCTTTCCAGTACGCCCCTTCTACAATCATTCTTGGACGCAGCAGTAGAACTGGGAAATAAAATTATCGATTACAACCGGGGAGACAATCTCGGGTTTTCCAGGATTCAAACGCAAACAAAGAACGGACATCGCCACAGCGTCGCCAAGGCATTCTTGTTCCCCTTCAGGGACCGCCCCAATCTGCATATCCTGCCTTACAGCAGGGTCACAAAGATCAACATCGACAACACGACCAAGACCGCGCAGTCTGTGGAGTACGTGCGCAATAAACTCAAGTACACTGTGAAGGCTAGGAAGGAGGTCATACTGTCAGCTGGAGTGTTCAATTCTCCGCAGATTTTGATGCTGTCAGGGGTGGGACCAAAAAAACACCTAGAAGAAGTTGGAATACCTGTAATTCAAGATTTGCAGGTCGGGCAGAACATGTACGACCACATTGGATTTGCGGGACTTCTGTTCTTCATAAATACAACAGGAATTGCAATAAGCGATACTCAAGTAATGTCGTTTGAGAGCACTAACTCGTGGCTCGAGCGCGGAGTCGGGCCTCTCACGATGATAAGTGCAGTAGAGGCGATCGGATACATTAAGACGAACGCGTCCAAGGAGGAAGACGATATTCCGGACGTGGAGGTGATCCTGTTGTCCACCGGAGCGTCCATGGATTCGACCGGAACTCTGCGAAGAGGAATGGGCCTGTCTGAAGAGTTTTACAATGCAGTATACGGAGATGTGAGGGGAAAACCCAGCTACACGATGATTCCTATGCTTCTGTATCCTAAATCGAAGGGATACGTGTTGCTGCAAGACAAGAACCCCTTCCACGTGCCCAGAATATACAACAACCACTTCTCGGACAGGCGCGACATGGAGACTCTGGTGGCAGCGATCCGCTACGCGGTGCGCCTGTCCGAGAGCCGCGCGCTGCAGAAGTTCGGCTCCTCGCTGCACGCCAGGCCGTTCCCTTCGTGCGGCTCGGCAGAGTTCGGGTCCGACCTGTACTGGGAGTGCGCGCTGCGCACGCTGGGCTCCACGTGCTACCACCAGAGCGGCACGTGCAAGATGGGGCCCGCCTCCGACCCCGAGGCCGTGGTGGACCAGGAGCTGCGGGTGCGCGGCGTGCAGGGGCTGCGCGTGGCCGACGCCAGCGTCGTGCCGGGCCCGCTGGCGGCGCACATGAACGCGCCCACCGTCATGCTGGCCGAGAAGCTGGCCGACATGCTCAAGGCCGCATGGGAGAACTTAGCCTAGTGTGAAGCAGTATTTTAGCTGGCTTTTGTATATATGGATCCACGAAGGACTGGGTGAATTATCGTGATTTTTTTATTTTTTGAGTGCAATGAGAACTAACTGGGAAAAATTCAATTAGATCTCGATAAAGTGACGGATGATTGTTGTTATTTAAACGGATATCAGGATATATATACGAAAAAGTAATGACTAATTAAAGTTTCGGATGTTTAATTCCTTATTTATTACAAATTACATTATTTATTTGTGGACTTGAATAGTCTTATTTCATATTTTAATAAATTACATTAATTAAAATAAATACTCTTTCAGGTTCAGCAGAACTTTTTATTATTTTTTATTGCTTTTATCTTATTTTAAAACTGTTTTCAAATCGATAGAGATAAGTTTTTCACTAATTTGGGTTCAATCATAGTTTAAATAATGTCTTCAATATTTTTGATACTTAGAGGAATTCTATTATAATATTTTTAATAAAATGCTTTTGTGATTTTTTCACCAACCTTTCACGTTGGCATTATTAAACTAAATGATGATAAGGAAAATAACAAAGCTGAAAATTCGTGATTAAAATTATTCGTATTATGAGGTTTTGTCATACGCGTCTGATGTAGCCAAACAAAAAATGCGCTTGGCTATTTATGAATGTCGTTTCGGATTTACACTCCTGGAACATGTTTAGCATTCCATTTGCATATGAGTGAGTGAATCGGCTGACCTGGCATAGGAAACCTCGCGCAATAGTGCCATCAGAAGACCTCTCGTGCCGCTGCAGCAGAGGACCACTGCAGGCTGGTCTCCACGAGGTCACCAATCCGATAACGAACCTTCCTGCATTGCATGTGAATGGAGTAATTCGAAACGAGAATCAATTGCGCAAGTCAATAAAAATGACAGCACTAAATGTGCTCGTAAGTTTTGTGAGCCGTTTTTATAAGATTTTATTTGCATTATGTTTTAAATATACTGACGTTACAGCACGGGCACAAACAGCATCTTCAGGAAATCCCAAAATAGCCTCAAAATACCCAAAAACACTATCCTGAAAACAAAGGGATTCATTTGAATTTAAAATAATAAAAATGTAAATCAGCCACAGTCGATCACGCGAGAAACTTAAAAAAAATAATATGCGACATTAAGACGTTTAATTTACAATACTCCTAAGGGTTATGCTTACAATACAGTACATGGCTGTCTCCTGGACCTGTGGGGCTTACAAAATGTGGCATAGGTGGTAGCGTACTTGGGTTTATCTACTTTCGTTATCGAGAGAGGGTAGGAAAAACCTAGTTTAAAATAAATAAATGGGAGATCTATAATTTCGTCCACCTAATACACAAAAGCCTTTGTTTTTAAGTGAAAATTAAAAATAAAAGTAACGCCATCTGTGAATCTGATTTATAAGCCAATTAAAAATTAAACTAAACAGGGTCCAAATAAAATATTAAAAAAGCGGCAGTTTTTGTAAGCGATGTAAAAACTTTGATGATACACACATTTTTTTTGTTTTATTTAATTGGACATGTAGGGACAAATTTGAAAAACTAAACCTAATTAACGGAACAACTACGATTGTTTTTTCATATTTTTGGAGAGTAATTAACTTTTTTAAAAATAAAGCTTTTTTATATTTTTACACAAGTAAGCGTCCAAATACGAAATTAAAAATTCTAGTAAGTCATTAACTGTATATTTTATTGAATGTTTTTGAAAAAAAAAATAACAACCAAATACGCGACGACGCACACTGAAAAATCTGTTAATTGATTTATTTTCAAATTATTATTATTATTATTCTTATATTAAAATTTAAAAAAATTATATTTAATGAACTGAAAGGGAGCTGCATGTGATAGTTTCGCGTCAATTGTGTTAATAAATGATATCAGCTTTAACGTGTTGTTATTTTTCGAGAACAGCCTTAAACCGAATCTCACATGAAAATTGGCAATGAATACAACGCCATCTGTGGACCTGATCGATTAACGACTACCGGAGTACAAAATATAAGATTTAATTTAATTAAGTCAAAGCTCGCCAGTAGCAATTTTTATCGTGATTTTACTACACCGTGGATTTTCCCGTTTTTGAGGTCATTGAACGATTCTCTTTAATCTTGGGCAGAGTGAGACAACTGGATGAAAGTCCAACTTAGTTAAGTGACGTGTGCTGGCTGAGACCAGCGTCACCCAATAAATGCGACACCTTTACGTTGAAATTCACTGCTCAAGTTAAGATAAAATTACTATTCAAAGTTTACATTAAATCAGAGCGAGATTATACGTAAGAATATTTATATCAAAAATGTTTCAATAACTATGTAAGCATGGAGATTAAATTTTAATAAGAGATCCATTGTGAGCGATAATTAATATGAAAATTACTTAAAGAAAAACTATTTTCGTAAATTAAATATAAACACGGAAAAAACCGTGTCGCGTTTAATGATGACATGTAAATAACTGCAATCGGAATAAAAATTATCTTAAACGCAAGCAGACTAATTTTCAAGCTGTTCAAATTGGTGCTAATAACGAGGTAATGATACAGGTGATTATCGATGACTATCGGCAATATCGTTAATTGTACCGACAGATTACAGATTTAATGAGATACTAGCGGGTAAATACGATAAATAACAGAAAAATAAATAAGAAAGAAACCAGAAAAACAAACATTTATTAATTAATCAATTATAAAAATTCAAATTCCCCTTATTTTCAAAATTACTATCTACGCAACTAAACAGATAGATAGGGTGTATTATTTTTTACAGAAAGTTCCTAGCATCCCATATTATTTTTAAACAATCTTTTATGATCACTTAAACTAAAACTACGTTTCCAGGAGAACAAATGAACAACGTCGTATTTAAAATAGTATAAAAAATATATATTAATATTTAGCATAAAATTTAGAATAAAATGCCCAACACAGTAGAAGTTGCAAGAAGAAACAAAAACAATAATACGTAATAAAAAAAAACATATGTAATTTGAGAACATTATTACGAAAGAAAAAAAAAAAAAAAAAAAAAAAAAAAAAAAACAAACAAACGCATCGGTACTACTACTGATGTATTAAAATGACACTATCACAATGCGTCAGATAAATTAAATATTGAAAAACAGCAATAATACTTGGGTTTTTACATTGAAAAAATCACAAAAAATATGCCTAAATTAAACGATAAAAAACAAGGACAATAAAAGTAGTTGCATCACACTCGGATCACGCCCGTCAGGACACTGCTCAGGAACCAGTGCTTCTAAAGTGCCTATGGAAAATGACTTCAGAACCCTCGACACCACCGAAGCCTGACGGCATCTGGAGAACGGACGACACCTGTAGAACATCTGGACAGCATCGTCAACGCCGAGCTCTAAGAATATACTAAACAGGACGTCAGCACAGCTGGGCCAGTAAAAGTTGGCAAACTGCATTGGACAGGATATCTATAGCGAGCGTGAGGCATAAATTATCTGCGTCGATAAAAACAAAACATTGAATATAAACCTGATTTTTCGGATAATCCCCCATACACAAAAAAAAAAGCCGCAAGAGGATGAACAACTCGACAGGGCGGTTTAGTTTATAGTATTCTATATTTAATAACAATGTATCACCATTTTTTGGATTTTAAGGACAATTGATATTTGTAATATAATTTATATTTTCTAGGCATTAAGATAACTTTGGTATAAAACATAATTTCTTTTAAATTGCTTTAGACTCTCTTGTCATACTAGAACATCAACTTCTTCCCAAATATCCCGATTCCGGATATTAGATTTAGTTGGTCTAAACATGGATATCTCTCGTATAGGAGATCTAATGGATGGGCCTAGGCTATTCGGAAACAAATGCACTCTCCTTTTCCAACCATATATTCATTCCAAAACATTGGACAGATATATATATATATATATATAAATGCCTCGCGAAAGTTTTGTATATTTTTAAACGTTTTAAAAGTTTTATATACCATATATCCATATAGACTCTGTATTTCGTTTTGTTTCATTAAAGTTAAAAAAAAATTAAAGAATATTAAAATCAAGGCAATAAATTTTTTTAAATAAAATCAACGTTTTACGAACCCGAAGTCGTTTTAATATGTTTAAAAATAACATCCAGTTTTTGTGATCTATTAGACTCGGTCCCACTAATCTGATTAACCGCAGAATATTCGTCAAAAAGGTTAAGACTATTCATAATTATGAAATTATACATTTTTACATTTATTAAAAATTATATTCGTCTTTGAGATTTCGCATGACTCAATACAAAGTATCGTTAGCATAGGCGACGATCTCGAGCAAAGTTCGCCGAACGTACTCGATAAAGATACACGAGGACTGCAGTGTGTTAACACGAGCGACGTAACTGATTAAAGATGCTAAATAGATGCTTAACACTTGCTTAATATCTCAGATGATTTACTAAAAAAGCAAGAAATTATACTAACATAGACACAGACATAAATCCCAGATAGACAATTGATAGGAATTTTAAACATGATAAACACCAGAAGATTAGGAGAGATATGAAAGGAGCGGAACAATTCAGCGTTTGACCATGCCTGGATTTAATTGTTTATACCAAGAAATAAAGCTGAAGGACTTTGTTTTGAGGCAACTGGAGAATCAGGATTGGAAATTGGAAATTTTATAAAATTGCTGTCGAGTTATTTTAAAATGTGACCGCATATAGGTTCAGTGGATAGCCGGATAGCCGCATTGAAAAAAATACAACCGCGAATTTGAATACGGTTAAATTGTTTTTATTTTGTTTAATTTTTCAGAAGGAAAAACCCCATCGTTAATATTTTTTTGATCTTTATGTGTAAAAAGTAGTTTGCAAAATGGAATTTTTATCATAATAAAATATAAATGTTTAAAAAAATATAAATACAAAAAATATAGTAATGTAAGTTTACGCTTAAATACGTGCCCTCAGTGTATAAAATACTTAAATAAGAGCTATTAAAATATTTTAAAAGTATAATTGTAAACTTTACAATATTTTCTATAAAAGTTACAGAACGAAATTCATATTATATACTTTACAAATACTTCACCCCTTCACAAGAATAAACAGAAACGGGCGATCTGAGAAAAATTAATTTCGTAAATAGCCTGCGAAATAATTCAGTATAAAATCTTTTCGCTAATGATTATTAATTTAATATTTAAAATATCCATACTTATATAGTGCTAAATTGTAAGCGCAATTGCTTTATAGGTAATCGATTCACTCATGAAACGAAGAGGAAATCTATGATTTGATTCGTGGGCATATCGCAGTAGATGTTTATCGGTGAAAATAATCATGTAATAATAATCATTAAAAATCTCCGACATTTCTTACGGGTG
Organism: Atopsyche davidsoni; assembly: GCA_022113835.1. NCBI lineage: Eukaryota > Metazoa > Arthropoda > Insecta > Trichoptera > Hydrobiosidae > Atopsyche > Atopsyche davidsoni. The sequence continues at coordinate 999,472 of JAILWY010000011.1, read as the reverse complement.
ATCTGTTAAGTTTACTGTTAGGTTAATTTTATTTTGCTTAATAATGTCAAAGTAACAGGTTGACGAAACCGGTAGCCTAAAAAAACAAGGGAAATCACAAATGTATTTTTGTTAAAAATAGATTTACACCAAGTACTATCTGTTTAAAATGTTAAATATAAAAATAATCATTGGTAATAATTTGGTTGTGTCTTCTCTAGGATAAGAAGACAATTGATATATTCATATGTCCTAGCAAGACTAAGAATTGCTTTGCGACTTAAATGAAATCGAGATTGCATGCAAGTCACATATTTAGCAAAAACAAGGCACATCGGTTTCGCAATAGCATGCGATTGAAATTCTAACTAAGTGACCTAACCGTGCTGCGACTCAGCCGAAAGCCAAACGGTGATTAGCCAATAGCATCCCCTAAAGAGAACGCCAATCTATGTATAATCACACAGCTCTACAATTCACACCTGTGTCACAGTTTTTTTTCAGTATAAATCGATTACCTGAAACAAAGCGTTTGTGTTGCTACGCGAACATCAAAAGGAATATATTTGTAAAAATTTTCGCAAGAGATTGCCACGTAAATATTTTTTACTATTTTGAGAATCTGTCGTGTGTTAATATCGATTACCTGAAATCAAAACGAATATATTTGTTTAATTAAGATATTGAATAAAAATTTATACGTCTACGCACAAGAGTGCCGCGAAAAAAAATAATTTCACAAGTGTGGTTATTGTACGGACGCGCGGTGGTCGATGGGGGACTGCATGCCGAGGACGGGCGACCCAGACCTTGTGCAGGACCCCGCGGGTCTGCGGGGCTGCGGGGCTGCGGGGCTGCGGGGCTGCGGGGCTGCGGGGCGGCGCGACCTAGACCCCAGGCCGCGAGGTCCCGCGCCTCTCATATAGCCGGGCGGGGTGCGAGCCGCGCCAATGCTCGCCGGAGAGTAGCCGGGGTAGGCCGAGTGGTTCAGTGATCAGTGTCTCTCCACGCAGGATATTCAAACAAGTTCTCAAACCTAAGAGAGAGATACGTTAAGTCCCACGCGTGATATCAGTGGTAAGTCGATAAAAGCAAATGTTTTAGCTTTCATAGATAAAATTTTACAAAACAAACGCTATTACTAACAGAGCAATGCACAGTGCCTAAAAGTCATCACAAAATAAAAAAACATATAATTATTTATATTACACCCCAAACATTAATAAACTTCAGGACGATTTACTAAATAACACTAAGTAATTTTTCTGTGACGATAAAGTAAATAAACACATTGAAGTGTTTAAATAACAAAGGGATTGAGGTTGTTAAAAAAACAATTACCCAAAATAAAAATTATTGACAAAGTGTATAATATTATTTATTACATATAAATATAAATTTATTTTTACATGTATAAATATATACACGCAAGAAAATGTGTCAAATCTTAGTAAAAAAATATACAAATCGTAGTAAGCACAAAAAGTGTTGAATGTCAATGCATGTAGGGAAAATAAGTATCATATCTTTTTTCTATAATTTAGTAAATATTTTCAATGTGATTTCTTTGTTCGTATGTGTAATTATGCATTTTTTGCAATCAATAAATTCGTGCGTCTACGCATATATAAACTGTACACAACCGGTTTTTCCAAGAGTCTCGGTTGGTAACGAATAGGTTGAGTGAGGTTAGGTTTGCTCGCTTATCACTTCGCAATGTATTTTAACGAATATACATAACGATAACGTGTAGTTAGAAAAAAATTAATTCAGACCATTAGTATAAACACTGAAAGATCTACAAAACTTTGTAAAGTGAAAATAAAAAAAATAAATAATTTTGCTGTAATAATTAGTTTATCATATATAATGAATGCTGTATCATAACTATGCGCACATCGAAAGAACAAATTGAAATATTACATAAAATATACTATTTGATTGAATATATCATCATTTAAAATATGCATGAGTAAAAATCAACGATCAATGTTGCCATAGCTGACGGCATATAGAAAAAAATCCTAAACATTAATAAACAATTGTTGAGATTTGACAGTAATTTTTTTGCCATGTAAAGGGTTTTAAAAGATGGCATTCATGGATTTCATGCAGATTACGTAAATGATGCACCGCACACCTGCCGTGGGCCGCGGTGGATAATGGGCGAGTCTGTATAACACCGGTTGTATATAAAAGATTTTTTTAATTTTCTATGCATTATTTTTGGGTCACGACGAATCTAGCTTATAAATATTCACGACGAATCTTCTCGGTTTTATTATCGCGAGTGAAAAGAAACGAATTTAATAATTGCAAAAAATGCATAATCTCGCATACGAACGAAGAAATAATGATAACCAATCCACTGAAATTACATTGAAAATACTTGCTTAACTTTGGTAAAAATATTTAGTACATATTTACATGCAATAACATACAACACTGTCTTTACCATGATTTATATATTTTTTTAATTAAGGTTATAATTATTTTCTTGTGTTTTGCTTTGCCATGTTTGGACTATTTTTTCAAACTAAGTTCTCAATACAATAGAGAACAAGCTTATTAGAAATTTCCGTAAATAAATTTTAAAAAATTGTGCATACTTTGCACAATTCTGTATATTAAATAGATAATAGAGTGCGCTATACCTACTGTCTTTTATTTTTTTCTGGAAATTCCCGATGATTTTAATAAGTTAACAAAATCAGCATATACCTAACAAAATATTCACCATAATAAAATTGTCGCCCTAATAGCAACGTGATATTTCACTTTTATTATATTCAATTTAAAGGTTAACAAATAAACAAAAATGTGATTTGTTTAAATATTATATTAAATCATCATGTAAAAAATTAACTACATCGTAGATGAACCGATACCTATCAACGTATATTTGAAACTGCTTATTGGATTACAGGTTTATAGAGTGGCCTCCATTTTGTCAGTAATTAGTTATTGATATTTTTTAATTATAATTTTTATTCAGATTTTAGCTGATTTTCATTTTAATATGACTAATCGATAATAATTAAGTACATACAAAACAACTAAAAAAACTTTAAATTGGTGAGCTGTCGCGATCTGGTGCCCTGGCCAATTGAGCTACAGTGCCGTCGTAGCTGACCGAGAATTTAAATCGCTTTAATACACGTACATGTAATAAAATATACATTTAACAGAATACTTAGTGAAATTATATATATTTATTAAAATTAAGATAAATGGACTGACACTAAAAATCGCTTGATAAAAATGATTTCATCAAGAGACAATCCCGGGTGGCATAGGCAGGCAGGAGCTAAACCGACCTTAAAAGATGTGTAAAAATATCACTGAATATTTAATTATATCAAAAATTACTTTAAACAGTGAGACAAGCAAACGCAAATAAAAAAAAATATCTTTGATATTATCTTTGATGTATTATTTAATAAATTTAGTAATAAAATATTTAGTTTGATAAAATCGGAAGGACAATAACATTGACATGTAAAATAGCAAATAAAAATACATCATTTGCAATACAAACGAGAGACATTTGTTTATTCAGTGAATTTAAATGAAATATTACAAAATAAATAACAAAAATCACGATGCACGAAAAACTTTATCTTCGAATAAAATACAATGATCGTTGTATTTATTGTAACTCCGGAAAAATTAATCTTTCCATACAGTCTCCGTAGAATTTAGTACAAGACGGTATTATAATAAATAACAGCATGCTGCTTTTTTATCTATAGATAAAGTATATATAGAAGAAACCTCTGAAAACATATATTTTTTTGTTTTTAATAATATAAATATTATATACGTGGCAATAAAACAATGTTCAAACAATTTCTCTTCAGTTGTAATTATTGAAGAATATTAATATTTAAAGGCTTAAATATTTAGTAATCGTAGGTTTTTATAAATACAATTTTGCAATTATTTTAAAAATAAAATATGATTTCGTACAATATTGAAGGTCGAATTTCAACACACAAGATTTAGCATAAAATATATTAATTTATTGTATTTAAATTGTAAAAAAAAGCTTGTACAAAAATTAGGGTATCTGAAAATATATATGAATACCGTTTGATAGCCAAATTAAAAAATTGAACGGTTGTTCTATCAACGATAAAGAGTAACTAGCGTTACTTAAAACGACCAAATGAGTGTGCATGGAAAACTAAAAAATAGCATAAAGTAATACTAGTCAAAATTAGACGAAAAAAGTCGTATTCTAGAAATATACAACGCCCGGAGAAGCTGCAGTGTTAAAACAGTAATAGTAGTCAAAAACATATAATTCATATAGTGGTTGAAAAATGTTTCAAACACCCAAGGAGAGCTATCGTCCGACGATTCCCAAGCGATAAGATGAACAATCAACACTTGAATCATTACATCAGTATTCATGAACGCGGATTAGCATTGTGAAAAATCGCGTCACGTGAGTGTGCGAGGTCGCGTCCTTCTAGACGCCAATCCGTCGGAATGGTAAACGGACGCAGGTGGGAGGAGCGGACGAGGGAGCCGAGGGACCGGCAATTACAGCCTGGCGCTGGTCTCCGCACCAGAGTGCACACCTGGCCATATACAAATATATACCGACGCGAAAAGCAACCAAACTATGTATAAAAAAATAAAACATATTTATATTTTTGGCTGATAAAAAAATCATTTCCGAAAAGCTCACTTCTTTGGTACCACCACCAAACGGACACGCGCTCCTGTATGTATATTCACCTTCAACGAATCGTGGAAACATAACTTCTACGTACTGGGGAATTTTCCTGTTTCTTTTTTAAAAATTGCTATACTCTAGTGCAGTGTATTTCAACCTGCGACGCCTAACTCGATTGGTTACGGGTAAAAGAAAAAGACAATTGTAGGTAGGTCTTAACACTACAATAAAAAAAAAACACAATTTCAGTGAGAAGGCCTAGGGTAGGTCGCCAGAATTTTTTATCTTACAAAGGGGTCGCGTATTCAAAAAGGTTGAAAAACACTGCTCTAGTGGAACAAATTTCTTCGAAGTGTGTTTCCGCCCATTTGCATTTTCCAAAGAAATATCAACGGATATTTGTATACAGACACGGTTTCTTTAACAGCAGCCTTATTTTTGCACTTGGAATTCTTGTGTAGTTTAACTGGATAAAGGATGCCTCGCGTTTGTAAATCATCAAAGCTCAACACTTTCCTAATCGAAATGTCGCAGTGAAATCTTAAATACATGTCTTAAAATTATTTTCAACTGTTGAATGTAAGTCTTAAGCAATAACCTAAACACAAATCTACAACTTGAATGTGCATGTGCCCTACAATATATACAAAATAGTGTAAAACAAAATATTGTTTAGGTAAAGTTCTTTTGATTTGGAAACGTAAAAGCTCATCAGATATAGCACTGTTAAAAAGTTAAAATTTAAGATTTATATTTCACAAGAATATTAATTTTGTGAGAACAACTATATATTGAAACTTATACAAATAATAACAAAAACGGTAATTTACAAGTTTCCAATATGACGATCCTTGCCTGACTTTGAAACATAATAAGGATTTATTCGAACCTAATCGTTTCCCTGCTTGCGTTTATTATAATAACAATAGTATTAATATTGAAATTAGCGCACGTATTATTTCAATGGTCATACTAATCGTTAGAAAATATTATAATTCACAACATGTATTCGTAACGTAAATTATTACAATATTATTATTAAAAGTAAGATTTTTAATGGAATGTGACTTATGTTAAAAATATTGAATATCTTAATATATATTTAGTATAAAAAAATACCTTGTAATAAAGCACCAAACAAACTTATCTGGGTAATCGTATCTATTAAAAATAAATATTATAAATTGATCAAATCAGACGTCACATCAATTTTTCACATCGAAAACAAAGATGTAAAAAAATATATATCTGTTACCAAGATATGTTCGCTACCTTCTAAAAATATCATCAATTTTTTAAGCGACAGACAAAATTAGTCGTGACATATACAGGCTGATTAACATAATATTTAAAATAAATCGTAAAAAACCAACAAATAAATTAGAAAAGAGCTGATCTCAGTAAATATAAAAGAATTTAAATAATTAAAATTGTATATTTATATTAAAATAAAATATAGTGATTCGAATTCTTGGCAGAGATAACCAGAGGTGGGGGTTCGAACTCGACCTGGCTCTTTAAAACCATGAAGTCATCGTCAATGATCGTCATCGTTTCACTTGTGATTTGATTGCCTTAAATAAAGTGTACAAAATTAGGACTTATTCTTCTTGAATGTATCACGGTCGTGGACAAACATAAAAAAAACAATTATGTACTAAGCTAATTCAAATAATTTCGATAATCCTGATCGTTTGATTTAACGTATTAGGTGAATAAATCGAAAAAATATCGATCGAAAAATATATTAAAACAAAAAAGTCGATGACTTTTTCGTTGATAAGTGCATGCATCGATTACCGTAAAATTAAGAATAAATTTTAAAAAGTACCAGTGTATGGCGATTTTGTATTTTATTTGAGAACATATTCTGTAAATATAAAATTAAAATGATTTATTTTTTTAAATTTGAGGATTTATATCGTTTATTCAAGTGTGATTGAAACATCTGTTATTCTAGAATTCGGCGGGCGTTTTAATATAATGACAATAAGTTGACGTGACAATTGCCAGCTGCAGATTCGCATTCGCATTATTGTAATTGAGATTTTTTACAATCATTAGTAGTGACAATATCGTGAGTAAAATTAGTTAACCATGAATTAAAAAAGTGTTTACAAAAAAAAAAACTCACTTGCATAAATTAAAAAAAATATCCGGATGAATATGTAGATTTTAATATAAAAAAAACTACACATCTAGTTTTATTGGTATGGAATGAGAGTGTTATCCCTTGGCAAGCAAATAAGTGCAGGTCGTTTCTCCTCTTCCATCCACCTGATCAAAAATGGTCGATCTCCAGTCAAATAAGTAGTCATCCCACCGCATTCCCTTCTCTGTTAATTTAACTACCCTGTACTAATCGTTGAAATAAAATCAGTTGTGAATAACAGAAAAAGTGACCTAGGATCAGTGACATATATTTCTGTTAAACGTGGGTTATTTGTGTGCTCTATTCTTATTAAATATCTATTTTTCGTCATCTGTGGTTTGTTCCGTGATTAAAATAAATAGCTTGACTCACTTACGCGTTAGTTATCAAGCAAGTTTCAACGTATCAAATGAAAAGAAGTATTATAATATTCATTATAAGGACGCAGAATAAATAGAGCACAGCCACAGTAGATCTTTTCAACCAAACGTTTCCATTTTAACATCTCGAATGGCAATACATAATACACATTATATACTCAGATATAAAATATTTATAGCAGAGTAAATCAAAATTCAATTTACATCACATTTCTGCAATTTCGAATCTTAATTTTCGGATCTAAGTTTTGCAATTTTTTCTAGCTCCACACCAACACCTGAAAGAATCTTGAAATTCAGCCTACGACTAGATTTATTCCGTGACGAGCTTTTAATGTCATTTTGCAAATACCATGACCCTCAACACTGACCCAGTTGAATAAACTCTAATTTTTTGGCTTTTTCCAAATTTTAGAATGCATTTTAACAATCTATATATTATTAAAAATTCTCGTAATAATTCTAGCTTAGAATATTAATTATTAATGCGATTATAGTGTGTTTTCAGATAATTCTTTTACACATAAAACGATGGTTTTTTTGTCAACTTGTCAAAAACACTTGCATGTACAAAATTGAAATTTCGCTCATTTAAATCAAATAGAGATTTTATTCTAAATTACTTATCTTTTTGAAATAACACTTTTATCAACTTGTTTGTCATAACCTGTTTTGCACCTTAAAAATGCAGAATAAGTTAATGAATTTTATTCGCCAATGGCATGCCTAATATGGTTCTATGAGAAAATTCCACAGAAAGGCCACAATCAAGCAATAAATAAAAAAAAACAGCCGTAAAAAACAAAATAAAATTTATTGTGCCCTTTTAGAGGTCTGTTTATCATGTAAACGTGGCATTTTTATAGTCAAATCATTTGATTCATTTTCAAGACCTCGGCGTTATTTAACAATTCAGAAAACTGATACTTCACATTCACAGACATGAATTTAACTTAAAACAAGACTTTGTTTGATTGTATTTTTTTGAGTGTGTAGTGTAGTTCACCTACAAATTCGGTCTAGACAGTCAGTCTACTAGTAACAATAATCAACATATCGGCTTTAAGAATTAATAAAAACGATAAAAACACAATTAATTTTGGAAAGTTTTTAGGGATATATTCATAAGCAGCAAAGAACGCAGTTAAAAAAGAGTTAATTAAAGAAAAGAAACAGGTCATCTCTGCTAATACAAAGCACTGTGTGTTCATTAATGTAAATAGTGTGATCTCAGCCACAAACAAGGAAACAAGAAAATACAAGCGAGTACTTCAAATTAAAAGATAAATAATACATTTTATTAAAATATTTTTTTAGTACACACTGATCCCACCTTTAATTTTTGACGTCAAAAATTAGAAAGTGATTAATAAAAAATATGACACTAAATATATATGTGTGCATGTGTAGTATATGTTAGTTACCTCGTATAAAAAAATATTAATTACTCATGCAGTTTTTTTTTTATTACATCTGCCGGAACAAATGTCGCGTGCGGTTTCCGAACCAACTACGCCAACATAAACTCACTGGTTATATCCGAACAAAAAAAAAAAACGATTTCTCGCGTATTGAACAACACCTTCGATACCAATTAACGAATACATCATCTAACACAACAGAGAGTTGTATTGTTGAAATTCTTGTGTTATTATTTAGTTCATTGCCATGTCACGATTGAGGATTGCACAAATAATAATACGAATTGTGACAAAACAATAAAGCATTTTCACGATGGTCGTTGCCGATTAAATACCTGCTGTGTAATCGATGGTTATGAATAATTAAGATCCTGCCCATCAATCAATCATTCAAAATAGATAGACTTAATTTCATTGCAATATGACAAAAAAAATCAATATAAATAATATAGTAAATGCCGGAGATATCATAAATCTAACATGTCACTGCAGTAGTAGTATGTTATTGATTTAAAATTTCCTGCTACCATGCAGACCCAGAGCTTATAAAATCACACATTGCATTATCGTGCCACAGAGTAGCACAATAAAATCTTACGTAATAATTAAACATGTAAGGGTATTCACGCTTTTGTACTTAATTATGTAAAATAATTAAAACTTCAAGGTTTTCGATAATTTTGCATTTTTAATAAGTTTATTAAATATGTTTTCAATTTTTAGCACACACAAAGCGACAAAAAAAAAATCATCGAAAGATATTTTCACGACGCGGATAAGATTTGAGTCGACAACTTCACGGCCATCGCGGCCCGGCAATGGCAACATGAAGTATAAAATAAAAACTCCTCGGCGTTTAATGTGCAAATGGATCGCCCAAATATTGTATGCTATATAAAGGCAACAAACGATATAGAGGTCCCATACGAGGTTTAAAAATTGCAGGTATTTAAATTAATTTGGTTCCGCTTGGTTAAATTACCTGGAATATAAACTATCCCTATAAAGGTATCAGAATTATATTATAAGTGAAAATCTTCTGGGCAACTCGACTCCCCGGAAAAAAATATGTCCTCAGTAGATATTTCACTGTTTCGTTTCTAGGGTTGGAGCAAAATTAATATAGAGATTACCAAAACCTAATCAATGACTGTCATCTACTTATATTTAAAAACAAGAATGGCCAATGGTAATGACGCCGTTATACAATTATACAAAAAAAAAACATTGTTTAGATAATATTGAGGTTACTAACCATATTTAATATTAAGTGTATATTGTAAATTATACATTTACAGTTTCATCTAGAATTAGCGTCGCGACCTCACATTACCTTCGCACGCGAGTATGAATTATCAATAATTAAATTATTATTATATCCGCGAACAGTACAGCTATAACAATAATACTCTGGTCATGAACTATGCGAAGAAATCATGTGAATCGAACATGCCAACTGAGCAATGATACAACAACCATATGCACTTTCACGATGTTAAAAAAAACGCATGGTAGCAACGCCAGTACAAGAGCGATTAAAAAAGAATGCGACATACAACGAATGGATCGAATATTTATCTTTACATTATTGGTCAATAAAATAGACTTGACTGTAACCAACAAAAAGCTCACCTAAATCTCATAGTGAAAAAACCTTACATTCCGTGTAAACGGAAAAGATAAGATTGTAATATGCTTAATTGTCAAGACATTAAAATAAATTTTAATTAACACGCATTCGCGTATCTGATATAAAAGGATTTATTATTTTGATATTAGCGAGTTCACTGGCAACATTAGCATACATTAAATATTATAAGTACAAACCGCGCAAAAAAATGTTTTTATGATTTGAAAGATTGGCAATTTTTTTATCAGCTTTAGTACAAAATAAAAACATAGGTTTTTTTAAAGCTTGCATTAAAACTGAACAACATATAAGAGTGGGATTTTTTTAAGTATGCCATAGCGTTGTCACCTCACGAGCGCAATTGAGATAATTATATGTAATACGGCTATTTTAATTTACATACAATATGATTTCAAGGAATTTCCATAGCAATTATTGTGCACGACTTGGAATGTGAGTAAGGAAGAATACTTGATCATTTGGCGTTAAGATTTTGATTATGATCTATACATAAAATCAATATATTTAGAATATTTAATCAGTTTATCCTTAAAGATAATCGACTCGCACGTATAAGATGAAAAAATCATCTAAACATTCTCGAGGAGCGTACAATATCAAAAAAAAAAAGATGATTTCTCAGAATAGGTGCGATAAACACCAATTACATGAGTATCAAATTAACCTACGTCATGTTTGAAGCAAACGTATTTTGATACATACGTTTTTTACTTAACTTTTATAACAACCCCAAACCAAGAGAGCTGACTACACGGGCATTCAAAACTATATGGTTAACTCCATCGATGTATTATTTAGTTCATTGCCATTTTACTATTAAAAGTTATACCGAGAAATTAAAGCCTGCGACAGTTAATAGTGTGTTATTACAAGAAAGGATTAAGGCTAACTGACAGCTGTGTAATCGATAAATATGAATAATTACGAATGTGCATATTATATGAATAAAAGGTAGCCGATCAATGGCAAATCGCAATTATAAATCGGCAAAGCAGTTTATTGGTTTGCATTAAAAGATAGCGTCGCTATATTTTAAATGTTTTTTTATGGCTTAGATCAAGTACACAATGCAAAAAAGGATGCTATTTGCTGGTGACCATTCGGTTGTCGGATGTGTTACAGTGTAGTAGAGGACTTTAGCCTTAAGTTTGCGATCGGAGTTTATTCGATTTTTTTCTGTTTTTATCGCTATCGTTTCCCAACGTAATGTTCAACTATCCCGAGGGCCATTGGAGGTTTTATGAACTCTTGAAATAATAAATTGCCTCCGGGTTCGATGGTAGGAATAAAAACTTCTGATACAGGTTTTATACGATTTCCCTTTAAACAACAAGTCAATAGTCGGAGACGTTACATAGACGGCACAGACGCAATTAATTACAATTGCTTCTAACCGCTTGTCTACTTGATTCTTCTACTAGCGGCCTTCTATCCTTGAATAGTGGATAAGTAATAGACAATTAAGCCAAATACAAATATTGTATATTATCTGAGAAATATTGAGTATTTACTTGCGTATAAACTGTGACCTTGGTTGATTAGGTTTTCAAAAACATGGTATTGGTATAATTACTACTCTCTGTTAAAATCATCGATATCAAATTATAAAGAAAAAAAATACTGTCTAATTATTCGCATTTACAAAAAGGTCACTAAGGTGACTTGTTACTTATTAATCTTATTATATGTAAAATATGGCCAATTAATTATTTATTTACGTTGTTCAATTAAAATAAACTAAATATTTTTTGCAATATTTAAAGTACGTTCTTGAGTATACACAGTACTACTAATTAAATGTATAAGAAATATAAGAACGAAAACACAGTTATTATAAATTATTAAGGACAAGCACAAATATTTTAAAAAAACATTATAATAAACTACTATTGCCATAAATAATATGACCATAATATCCGTCAAGTAACCTAGTAGTTAAAACTAAAAAAATGTACGTTATCTTTGCAATTATTTTGTAATGTATTGAAACGGCTGGAGATTTTTATTTATTATCACAAGAGTAAACACAATAATTTTATATGATACTTTGAAAATATTTAAATTATTAATTATTCTCATATATAATGCACAAAGAAATATCCTAATAATTTTCCAGGTTATGTGTACATATCGTTTTTTTATATACGCACACATACGCGTGTGTTTTAATACATTACAAGGAAGTCAACGGACAAAAGTAAGAGTCAAGAGTATATTATGAAATTGAGATATATTCAAAACAGTTTTTTCGTATCTCTCGCCTTCCTGGCCAATTAAGCTCGGGCAGCAATAACTCAAACCGATCACTTAATGCTTTTAAGACGGCCGTTGTTATTCACAATGCAACATCAACTGTCCAACTTCCCTTATGAACTCGGCAAAAAACCAGATTTTTAATTATTAAATTAAAATATTTTTACTTATACCGGAAGACTGCTAATTACTCGGTATAGGCTACACGAAATAGGAAGTACGAATATTTAAATATAAAATACAAAATGAAAACAAACTAAAACACATTCAATACAAAATAACTTAATTAAGAGTTATTAAACCAGATATAAAAAAAAAATTAAATATAAGCTATTGCATATTTAAATTATATGTAGTGAATATTTTTGCGTAATTTCATTATAAACAATTCGGATTCATTGATAAATAAAATACTATTTTAAATAAAAATACAACCAGGTTTCGCCAACCGGTTGCCATTATCTATTACAATATATAATTCTGCATCCATGTTAGCATTTTCCTTGGATTTTTCAAAAGCAGCTGGAACCATCCAATTGATATGCACGTGCAAGGCTTTGCGAAGCCGTGACATGAGGCACTTCGACATCAATATGTTAAATGCACACGATTTACAAAGAGTACTTAAAATACATGAATTGCATGCATAGTAATAAAAACGCAGCAAATATTCGAGAAATCTGATGAGTGCCTTCAATCGTCCACATAAAACTTTTGTTATATAAAAAAAAATTATATAAATAAATTAAGAATTTCATGGAAAGTGCAGGAGAAATAAACTTACAAATTAAACACAATGCATTTAATGATGGATTGCAGACAATTTAAATTTTACCGACGCGGAATTTAAATAATTACACTCAATAAGCACGAACAGGATATACGCGTTTGTACATTTTTATAAAAAATAATTGCGCAAGGCGAAGAGCTTAATTATAATTTAACAATCAATACAACATTGAAAAATTTAATGCTACAATTTCAAGTACATTATATGCGGAAACTGCAGTGATAATAACGACGTTGTCGGATATGAAAATGGATGTCGGCGTGAAAAAATTACCAATCAGATCATTGTTTCAGAGTCGCATCAGTGATTTGAATGATCACATTAGTACCTGTGAACTTACTTAATTAATCAAAATACATATTTTCAGACTTTTAGACTTATTTGCATTGAAAACGGCGGAAACAATAAGAAACGCAAACTCGTAACTCCGTTGGTGGATGTTATTATAATCAATCAATTCGAATGCTGAATTCCTTGGATATCCTACCTTTAATTTAATTCATGGAAAAAAGAAAAACTACGATATAAATTAAATTTTTTTTACTGTTTTTTTTCTCGAGAGCACATCACAGCAACGCGATCCAAGAATCAAAGTGTTTAAATATTAATAATTTTGCATACTTTCGCATTAAAAATAGCCGTCGATACGCGACCTGAAGCATTAAATAACTATCGAACTGCGAAATGTTGGAAGGCCAGCGGTGATGTCAATATTGAAGTCTGCTAGATTTTAGCTGGCAACGAAACACACGTAAGTTGATTGAGTATGTTCGTAGTTTTTCGCGGTCAATTTTTTTTAGGATTACGTTGAGATAAACACATTTCGAAGATAAGAAATTGATTGACTGCCGCGGGGGTCTTCATCTCCATTAGCGATCCGTCGATCGAAATATTTCGGCGCTAGAAATTGAAATTTATGTTTGGAAGATGCATTCTGCTTTCAACAGGTTTCGTTGCATCGAAACAGTTGTAAACTTGACACCAAAACGCAGAACCATGACAAGAAGCGCATGCGAAATGAGAAATGCGTGACGCAAGTGACTCGGCCGCGGAGTTACGTGGGATTTTGATACAAATTCGAAAATTTCACGACGAATTTTGAATGAAATTAGCTCCGAACGGTTTATATAAGTGACCTTGAATTAGACGCATCTATTTTTATACTAACCTACATTTTATATTAAATTGGATTAATGTTAATCAGGATGCGTATTTATTTACCCATGCAGGTATTAGTATGTTTATGTGATTAAGCATATTTTTTCACACATTGAAAACGATTAAAGAAAACTCTCAGAAAATATCATCAATCAATGTGTGAAAAAATATGCTTAATCACATAAACTAACCTACATTTACAACTCTTATACAATATTTGATATAATATAGCCTACTGCAACTGACTGTCCAAGAGAAAATCCAAGGAAATGGAGGCAATGGAAGGAGATAGTTAACGTAGATGCGGGATTCGAGCCTGTGTCTAGAATTAGTAAAACTAGCCAAGGATAAAAATATGTTCAGTAAGATGATCACAAACCTCATAAGAAAAAAGACTATCTGCTCATTAATTTTTCCTCCATCTTTAATATTTTGCAGATCGATTTATTTAAGTGCTTTTTGGAGCCACCACCGATGAAGTCGTATAGTACGTACATTTTGAGTAGGCGACTGATTATTTCTTCTTGCATTTCACCAAAGCAAAAGAAAAATCATAAATATATTTGACAGATAGTACTTGGTGGAATTCCATTTTAATATTTTATTTAAAATAGAAAACAAATAAAACGACGCGAATGATTCACTCTGTTTTGAAATTTCAAGCAAAGCTAATGCACTCGATCGCTGCGATTAAAATAGCTGTAAAATATAATCAAAAGAATATCAATAGCCATTCAATCGGAAAGCGGAAAAATAAACAAGTGTTAATTTATTTATGCGATTCATAAAAAGTCTAACGATCTTTGATTTACATATGTTTTTATTATTAAAATCTTATTTGTTTACATAAAGGAAAAAATTAATCAACAAAAATAAACAATAAATAGTAAAGTTTAAAAGACTGCTTAATTCTAAAATTAAAAATAAAACATTCTACTCTGTGTAATAAATAGTTACTTTTATTTAAAATTAAAAAAAGACTTTACAAATTTTAATATAAATAACTTAATAAATGAATTCGCATTTTTCACGAATTCAGGTTTATTGAGTTAGTTAAAAGTTTTCAACTAGGTAAATTAATTCCTAGAAAAAATTATGTTTATTGGATCCATCTTTGCATATATAAATTCGAAATCTCGCCCATTTACGATAAGAGATATTCTTTAAAACAGTAGTTATCTTTTCTGGATCTCTTTTATCGAACTTTTAATTTATTATGAAGATGAAAAAAAATAATATGGAAAAAATTTAACATTTCCTTTTAAAATGTCACGTTTAAGGACGATTTTAAAAATTTAAAAATTATTTCAAGGGAAATCAAAAAAGACCTGAAGGTTTATTATTTATGTAAATTCGAAATTAGGCGGTAATTACCTTGCGCATTATTTACATCAGAATTAATCGCCATTCCGATCTTTTTTACGAAAAGGACAAAACAAACACGACATGGTTAAAAACAACCAGAATTGTTCTCAACAGACCGGCTTAATTTATATTAACTCCACCCTTGAATAAAAAACTCTTCTTCAAAAGCCTCTCCTCAGAGAAGGTTGGTGACAATCTCACTGAACTTATATTTCCCAAGAGCCAGTCTTACTAAATCGGCTGTACTCCTGACACCCAACCACCGGTGCGAATTCCGCATCCAAGTTAGCCTCCTCCTTCCAATGCTTCGTTTTCCTTAGATTTTTATCTGCACAATCAGCTGTACTAAAACAGCTACATAGGGCTGAAAATAGAACATTTTCGTCTAATTTCGGTAGAAAAATAAACTAAAAAAGTTCATAGGTTTTGGCAACCGTTGTTATTACATATTTTTCGATGTCAGGTACTTCGTTTTGAGTCTTTTGACGTTTAGGTTTCAGTACTGGGACCATCTTCAGGACATTACCAGACCGAAACATCGGGAAAATAAATTGAAACGCAGCACAACACTCACATACAAAGTTGATCCAATAAATTTTATATCAATATTCATTAGTTTTTATATATTTATTTATTAGTTACTACCTACATTAATAAAATATATATCAAATAACTAGTGTCATATAAACTAAAAATTTGAAGTAATGATTTTGTTGTAATCTCTAACAACGTAAATCACAGTGAC
The DNA here is from genome assembly GCA_022113835.1 of Atopsyche davidsoni. Taxonomy (NCBI): domain Eukaryota; kingdom Metazoa; phylum Arthropoda; class Insecta; order Trichoptera; family Hydrobiosidae; genus Atopsyche; species Atopsyche davidsoni. The sequence continues at coordinate 982,894 of JAILWY010000011.1, read as the reverse complement.
AACACAAAATCTCAAATTTTACTGCACACCTTTGAAGCACGCATTCGGAACTTTATTAGTAAATATATATAGTATAAAAGAGATGTGGAGTTTTAAGGATTTAACCTCATGGACTAGTCCCCAATTAACCACCATTTTTAAGGCAATTAAAATCAGCAAATCGAGGCTCAGCATGCATTCTTGTTAAATCGCATACTTATTTCAATCATTGATTCTGTCAAAGTAATATGACGTCTCCAGGGGCATCCCATCTCCATCGTCCCCTCCTCCTTGGGTTCTACTGTAGAACATTCGAATAAAGATTGTACATTAATAAGGCAATCAGTTCAGAATAGTATTATAGAAGTCCTCTACAAAGCGGAATATTTACTTGAAATATAACAACGAACTGACAAGCAAAAAATAAAGTCGTAAAAACTAATGGCTCGTCATCTGACGTCATCCCGTGTACATTGGTCGGTCATTACCATCACTTGCGTAACGCACCGCCCCTGGTGATTAATTCACGGCGTGATTTACAAGCGCGTTAAATAAACTTCTATTGATTCTATTTACCAACGATTAACTAACATGGAAATTTAAACTTTGACTGGACGAGACGTTTCCTGACTACAATGTTAAGATTGTTATTTGAACACCTCAGGGTTTAGTGATCATCACAGTTCCTTCCGACCACGATGTCTTTTACTTAAATTATTTTAAGTAACTATTATCATTTTATTTGCTGGGATATTTTATTGTTACGCTACGGTTTTAGTTGAAGTTTTCGACGGTTCCGTGCCGGAAATGAAGAACATCTTCAAGAGTTGAAAACGCAGCATCACACCCAAAAACCCAAGAATATAATCACAACTCCTACCAATATCTACAAAAGAATTGTTAATTATAAATACTCAGTTATTGGGCTATATGACTTATTACTTTTATCGATTAATTTAACATGAATTTAAGAATCTAAGTCCCCAAAGATGGTCCTTGTATCGGGACCGCAATGTTGGAACATCACACAAGTAATAACATTAAACCATTTAACAACCGTGTATTTATAATAGCTATGGCCGTCACAACTTGCTAACACAAATATTGTGTATATCTTCAAAGTAAAACTCTCTCCAACAGATTTATTTTCTTTACTCTGTTTCTTATAATGTGAATGCCAGATACGTACAAAGTTGTACTTTTAGAAAATACATTTGATTGCTTGGTACAACTAAACCGCCTCAAATTATTATTTTTTTTTATTTATATATATATAATATATCGTTCGTTGTTTTTGAGTCAAAGAATTACGATGATAAGCAGAGAATGATTAGATCGGGCCATTTAAAAGAAACGAACCAAAATATTAATGAAAAATCATTTATGATTTACTCAGTGGTATTTTCCTAGAAAGTCATTTAAATCGCGATTTTAGAAAACAATGTCGCTTGGCCACCGGATCGAAGACTCCTGAAGACTGGGTGAGCGTTTATCATAAAAATATACTAAAAAGGCTTGTTCTGTGCCTTTGTGATATTCTAATATATGGCTATTTATAGTTGTTATTTCCAACTATATTTTGTTTGGTTGCAAATATAAATATTTTATGACCTATTAGGTCATAGTTATTCCAAAAAATATATGCAAAACAGTAATGCTTTTTAAATGAAGCATTAAAATCTTAGGACTTCGTTTTTTCATGGGTTGTTTCAATTTTTTATATTTTAATCACCCAATATAACGAGTTTCATTTATGAACTTATTGAAATGCAGTATATAAATAATATTTTTCTTAAAGTAACGTACATGTTAATAAATATTCATTTAATAACTACCGTATTCATATGTCTATTTTTTGATTTAACGTCAATCAAATGCATATTTATTATCCCACACAAATCACGATGATATTTTTCTGAGAGTTTCTTTAAAATCATCTTCTATGTATGAACTAATATGCCTAATCATATTAGTAATAACTACCGTATTATCGTGAATTGGAGATTAATATTTTTTTTATATGATATTAAAATAAGCAACAATTATATGTAATAAACGAAGGCGAGATTTCCCTGTAAAAAATTTATATGGTCACAAAAATATATAATATAAAAACAAAGGGTTTATAAACCCTATAATTACAGCTGTGTCCGACTCGACATTTTGTATTGTATTTAAGGATATACAGAGAGCGCTTTCATTGCCTTGAACGTAAAGACAACTCTTACTTACAATTCCAACAGGATTTAAACCCTGGAACCCACGGCCGGCGAGCAAGAGGGCCGACAACTGGATCGCGAACCGGTTTTTTTTTTCTGACGATAGTGAATTAAAAATAAATTGACAAATACGCGAACACTACTAAGGTCACGATAACCGGTACGCGGATTCGCCATCAGGAGTAAAATATGTCGGATTAGGTAAACAGTGAAGTGGGAGCTTCTCCCGCTCACTCTGCCAGTAGGGCATGGCGCGTGCGGTCACTCAGGGCGGGCGCCGAAATCCGCGCCCACGCCACGCCACGCCCCGCCACGCCACGCCACGCCACGCCACGCCCCCACGCCACGCGCCCAGCCATCTGGAGAGTGAGGGTGTCAGCTGACGGAAACCAGCCAGTGTTCAGACTGCCAAGTGTTAAATCGCGTGCTTCAATTATCCACTCTTACAAATATCATAAACTATTAAATAATACAAGTTTTTGAAACGTTCTAAAAAAAACGGATACTGATATATAAGGTATGTGCTTCAAATATTATTTTTATTAAACATATTTAAAACTGAGTGAATATATATGAAAATAAAAATATTAAGCGTTGATAAAATCTTTCGTTTCAAATACTTGAACATGTGTGTTGTGTGTAGCCTCCAGGCAACGACAGGTGCCAAAATAAATTCAACATAGACGTACCATCCGTACTAAATGATTGTTCAAATAAAATTAATAGACTTGGTCGAACAAATTAGACGCGGTATCTACGGGGTGACTTCAAAATCTTGTAGATATAATTTTCAGATATATGATAGCTACAAGTTCGTATTCAAAATCATTAAGATTTTATTGTTTATTAATAAATATTAAATGCCAAATAAATGTACAACTTATAAAAATAAATACTCCCTTGTTTTGTAAATAAAATCTTGGGTATTCGATGTCACTGTTAACACAAAATTGAAAATGCAAATGTTCATATTTATAAAAAATAGTACTTAGAAGCTGGCAACAATATTATTATCATGGAAAGAAATTAAAAAAAAATAACTATCACCGTTTCGTTAAGGCAATAAAGAGATTTTAGAGAGTATAATTATGAAAACTAACAATGTAAAAAAATAGATAAAAATGTTCTCGAGAAAAAAATAAAAGGTTCAAAAACAAGAACAAATATTTAATCCATACATTTGTATATTGACTATAAAAAATATCTGCAAGTCATATAATGGAAAAAATAAGTACGTTTACAGACAATTATTCAAAGACTTTTTAGAATCTAAATAATTAGGTAAAAAATGATGCTAAGGTAAAAAAACTTTAAGTCATTTTAATAACAAACATGAAAATACAATAAAAAATATTGCACGCAAATAGTGATTTATTGAGGATAATTTTATCATTGCGTAGATAAAGGTCTACCGTATACGTACTATTTTACTATTTGTCAAGATCAAATATAAAACTACATAAAGCTATGACCGTCAATATGTCGCCTCAATAAAAGATGACCGTGAAATTTAATTCAAAATTGCATACAGAAAAAAGGCAAGAAGTGTAGTTTTCTTATAAGTCCAAAGGTTAATAAAAAAAACTATTTTATATCAAATTGATTGATTAAAATTAGTTACAAAAACAAGCTGGTGAATTCAATAAAATAACCGAACGGTCGCACAGACACCTCGCCGGGTGATTTTGCACTCCTTACTACCTTAGGATTTCCCAATTCTTTAAAAAATATACATCATGGCATATTTTTATCGGTTGGTAACAAACGCCTAGTTAATATTCAAATATACATACTTAAAACCTATAACTAAATATTCACACTACTCGGAATTATAGTAAAGAATAAAAAAATCAAGTTTGAAAACTTTCGATTGTATTGCATATATTAACATTGACCGGTTGAGTCATTGGCTCATCGACTTATGCAAAGATTCAAACAATATTGAAATCACAATAAACAGTAGTAATTTACGAGGTCGTTATTCGGTTATAATCTATCAATTTTACACGTATTTGTCAGCGAATGGCTATTAATTACAACAAATCTATTAAATTTACACGTAGTCGACAGCAAAGAGGTATCAATCACCTGCAACTTGAAGAATTCATTCGCACATGACAGCTACGAGCCGCCAAGCACGTACAACTTGTAGACAACAGTAGTAATGCGTGTAATTAGTCAAATAAGACATCAAAACTGTCGAGCACGTGTCAATTGTATCGCATGTCAAATGCGTACAATTTGTCAAATTCATACGTATTTGACGACCGCGATCAAAAATATGTCAAATAAAAGCTATAAGCTATTGAATACGTGCAATCTATCAACTGAAAACATTAAAATCCAAGCAATAAAATAAATGAAAAATGCTTAAAATGATGCCACTACTTCATATTGAGAGGTTTGGAGTTATTTCAGTGCTGATTTCGCTTGCTCTTCGAGTGTTGGAATTCGATTTAATCCTATAGCATAGACCTCGTTATAGACTCATTACGCTGATACGAGCAGTGAGACAGTGTCGTCTATCATTATGCCATATCATTCTCCTAATATAATATTCTTTTCATGTGTTGAATAAGTTTAAAAATACACTAATAGAAACATCGTAGAATTTCTACACCTTTATTTCACAATATTAATATTGGCTAGAAATATCCTGGGCGTGCGCGCCCAGCTGATTATAAAATTTCAGTATATATTCTGATGTACATAGTACTACACAAAGCACAATTGAATTACTTGTATCTTTTGTGAAATAACATTTTTTACAAATGACTTCTTATCAAATATGCATGTTGACTGGCTAGAGCGCCAGACGAGATGTGGGATCGGATCCCATCGGTGTCGTAAAAAAAAAATTCTCGCCGTTTCATGTATTAACCGATTTAAAAAAACATTTCTTATCAAACTCATCCTCTCAATTACTGCTGAAAATCTGCTAGCAATTGATAAAATCTGTTGAATATTTTAGCTGGTAGTTTTAAAATGACATCGACCACTTCTAAGTATTAAACGATAAAAAAAAATGTACCGGAAGTACTTTTGGGTAAAGGTTTCCTCCCAACTTCCGCTTATAAGCTCTATAACTCACGTATATATATAGCGTTCCTTTATTTTGGTTTTTTTTATGGTTTTGTTTAAAATGAATTGCTAGCTGCAAGTTGGTGGCTCGATTTGTTGCTACGTATGTTGAAGGCTAAGGTCTAATGTAGTGGTCCCCAACTCCATGCCCGCGGGCACCATGGCGCCCGCCGACTGTTTTACGTGTGCCCGCCGCTGTGTAAAATATTTAAGGTTACAATAAAATGTTATGAAAAAAATTATATTCAGTAATTAAACAAAGAAATATAGGGAAAATAATTATATCGTTATAATTTTCAAAATAATAATTCTTTCCAGAAATTGATATTTATTTAACATAATATTTTCAAAATAACATTTTTTTTTTCAAAAAATAAAAGGTGCTGCCGCAGCCCGACCGGCATTCTTAAATGTGCTCTTGGGTTGGGGACCCCTGGTCTAATGTAATGTTCAAGTTAAAATAAAAACTCAGGTACAAAGTCGCGGATTAAAGTCTCAAGTCCCTGCAATTGCACAAAAACAATTTTAAATAAAAAAAGTATTGCAATATTGAAATCAGTTGTTTTTAAACTGGAACTTTAAACGTAAAGCTTACCCGTCTTCCCAAAAAACAGCACAAAAAGTTAATAGATCTGGAATCATACCTGTAACAAAAAATACAAGTCAGTCGATGAAACAACATCAAAAATATTCTAATATGATTTTCAGTGTATATAAATATAAAAATGGGAGGTTAAGGTATATTTGTATTCAATGTTCAGCATACCAATACGCTACGATACCGAATATCAAGTCGCTCTTGCTAACGGGAATATGTATCAACATATAAAAAAACCCTACTCACCTGAAGTGACATTTCTGAACCTCATTAACCAAATTGTCTTCGTTGATGATTACATATTCACCCAACGGGGTACTGAATCGAAATGTGGAAAATCACCGATCACTCGTACAGAAATAATCGTGTTTATTTTAAATAATTTTGCAGGGTCTTCTTCTAACTATTGAATTTATCCCCATATTCCCAATTTCATTTTGTTTTTTTATCCCTTGAAAGACAAAAGCACCCCCAAACAAAAATTACCGTACTCTTCTACCCGTTTGCCTATCAATATTTGTTGCTGGTTCAGCCAGTTTCAACAGATGTACTTGCACAGTTTTAATATTAATCCTTAAAAATAAACAACTCACAAACTTCATTGGAATTAGAATTAATGTCATATCAATAACGTAATACATAGATTATTATTTTTTAGAGAAATATCAAATATGACGAATACAAATCTCCAAAAATATATTCAGCGCATTACGTAAAGACGACATCGGACGACCTCCAAATACGTGCAATTAAAAAGATCGTTCAACGATCAACTCAAAAGATGTCATTCCAATTTAACCAACGGCTTTCGGGGTAGAATCAAACAATGAGTTTATAGATTGAATATAGTCAAATTTGAGCACGAATCAAAAAAATAATCAGCAACCAAGTAATCAATATAATTTTATGGAATACTTCAGTCCTGAATTCGTAGATACCGTTTGGTGAAATTTTAACACATATTTTCTATTTGAACAATTTCTAATATTAATTCAAATGATATAATTTCAAAAACGATGTATTCGACTGTTAAATTATTTATCCAATGTTTCTAAATTAAATAGGGATAAGCACAATATTAATGAACGAATGCAAGGTTCTGTTTATATGTACGCAATATAAACATGAGTTTATGTGATCGAATATTCGACTGTCGAAATAATCGCAGGAAATATCAGGCCATCTAAGTACGGTTTCAGACAATCTAATTTTCTATTTGTTAATGGTTTTAAAAAAAGCTGCCCAAAACTGGAATCTTTATTTGTCGAATATTTTCTAGAATAATATGAATTTTGCCGATTGCGTCCAACGCAAATATTCGATACATATCCAAGAAAAAGGAGGCATTGTTAGGAGAAAGTAACGCGAAATCGGGAGTACAGCCGAATTAACAAGACCTAACCTAACCTAACCCAGGATTAATATATGCTCAGTAATCTCAATGAGTTAGTGAATTACTTTTATGTAATTTACGAATTTAACTTAAATAATATAAAATTACCTTTATAAGTCTAAAGGGATTCTAGAAGACACATGGCGTTGCTTCAACTTTCGATATTAATAAATTTCAAATAAAAAATAAACGTACACATAAATTTCTTTTCCGAAACCTCATCTTCTGAAAGCAACGACGGTTGGATAAAACTCTAGACCGAAAACAACATAATTAAGTCAATCAATTAATCTAATTGAAAAAAACAATGCTTTTGACGTGCGACCTTAAATAAAACATTAATTTTTAGTAAATGTGTTTTGATTGCCCTTGTGACGTATGTTCGTCAGTACACATAACCATTTTAAATATAGCTATGAATTTTTTTACATCACATCGCACGTCAATATAAAGTAGTTTTCTGCTGGGTTTTGTTTTGGAGAATAAACAATATTGCCATTTCAGTTGAATATGTCGTAGGATGCACACTGATTTGATGTTATCATAGTTATAAATTACGTTACTCATATAAAGTGCTATTTTATTAGAGTGAGTCATTTAATTATTACATATCTAGTGCTGTTCCATGCAAATTTTCTTATAATATAAAGTGAAATGTAGATTCGAAAACAAATAAAAAAATTAAGCAAATAAACTACGGAATATTTTTTATTGTACAATTATCGAGTGCAAATAAGATTTGATAACGTTGAGAATGATTGAGTCATTGAATTTACATTTATTTAGTGCAATCTGAATTAAAAATTTGCTAGTTAGTGGTGAAATTTAGTTTTTTTAATTAATTGGATCTGCACAAGGTTAGTGCTATCAGAATTTAAATAAATAATAGTTACGAATGTGCCAATTAATTTGAAGATTTAGAATTATTAATTGCAATCTGATTTTAAAGTTAAGGAAACAATTAATGGAAAAAAATTAAAGTAGTAATTAGTGCAATAAAAATAAAAATGTACTGAATAATTCTAATAAAGTTTAGTACATCATTATTAAATGTTAAGTACATCATTATTAAAATTAAATGTTACGCGTTTCATTACGATTTAAGCTTTTATTAAAATCAATTGAGTATTTAAAGTTAAAAAAGTCATTCAATGTTTTTCATAGTAATTTTATAATATTATGATTTACAATAATTAATACAACTAATAACTCGAAGAGCGCTGATTTTAAATAAACGGAGGAAATTATTATCTTAATTAAAGTCAAGAAGCAATTTGAAGATTTAATCTGAATTTAACACTACAATGGTAATAACTGCACAATGAAACTATTTATTCCACCAGACAACTTTTTTAAATAAATTACCTTAAGTGACGATACAGCCTGCGCAAATAATCTTGAAAAAATAAATAATGTTTTTGTATACTTAAATTGTCGGATTCACGATGACATGTATTGAAAATGGAATAATTTTTTTTCTTTTTTTTGATGATAATTAATTTATAATATTGTATGATAAATCTTATAATAAATAAATATTTTATAATATACAAAAAAATAATTAAATAATTTGTGAAAATAAAAAAAATAACGATGAAAAATCCGTGATATCATCATGTCATAATAAAAATAAAATTGTCGATAAACTTTAAATGTGCGTTTAGTTAAAAATCAATGTATTGTAATAAAAACCTCAGATAAATTAACACCAAGTGAAAAACATTGGATTAAAAAATACAATATATTATTAAATACAAACAATTCGAAATAATATATTTTGCGGTTTCAAATCAATTTCATGAATCATTACTTATTATTGAAATTAGTAATTTATTTATTATTTTTCAACAAATTACTAACACCTATGATTATTACTTAATAATTTATCAATTTGCATGTTAACCCATACATGTTTGTTCTACAATAGGTATATTTGTAATCAAATCCCACACATATTGGTTTTCTCGACATTGGTTGGATTTGAATCTACAACTACAATATACGCTTTACAGTACAGACACCTTGCATACCACCAAACAAGTACATCTATTTCACACTTGCGTATTACGGTTTAAATTTTCGCTCGGTTACAGAGCAAATCAATTTGACTCACACACAACAACCAGTCGCAACAGCCGTAGAAGTTAAAATCGTAAAGCTATGAAAAAATACAAAGATTTTTTTCGTCGTTTCATGTGTTAATCAGTTGCCTAAAATAATGTACGAAGTATTACAATTTAAACTATTTGGTGGTTTTGTTAATTCAAATGGGTATAAGAAAGTCATTATTGAAAATGAATTTTCAACGAACGACAACAGAAGTTCAAGGTGAAACTAATCAGAGAGACATCCAATTAGCTGTCTACCTGAGAATTCCCCCGATATCGATCAATTACGGACTTCGTATAAGTAACAACGTCAAAGCGCCGCCGTTTCAGTTATTGTTGTAAGTCGGAGTCTGACCGTGCTTCTCGTGTCATTTCAGAGAGGTGCAGTCATGGAGAGCCACCGAAGATCCAGGCGAATGCCCACCACCTTGGTCCTGATGCTTCTACTGGCGGTGGTGCACAGAGGATCCGCCCAGTTCCCTTTCAATGTCCTGGGGTCCCTCATGCAGTTCTTGCACGATGGGCAGGAGCAAGTGAACTCAGAGCCCAACGACCAGATGCACCTCTTTAAGGAGTACGACTTCATTATCGTTGGGGCCGGAACCGCTGGCTGCGTCTTGGCAAATCGCCTCACGGAAGTGCCCGAGTGGAAGGTGCTCCTTTTGGAGGCCGGAAATCGTGAAAACTTCATAATGGACATCCCCATCGTTGCTAACTATCTCCAGTTCACACAAGCTAATTGGAAATATAAGACGGTGCCTTCCAGCAGATCGTGCTTGGGCTTCGACAATAAACAGTGCAACTGGCCGCGCGGCAAAGTCATGGGCGGCTCCAGCGTGCTCAACTTCATGATATACACGAGGGGAAACAGGAGGGACTACGACAACTGGGAGAAGCTCGGCAACCCGGGGTGGGGCTGGGACGAAGTGCTCCCATATTACAAAAAAATCGAAAACTACCAGATCCCGGAGTTTAACGACCCCAAGTTCCACAGCAATGGGGGCAACCTAGACATCACGAACTCTCCGTTTAGGACGAACGTCGCCGAGGCTTGGGTGCAGGCCGCGCAGGAGGCTGGCCACCGGTACAACGATTACAACGGCAAAACGCAAACCGGGGTCGCGTTCCTCCAACTGTCCCTCAGCAACGGGACGAGGCATAGTTCCAACAGAGCCTACTTGATTCCCATCAAGAGCAGACCCAACTTGCACGTGGTCAGGAATAGCATGGTCACTAAGCTGCTGATGAACGGCAAGAACAGTATCATCGGTGTGGAGTTTGTCAGGTTCCAGCAGAAGTACAAGATACTGGCACGCAAGGAGGTGATTGTGTCTTCCGGAGCCATCAACTCCCCGCAGCTGTTAATGCTATCGGGGATCGGCCCCAGGCAGGACTTGGAGAAGCTCAAAATCCCTGTCGTGAGCGATCTAAAGGTAGGGTACAACTTGATGGACCACATTGCCGCCGGGGGTTTCACATTCACCCTCAACAGACAGAACATGAGCCTGGCCACGGCGGCCATCCTCAGTCAACCGGAATTCATTTTCGACTGGATGAGGCACAGAGGAGGCCCGCTTTCGATCCCAGGAGGATGCGAGGCGGTCACATTCATTGACCTGGAAAATCCCAAAGCGAAAGACGGGTGGGCTGACATGGAGCTGCTATTCATAGGAGGCTCGGTCAACGGAGACCCTCTGCTGAGACGAAACTTTGGTTTCACGGACCAAATCTACGACCAAGTCTACACAAAACTGGGTAACCAACAATCGTTCATGGTGTTTCCTATGCTCATGCGACCCAAATCCAAGGGACGCATAAAGTTGAAGAGTACGAACCCATTTTCATACCCCTTGCTCTATCCAAACTACTTCGCCTACAAAGAGGACATCGCCACTATGGTCGGAGGGATGAGGGCAGCCATAAATATCGTAGAGCAACCCACAATGAAGAAAATGGGGGCGAAGCTATACGACACGCCCATCCCGACATGCGCGCACCTGGGCTTCGGGACTGACGAATACTTTGCGTGCCACGCCATGCACTTCACCTTCACAATCTACCACCAGAGCGGAACATGCAAGATGGGGCCGGCCAGCGACCCCGACGCGGTGGTGGACCCGAGACTCAGGGTGTACGGGGTGAAGAAACTGCGGGTGGTGGACGCCAGCATCATCCCTGAGATTCCCTCGGGGCACACGAATGCGCCCGCGTTCATGATAGCTGAGAAGGCTGCCGATATGATCAAAGAGGATCACGGAAAGAAAGTTTATAAATTCACCAATTAAATAAGAAACAACACAAAGATAAACAAGAATTTAAAAAAAATAAATCAATAAATTGGTTGGGGGGGTGTACCGGTAAATTTATTGACTTTTTATACAAGAAAGTAAAATTTTCTACTGATTTATTTAATGGGGCATTATATTTTACAAGTATTATTATAGTAAAAGTGCGACAGAGGGACACTTATTTATTTTAAAAGATCCATAAGCGATAACCTCGACGTGCTACACAGTGAAGTGAACAACAACATTGGCTCAAAAGTCGAGGAGCAATTTACACTAAGATCAAACCAAAACACTAGTTACGAAGGTAATATTCAAACCTTGTAAATGTGATACTAGTAAATATTAATTAATACATATTTTGAGACTTAAGAGAGTTCGCGACTATTGGACATTGGCCAGATAGAATCGACCTAGATGAGTAGATAAATGTTTCTGATTTGAAACAGTCAAAACACATAAATTTGTCAAATGTAAATTATTTCTTCAATTTTAGGATAATTACTGTTAAAGAAATATGAAAAGCCAAATGAAATGGAGATGACAAGTGTTTTAATAATGAGGAATTTCGTCTTTCAAATCATACAAATTATTGAATCAAGATTTGAGTTATTTTATAATAAGTTACTACAATATTGTATTATACATAATTAATAAGTCAAATAGAATTTATTTGCCAAAATTTCATCAGAGAAGTTTAGTTTTAAAGGTTCCATATGGCATTCATGAATAGCCAAACAGCTACGGGAAATTAAGTAGTTTTAAATTGTAATTAAATTTCGTTTTTCTTGGACTTCGTAAAAAAAACTCCTCGACATTGTAAGCAAACTCAAGCCGGCTAGAGTTTTCTCGTCTGGCCTGACAGACCCGTTCAATGACCAAAGTTTATAAAAAATATCGTAATTCTCTAGCCATTTGGCTATACATACTTGTTATCTACTTTTATGTTTTTACTGTGAAATTACCATTGCAGTTGAAGTTAGGTTGTTTTTTTTTTTTTTTTTAAGATTGCAAAGTAAATGTGTTCGTAGGTTTTGACAGCCGTTGTTATTATAGTTGGTGGGTTCTTGGACGTTATGCCGCGTTATTAGTATAGACCTTCGACGCTCAAATCCCGGTAATTCGGTCATCTCCAGGGTTGTTAAACCCGAAATGCACCCCCCAGGATACACCGGAAGTTCAACGCATCACAACGCCCAAGAACCTAGCAACACTTAGTAGATCGTATTTAAACCGGATTTCTCATTCAACCATGTTTTTTTCCCTACTCAGCGTTTATATCTGATTTTAGTCGACACTGTCTAGACTTTATCCAGTGCAGCCAATGCTCAAAATGACTGACTCTTAACTAGATATTTTCATATTGATAATTATTCAATGTATTTAGAAAAATATTTGATTGAATTTAATTCTAATAAAGAATGTGTATTTAATATATGTGTTATATTTTCATGCATTCTGTTTGAAGAAATGTATATTTGATTACTATTGAAAGATAAATGGAGCAGTTTGGTTTTTTTATTTTAATTTAAAAAAAAAAACTCACAATGAATGCTCTTTATAACAAAAATATTGACTTCTTGAATTTAACGTTATATATTTACAAATATATATTTTATAATTCCTATCTTTTATAATATATTTAATTATTGTAGATAAAAAGAATGGAGAAATTTTGGTATTTTTACTGTATTAAATTTAACATTATAATTCCTACAAATATATCTTTTAGAATTCCTATCTTTTATACTATATTTAATTATTGTAGATAAAAAGAATGGAGCAATTTTAGTATTTTTATTTTAATAAAATGATGTAAAAAATATGTGCAGAAAAAAGTAAATAATAAAAAATAATGTTTGAAATTAATTGTAATTATTTTATTTCAGTTTTTTTCTTATTTTGGTGGTATTCAGTTCCACGGTAGTCAGTTTTGCCGAATAACATTATAATTTGAATGTCGATGAAACAGCAGAAAGAGTATTAATCAATATTTTTTTTAATAATTGGATTCCAGATGAGGAATTAAATTTTAATTTTTGCATTTATGTCAACCCATGGTATATGAGGAATTTTATAAAGCCAGATTTTAAATTCCTCGGTCTTTGTGCACTGTTGCCAATTGTGTCCAGACCTCAACTCCACAGGTAAGAATTAAAACAAAAATATTTCGTGATAATGATTTTTAAGAATTTATGTAAATGTATGCATTTCAATAACATTGTCGAAATCTTAAATTCGAAAACATACATTTGAATTATCATATGGCTCAAAAAAGAATATTGTTTGCAGTAAGATCTGAGCAGTCGGAGGCTTTTGTCTGAAACTGCCTACACACGCAGCAACAAAACCGACAATCCCCAAAAATTACCCTTCTTGTCTATCTGTATCTATTATGATTGTGTCTAAAAATAAAAAAAAATCGAACGTCGGTTGTGCTAAAGCTTTTTTAGGCAGCTTAAAAGATGTGTCATTTGATTTTGAAATGTGTATGTAAGATATAAATGATAATATGAGAAAAGAGAATGATAATTGATTAATATTAAGACAATAAAAATCGAATAGGCTACCCCAGTGGTCCCCAACCCCATGCCCGCGGGCACCATGGCGCCCGCCGACTGTTTTACGTGTGCCCGCCGCTGTGTGACCACGATAAAAAATATTTAAGGTTACAATAAAATATTATGAAAAAAAAATAATATTTAGTAATTAAACAGAGAAATATAGGTAAAATAATTATATCGTTATAATTTTCAAAATAATAATTCTTTCCAGAAAATAATATTTATTCAACATAATATTTTCAAAATAATATTTCATTAGAAAAAATAAATAGTGCCCGCCGCCGGACCGGCATTCTTAAATGTGCTCTTGGGTCCAAAAGGTTGGGGACCTCTGGGCTACCCCATTAATACATCAGTGTCATCTAGTCTACTGGAATATATAATAGAAAATTGATATATGAAATATAAATATATGCAAATATATTTATATTATGCGTGTATATATTGATAAATTATAAATGCACATATACATTACTCAAGCCTGTTTAAATAACATGTTACATTTGTACGGCAGACTAAACAATGATAAACGTTTTAATAAGTATTTTTATTATTGCAATAAAGAGCTTGTGATCGGATATTAAATGGTATGATAATTTATTGTAACTGTCACACTTAGCGAAATAATATTTCATATGACAATTAAGACGTTTGACAAATTTTAATATTTAATTTCTCTTTTCCTTTATATGAACCCCTGTCATTTAAATAAATTTATAAACGTAATGATAATATTATTGCGATTAATTTCCATTAGTAAATAAATAATCACGATTTATAAATAATTACGATATACCGGAGTTATTACGTTTGCATAGTAATGCAAACATTTGTTACAAATTAACATTAAATAATTATTGAATATGAAAAAGATTTGCATCAATTACGCAGACAAATAAATTTATTGGTTTGTTTACATAAAATAAGTTCCAAATGTGAGATATCTTTTACAACCTGTTTCAACCATTTTATACATTAAGGAAAAAAAAATCAAATCTTTTTGAAGGTGTAATGTGATCTATTAAATATTTTAAAAACCTATGGAACCTGGTTTATTTATTGAAATTGACATAGCACTTTGGTTTAACAGATGCTGATTGCGGTTAAAATTATTTCCAAGTTGCAAGAAAACCGGTGGGTGGGAAGATCGCGCAGACAGACGTGTGGTTCTCATTCAAATATCCCGTTACAATTTTCACATTTTTCACAATTTTCACGTCCAACCAATATGGCCAAACATTGGGTAGAAAAGAAGGGTGAAAGGTCCTAACGTGGACTGCTCATCCAGCTGTGGATGCTGAGTGAAGATATATAATGTATAATCATATATTTACGCAATAAATATGTAGACGTTAATATTTGATCGGCAAAGAACGTACGATCATATTCTTATTTGTCTTTTCAATATGAAATATAACAAATCAAACTCGAAAACTTTGTGTATAAAACGGAAATTGGATACACACCGTTGTTATAGATATAGACGATTGGTTCAAATCTGTGTTTCATAAAAATATTTTAAAAGGGCTCACTCGTCATTTCGTATGTGAGCGATTGCCGAAAAACTAATTAATACAAGCACGGAGCGCTATGCCTCGTTATTACGCAAGGTTTAACAGTCAGTAGCCGTCGTAGATGAAAATTGTACTCGGCGTAAACTGGATTTTCTGAATGACATAAGAGAACGTGTCGGTTCAGGTTATGTCTGGGGTCCAGGAGTCGCCAAGGTGAAGAGCGCAGAAGTAGGGCGGCGCACGCAACGTCTGCGGGGCCAGTGCAGGTCAAGAGGAGGCAGACTCAGCAGCCAACTCATGAAAACAGCAAACAGCTAGCAGCAAGCAGGAAACAGCAAGCAGCAAGCAGCAAGCAGCAAGCAGCAAACAGCAGCAAAAACACCCTTCCTGTTCCGCAGAGGCATCAGCGCGGGCAAGGTCGCAGCTGCCTCTAAATTATTTCTTTTCTTGCATATTTCCCTCTTATCGTACCGCAACTGGAGTGGTATTTGCTGGGTTCGGAAATCTCCTGGTAATTTAATAGAAATATTACAAATTAAAAAAATAACGTCTTAAATTATTTTTTTAGTCTATAATTCATGCCACGATTTGAGTTTTACTACACAGCAATAAAAAGGGAACGCCTACATATAACATTTAGTAAGTCGTATATAAGTAAGGCGGAAATCGATTAGCTTTATAAAAATCGTTACTGTCTCAGCTTATTATTTTTAAATAGTTGCAGATTATTTATAGTATATATTCAAGCTTAAGGAATTCCCCGTTTACAAACATGAATACTCCTCTTTGGAAAGGTTGTGAGGATCGAAGAATTTCCACAGAATATCTATTTAATATACCTAACCTTGTAATATAGCTTTAATTGTTCAGATAGTAGCTGTGCCAACTATTAGACGACGGAACGGTTATTTTTTTAAAGATGTTTTTTACAAGACCTAGCAATTCGTGCCAATTATAAACAATAAGCGGTTTTTTATTAATATTAAGGTGTGTTACCCAATTCCTTCACACGGGTAGAATCCGGGCTCATTAAGTATATGCGCCAACTAAAAGACTATTGGGCAGGTATAATTTTAATAAATTAATACTTGTTTTAATAGTATTTCAACCGGGTTAGTCCGTTAAGAGCCTGACTGCTTCAACTACTCGACTAAAATGCTCAATTTTAATAATTGATACTTGTTTTATTAAGATTCAAACGAGACAAGTCTATTCGGTGAGTAACATTCCCAACTACATGATTTTATTAAACACGTTATTTTAATGCTTCTGCCGGATCGGAAGCATATTTGGTGAGTAACTGCGCCAACTACCAGACAACCAAGGGATGATATATATATATATATATTTTTTTTTTTTTGAATATTTAAAATTATGATTGACATAACTATGACACAGATGTGATTGTTGAAACACGCATCAATATATTAACGACCTCTCCGGCCTCCACGGAGGATATAGGAGTCGTGACGAAAGCCGTTCGCAAAAGTTGGAGCAATCATCAGATAATTTCGATAGTTTTCATTAGAAGCTCGAAGGCTGGGCGCCGTGTCGACATGTCTCCCGTACGATTTTCAATATTTTCCTTGGAAACGGTAACAAGCTATCAGTTTTTTCTCCAAACCTAGCACATAGCTATGCAAAATAATGACAAACACTATAAAAAAAAAAGTGGGTAAGGTTAAGCCTATTACATTGGAAGTGCAAAGGCTGAACGCCGTCTCGATGTGTCTTCCATACGAATCCCAGTACTTTCTTAGAGAATTGCATTCAACTATCGACATTTTCTTCAAATCCAACAAGATATAACAGAATTAATTACGGCAAACATAAAAAATATATATGCTATAAATTGAATAAAGCATTGCTAATTTAACGTAGTCTTTAAAAGAATTAGATATATAACAGTATTATTAGTAAAAATGTATTCCATTCTGGAAAAAAATAACGTTTTTACCGACTACGGAAGTCGGAATGAAATAAAAATTAGTTTAAAATCCGTAAAATACATTTACCATGCCTCTAGCGATTTACGCAAAAACTTAATTAACAAAATAAAAAAGTTATTTTTTATATATTCCACCGCTAGATGGCAGTAGCAAATACAAACTAACTGAATTTTTTTGGTACTTTTGCATATTAACACGTTTTTATTAGCACGGAAAAACAATTAACATAAAATATACATGCTCATAAAATATTTTGTTTATTAACAAACCATCTACGCACTCGAAATAACAAACAATATTTAAAAAATCACTTTACTGTTCATCGCTAGATGTCATGCCGAATAGAAATCGTTTTAAATTTAAAACATTGGAATTATAAAAAGATGTTTAGAATTTATTTAAATACAATACAGGACGAATAAAAATATTGTTTTAACTATTACTAAGCAAATAAATAAAATGTATTTGCTTAGTTGAATAGTATCAACATATTATAAGGCTAAATCAGAGGTCCCCAAACTTTTTGTCCCGTCGAGTTTTCCTGTTTTTCGTAGACCCTTGCCTTGCCTTGCTAATACTGAATTATTACATTTGACCGGATTTTTTGTCCGCTAAACAGGGTTCCGTTATATCGAGGTTTTACTGAATACCTTTATAAATAAAAAAAAGAATAGCAACCGCACTGAAACCCCTTTCCACGAGGTATGAAGATGGAAAAGCTATCAAAAACCTTCTTGTGATAGTCTATAATGCAGGATAAATAGCAGGTATGTCTCTCTGAAGCCAAAATTGCTGATATCCCTTTCTAAACTGCACCTTCACAGTTCTTCATTAGTGCTTATATCGATCAGTTTTTCTTGTAGTATGACTTCCGATTCTTCAATGTCACCGTATGGATTGATAATCCACTGTGGTATTTTGGTGATGACCTGCTGAAATGGGGTCCACTCTTGTAGACCCCAATTTACAGTTCATGCACCCCCAATTTAATTTTTCGCTGTCATCGACCCCTTGCAGGGCGGAATCGACCCCTGGGGGTCGATATTAACTACTCTGGGAACCTATGGGCTAAATGCACTGTAATAAATAATGTTAAAAATGTTCGCTAGTCACAATTATTTGTCTAGAAAACTAGTATATCGAACTCACTCGATATTGTGTTTATAATACAATATCGCACAGCTAATAGATATATGTTAAAAAAAAACCTTGAAACGTGTCGTAAATTTTAACAGTAGTTGTTATTTGATGATAATGAAAATAATTTTTAGGAATCCCTGAATATAATCCTAGTACCGATACCGAAACTTCGGAAGAACAAATTGGTAGGCAGCATAACATCCGAGTAATCCCAATATGAGACCTTAAACTATTATATAAATGAATTTTTTTCTTATATATCTACCGATTTTTGAAAACTATTCAATAAACAATGGATAACAAGTTTAAGGATTCCCAAAACAATACGTTTTTTCACATGATAATAAATCATTTATAACATGGTAAATAGCTAACACGTAGTAAGTTTGTCAAATATTTGTGACAGAAATAACTAGAAGTCATTATATTTTTATCGAATGAATATTTCTAATATTGTTAACTTTTTAACTATTGACTTTCCATTTTAGTAAGCTAGGTCGGCACCTGAATCCCCCCCCCCCCCCCCTGTGGCATTCAAGAAGAAAGTAAATACAGTGATACCCCGCTTTACGCGATGAATATGTTATGGAAAAATTCGCGTTAAGTGAAATTCGCGTATATCGGGGTTTGCGATTAAACATACATACATAGTCAAAACTCAATACAAAAAATACGAATCATTTGAATCAATCACTTTAATTCTAAGAACACTTTATGCAGTATGACATGTTATTTTTACTGAAAAATACATCTATTGTCTTTTGGGTAGAGTTTCTTTTACGTTCTTGTAAAATACGTTCATAACACCCAACGCTGTTTTTAATTTTCAAGAGAAGTCAATGACTACATTGTGTTCATACACATTCTTAAATAAGAAATTCGCGTAATGCGATGCATTTTAACGCGAATTTTGAAATTCGCGTTAAAGTGAAACCGCGCATAACGAGGTAGCGTAAAGCGGGGTATTACTGTATAATATATATATGCGCATAGCGAGTGGCAATAAAACATGGCCCGCCTACTTTTGTTTTGGCGCGTTCCAATTCCAAAAGTCAACTGCACAGCTAGGGTGAAGATTGTCAATTTTTCAAATCAGTGTTTTTCAACCTTTTTGGATACGCGACCCCTTTGTGGGCTTTTAAAAATCAGGCGACCCCCTAGGCATAGTGCTATAATAAAACTATTTACTTATTGTAGTGTAGGACTTACAAACAAATGTATTATTTGACCCGCGACCCACAGGTTGAAAAACACTGATTTAAATAAAAAATAAATACTTCCCGGCGAGTCCGGCGCGAAGCACTCGTCCCGCCGTAGGGTTGGTTCGACAATGTTTAATTATTTATTAATACAACTACTTCATCATTTTTTGTATTTACTTATATTTAATCTCAGCAAATTTGCAACTATTTCAATATCTATAATATATAGAACGGGAATAATAAATTTCTTTTTTGTGTCCAATTACAGCGGTATAGTATATAGATGAGAAAAAATTACCGAGTGAATGGTGAGCAGGCCCTGCTATACCCAGATGAGTCAGTTTTACAAGCAAAACTTTGTAAACTGCTAAATCCATTTTGATCAATAAATAGAAGATGTGCTACAAATTGTAACGAAATCCTCCTGAATTGTGGACATCCAACCGAAAGCTGCGGGTTGAGTATTACACACTTTCTGGGCCAAGAGCAGCTTTCGTTTTTGATTAATAGATAACGCGGTCAGTCTACTTCAAGTTTATAAATATTTTGCATATCCGATGATTAATAATTTCCCGGTTCAGTCAATGTCGTGTTTTCGTCAAGAGACGACGGTTTTTTTTGCTCTCCCACATAACCTTCTTTTCTAACGCGCACCGTATGCCGCATATCAGTACGGATAAACGTATTTTTATAATTGGTCTCTTGTATTTTTAAGAAAAAGTAAGTGCCACTGTATTAAATCAATTTTTTTCTAATCTGTTCTATTTTTATGCGATATTAGCAAATCTAATTTGTGGTTTAGTGTTTTCTTATTTGTCAATTTGTTTTATTAATCGGCATATCTCACATACTATATAAATTAATAGCAGCCCTGCAGAAGATGAGACTCTGGAAGCCGGTTCATTACGGTTGGGTGAATAAAAACTAAATATAAGGAAGGATTCTGCCAATAGATAAAACCCCAGTCTAGCAGAAGGACGTGTGAGACACGGTGGTCTTACGTACGATCATGCAACATTACTAAAAGTTAAACCAAGTGGTAGAAAATACTTTCGATTAATATCAATATATCAACAGTGCCTATATTTCAAATACAATTTTTAATTTAATTTATGTACGCAACGTAATTCAGTCATGAATTTTAATGTATTGTTAGCCTTCGTGGTACTCATAGTGGACCCTCTGAAAGCAACAGCATCATCCGACGAATATGCATTCTACAAAACGCGTGCGGAAGCCATGCAAGCCAAAAGGCAGCCCATATTGACTACCCAAGGTCACTACCAAGGCGTCGAAGCGATGTTACCTCACATTCCACCGCACATAGGAATAAATCCGTACCTCCAAGATCAACAACCAGCCCTGGAGATGCTACAAGGAGAATACGCTTCCGTCCATCCTGTCAAAGGCATGGGGCTGTATGAGAAAGTATTACTGAAAAAGAAGCCCATTGAAGTAGTCAAATTTCAAGCGAGGCCAACGCCGATGCAGCAGGACATAAACACACATTTGGAGATGTTGCAGGACGAAGTGATACCGGAGAGTGTCCAACATGGCGATGAGCACGACGATGAAGAGTATTCGGAGAACGGGCATACTTTTGTTGTCAACGAAGATCTATCAGAAGCCGCAGAGGATCTATTGCCGCTGGGCGATGACGAGGGTGTGTGGAGCGGCCCGCGGAGCTCCCGAGGACTGCTGAAACACTTCCTGCAGAGAGTGCTGCAGAAGAACCCGTGGGAGGAGCTTAGAAGCCAAGCTAGGAGCGAGGGCATTGACTTCATGCGAGACAGCTATCCGCTACCAGGTTAGTCACCTGTAATCTTAAAACCTTTTTGCTCTACTAAAGATTGATGGTCTTCCCGAGAAAATTTTTCATAAGATCAGAAGCGTGAGGTGAGTCATAAATCAAAGCATCAGTTTTATTCATTGAAAATAAATAATTCAAATAACTTATTATTGAATAAAAAATATTACCACACATCATTAAAGCGTAATTATTTTTAAATGCTAAAAATTGTACGTTTAAATATGTTTTAAGGCATTCATTGAACATTCTCGAATCCCGAGGAATATGACATAGTAAGTAATGCGTAAGAAAACTAGCGTTTTTTTGCATATTGTATTATATTTAAACCTGCATTTTTACCGACTTAATAAAAGCGGTATAAATCTAGAATTATATTCCCAAACATCATTGCTTTCCCACTTAGTATCAGAAACGCATCTAGTGGGGATGTGAGCGATCTATTATTAAATCACGTTGTAATCAGCAGAATCAATAATTACAATATTTATTTTAACCAAAATGTGTATCGATTTCAATTGACTTAATATCCACCTCAGGGTGGCAATGGCTCTAGGCACGCCACTGGCGTGAGTAGAAGGACGAGAAGTCCATTAACCCCGAGTCCTGGGCGACGACCGCGGGGCCGATCCCGAGGCGGGTTCAGATACAAGCGAGGACCTCGCAACCTGACAAACAGGATACCAGGGAAGCTATCAACACCATCGAGCGACAGGTCTTTCAGGCTTTTTAATAAAACAGGTTTCGTTTTCACAGCCCATGATCTTTCCAGAAGATCGTCAATCAAATAAGTGGATACCATAAAGCTAAATGGGATAAAAAAAAATCAATAAAAAATATGCGCAGGCTTGTACTGTGAATTTTAAATAGTCGATTTATAAACGAAACGACTTAAAAACGCCATACATTTTTGACTCACACACATCAGCCACCGCGGCCTGGCACCATAATCTATTCGACAACCGTTACTCAGTATCTGAGTGAAAATTCGGATCGTTATAAGGAAGTGTGTAAACGTTTACCAAGTTCCTAGATAGGCCAACATTTCTGCCTCGCTACGACATACGAATGTTTAAAAGTCTACTTACCCAATCCCAAAAAAATCCACAAGAAAGAGGCAACACTACCGGAAACATACCTGGAACAAAGAAATTACAAAATAAGTAATTTTATTTTATGTTAAATGGAATATATAAATATTAAAAAAATAATTATCAACATACTCAAATAATTTGTAACAAATGAAAGGATTAATTTGCTTTTCCAAAATACAATCAAAGAATATAATATAATGATGTTTAATTTGTGTTAAATTATATTATTTCCTCTTGTTGAGGGACAAGGCATTTGATTCGTGAAGATACATTATTATAATGATAAAAGTAACTCAGTATTTTTGTCTTCACTTTGAGTTAATTAGAATTATTTGCATAACTAGTTTCGACCCTATACACCGGGTCATCATCAGATGCATGACTAAACTAAACAAAAATACAAATAACCTTTTATCAATCAATGAATTTTCAAACCACATTATTAAACATATATTTAATATACAGTGGTTGAATCAACCGTATTTTATAATTAAATCGATGACGATCTCTTCACACAAGCGAAAATGAAGATTGTTTACCAGGCGAATTAATTAATTAAGATGCTTTTTTAACACGATTAAGGTTCGTATATGTTAGGTTATGGCAACTCGAATCTAATGTTTGTAAAATTTCCAATACCTCTACACTGTGTTAAGAAACATGTTTTTTTTTAAGTTTGTTTACGTTAACTCCTCGCACTAAATGATCAATGTTTTCTTTAAGGGGTAACGATACTTTCTAAACGATAAAGCCTGTGTTATCTGTCTTGTATAGCACTAGAGATGCATGTAAATACTTAAGATAGAATCAACCCGTATCCAGCTTTCAGTCAACATGGTTTCGCGAGTTTCAGGGGTGTCGGAGCCCTTCTCGGAGTACGACTTCGTGATAGTGGGAGCGGGGTCGGCGGGGTGCGCGCTGGCCAGCCGCCTGTCCGAGAGCGGACGCTGGACGGTGCTGCTGCTGGAGGCGGGGGCCCCCGAGGGGTTGGTAACGGACGCACCCTTCATAGCCCCGCTGATGCAGCACACCGACTACGCCTGGCAGTACAGGATGGAGCCGGTCGACGGAGTCTGCATGGGTACGCGACGACAAAAACCACACAAATATATTCCTAGTGCAGTGGCTCTCAAACTCTTTTGGCCCACGGACCCCTTTTCATAGTCAAAACTTGCCCACGGACCCCCTTTCATAGTTATAGACTAGTTGGTGCAAGTATCGACTCTATTGCGTTCCTGTATAAACCTACCTGACTCACCGCGATGCCTGTTATTACTTGTATTATATGTACCTGTCTATATTTATATTTTACTTGGTACGTAAAAATCGCTAATAACGTATTCATTGTTATTTCTTTAACTTCCATATAATTAAAAAAGTGTCACAATTTTTTTATTTTATATTAAACCTTGCGCTGACCCCCTGACGTTGTTCAGGGGCCCCCAAATCGATTTTAATTTTCTAAGGACCCCCTGGGCCTGTAGGGACCACTTTGAGAAGCACTGTCCTTGTGGAACATGCATTACCAGAGTGCATCGACCGCTACATTATCTTATTATATATTTTTTAAAAGGCTAAAATATTTACTATAAATATTTCATAGTACAGTTTATTATAGATATAAATTGAGAGATATTAACTTTTTTTTTTCTTCAATTTTGTGATATGTAGCCACACGGTTGGGATAATTTTTATATGTGAGCGATTAGAGCTTTTTCATGAATGGGATCTGAGGCCTGTGAAAGTAAAAATCACTCATAAACTGGGTTATCATATTTTTTCATTATTACTACGTACGAAAATGGAGGTTAGGTTGGGTTGGTTGATTTCATTTATTACAAAAAAATACTTAACCGAATTGCTGTTCATAAAATATATAAACAGCCGAATGTATATAAAATAATGCTTTGATTTAATAAGCAAGAAAAGAAGGCATTCATTTAAGTTGGAATGGAAATGTTGAGCCGAGGAGGCCACCCCCTGCATGGTTGCAGGCATGGAGGGTCAGCGCTGCAGCTGGCCACGGGGTAAGGCCGTGGGAGGGTCTTCCGTCATCAATTACATGATCTACAGCAGGGGCAACAAGCTGGACTGGGACAGGGTTGGTGCCGACGGCAACCCGGGATGGTGAGGCAATGATGATAATATTATCAATTGATTGTATATGAAAAAACTCATCATTAACTATTTTAAACCATAAACAATAATTGTATCAATAACAATAAAGTAATCATCAACAGTAGTGTAATCGTTTATGATAATGTAATCATTAACAATTATGCAATTGATAATAAAAATTTAATCAAGCAAGCAATCACGTAATTGTATTTGATAAAATAATATTTAACTACAGTGAAATTGTTGTGAAGGTCGTCAATGTAAACATTAACGATATTAAAATCGTGAATAAGAAAATAGTATCTATAATGTGGTTCAAAAGTAGATGCGTGATGACATTATCATTAAAACTATTTAAGTTATAATTTACGGGTACATTTAATTGTTTGCATAATACTTCCAATGCTTTATAAAATTAGTCAGAATACACGTGGTTTGTTCCAGGTCCTACCAAGATGTGCTGCCATACTTCTTGAAATCTGAAAAGGCTAACCTGAAGGGCTTGGAAAATTCCCCTTACCACGGCAACAACGGGCTCATGAGTGTGGAGTACCTCCGTTTCCAGTAAAATAACATGACATATCCCTTCCCTTATCGCTTACATATCATTCTGAATCAACCGCGAGTTCACGTTCATATTATTTTGAGCTCGGTATATAACCCTTCTTCAAGGCTACGATACAACCATATTAGTATAGCAATTATTATAAGTATACACAAGATACTGGATTAATTTTTGATTTGAACAATAATGACGATGAAGCAATTGGCAAGGAGATAACGTACATTTATTATATAAATATGAAAGCTTTCGATATGTAAATTTATTTTTAAATTGCATCGTTTTTATACAATAAGAATAATGAATATGAACTACGTATTTCAGAACTCCACTGAGAGATGCGTTTCTGAATGCCGGACAAGAATTCGGACACAAACTAGTCGACTACAATCGGGCAAACCAGTTCGGCTTCTCTCCGATGCAAGCCACCACGCTTCGAGGGGTACGCCACAGCGCCGCCAGGGCTTTCTTACATCCCTTCAGGGACCGCAAGAACCTACACATCCTTCCCAGGAGCCGAGTCACCCACGTGAACATCGACGAAGCAACCAGGTCGGCCGTTTCCGTGGAGTACATTCGCAACAGGCGGAAATACACAGTCAAAGCCAGAAAAGAGATTGTCCTCTCGGCGGGGCCGATAGCTTCCCCGCAGCTGCTCATGCTCTCCGGAGTAGGCCCGAGAGCCCACCTGCAAGAGTTCGGAATACCTGTCGTCCAAGATTCACAAGTGGGTCAAAACGTATACGACCACCTGGGGTATCTAGGACTTACATTTTTGACCAGGGAAATAGGACTCGGTCAGCCAGAAACCAGGTTTAGTACGCCTGATAACATACTGCAGTGGATCAAATACGGAAGAGGGCCTCTCACCATGCTGGGAGGCACCGAAGCTCTCGGCTTCATCAAAACAAACATCTCCGAGGAAGTCACTGAGACTCCTGACGTCGAGCTGATCTTCGGTGCGTTTACTTTGGGGTCAGACGCTAGCCAGTTGGTTCGCAAAGGAATAAAAATATCGGATCAGTTCTTCGACGCTGTGTACAAAGAGATCTCAGAAAGAGACGGTTTCACTATTGCTCCCATGCTGTTGCATCCTAAATCGAAAGGGACCATACAGCTTAAGAGCAAAAACCCCCTGCACTGGCCCAAGATGTCTATCGATTACTTTTCAGATCGAAGAGACTTGGACACCATGGTGGAAGCAGTGAAATACGCCATTGCGCTGACCAAGACGAAGGCGTTCCAGGAGTATGACGCTCGGCTGCACACCGCGCATTACCCGACGTGCACGCAGCACACTTTTGGGTCTGACAACTATTGGGAGTGTGCAATTCGGACTCTGGCCTCGACTCTGCACCACCAGATCGGCAGCTGCAAGATGGGGCCGACGTCCGATCCCGAAGCGGTGGTGGACCACGAGCTGAGAGTGCACGGGGTGAGGAATCTAAGGGTCGTGGACTCCAGCATCATCCCCCGGCCCATCTCTGCGCACACTAATGCCCCCGCCATCATGATAGGAGAAAAGGCGGCGAGTATGATCAAGAAAGCGTGGAAGAAGAAGAAGAATTAATAGAATATACCCTTTATAAATAACTTATTTTATCAAGTGTAACTAACACGTGATACTCTATTAAATATATTTATTTTTAGATACATAGATCATCTGGTCTTAATAATTTTAAATAAACAAAGACAAAATATTTATTTAAATCAATAGCAGGAACACAAGTCTTCAATACCCATGCTCATGTAAACTTGCCTATCGCTGTGTATAATTATAAACACATTATCTTCAATATATTAATCGCCACGTTTTGTTTGATGTTACATTTAAAACTAATTATTATTTCGAATTAAAATCGATTACACGTTTTCAGTGAAAATTCTTGTTGGTCTATTGTATACGAAATGAAAACAGTTCAAAAGTAGAAATTTATTTTTATTATTGATGAGATAAACGAGTTACGCGTTAAACCGTTGCCTCTTTAAAATATTTATAATTGATATAACAAATATAAGCTGAAAATTACATAATAAATTAATATTTTTTTCTCCGCGTGCCAATGTCAGGGTACAAAATGTCCCCTGACTTCTTATTCATTGACTTCGTAGTGTACCTCCGTGGCACGCGATCGGTGTGAATTACATACGTATTTTTTCCAATTCAATAAAAAAAAATTCTGCAATATATCCCTGGTCTGCTCTGTTGTCAAGCTAAAACTACAATCAGCTTAATTAACAACCATGGGTAGAGTGGGTTGCAAATTAGCATAATGGTTGCACCAAGGATGTTCTACGCTTGTAGCAGTCCGAGCTACGGTGAAGCTTTTTCAATATTTGGATCGTACTTGCTTCGTGATTACACTGCTACAAAAGAGCAGTTGAATCCATATAAATTGAATATTTTTAATAAATCTACATTTTGTACGTACACATGCTTATTTTTCTCGTCGTTTGAAAATGAAGATTTTTTTATATAATATCTTTAGGTTATCGCGGTCAGGTGTTCTTTGCCAATTTAACTACAGTATGAGACAACAAAGACAGATGTACTCCGTCATGGGAGGTCGCAAATAGATACATTAAGTAAGCAATCGCATGAAAGGAAAGTAATTGCAAACGTATCTTGCCTATTATGTATCTGGCAGTCGTCTTGATATATGCAAGTTCTATCGAACATCATATTACATTACCGAAAATAGTTTGATTTTATTCCATAAGCGAAAAATAACTACGCTCAGATAGTAAAAATTAAGACGATAAACTAAAAAGTCTGTCACTGAAGAAGGCCAAACGCAGAAAAAGCAGGCAGGCAGGAAATCGAATAAAACGTTATAAATTTATATTACTCGTAGTTAAATTCAGTTTATACGAGGTCCTTCACATTAAACAAAAAAAAAATAGCGGCACCTTCAACTGCTACGATTTCTCTAGCACATCACAACTGAGCATGGACAGTCGTAATGAGCGGTGTATTTTATTCGCGAGTATAAGCTATTATAGAAGCCGCGAAGTCCCGTTGGATCCAATTAACACACAAGCCCGGCAGAATGTAGCCACATTTGCCGATTGGTTTCGCGAAACACACGAGCTTCAATTAAATTAATTATTTATATCTAATACATCATCAATCTAAAAAAAAAAAAAAACAGCGTACTGAGTAAGTACCGCTTAATTTTCAATAGACAAATTATGTACAGAATGACTACAGAACGTATTCACGAAACACCACTGGCTGATATAATCGAATGAATCATCTCGTGCAGAGTGGGCCAGCACCAAAACAGACAGAAACCAATTATTGATAGCTTAGCACAAATTCTAACGGATCTTTGGCCAGTAATCAGTATTATTTTTTGTTTGTTATGGCGCTGATACAGATAACAGGTTAGCAAGTGGCTGCCAGAACGTGAAAGACTGAAGTGTATTCTCAAATACATTTTAACCGCTTCAGTAAGATTTGATAACTGGAATGAAATTTAATTTAGAGTTGTTTATGGATCTAGTTTAGTAAGTAATACTGTTAATTTGATCGCCAAATGACGATTGCACTGTCACACTGGCAAGTTGTTTATTATCCGAAACTTTTTCCATGTTTTTTTCCTTTTTTCCAATTCAAAGCGACTATTTCATATATTACACCATCGACGCATAGTTAAGGAAATCATATATGTATAGGTTTTTAAAATTCATATAGAATAGAGCAAAGAAGGTTATAGATAAATGACTCAAACACGTGTTGCCTCGCCGCCTTTTTGTTGCCGACTGGCGACGAAAATGCGAAAGTTTCTATTTAAAACTAAGTAACATGTTTACTATTTAATATAAACTTATAAAATATTTGAACCTAACTTAACCTGCAGAGATTTTATTGCTCTTCTAAGGTGGAGGGGGGATATAATAAAAATATATAAATAATACAAACAGCTAATAAATAAGCATTTCCATCCTCATAGTCTCATTGTGAAAACAATATTTGTTATACTGGTACATATTTATCTAGAAAATATAATTTAGGGCGCAGAGGCCCGATTGGCAAGAGCACTGGGTTGGGGAGCATCTCAAAATTATTTATCTCTAGTTGCGTTTCAATCCAATTCATATGCAATCTTTACGTAAAAATTGGTGTTAATCATTGAAAAAAAATTTGATGCGGACCTTTCAAATATTCAATAAATACTGTTCTAGTGACTTTCAAGCGATCTTTGCCGTTGAATTTAAGCACGTGCTGAGCGATAAGAGAGCATTATTAGAGACACGTTGCACAATGAGTCGATTAATAAATTATAACAAACACTGTTTTTAAACGAGTACAATTAGTCATAATTAGAAAATCATCGGTATTATCTTTTCCCAGTGATCGTGTATTTACCAATGCATTTTTCACTCGTACAGGTTTATTGTGTAAAGAATATAAAAATAATCGAACACATGAAACGAGAAATCGCAGCCTGGTGCTTTTGCTAATTAAACTACATCACCTAATTAGCCTCAATAGGTGAAGAGCAACGAAGCAAGATATGCGTAGGTGTGTGAGTATGAATCCCACCTGTTACGTGAAATATAATCCAGGACTTTACCCGTTGTTTCAGGAGTTTCAACAAAATAAATTATGTAAAATCTCCGACATATTGGTCTAATAATATAAGAAAAATGTTTTAAAATAATGTTTTAAGACTTTTGTTTATCCCGACTTGCAATATTAAAAAATATTGCTATGATAATCAAAAACAAAAAAAAAACCAAACAATACACTTTTTTTATATTACCACATTTTAAGGCTGCATATTTTTATGTTTGGGTACTAGTACTATTTTTTCGACAGCATTTATGCCAGAAGTATGCATAATGCAATCGAGATTATAATTTGAACGAGTCATTAATATATAAGAGAATTATTGCGTTATTTATTTGAATTGTATCATATAAAATTTATACGATCAGAGCACGCCACTGACTTTTATTGCACAGCAACCACATGCAAATAATATAAATACTACATGCAGTTATCCTTTAAACTCTGAATAAAATGATAATATACATTTTGTTGTCCAGGTAAGTATTATATATTATATTATATTCACTTTATTCTGTTCGCACTGCACAAACAGTCGAAAGAATTTCCAAATACGAGCGGTCAAGTTCAATGAACCAGAGTTTACTATCAGGCAATAAAATCCTTGAACCCAAATCGCAACAACTGTGCGGCAAGTGAAGCTATACGGCACATGCACAAAAACGAGGTTTTCTGTAGGAATTGCATTGGAACGCAGCGAACCAATATATAAAATAGCGTTGGAATTTTCAGTAAAGTGCAGCAGCAAAAAAATATATATATATATTATCCGCATTTTTCATGAATATTTGTGAGAACATTTCACGCACGAAACTAAGATGATACCTCGTCGTTTCTCGTGTTAATATTTTACCAGTTCTTGTTCATAATAAGGGATTAAAATATAAAAACAATAAATCATATAGTGTGTGCAGAACAACGTAATCGTGGTTGCTTGCTCCGAGTGACGCGCACTGACTCGGGCGGTGACAAACAGCAGATACGACAAAACAAAAAGTCACCGTATATAAATCTCTGAAAAATGTAAAGTAATCCATAAATTTGCGCTCAGTCAAATAAAAACGTTGAATCTTGCAGTTTCTGTAGCACCAATATTTCTCATTAGCAACGAAAGCCAATTGAGCAAGTTACATCCCTTTACGCACATTACTTGTCGCATCCCTTACATATCGCGTATTCGAAAACTGTTTCAATCATCGTTGCAACGATGTTTTCGCGAACGATATTCCTGGTTTATGCACTCGCCCTGTGCTGGTTTCCAGTGATCTCCGCGGTTTCAGCTTCCACGGCCCAACAGGACCCTATTTACATTGAAGACGAGGGAAAATATACGGAATTTCTTGATGACGATCCTGAGAACATCCCGATAGTTCCCAACATACTCTTCTCCCCGCTGGCAGCGCCGCTCATCAACGTTTTCAGGAAGAGCCTTTCGCGCTCTTACATCCCCACCAACCCTAGCGATCCTTTTGATTTCTTAAGAGACGACTACCCACTGCCGTCAAGTAAGAAATATTTCAAAGATATCAGTCGTACATCAATTTAAATTACAGAAAAAACTTATGGCAAATTTCGTTTTAAGATTTCTCGGCTACGATGAAGGAGTACGATTTCGTGGTCATCGGGGCGGGGTCAGGAGGCAGCGTGGTGGCCAGCCGCCTGTCCGAAGGTGGGCGCTGGACCGTGCTGCTGCTGGAGGCGGGAGGACCCGAGGGGCTACTCACGGACGTGCCAATGCTCACCGCTGCCTTCCAGCAGAGCTCCTACAACTGGGGGTACCGTATGCAGAAGCAAGAAGGCATTTGCTTGGGTAAGAAAATCATCAGCAAGAATAAATAACATATACACACACTTTCCAAAGCAAAGAGCTAAATATAAAGTACCACGTTCTACTATTGCTTAGATGAAATATATTTCACCTCTCACGATTGTAAGTAGATATTCGTCCTTTTTTATTTTAAAACAAAGCAATTCAAAGATAAGTCACAATAGATATACAAATGACGGTACATTTTCAGCAATGGATGATCAACGGTGCGCCTGTCCACGAGGCAAAGCAGTGGGAGGTACCTCTGTCATCAACGACATGATCTACTCGAGGGGAGACAGGAGAGACTACGACCGGATAGCGGCCGCTGGGAACCCGGGGTGGTAAGGGTCCATTCATATAAATAACTTTCAATTAAGAAGCAATTATCTAAATTATAAAATACAGTCACACAAAATATGTATTTAAACGCAGGTCATACGAAGAAGTTCTCCCCTATTTTCTGAAGTCTGAGAGGGCCAATCTCCAGGGACTCGAAAATTCACCAAAACACGGTAAAGATGGCCTGATGAGCGTCGAGTACATAGCGCAGAGGTGCGTTATCAGAAATTCATAAAACCGAAATGCCATAGACTTTTCCCACGGTTTACCTTATGATTTATTATTTATTTATTTCATTCTAGAACGCCTCTTCTGAACACTTTTTTGGACGCAGCAGTAGAACTAGGCGGCAAGATCGTCGACTACAACCAAGGAGATACCCTCGGGTTCTCCAGGATACAAACGCAAACAAAGAACGGACATCGCCACAGCGTCGCCAAGGCGTTTTTGTTCCCCTTCAGGGACCGCCCCAATCTACATATCCTGCCTTACAGCAGGGTCACGAAGATCAACATCGACAACACGACCAAGACCGCGCAGTCTGTGGAGTACGTGCGCAATAAACTCAAGTACACTGTGAAGGCTAGGAAGGAGGTCATACTGTCAGCTGGAGTGTTCAATTCTCCGCAGATTTTGATGCTGTCAGGGGTGGGACCAAAAAAACACCTAGAAGAAGTTGGAATACCTGTAATTCAAGATTTGCAGGTCGGGCAGAACATGTACGACCACATTGGATTTGCGGGACTTCTGTTCTTCATAAATACAACAGGAATTGCAATAAGCGATACTCAAGTAATGTCGTTTGAGAGCACTAACTCGTGGCTCGAGCGCGGAGTCGGGCCTCTCACGATGATAAGTGCAGTAGAGGCGATCGGATACATTAAGACGAACGCGTCCAAGGAGGAAGACGATATTCCGGACGTGGAGGTGATCCTGTTGTCCACCGGAGCGTCGATGGATTCGACCGGAACTCTGCGAAGAGGAATGGGCCTGTCTGAAGAGTTTTACAATGCAGTATACGGAGATGTAAGGGGAAAACCCAGCTACACGATGATTCCTATGCTTCTGTATCCTAAATCGAAGGGATACGTGTTGCTGCAAGACAAGAACCCCTTCCACGTGCCCAGAATATACAACAACCACTTCTCGGACAGGCGCGACATGGAGACTCTGGTGGCAGCGATCCGCTACGCGGTGCGCCTGTCCGAGAGCCGCGCGCTGCAGAAGTTCGGCTCCTCGCTGCACGCCAGGCCGTTCCCTTCGTGCGGCTCGGCAGAGTTCGGGTCCGACCTGTACTGGGAGTGCGCGCTGCGCACGCTGGGCTCCACGTGCTACCACCAGAGCGGCACGTGCAAGATGGGGCCCGCCTCCGACCCCGAGGCCGTGGTGGACCAGGAGCTGCGGGTGCGCGGCGTGCAGGGGCTGCGCGTGGCCGACGCCAGCGTCGTGCCGGGCCCGCTGGCGGCGCACATGAACGCGCCCACCGTCATGCTGGCCGAGAAGCTGGCCGACATGCTCAAGGCCGCATGGACAAGCTGATGCTTTAGCGATGATAAACACAAGCATTTCATATACAACTAACATACGTTTTTTTTTTGTAATATGTGTATTGAATACACCGAAGCAAAGCGTATAGTTTTAAATATATTCAAAATGACATTTATGACAATAGATAATTTAACATTCGATTGGTCGTAAAAGGGATTTTTTATAAATAAATGAAAGCAACAAAGACAAACTCTTTTTGTGAGTTTTATTATGTTTAATATAATTAAAAATATAATAAAAAGAGCGGTTAGATTCATTTTCAATACTTAATGCATCAGTTTGGCAAAACCCATACAGGACGAAAGAGTTCTCACTTTTAAAGTTTTAAAAAATCTCAGGAATATCTTATGAAACGGAGTACTATGAAATACATATTTACATAATTCATAAAATGTAAGTATACTTCATTAAAATGATAATGTGATGAGACGCACGCTTATTTGCTCCAACATTTCATTAAGAGTAGGTTATTTTGTATCAGACTAAATCTAAGCGCTGCAGCTTTACTACGCAAACGCTAGTCGCGACCTAACAAAGAATTAACATGCAGGTTTAGCGAAACAATAAATTACGTTGAATAGTGACACTTCACTACGGGCCGCGTCACGCAATGACAATTGTTAAAATACCAAATCCCAGAATCTCAAAAACCAACCAACGGATGTGATGGTTAGCAAACTATCAAATACGGCTCACCGATTGCGTTAAACGCTAGTATTATGTTAAATTTGAAATTCTGATAATCTAAGAGAAACGTTAATTTAAAAGGTCTAGGCTATAAAAATCGAAATTAAGCAATAAAGGGCAACTCCAGATGACATTTCCTTTTAGAATAAATAAAAATCCCAGAAAACCTTCAACAGGTTTTCCTCTCAAAACTCCCTTGAATATTAATGGATTAAATATTATTGGTTAATGAAGATATATTTTTTTTCCCTGTGAAATTAAATATTTATGCTCCCGCATCATGATGTGATGATTATTAAACAAACATGTTGTCAGGTAAAAGATGTACATAAATTGTAAACTATATAAACATAGATTTAACCAAAAGGTTTATGAGATACGAGAGATCTATTCCTAAGTCGGTGAGAACTATTTCACCTTTAAGAGATTGTTTATCGTATCCATAGAATTATGAAACCCGATACTTATTGAAATTAAATACAAAATAATAAACAAATTAATAATAAATATGGAAAGAAAAACTTGACATAAGAAAATTTATGTAAACGTAAACGATGGATTATAAACATCGGTAAACTATAAAAAAAAAAAAAAATATATATATATATATATATATATATATATATATATATATATACATTTTTTTTTTTTTTTTACTTAATTGAATTATAAAATTAACTTTTTATCGTATTCAAAAATTAACTTGTAATTTGTATTATTTTGTTGTTACTTTTATATCAGGTTTACAAAATTGATCAATAAATGAATCATTTAACTTTTTGCACAAATAATACCACAAGTGAACAAGTGCACGGAAAAGGTTAGAAGCAAATAAAGGTTTTATAATGTAAATAAAACGTTTTCATAAACAAGATACAACTATATAAAGTGAAAAGAATATTTCTAAGGATCCGCAATCTAACGCATTCTGCACCACGATGCACATGCATGGGAAGCCTAAGATGATGCTGCTGCAACACGCGCTGCTTCTGGCTGCCGCGACACTGTGCGGCGTCTCCGACGGTCGTCTCGCCACGACGGTTCCGTCGGCGTCCCTGACGGCGGTGGACGAGGGTGTCTACACGGACTTCCCCGACAACGACCCCGAGAACGTGCCGCCCCTGCCCAACTCGCTGTTCTCCCCGGCCGTGGCGCCCGTGATAGAAATCCTGAAGAAGAGCCTGTCGCCTTCGTTCAGGCCCATCAACCCGGACGACCCGTTCGACATTTTCAGGGATGACTACCCGCTGCCGCCGGGTAACAACTCCTTGGTCGTGTTTATTTTGTGAGGTTTCTTGAAGAACGGATCTCTGAAGATAATTGGGGTTTTTAATATTGGTTGTAGGTTACTCGGCTCCCCTGAAGGAGTACGACTTCGTGGTCGTCGGTGCAGGGTCAGCCGGTAGCGTGGTGGCCAGCCGCCTGTCCGAAGGCGGGCGCTGGTCCGTATTGCTGCTGGAGGCGGGGGGGGCCGAGGGGCTGCTCACGGACGTGCCCATGTTCCTGGCCAACTTCCAAAAGTCTTCACACGATTGGGGGTACCGCCTACAGCCACAAGGAATATGTTTAGGTAATAACTGCATAATTTGACATTAACGTACTTTTACTCGTGTTCAGTATCTACTGCACCAATAAATTTTATTTTCAATGTTTATTTTACGAGTGAGACACATGAGCTGAAATAATCTGAAAGCGATGAATCAAAAAATTTATTTGCAATGAAAACCAAGGTTGGGAAGGAGTATATAGGATTGACCAGTCTGACTTGACACCGTTTTTGGCATTCACATTTTCAAAACTTGAATTAATTAACATCTCACATATATTTTTATTTCTAACTATTTTATAAAATTCATCATTTATTTTTCAAATTCAAATCTAGATTTTTACAATAAATATAAAAATCCAAATGTCTAGGAATTGACAGAAAAAAATAGACGCTTTCGTCTTTCTAGGGTTTATCTTCAAAATAATCTGAAGAAGGCTTTTAAAGAATCCGCTCACAGACAAAAATGTTCGTAATCTTTTTACCATGAGGATATTCATATCTTTACTTAGTTCATATTTGTTCGTATCAATTCGTTCGTAACTGTAATTTAAAAAATTAAAACTTTCGTCTGTGAACTAAATAATGCGGTACCTTCCCAAGGCGAAATGCCTATCGGAGTCCGCTTCAGCCCTTCTGTATTTTAAGACTCTACTTTTTTTCAAGGGTTGGATGATCAGAGGTGCGGTTGGCCTAGAGGAAAGGTCATCGGAGGGTCGTCATCGATCAACTACATGATCTACACTAGAGGACACCGACGGGACTACGACAACATAGCGGATGCGGGGAACCCAGGGTGGTAAGGATCTATAAAAAAATATGTACCGGTTTCACATTTCTCTAACTTTGGCGCGGTATAACGCACCTTACTTTAGTATTGTTAAATAAAATCTATGAGAAATACATTATCTATAAGCAGGTCTAACGACAAATCAAAACATCTCTCTGTATTTTTCTCTTTCTCATCTCTAATGGTAAGAAAATCAAATGACGATTCTACGTTCACTCATACCATAAACAACGGAATGTACGACATATAATTCATTTGCACTAGGTCATACGATGAAGTTCTCCCTTATTTCCTGAAATCCGAGAAGGCCGATCTGCAGGGGCTCGAATACTCGGCGCATCATAACACACAGGGACTGCTGAGCGTCGAATTTACGCACTACAGGTAACTAAAGGAGGTGAAAAAAACTATTTGATATTGAACTAGATGATTATTTCATGCATATTTTTTGTATATTGCAGAACGCCACTCATGGAAGCATTCTTAGACGCGGGAGTGGAACTAGGCGGCGAGATCGCCAAAGACCACAACCAAGGAGATAAGTTAAGGTTCTCAAGGATACAAACGAACACTCAAAACGGACGTCGCCACAGTGCCGCCAGGGCATTCCTGTTCCCGTTCAGGAACCGCCCCAACCTCCACATACTGCCTTACAGCAGGGTCACAAAGGTGAACATCGACCCCGCGACCAAGACGGCGAAGTCCGTGGAGTACGTGCGCAACAAACTCAAGTACACGGTGAAGGCTAGAAAAGAGATCATATTGTCGGCTGGGGTTGTAAACTCTCCGCAAATTTTGATGCTGTCAGGGGTGGGACCCAAAGACCATTTAATAGAACACGGAATACCGGTCATTCAAGATCTACAGGTTGGGCAAACCATGTACGACCACGTTGGTTTCTTGGGTCTTGCGTTCCTGTTAAATACAACAGGAGTCGACATAAACGCTAACTCATTAACTGTAGACACTACCAACGAGTGGATTAAGTATGGGGAAGGTCCGC
Source organism: Atopsyche davidsoni (assembly GCA_022113835.1). Lineage (NCBI taxonomy): Eukaryota > Metazoa > Arthropoda > Insecta > Trichoptera > Hydrobiosidae > Atopsyche > Atopsyche davidsoni. Next base: position 944,982 of record JAILWY010000011.1, on the reverse strand, counting down.
TTTCGAGTATCGGCACAGCAGAGGCTCTCGGACACATCAAGACGAACGCATCAAACGACGAAGGAGACTATCCCGATGCTCAGGTAATCATGTTTGCCACAGGCTTATCGTCAGACTCGGACGCAACTCTAAGAAAAGGAGCAGGTATCTCTGATGCGATATATGATGCAGTGTATAAGAGCACAGAAGGTTTACCTAGCTATACCATGATTCCGATGCTATTACACCCCAAATCAACAGGATACATGAAGCTCAAGAACAAAAATCCTTTCCATTTTCCTAAGCTATACTACGATTACTTCGCAAATATGCAAGACGTGGAAACTATGATAGAAGCAATAAAATACACGATTCGACTAGCTGAAACTAGCCCATTACAAAAATATGGTTCCGTCCTGAACAACACTCCGTTCCCGAATTGTTTGAATCATACTTTTGGGTCTGATTCATATTGGGATTGCGCTATACGGACCCTTTCGATCACATTCCACAACCAGATCGGCTCGTGCAAGATGGGACCCGCTTCAGATCCCGGGGCGGTGGTGGACAATAAGCTGAGGGTGCACGGAATAAAAAAGCTGCGCGTTGCGGACGCCAGCATCATCCCCCTACCTCTGGCGGCACACACAAACGCACCATCGATCATGGTGGGAGAGAAGCTGGCTGACCTGGTCAAAAAGACGTGGAGGCAGTAATGGATCCCTGAAGGATGATTTCGATTAAAAGAAGAGTCGCACAACTCTTCAAACACAACATATTATCCAAAAAGGAACTTTTTTCTAGTATTAGTTAATATACATCGAGAAACTTGTTCTCGATGCGAGAATATTCTAATGTATATCAATGATTGATTACCTCGATTTATTTGCTGATCTAACTATAAAAAATATATACATGTGTACAAACTTGTTTATTTAATTAAACATATTTCCTACACTAATAAAAAATGACACGATCTATCAAACGACAAAACTATGTTTTTATATAAGAGTACTTCAAATTCCAATTTTAACATTTTTTATACATGTTTAATTTTATTGGTGACTTTTACGTTGGCATTATAAAACGAATTGAAGTGGCATTCGCCAGGGTGGAAGGTTGGCGAAACCGGTCACCGATAAAATTAAACACATGGAAAAATCGCAAAAGTACATTATTTAAAATATTAAAATGGAATTCCACCATGTATTCTCTGTCAAAACTCAAATTCCAATTCTACTTTGTTATTTTTTCGCTGCGGGATGCGGCACGTCTCTCTGGATTGATGTTGGATGCGAATCACACAAGTGTGTGCCGTTGGGGCTACCTTCTCGCTCAGCCAGCGTCAGCTGTGCGCCGAAGTGAGGACCAGGCGACCTCCCGCCGCAGTCAGCACTCAGTATCTGGCCAGAAGACTGCTGCGAGGGTCGCCGCTGCTCGAACTCGGAAGCCCAAAATCGCACTGATTCAACGATCTATTGTGTATTATAATTAAATCGATGATAACAAGTACCTACAAGTGATAAACAGTTTTAACTAAGCCTATCCCATATGGCTAGGAGATTACGATTATCGTTCATTCAAAGTGCTATCGAATTTTAAAGGCTTCTTGAGGCTTAAAAATTATTGTTATCTCCTAGCCATTTGGCTATTCTATTGTATTGTTTTGAAGTGCTTCGCCTCATCTCAGATAAAATGAACATAAAAATGAAGTGTAAAATTGGAGTGAGGCGAGGGACACATAAATCGTGAGGGATGAAGGTTGAATTCCCGGTTCAAATTGTTACGGACTATTTTCATATTTTTATTATAAACGTATTCGATTCCATTCGAGGCCATTTGTTTGCGTCTGCTTCGGTTTAGAAGAATATAATTTGTATAGGCCTCAAAAAAAAACATGCAACATTTATCCAAGACAAGGTTTTTGACTGAATTTAATTATAAAAACGCATAGTTGATGAGGGTCAATGAAATCAAATCAAAATTTGTCTCACCATCTAAGAATTTCATGAAATTTGGCATAAGTGTAACCATATAATAGATATAATAAATACTTGAAAGATATGTCTATGAGATTAAGAATAATCATACGCAAACAATAAAATACGCAAAAAATATCGCCTAAAAATGTATTATATATATATATATATTTTTTTTTTTTTTTTTTTTAAATGTATAGTTTAAAAATGCGGATTTATTCAATATTTAATAACATTTTTTGGTTATGAAATATCTAGCATTTTAGTGTATTTTTTTCACCAAAATAAATATAAAAAATAGGACACAGAGCATTTTATAAATGCCTTAAGGAAATAACGTATTACTATTTATCTGATTGATCGTTATTTTAAATCAGTATATTAAAATGTACGCTCAGATTTTGAATCCACTACACGCCATCGGTACATTAACCTTCGTACAACAGCAATAAAGTTATTAAGATCTAATAACTTTTATAAGGCATTTTTATTAAGGATAAACATAGTTTTTTAAAATTATATTTCATAATGGCCAAAACTTTTTTTCAGCCTTTTAATTGGAATGAATGCACAGTGAAAAAAAAAGTTACGTGAGTGTATATATAAAAATAATTTATATTAAGTATTTAAGTGAAGTGTTTTGAACGATCTTTATATGATGATCCGTTTGTAGGCTTGATAAAAAAAATGGTAAATGTTTTCATGGACGTTAACCCTAAGTAAAAAAATAACGTTATCGAATAAGCGAATTTAAATACTAGCTATAAATAAAACCATGCTATTGATAAGGATTGTGGCGTTCGTGGCGCTCAGTATTGGGGGAGAGTGCGCAGTGGTCGGGGGATCCCAGGGGGCTAAGTACCTGCAGCCAGAGGGGCTCTACACGGAGTTTCCCGTGGAGGGCGCGGACCCCCCGAAGCCTACCAGGAACTCCAGGCTATTGCTGTCGCTGGCCGCGACCCCCCTGCTGGACGCCTTGCGGAGGAGCCCCTCGCCCGCCTACGCCCCCGTCGGCAACGACTTCTTCGACTTTCTGAGAGATGACTATCCTCTGCCGTACAGTAATTAGAAAATATTTTTCAAGACACCTCGCATGGTAACTAAAATTGAAATGATCGCCACCATCATCAGCTGGTTATCGTGATTCCAGGCGTGCAGAGCGAGTACGACTTCGTGGTCATCGGGGCGGGCTCAGCAGGCAGCGTGGTGGCCAGCCGCCTGTCCGAGGGCGGGCGCTGGACCGTGCTGCTGCTGGAAGCTGGGGGTCCTGAGGGGCTGATCACGGAAGTGCCCCTCTTGGCCGCGTACGCCCAGGGCACTCACTACAATTGGGGGTACAGCATGGAAAAACTGGACGGCTTGTGTCTAGGTAGGGAATAATTACGTACTACTCAATCATTTATGACGATTGAATTTGCAAAGCAAAAAATAATAATAATAGCCAAAATAGGTTTTTTTTGTGAGCGCTTTCACTTGTCAAGAAAATTTTCAGTTTGAAGAAGCTTTTGAAAAGTGAATGCGCTCGCAAACAAAAATCTGTTCAAAGCCTGCGAACACATACAAATTGTTCTAAGGAACTCTGGACTATTTCGTTAAGCTATAAGAAATGCTGTCAAACAAAAATACAAATCCGATTCTAATATTTATATGTTTTAATTTTCTTTCGGTGATATGCGAGTATCAATAAGGAACTCAAGTGTCAACAATGTGGCAGACAGATCACTTAAAACAAAGAAATCCTCACTGAAGTAGTGTACTTTCAGGCATGAAGGACCAGAGATGCGGTTGGCCACGCGGGAAGGTCATCGGAGGGTCGTCAGTGATCAACTACATGATCTACACTAGGGGACACCGGCGGGACTACGACCGGATAGCTGCCGCGGGGAACCCTGGATGGTAGACACTTAAGCGATTTTTTTCATTTGGCTAAAATATATTGACCTGTTGTGTTATTATTTAGGCTAAACAATAACAAACTATGAGCTGATTGCAATTTAGTTGGAAGTTATGTCGCTGCGTATGAAGCCAGCTCAAAACCAGTGCGCGTCAACAAACGTGAATTTTTCAAGTATTCTACATAAATACCTTCATCCTTTCGGATGTGACTACCTTTTAAAATATAAATATATTGGGTATAACTAAGAGCTTATTCAGATTTCCTGTCATTTTTCTGCAAGGCTAAAGGTCGTTTATCTGTTAAAAAAAAAACTCCTCGTTCAGATAATCTAAGCTGGAATGTCTCTCGCTCATGGAGTAAGCAATAAAACGGTCAACACGCCTTTATGATATTTCAAACATAATACAGTTACACGAATTATCATAACAAAAACAAAACAGCATATGACGTCACCTACACTTGGACAGGGGACACTGAGCTGGTATGAAATCTACGCTTGATCACTACACAAAGATAAGACCAACGTATAAGGAAACCAAAAAAATCGTTTAAAGTATGCATACATACATATTTATTTTTTCGATTTTTTCATCCGCAAAGTTTAAGTATAAATATAAACATAGATTAGTCATTGTCATTTACGGTTAACGCTTTAATTTAACACGCATTTCTTTTTTTCTTTAAGTAAGTTCTTTGTCTACTGAAAATATCAATTTTTTAAAATAAATGTGTCATTAGAAAGAATGTTATCAGGTTTTCGAAAAAAAAAATGCGTATATTGTATATCATAGATATCCGTGCATAAATAAAAAATAAAACCTAAGCGAATTGTTGAAAACCAAATAATTTATGTCAATATAAAAATTCTATCGGCTTTCAAATTTCAGGTCCTACGACGAGGTGCTGCCATACTTCCTGAAGTCAGAGATGGCCAACCTGAACGGTCTGGAGAACTCCCCGCACCACAACCGCAGCGGGCTGATGAGCGTCGAGCACATCAGATACAAGTACGCAGAAACATTTTAAAATATATATAAATATTAGACCGTGACCTTCCACTTTCTATGTTTATTGTTATTTCGAAAAACTCTTGAGCTAGCAAAGCATAAAAATTCTCGATACTCCACAAGAGCAAAATAATAACAAACAAAAAAATTCTCATACAGGTTGAAATATATATTTTTTAGATAACTATCATCTAGAATTATGTTTTAAAGCTTTCGATATCTGTGTGATTTTAGGACGCGTCTCATGGATACTTTTCTCGACGGAGCAGTAGAGCTCGGTGAAAAAATCGTCGACTACAACCAGGGAGACCGATACGGCTTCTCCAGGGTGCAGGCCCAGACCCTTCACGGCAGGAGGCACAGCGCGGCCAAGGCGTTCCTCTACCCTTTCAGGCACCGGCAGAACTTGCACATTCTCCCCCACAGTCGCGTCACCAAAATCAACATCAACAAAAAGACTAGCACCGCGAAATCCGTTGAGTACGTACGCAACAGACTGAAGTTCAAGGTCAAGGCGAGGAAGGAGATCGTACTCTCTGCAGGGGCTCTCAACTCACCGCAGATACTCATGTTGTCCGGGATAGGACCCAAGGAGCACCTGGAGGAGCTGGGGATACCGGTGCTCAAGAACTTGCCTGTGGGGCAGAATATGTACGACCATCTCAGCTATGTCGGTCTTCAGTTCCTGGTAAACGACACGGAATCGGGCGCCGTAATTGAAACCGCGGTGCTCTCCGTGGAAAACACGCTGAACTGGCTGAAGCGCGGAGAGGGGCCATTTACGCTAATAGGTTGCGTCGAGGGTCTCGGCTACATCAAGACGAACGTGTCGGAAGAAGAAGGCGACTACCCAGACATGGAATTCTTATTTATTCCTGGTGGAATAACAGCTGACAAGAGCGGGGCCGTGCGGAAAGGAATGAAGATCTCTGACGAATTCTTCCACGAAGTCTACGGAGACATCGTAGAGAAACCGTCCTGGACTGTATTACCGATGATATTGCACCCTAAGTCAAAGGGTTACATGAAGTTGAAGGACAACAACCCGTTTCACTGGCCGAAATTTTACTACGATTACTTTTCAGACGAGCGAGACTTGAAAACGTTAATAGAAGCCATAAAGTATTCGATTAGGCTGTCGGAAACGAAGGCTTTTCAGAAATACGGTTCGACGTTGTACAAGAAGCACTTCCCCACGTGCAAGGAACACGAGTTCGGGAGCGACGCTTACTGGGGCTGCGCCCTGAGAACGTTGGCGACCACGCTGCACCACCAGGTGGGCACATGCAAGATGGGCCCCGCTTCGGACCCCGAGGCAATCGTGAACCACGAGCTGAGGGTGCACGGAGTGAGAAGGCTGCGCGTTGCGGACACCAGCATCATCCCGGTGCCTCTCACGGCGCACACCAACGCCCCGGCGGTCATGGTGGGAGAGAAGTTAGCAGACATGTTGAAGGCGACCTGGGCATAGCCGGAAACTGATTACAAGTATGAAATGTGTTTAAATTAAATATATTTTATTGTGAGGTGTGGCAGTACGTTTTTGTAACTGCATTGTTAAGAGACATTTTTATATGTTTAAATAATTATTTAAGCAAAAAGAGACTATCGGTATAGTAATTAATGAGTTGTTTTTTTTTTTAAATAATTTTTCTAATACAAACAATACTATACAAGGACTATACATACTTTTGAAAATATTGAATTAAAATACTTATGGGATTTATCCACATGTTTAATTTTATTGGTGACCGGTTTCACCAACCTTTCACGTTGGCGAAACTGGTCACAAAAAAAATAACAAAAGTATTTTATTTAAAATATTAAAATGAAATTCCAACGAGCACTCTCTGTCAAAAATATCGAATATGTACTTTATTATTGCACTTGTTTGTTAGATATTTGATTTTATGTGAACATAAAACTTAATTTATTATATTTTTGATAAAAAAAAATTTGTTTATTTCTGTTTTGGTGTTTTATTTATTATAGTACCGGCAAGACTTTTTTAAGTTATCGATACTAATATAGAAAAAACTATGTACATCGCACAAGCTCAGCATTTGCAAATAATTAGGTATCCCAGTCAGTGTCACAGTAGCCAAGAGGAGGTGAAGGTTCGAATACCACTTGTATCGATAAAAATATTTGTATAGGATTTTTCTCATCGTTTATCAATCATACACTAGTATTAAATGAAATTTAAATAATATAAATTGTATTGATTTATTCATAAAATATTGTTATAGGCCGAGTACGGCGGTGGAGTGTTTTTAAAACGAAACAGGTTTTTAAATCAAATGTAGCATTTGTGCCTCGCAGTGCCATCTAGGGCTGCACGATGCAAGCGGAATCAGGAAAATAAATCAATGTTAAAGAAATCACCGAGCAGGTTTACAGATGGACAAAGGCAGCTCTGAACAAATCTACTATAATAATATCCATTGTGTGTGTGTATGTTTCATTTTTTGGTTTTCTATAGAATATCTTAAAAGATACAACGCTGATTTTTTACATGTAAGTTTAGTAAAATTTTCCGCAGCTATGTGCCGAATTTCAAGACGATAGGATAATATTTTTATTCATAAACTAATTTAATAAAACTATAAAATATGCTTTAGTTAGTTTCAATATGTACGAATTATAGGATTTTATTGTTCACCGCGAGAATTTCAAATTTAAAACTTTTACTAAAAAACAAATTTTGATGCTTCTTAGAAATTTTCAGTACCAATGTTATTTTTTTATCGAAATTGCGTTAGAAACTATTAATAACTCAAAATGCCTCGGAAAACGTCATTCTGTGACGGGCAACATTTCTAGTATAATTTAAAAGTGAAAATTAAATATTTTAACAATATCAACAATGTTTGAATTTATCAACAACCTAGTAAATTATTTAAAATTACTTAGAAGATATGAAAATAATAAAAGATTTTGTGGCAAAAATTTTTGCAATAAAATACCTGTGCTAGTTAAAAGGTTTTATTACCTTTACTTATATCGCGTTTAAGAAACTAACTCGTTTATTGAATACAATTTTTCACCTTGAACTTTTCATTTTATTCTTTGACTCGTGCAAAAAGAGAGTTTTTATACCCATATTTTTCATTACACAAACTCAAAAACGAAAATAGAGAAATTCATTAATGTTACCGCCTAAGCCACACCTTGTAAGCCCCACAACCTGCGCGCAGGATCAGGGGATAACCATACACCGCATTGTAAGCATAGCCCTAGGAAATTTTATATATTATCCAAAAGAAATTAATTAATATATAATATAAATTAATTCTTCTAACTTGTTATTTCTATATTAAATAATCTAATATATAAATATATTAAAATATCTGCAAATACGCGAATTAAGAAAAAATCATTTTATCAATGTCGAGTGGCGTATTTGACCGCTTCAAAATCGCTATTTAATTAAAACAGTCTTTGAAAACTTGCCCGTTAAAAAGTTTATATTTATTAAATATCTACATATCTGGCAAAAGTGCTAACAGGTTCATCCCTTGCAACGTGACAAGGTCCAACAACCCCGATAGCCTGTGGATTCTACAAGCTTCGGTAACTGTTCTTCTAAAAATAACCCATCCCCCTTTTCCAAGGGGTTAGCGAGGGAGAGTCGCCATTGTTTACTGAAGAAGAGCTCAGACCTACCCTCGTTGTATAGGAATTAGAAGCGTTTTATTATTGCGGCCTCGAGGGGTTGGACACACATGAAATAAATGGGGTAAAATATGAAGGGTGGTTTTTATGCTATACCCGAACAGAGTTTGAGTCACTCTAGTTTATTGCGATAATAAAAAAACAGCCAGTTTTTCCAAATATGGGAGTTCTGTCATTCTTAAGTTATTTTACACATTTTATGGCAGCAAGATTAAAATAAGACTTTTTTTTATAGCATGTTCAGTCCCATTAAGTTTCGATCGAGATTCTAATGTTAACCCTTTGCACTCTTTGATTTTTTCAATTTTTCCGTTTACCAACTCCGAGGTAATTATGAGATTTTTGTTAATAAATTAGATGTTATTGTTACACAATAGCTTATAATCATAAAACAAATTAATAACATATTTTTATGATATTGTTATGATTGTTTAGTTGTAAGGTAGTAAAAAAAAAGAGATAAGAGTCTATCAATAATTTATTTTGCGTACAATTTAAAGTTTAAAATTTATTTTGGTGTGGTATTTTTTTAAAGATTCTCCTGGATGGAGGCCCGGCTTCCTTTCACAGGTCTCGCAACAGAATGTGCTTTCTATTCTTCCTCCATGAACATTCCTATTGGAACATACCATGCAATTTTTATGTTTTTTTTGAGAATTAGAAAATATAAAATGACTTTTACCATCTAAGCGCTGAACAGTGTCACCTGTGGATAATCGCCCTGATTTTGATATCGGAGCACGAAAGTCTCCTATGAGCTCCAGTAACAACTTTTCTCTAAATGCTTTATAGCTTATTGGATTTGCATTATTATTGCATTCTTTATACAATATATATGCATTTTCTATGGAGGTTTCTAGACCCTAGAAAAACAGTTTTCTCCACCATTTTAATGTTTTTCGCATAAAAGAATAGGATGTTGCGTATTGGTCTGCGACAACCACCTCGCCCATATTTATATTATCTGATTAACTAACTGTTCATAAATAACAAACATACTCGGTACCTGTTATTGTTTGCAGGGTCTTGCTACCTGACTCTTTACGGCGGCAACCGCCCGCCTCCGTCGAGTGACAAATCGTAAAAAGTGCTACATTCTCGTAAATATTTAGCTAATAATACTTTTGAATAACTTACCAAAATATCACGAAATTACTAATGTATGTCTTTCACAATACATACAAAAAAGATTTGATAAAATAAAAGTAATAACAATAATAATAAATATACTTTTGCCAAACACTGTAAAATGTCGAGCCCAGCTCGACATAGGAGTTGGCGTGAAGAAACGCGATGTCGAGTCCAGCTCGACATAGGAGTGGAAAGGGTTAACAAACCGTGGACTGCCTGGCGGCCAACTCCACGCTTGCTTTTAGAGGTACGCTAACATAAGAGTACTCATGAAACTGAATATAAGAGTGATGCCTTCAACTCTGAATAAACCAAAAATAGCTTCAGTACCGAAGCCGAGTCGTTGGGGCATAAATCATAACTTAACGCGGCTTAAAACCCAATAAAATAAGTCTATTATCAACCACGGCCAGAACTACGTTCTTACATAAATAAATCTCAATATAAAGATAACACTGGAAGCGTGGTAAATACTAGATATCTAGAAAAGGAAAGAAACAGGTATATTTTGGAATATAATGGTTTAATAAAACGTGTTCTCAACAACGACATTTTTCTTAAATTAAAACAGATACCTCTTATTTGCATTATTGATGAGACTAAACATTTTTCAATCAATATCTAATTATAGTCAAATAGGTCAAATGGGACTTGATCAAACCGATTGTGAGATACGTTTGAATTGTTTCACAACAGCCGAATCTATAAATAGAAAAAATCCTGCGCCTTTTTATTCTACACCAACACAGTTACTATTCCCTTAAAGTCCACGAATAACATAGATATCAAGTATAAGTTATAATATCCGGTTTGTTTACAGAAAAAAAAAATCAATAGTTGTCAAGCTGTTGAATGTTGAATGCGTCATACAGAATGTACTATGCACTATTTTACTGATTACTTACGATGTCGTTTAAATAATATCAATATTGTCTTTACAGTTAGAAAAAAATTGTTGTTGAGTGCATTGAACAAAATAAAGCTTATATATAATAGTTTTTCACTTATTGTTTTACTAAATTACTGATGAATGAACGTTGAACAAGGCTATCGGGAAACCGAGTATAGATGAGGCGTGGCCTACTTTTTATTCAAATATTTATCTAAATAATCTTGAATTATTGTAATCAACGCGGGTCAGGCGACACAAGCACCTCGGCTCGTACTAGTGATGGGAATATTCAAAAAATTTAATTAGTCTATTGCTTCAATTATATTGTTGCAAATGATCACCAAAAAAATATTGCGCGACACAATAACTCCGAAGAAACAAAAAACTAGAGGAAAAAAATATTTTACTAAACACTCGTGAGCCTTTTTAAGTAGATTATTTATATATATATATATATATATATATATTTTATTTTTTTTAATGACAATTGAGCAATGAAAAACTATACAATTCGTCTGAAAAAGACCTTGAAACCAAATTTATCGTAATCACAAATCAATCGTTTTAATAAATATCGACTTTCGTTGGCGTCGATTGGTCCATCACTAGAGGTCATCAACTCACGACGACTGCTGTTTGACCCCGGGGAAGCGATCGTGTGTGAATCGATAGTTGCAATAAAAATCGACTTTCGTTGGTGTCAATTGGTCCATCACTAGCCAGCATCAACTTTGACGGCGGATGATAAGAAGTCGTCGCTATCTCGAGAGAACGTAACTAACGAGGTGCTGACTTCCGCGTGACCCTGGGGGAAGCGACTGTTTCTTGCATGATGTAAATGTATAATTATTTTGCAGTCATTCATATAGTACAAGCTAGCGGAGAAGTGGTAAATACCGAAGGAAAATTGCACATTCATTTTTATAATCCGCCTGTCTCGAGGCACTGTTAAACACCTACCTTACCTATCGTTAAAACACGTTTATAATTCTACTACAACGTGTATCTTTACCACGTAAAGAGTACCGATGATAAATCCGTATATTTTACACATACAAATCTATTGTGCTTCCAATATGTTTTAGGGTAATCGATTATCAGTTTAAAAAAATTAAATTAAATGGTCTAATTTCTTTTTCAATTATCTATTGTCAATAATAATCTGATATTATTTCAAGCACGCTTATTGCGATTACTTTCAGGTTGTTTCACAGACAGCACACAATTAGCGTACTTCCATTCAGCCTAAAATAATCTGAACAGAACGGTACCAAAGTCGTTGCGCTCTTCCAAATACAAACATTTGCCCGTTTCGCCGAAGGATTGAAGTAGTCAGGAAACGTCGTGGATGTGATGTGATGAGTGCAGGAATGATGTAAGGTTGGAAATGAGAAGGCTTTGCGTATTCTTAATATATTCAATACTAGCGGATACCCGGCGCGTGCTACTACGCTAAATAAAGAAATAAAATACTTATTTATTTGTTCAAAAAAAAAAACAGGGAAATTTTGTTTATTTATTAACTTTTTTATCTTAATGCTAGCGGATAAACAATACAGAGAGTTTTTTCGGTAGGTGTGTAAACATAAAGATTTTTCGGCGATCTGACCCATCTGAAATTGAGTGATTTCATCGTTTCGATTTGAAAGCTCGAACACATTGTATTCCACATTGATATATGTTTGAAATGTTTTTGACAGTATTGGACTGTATGGAACAAACCATCTGTTATCAATGTCAATATCAACCTTTCTTAATTTAATGGTGGTGGTGAATCCTCCATCATCTGGATTTCGTCGTCTGAATTTCGGATATCTATCCTCACCAGTTTGAGTTTCATTAATCAAATCGCGTGGATATCTTTTCGTGCATTTGCCGTCTTTTATGCAAGACGAATTCATATTAAATGCTCCGCATGGGCCGTGAATCATGTTCTTACAAACAACGTCAAAAAGTATCGGATCATCATGTTGATTCGGTAGTTCAGCAGATTTGAGTTAGAACAATTTTTTCTTTCAGACAAATTAGACTATGAGCGTGCGGTAAACCCCGTTTTTGCCATTTAATCGAATACATGATTTTTTATCGTGAGAACCATGAGTTTTTGTTTGAAAACTCTAGCTGTCAGATCATGTCTGTGATGCGATGACTGACCAGGCGATAGCAAATCTTTGATTTCCGACCAAGCAGGATTGCACATTGTGGCAGCCTGCATTATACAACGGCAACGTCATACTAATCTTAACAAACATCAAGATCAGTGTTTTTTTGTTGGCAGCCTGCATTATCCGCCAACATGACACTGTTTTTCTTTTTGAAAAGTATTCGCGACCGCAAAATGTTGAAACTTTTGTATGGGAAATGTCGAAAATTTACTTTATTATTAATTGTTTAATTTGAGTGGCCTAAAACCACCTCAGTATTATTGGCTTTCAAATGAAACAGGTTTGGGGCACATCGGTTCGATGGTTTTAAAGCTTAGCGCAGCCAAATAATTGCCCTTTTTTGAGTTTGTGTTTTATATATATATAGAAGATAGATAATAGATAACTACACTAGATGGAAATATACGTGGTTACTTCTTCGATGCCGCGAGGTCTCTCTGGAGAGACGGGGAGGCCGCTTATATAGTGTCCCCACGCATTCGTGGATGTCATTATCAGGAAGTTTCTAGGCTCGGGGGATGTCTTATTTCGGGTCGTTAAATATTAACGCGTTAACGCTGGCCGCTGCTTAAAAGATGTATGACTCATCTATGTATGACTCAGAGATCTAGCGATGCCGCTACACCCGCATAAGCTTTGCTGAAATATTTTTGAATAAAACATAATGCCAACGTGAAAGGTTGGCGAAACCGGTCACTAATAAAAATAAAAATGTGGAAAATCACTCAAGTATTTTATTCTAAAATATTAAAATGGAATTCCACCAAGTACTCTCTGTCAAAAATATTGAATTTCTTTGCTGAAATCGCGAAAAAAAATCAAAAAATATAAAAAAACACGAATAGGACCTTTTACACGCTTCGTGACACAACATGCAACCGATTTGAATTCAGCCAATAGCGTCTCATTGTTTTGGGTATTTTATTTTTTTTATGGTTTTGCCTAAAATGTAGGACGCCATTGGCTGCAAGTTGGCGGCGGCGATTTGTTGCACAAATGTATAACGCTGTAGACTGATAGCAAATCGGTCGCATGTCGTGTCGCGGCGTGTGTGTTGGCCTTTGTGAGTCACGAGCGTGTGGATTGGGCGGCGAGGCGGCGGGGCGGCGAGGAGGCGAGGAGCTGGTGGCGGCAGGGAGAGGAGCCGAGGAGCCGAGGAGCCGAGGATCGATGCGGCTGTCTTGGCAGAGCTTCTGGCTGGAAATAGCCCGAGTCCGCGCGGGAGATGACGCCAGCGGCCGCGCCGCCCGATCCGCGGCTCGCCGGGGAATTGAACCAATCAACTCGGCGTCAATAAACACAATTAAAACCACACAACTGTTCCACGTCCGATGCACGCACGCGCTAATGAAAGGTAACACCTAATAATTTAGTTGAGTGTGAACGAATTACTACTGAATGGATGTTGTGTTCGTTTTAACCGAGACGCTACTCGATCGTCTGGTTTAATTGGTGATCCTCCATATAAAGGTTACAAATATGAATATTTGAGAGGTGCTGCTTTTACAACTGTAACTGTAAAGTCGTGAAATAAAAAGGAGGCCACAGTGCCATTAAGCCTAAGCTCGCTTTGTACCTGATTTAGTAAGCAAATATCCGTGGCGCGGTATTTAATAATAATAAAACATATTTTGAGAAAAAAAATATGTTTGGAGTTCTTTGTGCCTGAAATAGAGTCGGATCTTTCAAGTGGAAGTCGCGCATATCGGGATTTACGTTCATCAGAGAAACGATAAAGCGTTCAAACCCCAAAAGTCTTACACTAACAAAAAATTATTATTCTTCTATCCAGGTAGAGATCAATAATCCGATTTTTTTTATAATTCAATAGTTAATGCTGCAAATGTTTTATTATTAATGATGAAATACATTGCGACGTATATATACCATTTGAATTTTTGGCATTATTCTACTTGTTTATCTTTGTATAAAAAAAGCTTCATATTTCAATTAAAATGTTTTTTTTTTTAATAATAAAAAACTAATTTTAGCAGATTTTGAAAGAATGTCAAATGCGTCAACCGGTTTGAGTAAAACTAGTAAAATTTATTATATTTAATAACAAAAAATCTGCATCTTGATATTGGTTTCTACGCTTCAAGTACTGAAGCCATGTTTTACTTATTCGTTAGTTTATAAAGCATTCGATGAAAATAGCTCGAGAACCAAAATCTATCAATGATTATTTATAGATCAGCATTTTTAAGCCATCCAGGTTTATTGTGTAAAAAATATATTTCAGTACGTTTTTCGTCGTTTCATGAGAGGACCGATTATGTGAATAGGTGTGAGCATCAAGAAGAGAATAATCTCAACTTGTTTTAATTTCGTAGCATGGCTTGTGGGCTGTTCGGCTGGGAGCGGAGGAGGCGGGGGGCTGTCGTGGTGGCGCCAGAGGGTTTCCCATGGGGCGCTCAATCGGCTGCGCAGCCCCGGAGGAAGGGGGCGGCGGCGAGGATCTGCGGCGCCTACCCCCGGGGGAGCCCCGCTCCCGTCACGCCGGCACCGACCTCCGACCACCGACCACCGCCTCCTTCATTGATCTCTGATCAATATGTGAAAAATAACCACCTTCCTACCCGAGTCCCATTCATATTCTGAAGTTCTCTTTTTGCAAAAGAATAACTGTTCAACAGCACTAAAATATAACGTGAAAATTAATATTAAACGTTAAAAATGCACTTTCGAGAGGTGAAAGACACCCGGAGTCAAAAATAACGCAGATACCAAACTAGTTAGTCCCATCTAGGCTGCCCACGCTGTTTAAACGCAATCCGAAGGAGTTTCTGCGTCGTTTCGTGACCGTCGACGAAACATGGATCCACTGGTACACACCAGAGACCAAGGAACAGTCGAAACAGTGGATTTTCGTTTTCTGGGATTCACAAGGTGTGATCTACATTGACTACCTGGAGAAGGGCAAAACGGCTCCATTCGGCGAAGAAAAAAGTGCTCTTCCACCATGACAACGCACCGGCTCACACCTCCGCCGTCGCCACGGTCAAATTGGTCGAATTGCACTACGAACTGCTCCCCCATCCACCATATTCTCCAGATTTGAAAAAGTCACTCGCCGGGCAGAAATTTAAGTCGAATGAGGAGGTCATCGCCGCCACGGAGGCCTACTTTGCAGACCTCGAGAAAACGTATTTTTCAGATGGATTAAAGAAGTTGGAGCATCGCTAGGTCAAGTGTATCGAGATAAAAGGAAACTATTTTGAGAAATAAATCGCCACTTTTCCAAAATTTTCGTTTTTCTTTTGTAGGCTAAGTACTTATCGGACCGCCCTCGTACGGTCGACCAGCTAGTTTAGACATGACTTTTGACCGAGAGGTTCGATTCTCGAGGAAATATACCCACAAGTGTTTTCACAAATGAAGAATGCAGTCCGTGCGTTTAAAAAAAGCATTGCACGTCCCAAATATCTTTTTGTAAATTTAAAAACGCATGTTGGGTATAGGATTTGTGTGTAAATTGTCGATAGGCGTCGATCGCCATAACTGACGGCCGAGTTCCGAAAGATCGGTTATGTTGAACGGCAATCAACCAGGCCGTTAATTTAATCGCAAATATTGCATAAAAATTCATTTCGATAATCATTTACTATTTCAATTGTACATCGATTGTCACAAAAAAGTGTGACGCATGTGATCGATGTCCAATTTGATAATGCTTTTAGTATATGGGCGTTAGCCTTGCAATGAAATGACAACTTTGTTTTGTAACCCCATTGGCTTGGGGGAATTTCATTAAAACGCAGAAGGTATTGACAGACATCACACCCTGTGGCGTTAACCTATATTTCATAAAAATTGTGAAATGAATGAGTCATCAATATTGTAATCTAATATTACACCTAGAACAACTGGCATGGGGCGTATTTCTAAAATAAAATATCTGACGCAATGGATCTAGCTCGAACTCAAATAGAATACCATAACTATTTTAATAATCCAAGTAGTATTTTTTTTTTAATTTAACGAAGGTTAACTTAAAATAGCCGCTATGGTTAATCTTGTATCTTATCTCTTGTGGAGTATATTTAAGATTCCGTTGGAGAGATGAAGCCACAGGTTGCCTTAGCGACGATTCTTGAAATAATAATGTCACATTGAAAAATGCAATAAAATATTGTATTTGTTCGTATATTCTTCAATTGAATAACAAAGAAAATTTTGATATTTATATATTTTATTAATTAAATAAAATTGTGTAATTGGCGACGTCAAATTTTCACTACTCGAGTGGACGTGTACTCAGAAATGAGAGCATGTGAAATTATCAAGGTTTATTATTTTTTTTTTTTTATTGTTAAATAATTTTATTCAGAAAATCCACACCATTCTTCGATATGCATATTTTTGAATAAATTATAAACAAAATGATTATTCAATTACTATACGTTTTGGATCATTGCAAATTAGCGATCGATTATTTTGGCATATCACTGAAAATGAAGTATTACCAAACAAATTGACGGTTACCTATTATATTGGCTGTCAATCATAATAAGCTTTAAAAAATCGGTAACGATCAAGAATAACATATATGATAAGAGTGAATTGTATTATTTTTATCAAGTATTTATACTCGATAACATAGTTTTTTTTTTGATAAGGAGCGTGAATAAGCGTAACAACCGCGTGTTGTTTAATGTGGATTAAGTAATGTTTTGGTTAGCTAAATCACTGACAAGGCTTTTTATTTGCTTAATACATAATATTTATTAAAGCGTTAATGCACAGAAGAGTCTCCACGAGAAACAGAATATACTGTGACGTGTGTTTACGACTCTCACGTGTTAAAAATAAAACGCCTCCTCCCAAAACAAATTGATATACCATTATCGGCGTTTTTGATTACATGTTGAAATACAAACAATAGAGGTGACATTTATACTAAAACAAATCTTCCTCAGTATTGCATCGTGTTATTCTGAAGATGATGGTGTACATTGTGAAGGCGCTTAGTCACAATTACATAAAACATTAGATAGATGATAATCCAACACCGACTGACCTGAAACAATCAGCGCCTCATTCGGCCCCACCGTGTGAATATTTCCCATCTCTGCAGCACAAGTCACAAGTCAAACAACACAAACCGACACTATAACACGAACACACGTGCGGACTTCAACTGATAACACATAAATAATACACAAATCGAAATCGACAAGGCAGACTGACAGTTCTCATAGTGTTTAGAAATCAGCCATTCTGAAAACGCTTCCGAAATATTGTGGCGCGCGCACACTCCGCTCGTATCGATAAGCGTCCTATTATCGACAACAGCTAAAGATTTTGTACATTTAGCTTTGAAATTATTATTTTAATTCTAAATAATTTTGCATTATTTTGTATGATTTTTAGATCTCGCAAAAAAATCAGTTAAAATTTTTAAATTATGAAACCTTGCGCCCGCATTGAAGTGTAGCTCTCTTTTGCGTCTCGCGCGATACGTCAGTAAACACACAAGAGCGAAAGAGACAACTAAAAATGTTGCCATGTTGAGGTAGAATTCGTTGTACGCATGCGCATGTTGGTTATTCCAAGCCACAATGGCGGAGATAGGTTGTTTGGTCTCCTAGTACTTAGAGGTTAATTTAAGAAATAAGAATATTGTTAAGAAAGTAATAGCGACAAGTAACCCATAATTCATTTGGCGATATCCAGTTCCTACGATTTTAAGTATTGTGTGTACATAATATTCTATACTTAATGCTAATCACATCATGAAACGAGCTCTGTTTGTATGAATCATTTACTTGATGTTATGCATCATAACTACAGTTGTATTGTCAACTTCAAATGTTTTTACAGATAATTTGACGACTGCAATTGAACACGAGAGGTTCAGCTATTTATTCCGCCCTTGATCATAATCATTTCCTTGACAATGTCAGAAAACAGCGATCTGGATCGACAGATAGAACAACTCAAAAGATGTGAAATTATCGTTGAAGCGGAGGTCAAAGCTCTTTGCGCCAAAGCTAGAGAAATTTTAGTGGAAGAAAGCAACGTCCAGAGAGTCGATTCACCGGTCACCGTAAGTAAATCATAATGTTACTATTCCCTCCAAAGTATCTTCTGTTGCAATTTTATGAAATCATCACCTGCTCAAATCTGTCATCACTGGAGCAATGTGATATCAAACAGGTTTCAAACAGACCTTGAAATCCACTATTTCATTAAACATTAATCAAACTCTTAATTAAGGGTGCTATCATATCAAGTTCTTTGTCCATTGAATTCATTCTAGACTACCATTGGTGAAAGTTTCTAACAGTATAACAATGGGTCTAAATTAAGTTGTTAGGTTATAAATATTCAACTGTTTTGTTTTCATTATTAGGTTTTTGTTTATACTGACGATATCTATTTTATGGTTATTTTGAGAGTCAAATCATTTACAAAAAGAATTCAGATATTTTAATGCTACTCATCTTCAATAACTAGGCAAAATATACAAACATCATTCGGGCATGCCTTACAATTTTTTTTTCAGGTCTGCGGAGACATTCATGGCCAGTTTTATGATCTTAAGGAACTTTTCAAAGTGGGTGGTGATGTACCAGAAACCAGTTACCTGTTCATGGGTGACTTTGTCGACCGAGGCTTCTATTCCGTTGAAACCTTCCTTTTATTACTAGCACTTAAGGTAATTAACTATAGCACAATCTGAGACAAATCGCAGTCTGATTCGGTTTGTACAAAATAACACTGCATGTTTCTCTGCAAATTACTTAATTTAAAAAACTTTATCACCTCGTGTTGCTTCTCTTGTGAAGAAATGTAATGAATGAATTGAATGTTTACCGAGTTTGTAGCTTAAACGTCTGTGACAACTTTGCAGGTTCGCTATCCTGACCGTATAACTCTCATCAGAGGAAATCACGAGTCCCGTCAAATCACACAAGTTTACGGCTTCTACGATGAATGTTTACGGAAGTATGGATCGATAACAGTATGGAGGTATGCAATACTTTTGATTTTAAATTTCTTTTCGTAGATGCTACAACCTCTGATCTAAACATTTGTTTTGATCTATGATATTCGCAGGTATTGCACTGAACTATTTGACTACCTCTCCCTATCTGCTATAATCGATGGCAAAATATTTTGTGTTCACGGAGGCCTCAGCCCCTCCATACAAACCTTGGACCAGATCAGAACCATAGATCGGAAACAAGAAGTGCCACACGATGGACCCATGTGTGATCTTCTCTGGAGTGACCCTGAAGGTAATATAAATAATTCAATCCTAATCCATTGAATTCTTAAGCTTTCTCATAAATTAAAAATTTCTTTCCTGCAATCGATTTTTCTGAATCTTAATCTCGATAGGGTGGAAACATTAATAATTATAATCTAATTTTACTTTTACTAAAAGGTATTATATCTGAGGCTTTTTTGCCTGAAATTTATTTTTCGAACCCGAATTTAGAACCCTTATGTTTTATAAAATCAATAAACATTATTAGTCAGATAAGAATTAGTCATTATGTCTCTTTTAATCTAATATCAATAATATTTTTTACAAATTGTGTAAATAAAAAATAAAACCTAAAATTTGGCTTTTTTTAAATATAATATTTGATTCCAGACACACTGGGATGGGGCGTGTCCCCCCGTGGTGCAGGTTACCTTTTCGGCTCGGACGTGGTGTCCCAGTTCAACACAGCCAACTCCATCGACATGATCTGTCGTGCCCACCAGCTCGTCATGGAGGGCTACAAGTGGCACTTCGATGAGACGGTACTTACAGTGTGGTCTGCGCCCAACTACTGCTACAGGTAATCTCTCTTTTTCATTATTTTATGTGTTTCTCATGATTTACTTTTATTACTATGGAACTGATAATTTAAAATTATAATTAGAGTAATATGAAATACATACTGAAAAAATTTTTTTTTCTATGATTAATGTTAAAATTCACTAGACACAGATCTACCACATGTAGTAATTGGCATTAACATGGTTTTCTTGGACGACTTGACAATTGGTTTATGATTGACTACTTATGAAATCTATGTCACAATAGAATAATTTTTAATTATTCTCTGATACAACTAAAAATATAACATATTATTACAAATATTTTTAACAATTCGATTGTGAAGTTTTCTAAAATCCAGAATTCTTGCAACTATACTATTGTAACTAATTCATTATTGTAATTCGTTTGTTCTAGATGCGGAAACGTAGCCGCAATCCTGGAGCTCAACGAGAACCTGCAGAGAGACTTCACGATATTTGAAGCGGCCCCACAAGAGTCCCGCGGCATTCCATCCAAGAAGCCCCAGGCTGACTACTTTTTATAATATTTCAGGAAGTGAACTCCGACTTGTGAACAAGAAGTATGTTTATTTTGTAAGCAAGCACTCCGAGAAGCCTTCACTTCCTCATGATTCATTTAAGACAATTTCCATAGTTCCCACACGTCATTTTGTAATATTTTTTTATGTAAGTTTAGCAATTAAATGATAATTGTAATTTTTAAGACTAATGTATTTAGAAGGGTTCGTTAAAATAATAAGAATTCTTAATCATTCACTTTGGTCTTATATTTGTCAATGAAAATACATCAAATATTTCCTTCTCCTTTTCTGTATTCCTTTACTGTATAGATACAATTATATTTTGTTAGTGTATCATATCAATTGACATGCGCAGAACTCAAGGTTTTCTAGAATGGTCTTAAATAAATGATTAATCTAGAATATTTATCTCCACAGGGTCAATACATAAATAACACATTCAAATTATTTTTAAAATACATGTGAACACATTCAACAAAGTGGTTACCAATTCCAGTGCCAAATCAATTACTAAAAATATATTTTTATTTTATTGGTAATTTGTAAAAAAACCGATGTTTTGCTTTAATAAGAATAATAATTCTTTAGAAACATTTCTCTAAATAAGTTTTAATATTTAATTCTGCTTGTATGTATCTAATAATTTTCATGAACAATCGAAAATCAAAGACGGTTTTTCTACACCCTTTCGAGTTACAGATTAATTATTACTAATCAAACGTAAATAATATAAAATATACATTATGAATATTTTATATAAATTATCAGTCAAATAATATACTCGTATCTGATTCAGCTTTGAAATTGCTATACATGTCTACAAATATAACAACCCGATTTTACTTGTACATAATATTGCCAGCAATAATTATGTATAGGCCTATGTCATGAACTAGATGTTATGATAAAATTCAGGTAAATTACAGGTAGATAATGAACTCTTGCAATTCTTGTCCATCACAAAACTTTGTTTTAAAATTATCTTTATATAAATAAAAATATTATTAAAATAAAATGATTGAATATATTATACAGTATTTGTTACAATTGGCTAATTTAAAACAGATCTATCATCATAAACTTTCGCAAACTCTTGATAAAATATCCCCACATTTCTTAGATATCTTGATATCAGCTTCTTTGTCAGCTCTGGTAGGCCCGATGTTCACAATGACGATAGTTTTTTTCTCTTCTTTGGCCTGCAAGATTATCCTGTACCCTGAAAAGGTAGACAAGCTAGAGCCGAGGACCAACACAGCGTCACTGTAGGAGACTTCGTCCCTCACTTGCTGGGCCCTCTGTTTAGGGACATTGTCTCCAAAAAATATGATATCTGGCTTTAGGATGCCTCCACAGCAACTGCAAGAGGGAACTTTGAACCCGGTAAGTTGCTCCTGAAATTGAAATAAATAAGGTTAACAAAACAATTTTTTTTTGTTTTTCAACAATCGACAAAACTTTACTGTTGCGATTGATGAGATTAAAATTTGAAATATACACTTCTGGAAACCTGTTTTGTATTTTCTACATTTGACAAAGTGTTGAGAAAGGAAAATACACCACAAGTAAAAATGAACTGTTACTACCTTCCATTATCATAGTTTATGTAGAATATAACTATTGATTTTACTATTTATAGTATCTAATTACTGATAAGTTTACATCTTCTTAGGCAAGTGCGTGGTTATCAATAATTAATGGAAATGAAGAGCTTTGAATTATATATGTTCGTAAACTGAATGCTGTAAATCAAACCAGATTTTTTAATATATAGAACATGCAAAATGTTCAGAAAATATTTTTTTTACACATGAGTTGCAAAAACAACACTGGGAGTGATTTTGAATTGCAAAAAAATTTTTTTTTAAAGCCTATCTATAAATTAATAAATTAGATTTATTGAGTATATTACTAAAAGAAAACGGAACACAAATACTGTTTTTTATTGAAAATATCCAGAGTGAGGACTCATATAACACTAATAAAACATAAGCTTGGCACTATGAACACAGAAAATATGATTACTTGGTATTCTTACTTTACTGGTGATCTATTTATTCATCTATGAGTCTGAAAAAAACCTGAGCGTACCTGTGACATCTCCACATCACCATCAGGCCTGATCATGGTTGAAGTGGTTCCCATCTCCGGGTTTAGCTCTGATAGTATATGCTGGAATTCATGCCTTGAAAAAACATTAGTACAGCCAAGGCACATGACCCTGTAGGAAGATCCGTGAAGCTCAATTACATTGTTTGAACCAGCTTTTGTATGAAGGTAATCAACATTTTGAGTTATAATTGATGACACTTTTCCTATCTGAAATAAATAATACAATTTATTATATTTTAACAGAAAGCACTTAGTACAATTGCCTGGTATTTTTGTGTCTTTGGAGAGGTTAAGTTATCTAGAACGTTTTTATTTAAAAAAATAATTGCACAGTAAATAAAGTAACTACTGGAAGTAAGCGCACCATTGGCTTGCTCTCCTTCGCTGTTCTATCGAGCAAGGCACACCTGAGATAATGATGATCATTATTTGATAAAAATTAAAGATCTTACATTCTCTAAGTAAGTAAGTGAGTTATGCACTATATTTGGTAGGAATTGAGAGAACCTCATCCACCCAACATAATTGCGGGCCCAATAGCGCTGCCTGATGGCTGCTGATTTCAAGAACTCATTGTACTGCACCGGTTTGTGGTTACTGCGAGCGTATAGTCCCACGTCCTCCGAACGATAATCAGGAATTCCTAAAAATACACACCAGACTTGGAGATTCTATACCGGCTATTGCCGAATTTTTTTTTAATGATATCTTTTTAGTTATCATTTCCTAACCTGATTCTGTTGATATCCCAGCTCCTGTGATCACGGTTATCTTTTCGTGTTGTATTAAAAAAGATTGTAATTTATAACAATCTGTGTCATTAACAGGTTCATGTTTGGGTACATAACATAAATTATGGCACATTCTAGTGTGTCCACTTATAATACGCATTAAAGTGCTCGGTTGGAAAATTGTATTTAACGCCATTTTTATGATTATATTTAAAGCATCTATTAATATTTCTGTTTCAATAAATTAAGATTTAATTAAAAATAATTCTTAATTTAAAATAATTTACTTGGATTCATTTTATATTTCTAATAACACAGTTTTGACAGTTCACCTGACAACTGACATCTCTGCCTTTGGCTTATCAAAATAACGTACCTTTGTCTATTGCCATTATGCGCTTTCATTGTTTATGGTTGATGTATCTTTTGTTTTTATTCTTACCAATGAAAAATACCTAATGAAATGTGTATTCCATTTTCCGTACCTGACGAAAGATTATAATTACTTATTTGTAAAAGTTTACCCAAATAAAACAATTAAATGTTCAAATTATCTGAAAATATATATTTTATTGAAAACAAATATTCTTATGTGTGAAATTTTACAGCAAAAAGAGATATGCATTAAACTTTTTTAAACATTTCAATAAATTTAATAATTGAAATATTATTTTACTATGCAGTGTTCAACACAAACATATTTCTTAAATATTTGCTTACAACAATTTAAACATACAATAGGTATAAATCTTAATAATATTTGTACTATTTAATTAAACTTTCTCTATTAAATCAATGTTATTCTACCATCTACTCCTTGAATAATGGGACTTTGTTTTGCTATGTACTTTTCCAATAATTCTACATCTAGTCCCCATGTCTTTTGATTTTTTTTATGTTCTGAAATAGCCTGAAAAAATTACAAAATTCTTAAAATGAGGACTTACTTGAATTTTAACTTAGCAATAAATTGTATATTTATTATTGTTATGCTTAATGTAATTGTAACAGTGAATTTTGTTTTACTAAAATGATTTCATACCACAAAACCATCTCCGCCACCAATAAGAAAATTAGGAGCCGCAACACGATAGGTTTCCTCTGGGTTGATGGGAGAGAATAACGGAACGGCACACTTTGCACATTTAACAAGAGCGCTTACTACTCTTGATCCCACAGGATTAGAAATTTTATACACAACTCGAATTCCTGGAAAAAAAGGATATTAAACCACTAATCTTAATAAAAACAATAAAATACTAAATTAAGATCTGTTTGTGGAACCATGTCTAAAATGTTGCTGATCTGATAGATTATAATTTCCTACATAAATAAATCCGACCATTCTGGGCTACCAAAAAAATGATAATATTTCCAATTTCTGGAAAGACCTGCGTGTCAGCAAATATTTTAAGCAAACAACCATTATTGCTTGTATAGATAGACATCCCGTTAGTTGTGTCCATTATTTAAAAAATATGAATCAAAAATTTACCTGACACTTGAAGTATGCGGTGTGGAATAAATTCAGTTTGTGAGTACGACACGGATACTGAATATTCCAATGCTTCTAAAAGATATTTTCCCTTCAATTCAACAGTCTGTAAAGTATTTCCAAATGGTTGGGAAGTTATCAAGTCTGCGTATGTGATCTCTGCTCAAAAAGAAACATTATCATTGAATATTATATTAAAACTTAAATTTATTTTCTCAAAAAAATTCAATACGTACGTCCTTTTTCAATATTTGTTCTGATCCCGCCTGGATTAAGCAAGCAGATCGAAGCGTATGTCCAATGATCGCTATCAGCATGTGATACCAACTAAAAAAAATATTAGAAAATGTGTAACTAAGTCATTTTCATTTTCACACATCTATAAAGTGAGAAAATTGGTATTTGAAAATTCATTTCTTCTTTTATTACTTCAATTGTTTTACTACTTTTCTGTCGACTAAAATATATTGTTTTGTAAATTATTTTGTGTCATTATAATATTAACATTATTTAAATGTCATTAAATATTCAAGATATTTTTAAAAGAATAAATCACTGCATGTTACTAAGCAAATAATTAACTCAAATTGAATACAGCGTACACGGAATGATAACTTTAATTATTTATTTTGCATAATTTAGTGTAATTTTTCAAGTATATTCACATTAAACGGAGATTCAGTTCTGAATACCTCTCTTCTAGAGGATATTTGACTTCTGTCTCTGTATTCTTTTCCTCTTGAACCTTCATATATGAATAATTTTTGGGCTGCATTTTGGAGTCAGACAGTAAAATTTTGTTTTTAACTTACGCTAGCAACAAACGCATCTCCTAGAAAACTTCCAATGTTGCATTCTCCGAAATAGCAAGCAGACTGGTTGAGGAGCACGTTGGTGTTGCCAATATTCCTCCTTCCCAGCTTGTCGACTTGCTCCTTGTAAGGCTCAAGTGCTTTGAGAACATCAGCATCTGAATTCAGTGAAAATACAATATCAAATTATTTTATCTGGAAGCAATAAATGAGCATTTCAGTCAAATTTATTTTATCTTTTCCCGTATTTTATTAGTTGTTCTTGTAAGAGGTGTGTATCACAAGTAAAGTAAATAATATTTTCCCGTATTTTTACTTTATGTAATCATGATTTATTGAGAATATTAAATCACAATCACATTCAGATTTTAAACTCACTGCATGCCATTGAATATTATAAATTGCAGATAAGTATTTTGGTACTTGCTCTATTATTACGTTAAAAAAATATATATCTCACTTGGTTTTACAGAAAAGTCCAGGTAGATTGGCTTCCCCTCCCAAGACTTTATTTTTCCACTAGCATCAAACTTAATTGAAATGTTGCCGAGGTACTTTGTGAATGCACTTGCTGTAACGACTAATACCTACAAAAAATATTGTAACAATAAAAAAAATTGGAATTCTCTTCAAACACACATGTTACATTTTTACAAAGATTGTAGCATTTTTCTACTTTATATTGAGTGGGATTTCAGTTAGGCCTAGTAATATTGTTTGTAATTAGGTTTATTTAGATTTGGTGTTCTTTAAATAGATTTGATGAAATTTTATAATTTATATGCACTTTTAAAATTTTGCATTTTTGTGAGATTGGCTTAAATATAGAGGAATTGTAAATATTTTTTTTTGTTTTAAAAAGCTCACATCTCGTGATCAACCAGTTATTTGCAATTGCTTTGTTGATTACATATTTAAAAAGTGTTTTTGTTTACCGAATTTCCACTGGAGTGTTTCACAACAGTAGGGTAGTTTCCTTCTGCCACTTCTCCGCTTGGTGAAGGCCCAGTATACAGCAGGGAGTGGCTGTGTCCTCCCACAACCACATCCACGTTGTCTCCAGTCTCCTGGGCTATTTTCCTACGAGCATTGTATAAAAATTTCAAAAGTCAAATTAAATAATTATCATGTGAAAATGAGACTCAATCGAAACGAGTGAACAAACTTTGCTTACTCAGCTTTCACATTTAAAAGTTGCCAATCTCTACAAAATTAACCTTTCAAACAAACCATAATTAACAATACATCATGCAGATTGCTTTAAGCGCTATTTTACTGATTCACAAATACTGAATTATGAGAAATTAATTAAAATTTACTAGACAGCACTGCGATACTTACTTATCTACATTGAATCCACAATGAGAAAGCACTATTATAATATTGACTCCTTGGGCTTTGAGAAGAGCAGCTTCTCTGTTGACGGCTGCTACCTCATCCGTGAATTTTAATTTATCCGTATTGGCGATTTGCTAAAAATAAATGTTTATATTATTGCAAGACACCAATATCTAAGTTATCAATTTATAAACATATCCATAACACGATACCAGCGTCTTTCTCCGAGTACTCAGTGTATTTATTTACAAAGATAAACAGTTGAAAACTTCCATGTTACAATTTACCTTTGTGTATACATTTTTTACATACCAATTTGAAAAAAAATATCTTCTTGCTGCAAATCACAGAAAAATTCTAAAATTTTACTCGTGAAATCAATAGCCGTGTCTGTCAAAGTCATATTGACTCCGTGTTTAGTCTGAAGTGAACTTTGAGTGTGGGAATTTTTTGCTAAATGCGACATGTAACTAACAATTCACAAACAGTACTTTAAATGTAAAAAAACTGAGATTTGTTTTAAAAAAATTTCATTTTATTGGCATATATTTTAGGAAAAAACTATTTACACGACTATTTAAAATCAAATTGTTGAAACAGTTAAGAGATTGATTTCAAGATGATTTAGTTGGTCTTATTTTTATGTGTGAAAAAATATGACAAAAGCATGTATCGATCTTCGGTCATATGTATATAGTAATGGGTCTTTAGGGCAAAAGAGCTCTTGTTCTGGTGATGAGTCTCAAAACTCCCTTAACCGGTAAAATGCACTCGACATATTAACACCTTACATTGATGTGGTAAACGTGTAAATTTTCATATTTTGTATTGAATAAAGTATTGGTATTGATAAAGTTTTAATTTAATGTTGCAGCTATACGCACAAAGAACGTGGAAAGGACGACTCCTATGATTCCAATCTTCCTCCCATTCCTCTCTATAACCAAACTCTTCTTGTAGAGTCCCTGAATAGTCGGCTCCAGAGAGTCGTCTATGTTAGCAGCCAGCATGGGGGCAGTCAGAGCTTTGAGGTACGGAGTCACCCCCGCTACATTGTGATCAAATTCATGATTTCCCAAAGTCTGAAAATTAAAATATAACATAAACACACTGGCATTAACTTGACATTCTCTATCTTAATAACCATCCAACAGCCAAGGACAAATATCTGACTTGTCGGGCACAACTGGCATAATTGCATTAAAATAAATGTTTTTAGCTGTTTTAAAATTAAAATGTAAAGTAATATTTTATAAACACAGTTAGTGTTTGAATGAAATGGAAGATGGGAAATGTTTTTGTAAAATATATTTTTATAATAAATTTCCTTAATATTCCTCTCTTAGAACTGATATATGAATCTAATTTTTTTATTTTATTAAATAATTAATTTCTTGTTTCATGTGCAGAAATGAAAAAGATATAAAGAAAATTAATACCAATGACACTTTTCATCATGAATATCGGGAAAATTTCTGTAAGTGAACTGATTAGTATCTACTTGAATATATTTCCTCACGTGAGCATCCAAAGATAGCATGTTCATGAAGTGAGAGGTCACATTCCAGCGCAGAACGTTGTACCAGAGGGTACCCTGAAAGGAGTCGCCGGCATTGAGCACCACGGAGTCTGGCCGCAGGGTCTTCAGATTCTCGATTGCAGTGTATAGGCGGCCAAATCCACCGATGCATGTTTTCTTTTGAATGCATTTTGTGGTGGATGGGTTCATCTGCTCAAACCTGTTGACAAATTACACATTTGCAGATATTATATAAATGCAAAGTACCCTATTTTTTTACTCCGGAGAGAATTTCATTTTATATAAAAAAAAATTATTGATGGAAATTTTACTGTATGAGAAATAGCCCTCTAATTTATTAATTTAGTCTTGTTTATCTATTTTTATGTTAAATTTAAAAATAAAATTTTAGTATTGCCATATCCAAACTTAAGTTCTTTAAAAATATATAGTCCATGATTTTACTACTTTTGAGAATAGGAAGTTGCAACTCGGACAAAATCCATTAAATTAACAATAAAAATATAATTGTGTCTTTCCTGTTACGTCTCTGGCATTCGCCTTGAATGCATAAAAAAAATTGAAATCCTCAAAAAAAATTCACGCAGACAATTTATATTTTACTTATTCTAAAAAAATTATTGCCCTACCATGTTTCAAATTCAAAGCTAGTGGTTTAAAATAGTTTGATTTAAAATGTATTTTTTGTTGAAAAAGGAATGTACGTAAACGATTTATACATTAAATGTGAGATCATTGCATGTCACACGCAAAGATGCCGCATTTTAAAGGCTAATTTTATGAGAAAAAAATATTTTATTATATTCAACTAAATTGCATATATTTCTAACTTTTTTATACTCTTTATACGTAAGCGATTTCAGTAGGTACAGCTCACTACACGCGTTGCGGTACAACTGACAATCGACCGACCGCCGATTTTTTTTTTGGGATTTGTTGTCGCGATTGAATTCCGCACTGTTTTCCAACTTTATGTGATTTTAGTCAACATGGTTGTAAAAAAGTTAAACGATAGCGCTACACACCATACAATTTAACCATTGTTGGATTTGTACTTTATAGTAAGTGTCATGTAATCTATACAACCTAAGAACTGCATGCCCTTAATAAACATTTTTGCAAATATATATTTACAGTTCGCTGTAATTTATTAATATCGCCAGTTTCACGCGCAAGACGTAACAACCTGCTTTCCGACTCACTTTACCCCGTTAAAGCACAAACGCCGCAACTTTTTTTTTAAATATACAACAAAGGCGTATTGTATAGTAAAGGCGCCAGCACACGGGATGGCCCTGATTTGATCATTTTTCTTATTGATTTTGTGTCTATTGCCTCGCGTGTGCGTGATTGACTATTTTTACGTTAACGTTATTACGGCAGACATTCAATGATAGATAAGTAAGTTTATGCGGTGAGGTAAGATTTCAGATTGTGTAAGTCATATTTGCTTTTATTTTTTCAAACAAATTATACATTTTTCGTATCGTTCCGTAACGTTTTGCCTATGGTGTACCTAAGCCCAAAATTCTGTTTTCTGAACACACTAAATCTATAATACCTGAACAAACACCTATAATATATTTTTCAAAAAGATTTACAGCACAAAAAACTCCAACAGTACAACATGTTTGCGAGTTAGATTTAGCAACGGTTTGTTGGTTACACACTTGCATAAAACTATTCAAACTTTCACAGTTTTCGATAGCCAGTAAGCTTAATCCCACCTTGGTTGCTTTTCCTTCGATTGCCATTACATGCTTCAAACTGCTTGCTCGTTTGATTTTTTTCTATTGCGGCCTTATACTCTTACAAACTAGCACAGTAATAGACTCATTGTCCTCAAATCAACCGAGGTTGAATTCTCCTGGTCGTGAAGTTTGCATTAGTGAATAGATTTTAATAATCATGACAGTTACTTGTTCGCGGAATATATACGTGACTTTCTTCTTTAGAATCAAGACCTGAATACTTAAGTTTTATTTTGCAAGTTGTTGTTTGAGCATGTGAACAGTTGTTCAGATTTATCTCGTTGGGTATTCCCGAGTCGAGTGTCTTAGACTCTGTCACTTGACTCTACTGGAATTGGACAGTATTGTAATTGGTATTCGAGGAAAATTATAAACAGGGCTGTGAGTAGATTTTTTCAGTATAATAAAGGTCTTCGAAATACTGTTTCTGGATGCGATAAATCGATGCGCTTGAAATGTGACTTTATAGGACTAAGGTAGACCGCAACTAAAATAAGTTTATTAGCGTGCTATTAAAGAATTCGACAACTCCCAAAACACTAGAGCAAGCTATAAGAAGCAGTTAGGTGCAGACTCCGGCATTTGCTTTTTTTTTTCTCCACTTGAGAAGTTTTTCACCATTTCTACGTTATAGTGTAACGTTAGCAATACTGTCGACGTTCTATCACTTCGACGGTGTTGCATTTTGCTTGATATGCGGTTAAACTGAATTTATGGCGTGTGTGTAAAAGTGTTGTAAGCTCGGTTAGTCACTTGCGATAAATTGCACCACAATCAACTCATTTATATTATTGCTGCGGTAATCATGCATTGCATGAAAAACCTTGCATTTCGAGCAGACGTCGGCAAACTTTGTAGTCCCAAGTGCAAATATGAAGTTCCCTGAAAACGACTGAAACGTCAGAACATTGAATAAGCTAGAACGCGGTGTAACACCCAAGAACCGAGTTTTTACTATAAAATATATTAGTTAACTCAATGCGCCCTTTTGTCGGTCACTTGCTTTCAGTAATAAAAAAATCCCATCGAGACTCCTGATGGTAGAGAACTTGATCTGCTCGCGTGTCCAGCTATTCGCTAACCTATATGGACTCTTTATAGCTAAAAACAAGAACAGCGATCGGTCACGCTTCCCAGAACTTCCTTTCAGTGATATTATATACATGTGACGTATGAAAATAATAAAGCATGAATAGAACACAAATCCTATTTTATAATGCAATCCAAATCTATAGTTAACAGTTGGAATAAATTTAATTTTCTCGGTGGCGCGCAGTGAGTCTAATATCAAGGCAAGCAGCGTTGTTTGCTGAAATAAATTAGACAAATTACTTAAAATATAACCACGAGCGTGTATCAGTTTAGCGTAAATTTTAATTAAGTATTAGAGAATAATCGCTGTTTAAATATATTTCAGTATTTTCAAATATTTTCTTTATTGCATTTTTGGACAGCACGCTATGACTATATTGTCATGTTTCACTTTTCCAATGAAAAATGAAACATAAGAAGATTAAAATTTAAGCTATCCTTTATTTGACATATTGTATCAATTTATACGGAGATGAATAAACAATTTATCAAAAAAGAAAATAAATCATAATATTTTTTTTGTTACTTTTGATACTTCTCTAAGTGATATTTCATTTATGTCAAATTAAAATAAGAAAATTTACTAATGTAAATTCATGTGCAGATGAATAAGTAATATTTATTTTGATATGCGACGTCATCATGACATTTAGCAAATATTTTATTCAGCTTGAAATTAGAATATTGATCTTACTTAAAATAATCTTACTTGTAAAATAATAAACACTAATATTGATAGTGACATTCTAGTTCACTCTAGTGTGGAGTGATTTTATAAAACGCAATATAAAATAGTAAATAGTAAATAATAGACAATACGAAAGATAAGTTCGCAGGCTTTGCGACCGTTGTGGTGAAATCAATTCTTGGTAGTTAAGCCACGTCAAGTATCAAATTCGGTACTGTACCCACTTTTTAAGAATCGGAAGATGTCGCCAGGCCATAAAAAAGATACAAAAAAAAATATATATATATATATATATATATATGGGTATATTAATCATATTAGTTACATTTCCCGGTACTTCCCCGTTTCAATGCTAGCGTTACGTCATTACATTCTAATCAAGAGAAATCATATTCAGTCTTACCAAAAAACATTTCAAACGTCGCAAAACTATAACAAAGCTTTGTCTATCATTCCAACTTATTGTGACAAGTCACGTCAAATTGCAAAATGCTATAAATATATATAATAATATCAACAAATTATTCTCGGAACTTTTTCTAGTACTTTCCCGCTGTGATATGACTTCAATAAGAAAATAATCAAATTTTGCTAAAGAAAGTATTTTAAAATACTTTTTTGGCAATTTTCCTTTGCGTGAATAGACTGTTCGCCGCTAATAGGTCTATTTTGCCCCACGTGGGTGAAATAGACCGACGACAAGTTGAAGAGCATTTTTTTAAATAGCAAACCAAACTAATACAATACGTATATAGTATGCAAGTCATTAAACTATTTTAACTATACCCCAAGAATATATTTTTTGATTAGCAAACAATGTAAGTTGTTGAATTAAGTCAACTTCAAATGGAAAAATATTTTATCAAATGCCACCAATAAAAACTGAAAACAAAAACTCATCTGATGTCGAAGTCAATTATAAACTAAAGACAAGTTCAGTACAAATAGAAAGCTCATTTAGTTTGAAAATAATTGTAATTTATCCGATATGAAAGTAGTAGTCGAGGTTGAATAATAATACGATGAAAAAAAAGTTCAAAAATTTTTTAATTTTAATTTGTGTATGGATTTGTAATTTGTTAAAGTTGAATAATGACACGTTGATGATAAGATTCAAAAAAAAAAAAAAAAACACAAATCTGAATTTCTGATACAGCTCCCAAGATCACAAATACAAGCCAAACAAAATTAAACAATTTCACAACAACATTGGGTGCACATCACATAAACAGCGAGTACTAATTTTTTTCGTATTTCTTTTTTTGTTGTAATATTCCCAAATCTCGTGCTGCCTCACCTGGCATGGAAGTCGTTGAAGTGGACCAGCGACAGGTCGAACAGCTGTTCGCTGGTGACGGCTCCGTGGGCGGCGAGGAGTGCGCAGGCCAGCAGCAGCGCGCAGACTTGGGGAGCTGCCATGACGACTGTGCGACCGTCCCGCCAGCGCGCGACTGCCTGACCGCGTGCCCGTGCCCGTGCCCGTGCCCGTGCCGTGCCCGTGCCTTGACGCGTGCCCGCCTCGCTATCGGCGCTCGAGGCAGGGGTCACGGGCTCAGGCCTGGAAGCAATATAAAAATATTAAAAAATATATATTTGATAAGCTAATTTTTGGCCAAATGATTGCGATGCTATGAACGTTTTGAATCATGAGCACATTCGCCTCGCAAGGACCTCATGAGACTACTTCTAAAGACACCTACGACGGTTTATATATGCTCCGAAAAACAATACAAAATATCCATCATTAACTTTTTTATGAAAACACTTGTAAATTCAATGAAAATGCATCCAGAATTTGTCATATTTAATAAAAAATATATATTTGTTATACACATACTTAACAATTACTTTATCTTATCTTAATACTTGTTTTTAAGTGTGACGTACACTCAATAATCTATCGACATGAAACATCTTTTATTCTTAAAACAGTATTTTCTTTTTATAAGCAAATATTAAACGAGTGTTTATGATAAGGTATTGGAAATATACATTGTAAAATATACTGAGCGTGAACCTGATTTATTTGCAGCGAATATTTTCACGTTTTCTTCATAATTATTAATGATGCACATCTTCAAGCACGGAGCACACATTCACAGACAAAGCACTGAACGCAAACCTGATGCAAACAATAAGTACTTAATCATAAGATTTTTTATCTTTACCCATTAACCACAGAATGTATATGTGCAATAACAGGTAAATCTAAAAAAAAGTCTCTAAAAAAACTTACTTTTGCTCTTACATAATTTTTTTCTAGATCAGGCCCATAAAATTTGATAGAAAATATTCTTAGTACTAATACACTTCAAGAGTGTGTATTGTTGTTATTTATGATAATAAATGTATCCATATATGTTTAGTATTATTTTTACTTTAATAAAATGTATAAGTTTTATAAAATATATGATTAAAGGGAGGGATGGAAAAAAGACCTCAATTTGGAATGTGGATTACATATTTTTCGTTCGTATTTTTTAGGTATGCCTGTTATGCAGTT
The DNA here is from genome assembly GCA_022113835.1 of Atopsyche davidsoni. NCBI lineage: Eukaryota > Metazoa > Arthropoda > Insecta > Trichoptera > Hydrobiosidae > Atopsyche > Atopsyche davidsoni. Next base: position 909,874 of record JAILWY010000011.1, on the reverse strand, counting down.
GATTAATATGTGATGCGATTCGCTGACTGCACACTGACAGCCAATGCTGCACAGGACTTCACAGTTCCGAAGTTAGCCGAGCTAACCAGCTCTAAACACTGAAAAAAATTGTCTGTGGTTCACCAATACTAGTTTTGTCCACGTTTCACCTTCTTCCCGGGTATCTTCAGGCAGTCTGATAACTGAGTGTATACTCAGTGATCAGCATTTTAAAACCTTGTAAATAACTATAAGAACTTATGTCTTTGTACTCAAGTACCACAAACAAATTCAGTTAGTATTTACTTCTATTCTTCTGTATTTTTTTTTTGTTATCAATCTACCATTACCAGCTATGCATTATATTTAAACTGCATGCAAACGTCTGGCACAACGCAAGTGGCTTTTCCACTTATTCCTCTGGTACTTATTTGAGGAGACCTCAGGATTTCTCTTCGCCTTGAAAGAACCAGGTCTGCTTTTTATTTCATAATTGCACAATATTTACGTTTAAACACAAATAAAACATTTGAAAAAAATATATAATTTTTTAGGTGACTACGATGGTAATAAACCAAAGTTTACGTAGACCTGGTTTAATAAAAGACATAATGCAGGTCGTATGTCTATAGTGACTTGTGATTGTAACCTTGTTTAAACATAAGTAAATAATAAGTTTAAAAACATGCGTGAAATCAGTTTGTTACCTGTCATGTCAATGTTTGATTTGCTTCATTGCACGTGTACAGCTCGGTCACGGCTTAAATATCAAATGAACTATTTATTGATATTCAAGACATTTTTTTTACAAGTTACTGTGAATAATAATTTTCTATTTGTTTAAATGTATTTAGTCCAGCAAAACAGTCAAAAAACAGATAAATTCAGGTAAAAAATATTTTGCGAAATTTTATGAAGGCTATTTTAAGTTTTTATTAAAAATAAAAGTTCTGCCATTTTCCACGATATTTATCACGTAAATGTAAATATGATCGGCTTGTTATTTGTCTTTAGTTTTGTATGATTAGTCTGTTCAATTTCATGAAAAATCTTTAAAAAATTTACTCTTTTTTCTGAAGGTCAAATTATAAGCCGCTCAGACAATAGCTTTTGAAGTTACTACCAAACACCAATTGAATAGCAGTAAATGTTTTTGAATAAAAAGATTTGATTAAAAAAAATTCGGATATTTTACAATAACTACTGAGACTAGTTTTTTTTTTATTTAAGATAGAAATTTTATCAAAAAATTATTTTGATTATAAATTAGAGATAGAAAGAATTGTATGGTACAAAGAATAAAAAATAAGTGCATCAATGACACACAGTGCAAAATTTAAATTATCAGTTAAAGTAAATGAATAAAAGAAAAGTTATGTATATCATTTTTAGAAACAAATCATAAAAAAAACACTTTGAATGTTGTTATTATTACTAATGCGATCGAATCCAGTAAAACCAATGTTCACTAATAGAATTCGGATATATTGATCTCACTTTGTGTATTGGTTTATATTGGTTGTAAATTTGTGTGAATTTGATTACTTACATATTAAATTATAATTTCGGAGATCTTGTATTTTCAAGTAAAGTATTTTAATAAAAAAAAATCCTCGAGTATATGTATATAGAATAAAATTAAATACTCGTCAAGAATACCGGTATGTCTGTAAGTGGCTCTTTTTAAGCGGTTAACTTACCCACTTTTGGTTAAATATTACATTGACACGTGTCGATTTATTGACATATATCAATGTTTAGTAAAAAAAATTGTTTTCAAATGTCATTCAAGCCTCAATTATTTTGCGACCTCATTTTTTTTACTATGTTAATAAACTCATAACCGGTCATCGTTCAAATGAAGAAAATATGGGCGACCCGACGGTTAAGGGCCTAGTCCGCATAATCGAGTTTTTTTGATCATTTTCTAGTCCGTTTTGCGAAAAATTAACTGCACCAATCGAAAAAATTTAAATGCAAAAAGTTTGATACATTCCTTCTTCCGAATAAAATATATTTTTATTTCTTATAAATTTACTATTAATATGATAAATATGTGTTTTTCCGATTGAAGTGTAGGAATTTGGAGATTCATCTGGTCCATTTTACAAGAGTCCTCTGGTGTGCCAACCAGATGTTTAGGACTCTTGTAAAATGGACCAGATGAATCTCCAGATTCCTACACTTCAATCGGAAAAACACATATTTATCATATAAATTTATAAGAAATAAAAATATATTTTATTCGGAAGAAGGAATGTATCAAACTTTTTGCATTTAAATTTTTTCGATTGGTGCAGTGGATTTTTCGCAAAACGGACTAGAAAATGATCAAAAAAACTCGATTATGTGGACTAGGCCCTTAAGGTACTGGCTACTAGCGCAGCCTCCTCCACCACCGCTGACAACTATGTGGCTCTCATGTTGTCAGCGATACAGTATGGTATTTCGTACAACGTAATCGAAATACACGTTTTCCTGTTCAATAATAACACTATCATGAATATATTTTAATATTGTAAAAAATATATATATATATATATATAAGTATACTCATTATATTATTTAAATATTGACATTGGCTATAAATTTATATCTATTACTGTATTTTCAAAAAATGATTTCCACAACTCGAGTATTGTTGTACGCACGTGTGACAGAGGTGGACGGATGTCGGACATTAATTTTTCAGCTTTATTGACGTTAAAATACGTTCATAATGTTGTATTCCACTTTGTTACTTTTTTTCAGAACCGTTGTAATTTACTCTTTTTCAGTTTAATGACAACGCGAGGGCTTGACAGCGGGCTCTGGAGCGACACGACAAAAACGGGCCACAGCTACTGCTGTAAATACTGGAATTACACGTAATAATATTTATTTTTTCATATAATGATTGCGATAAAAGAAACCTGGTGGTTTGATCATAATTCATTGCTTAGTTTGGCAAAACAACGCGAACCAGACACCATTGAAATAGAAACCGGTGACTACGACTTGGAGAGGTCTTTATCCCGCAGTGCGCAGACAGCAGCTATATTGATGGCTTATAAAAATCAATTAGAACGAGCTACTATACTTATTTAATAATAAACGATTATTCGAATATATTATAATCAAAACAAATTCAATCAAACATATGTTATATATTTTTCTTTTCTTCTATATATAATTTTATTTATATATCCGATAGTTTTCTCCTTTTTTAAATTCTCAATAAATAGTTTATTCAACTGGTTTTAAATTTACATAGTCGCCCCTCTTTATTAAAGCAAATAGAACCCATTGAGGCATGCCACAATTTCATATATCCCTACCTGAGCTTAATCAAAGATATAGTGAATAAACTGCGCGGATTAAGTAAATAATCAATTGTATCGATTCGTTTATTCAACCGGTTACGGTTTTTATTCGTTTATTTTCAATCGTGTTTTTTGTGACAATTGAACGGTTATTCTAGAAATTACGGTCCATACGTCCCGTGGTCCAGCCGTTAGCACGCTTGCTACTAATGAAATAAAACATCCCCACGCTTCCGAGAGATAAAATCGGTATCAACAACAAACATTTTAAATATTGCAGCAAAGCTATCTAAAATTCTAGCTTCTGATTGGTCAAAACTTTTCACGCGAAGAATTCGCTCAATGAAGTTTTCTTTCTTTTCGTCGTCTTTGCGTCGTCAAAAGCAGGAAAATATCCAACAGGAAAAAAAAACATTTTATTATCTATTCTTTGAAGCGTTTGTTGTTCACGCTGAATTTTAATTTCGGATTTCCGCTAATTTGAGCACAAAACCAGCTGGATTCAATTATCAAACTCGAGTTATCTTTAAATGCAGCAATCTGCCTCCGAGAAACTGGAAATTGCAAAAAATCACCGTCGATTAAAAAACGATTTGTAATTAACCTTGACCGCACTGGCAACACTGATTTGCTGGATCTGTGCGCTCGTCACTGCGTTACAATGTCTCTAAGTTAGAATTCGGCCGGGTCCTCCGAAAATGGATATCGATTGTCTACGCGTCGATATTGTAAATAATACGGAGAACGACGAACGAAGAATTGTAACGAGGCGACAATGCCATCCAGCGATACTCAACATTTTTATCCCTCTTGCCACATATATATGTTTGCTATGTTTACGGGCCGCTGCAGCCTTTTTTTCATGCCATCCATTAAAAACTAGTTAATGGGCACCTAGTTCTACATTTACTCCCCATGTAATAAAATAAAATACAAAACCTAAATATATCCAAACTGTTATTTAAAAATGAGTGTAATACGACATCAAGGTTAGAATCAGTAAGCCGATTTATATTATATATATACCTAGGTTTTTTTTTTTGCATATTTCATTTGGGAAAAATAGTGCTTCGGACCAAAGGTTGAGTATGGCTGGGTTAAACCAAATAAACAAGAAAATTATTTTCACGATTTATATAAAATCAATTAATCGAATGATATGATTAAAAAATATAGATGTTCGTGTTGCTCAAATGCAGGCGTATTTGTTGTCTCCGCAACAAATAAACGAAATTCACAAAATCAAATCGAATAAAACTAAAACAATTTTTCAAGGTCTCATTATTTAAGTTGACTAAAGCTAAACGCAAAAAAAATCAGCTAGTTAAGACACGTTATTTTAAAACGTACTTTAAATATCCTAGGATAATAATAAAAGCTATAATTTGGTCGGTAGAGACAGATGGGTTTTTGGTGTTCCCAACTTCAATAATATTTACATCAACGATTCACACTACTTACATCAATGTTATATATATATATATATATATATATATATATATATATATATATATATATATATATATATATATATATATATATATATATATATATATATATATATGATAGGTCAAACCATTTGCGCGAAGAAATTAATTAATCGTAACCCATCATTTAAGTCAAATTTTATAGACAAAGCAATGCTTTTAATATTTATTGATTGGTTCGTATCAATTAAATTTTATTAATGCATAAAGCAACATCACGATTTAATTTTCTCAGATAGTAGTGCCTTGTGACAGGATGGAGAATGATGTTGTTAAATCCTTGTTGATATAAGCAGAGTGGTTTACTGAATAACGTAAGCTAACACTCACGTCAAATCTAAGTACCGCCAAGTGCCTCGCGGCCGTCATTACGGGCACAAATTATTTGACAATAATTTGACAACAGATCCAGTGCTTGTAAAATATGAATTCACCTCCAATTCAAAAATGTTAAAATCAAAGCAATAATCGGATTGACTTTGAAAGTATAAGTCATAACTTTTCACGCGTAGAATCAAACCAATGAGATTAGAGCAAATTGATGTTATCTCTTCGCAGTGCCAATATTGTTTTTACTAGCTGTGTAGGTAATACTTGAGGTCCGAAAATGTCTTGGTATCATCCGAATAGGATTTTTTGCAGTTTTTAATTATTCTGAGCAATTTTGATAAAGGCTTCAGTAAAAAGTGCAAATCAAATAAACCAAATGTGTAGTCGAAATAATAATTATTTGCTTACCAACTATGGTTGTAGACAGCTTGTCTCCAGTGTATCTGAACAAATGTCTACTTATTTAGAGCACATTTTGTCTAAACAAATGTGCCTTTCACTTTTCTAAGTACAAAGCATTGATTGCTTAAATTATTATGTTGTATGGGTGTTTCATACAAATTATTTGTTAATCGATAATTATTAAGTTAAGACATTCCATAAAGTGTACACGGGAGGGGTGGTTTTAGGAAATTGCAATGCTTAAAGATTATTTAAAAATGGCAATAAAAAGTAGTCACTGGATAGTTAAAAAAAATTAATAAACCTTTGGCTAAAATGTCACCGTCGGTTAATAATCAAGCATTACAAATAATTGACAGCTCGCATTGCAAATACGTAAAATCATCACGAATTATGTTTTTTTGTGCTCGTCGCTCACGAATTTTATTAATGTTTATGGCTGAGCATATTTTTATTTGTCATTATAAAAATTACTCCTCGTGGTCATTTTTGCGCCTGACTGACATTAACACAATCGGCCGGGACTAGAGCGAGGTGTTGTCGGGTGTTGTCGGGGTTGTCAGTTGTTGGTTGCCATGGCAACTGTCATGCGCATTTGACTGGATTTCCCGCGACTTATTGTTGTCAGCGCGAAAAAATTATCACGAGTAGAAAAAAATAAAATACAATTGTGTTCATATTCATATTGGTCACAGATGAAGAAGTTAAAGTTGTATATATTTTTACTGGGTTTTTTTTTCATATCAACACGACAAAAATTACACAGCCGGTATTTACAAAAATGTTTCTAAAAATACTGATCAAAGCGATATGACTTGAATAGTGACCTCCTAGGTTCACTTTTGTAACATCATTTGATGATTTTTCAATTATATCCTTTTTTTCTCATTTAGGAATTTTATTATTTTCATTCTGCGACCAATAAATTAGTTTTTTTCATACTGATGTAAGATATTACATTTTTCTTATCAGTTTCCCTTAAACAAGATTGAGGCATTCAAATGAATTATAAATATATATTTTTTTCTTTTAAATCCTGTAAAACCATTATTTTATTTTTAACCCGTTAATGCAAATTAAAAACCATTTTTTTTACCACCTATATTTATTATCATAAAATTAAATAAAAATTGTTTGTAAAGGCGCGCAATGTTTAAAAAAAGAATAAATATTGATTATTTAGCGAATTGCATAAAATATTTATGTGAATAAGAATTATTATAATTTAAAAACACCCAGTATATTTGTAGTTTTTGTATACGGGCAACATCGTTTGACAGTTCTCCGCTAGCATAGACAATTTGCGTCGCATGTGCTTATGTTTTGGCAGATCGTGACATATATAACCTCAAAATACATGGTAATGAAAAAAAAATAAAGTTTCTAAGATGGGAAAGAAAGGATATAATTGGAAAGCTCGTCAAAATCATGACACAAAAGTGGATGATACGGAAACACAAAAGGTAATTTTTCAATTCGTATCGCTATATTTCCATGAATGGCTATATTTTGTGCTAGACAGATACATACTTAAATTTGATTATAGATACAAGTAGATTTACCAACCAAAGAATATGGAGCCGAAGATCCCAGTAATGCGATGGTATTACCTTCGACAAAAAGAAAAACAAAAGTCAAAAAGGATACCAGTGCAAATGTTCGCATACTGTCCAAACAACAAAGGAAAAAACTTGAAAAAATTGTGGAGAAGAAGAAAAAAAAAGAGAATGTAAGTGATTTTACTTGATTTGAGCACCAAGACGCAGTATTCCATTTGAGATTATTTTAATTAATGATTTAAAATTATAATTAAATTAAAATATACAAATTACCCATTTGTTAAAAATATATTCAGAGAGCATCTTTATTGGAAGCTCTGGCGAAAGTACAAGTTCGTCCTGAAGAGTTAAGTCAGATGACATCCATCTCAGCCGTGCAGTCCAAGGGCTTGAAAAAAAATCTACGCCAAGAAAATATTGAAGTCTTTCAATCTGTTCTGGATATCAAGACAGCTCCATCTGAAGCTGATGAAAGCAGGAAGATCAAAACTATCTCAGGTAAGTTATCTTAAATATTTATGCACTGTCAGATCTAACCTCTATTGGATGAACGACTTACTATTGTGTCTCCCATCCTCTATCTCTGACATGGACCCTCTGAACCCCTTGGAGATGAGCTATAGATTTCATCAACCATTTACTTTTTATGCCACTAATTTCGCTTGTTTTACATTCTATTTTTCTTTTCTATAAAAATGTTCAATTTCATTTGCAAAGTCACTTGTTTGTCTTTTGTATTTTAAATTATTTAAAAAAAAACTTTTTCTCTCCTCGGTGTGTATTTGTAGTCTTGACATTGATTTAAAAGTATGTTTCCATGTTTCACACCTGTAAGTTATTGTTGTAGAATATATTGATTATTTATTCTTTTTTGACAGGGCACTAGAGGTGACTATGAAATATTTAATAGATCTGCATTTTCACCCATGCAGGTTTATTATTTTAGCAATATGTTTGTAGGCGAACAATTCATAAAATAATTAAATAGTTTTATAATTCAAAATTCACTTAGTACACAAGAAATGATATTTCTTCTTTTTTGTAAGTGATAATACCATAAAAATTAAAAGCACTTCACTCCTAATAACATTACGATGTAGCCAATTTTACATACAATTTATATTAAATGCCTATCAATATATATATTTATTGCTCACTCCCTGTTGTTTGTCTCCACAACTCCAATTCAATTTAGACAATTTACATCATAATTTTGGTTTCATTGTATCTTACAGGTTCTAAGAAAAGAAAGTATCTTTTATCACTCGAAGCAGACAGCAGAAACAAAAGACCCAAAAAGGATCTGAACACTGTCGGGTTGGAGGAATCATCTTCTGGATCAAGTGAATCAGAAGAGTCTGATGCCGAGCTGAAACCAGCTCAGACAGATAAAACTGAAGTTCTGGTTGTTGAAGATAAATCTGTCACTGATCAGATAGAGGTTGATAAAGCTGAGGAAAATCCGAATAAGGGAGATGAAACCATTTCTGAAAGCCCCGAGAAGATGAGTAAGAGAAAGCTAAACCGAAAATTAGAGAGAGAGAGGCAGAACAAACTACGTGAGGAGGAAAACAAAATTAAAGAAGCTGATAGAAATAAAATAAAATTGGAGAAAAAACAAACTGTTTTCATTCAGGTGGACCGAAATCCTAAAATTCAAGCTGCAAGACTGAAGCTGCCTATTCTCGGAGAAGAGCAGGCAGTGGTGGAGTGCATAAATGAGAATGCCTTTGTGCTTATAGCTGGAGAAACAGGTACGTTGGTCGATTTTTAGTGTACTCCTCCTTCAATACTCTAAACCTGTTTCGATACGTAGATCTGTTACGAATAATTACTCGCTAGCCTTAGAAAATAATTTGATTGAATAACATTTTCTAATTAAGAATCTCATTGAATATTGTCATTTTTTTAAAAACAAACTTTGAGTAAACATTCTCGTTAAAAGAGTAAAAAATCTGCTAATGGCCCAAAATTACCTCTCTTCTTGTCATCCTCAGTTTTTGGTAATATAGCGAAATACTGGTGGTTTAGTGATGAGAATGCTTGTTTGCTTCTCATGGTTAGAATCTGAGTGAAGTATGAAGTTTTTTTAGTTCTTTTAAAACTATAAATTGCCTGTATATAATAAATATAAAAATTAGTATTGTATTATTATAGGCAGCGGTAAAACAACGCAGGTACCCCAGTTTCTGTATGAAGCGGGGTACGCTTCCAACAAGAAGATGATCGGCATTACTGAGCCACGACGTGTAGCTGCTGTGGCCATGGCCGAGAGGGTGGCCACTGAGATGAGTCTCACGTCACGCCACGTGTCATACCTAATGAGGTTTGAAGGGACTGTCACCGAGGATACACAAATCAAATTCATGACTGACGGTATATATATTCAATATTTATGATCAATTTTAAACCTGTCGACCATAGTTTGCTCTGTTTCGAAAGTTGCAAGCTATTGGTTTCTTCATTACTGACTTTCATGATGGCTTAGACTGGAACATCAAACTTAGAAAATATAGAAAGCTTATAAGAATGAATCGATAGAATATTTTATTATAAACAAATCTATTTACACTGAGAGGAAATCTATTAAAACACAATCCATGAATATTTATTTGGTTATTTCTTATAGGTGTTCTACTGAAGGAGATAGAGTCCGACTTCGTGTTATCCAAGTATTCTGTGATAATAATTGATGAGGCTCACGAGCGCAGTGTATTCACTGACATCTTGATTGGTCTTTTGTCTCGTATCGTGCCGCTGCGATGTCGCCGTGGGGACCCCCTCAGGCTTATTATCATGTCTGCCACTCTCAAGATTGAAGACTTTACAGAAAACACAAGGTTGTTCAAGAATCCACCACCCGTTGTTAAAGTATGATTTGATACATATTTCTCCTTTTTTTCACAAACAATATCTTAGATGTCATGCTGGAGTTTGAATTATTAATTAATTTAAATTTTTTATGTATCTAGATTGAGACGCGCCAATTTCCAGTCACAATTCATTTCAATAAACGGACAGAAGATGATTATATGAAGGCAGCTTTTGCCAAAGTCATTAAAATCCACACAAAACTCCCTGAGGGTGGAATATTAGTTTTTGTCACAGGCCAACAAGAAGTGAGTACTAATATAATATCATTTATTGATAATGCTACTTAAAATAAACTTGTTTATATGATAAAAAAATGATCTTCATTGTCCCTGATGTGATATGAAAATTCTGGCCCTGTTTGATGACAACAGCGTTTTAGATACACCACATTATTTGCATTATTTGAAACATTTTTAGGTTATTGTAAGGTTACTGCTATTATTTTTTGAAGTATTTAAAAAATAAAATGTGATGATCTTTTCAGGTTCACTGTTTAGTAAAAAGATTAAGATATGCTTTCCCTTTTAATAAATACAAAAATAAACTTTCAAAACCTAAGCAGAATGAAAAAAATAAAGAGAATCAATCAAAAACAAATAGTAATAAGGATGTACCTAGTAATGGGATTGGAAATGGAGAAGTGTTAGAAATTAATGACACACTTGAAGAGGAAACTATGACCGTTGACGAAAATGTTTTGAAAATAGAAGTTTCTTCTGAGAGTGAAGATGAGGAAGACGAAATTGAAATGCTGCGAACTCTGAAAAAAGCGAAGAAGGTGGCCAAGGAAAAGAAGAAAGAGGAGGTGATGGAATTGCCGGAATTTGATCTCAACGATTTTGATGCCCCAGATGAGGAGTTCCAAGATGACATTCTTGAAGATGAAGAGGGTGGCGATATCATGGAAGACAGTGAAGATGAAAATGGTACAACTTACGAATTGGATAAATAGTTATTATTTAATATTTATTAGATCTGCATTTTTATCGCAACAGACTGATAAGATAGCCAAGAACTGTCTTTCGAAGAATTTTCTTGTATGTATTTATTTAACCAAAAATATATTAGTTTAGACATGTAAACGTAATGTATGCAGTTTTAGGTTTTTAAGTTTAGAGATAACCAATTTCTACAGAATATAAAATAAATTTATTCCATCTGGTTGGAAATCAGTATTGCTCACTAGTTTACAACAGGGCAGTTTTTAATCAAGTTAGTTTATGTCATTCACAGAGTGGAGTTCTCTAGCAATGGCCGGTGCTATGGGCAACGCGGGGCCTCTGTGGGTGCTCCCCCTGTACTCCATGCTACCCCCAGCCGAGCAGTTGCAGGTCTTCCAAGACCCTCCTCCCGGCACGCGCTTGTGCGTGATCGCTACCAACGTGGCAGAGACCTCACTCACCATTCCCAACGTCAAGTACGTTGTGGACACTGGCAAACAAAAGACCAGGTAATACTTACTAATAATAATACTGTTTATTTATTAACACACTAAAGGCGGGGCGGCTACTAGTACCCGTTTCGCGGACTGCTGTCTAAAAGCGGGGCGCGCATTAATACCTTTTTGAATGTGCTTACTCTAAAAGTGGCAGAAGGTCATTTTACTCTTTAGGTTTACAGCTCGTAATGTTTGTTTAGGACTCGTCAACGTTACTTCTACCAATACTGTCCAGTGATTCTGAACAAAGTGACAATGAAGAAGTAGAGTGGTCAGAGAATGATAATCCTCCAATTATTGAACAATTTTTAGGACAAAGTGGTGTTGTTGTGATGCCAAGTAATCCGCAAAACGTGTATGAAGTGGTTAAATTTTTAATAGGAAATGATTTATTTGACTACACGCAAATCAAAGGGTGCATAGACTAGATTTCATACGCGCAATTTTACGCAAATTTTACCCGCTACGCACATCAGTTTAGTCAATTTGGTTACCTGCATAAAGTGTGTTAATATATTTAATATTTTTGACAGAAAGTAATAATACTCTTGCAGGATTTACGAGAAAGTAACAGGTGCCTCCGCCATGCGTGTGGTATGGGTGTCCCACGCAGGGGCGCAGCAGCGTGCTGGTCGAGCAGGACGCGTTGGACCTGGTCACTGCTATCGACTGTTTTCTTCTGCTGTCTTCCAACATGACATGCCAACTGATCGTGAACCGGAGATCAGAATGCGACCCGTGGATGATCTACTTTTACAAATGAAATGTATGGGCATTGATAAGGTATATACCATATATACTTTTGAATTGAATGCTTGTTGTACTTAATTCCTTACTAAATGCTTTATCAAAAGGAGGGAAAATAATTATTTTATTGCTTTTTGTTTTATTTTAAGGTTATAAATTTTCCTTTCCCGTCTGCGCCTGATATTCTCCAACTCAAAACTGCAGAAATGAGGCTGGAAATATTGGGAGCTCTGCAAAAACCTCCGAAAAATCTAGTCTTAAAGAAATCAAAGAAGGACGATGAACCTGTAAGTATTAAGTATTCAAAAATGCATGCAATCATAGCCAATTATTTTCAAATTTATTCATAAATTTGGGCTTGCTTTTTCAGGTTCTGAAAGTTACCCCACTTGGGAAAGCAATTTCAGCGTACCCGGTATTGCCACGCTATGGTAAGATGTTGGCCCTGAGTCACCAACACAATCTGTTTGAATATACAGTATGCATGGTGTCAGCACTTAGCGTACAAGAGGTAATTATATTTTATGGGCTGTAATTTTTCTTTTCAAAAAGCATTTATAGCAATGTGAATGCCTATGTGAGTAACACTTTGTTTACAAAATCTTTTGTCAGAAAAGTCAAAATTCTTGGCGCGCAAATGTCTGACTAATCAAAATTGAGCATTGTTTTGCATTTTAATGAAAATTTACGAGTAAACTGCTAAATATTGTAAAACATAATTACTAATGAAATTATTCAATACATTCATGGACGTCACCGAAACACGCATGTTGTAAGTACACATGTTAAATTGTTATATATTTTTTCCAGATTATAATTGGTAAAAGAAAAAGATGGATGGCAGTTGGAGAAGAACTACTTCTCGGAGATCCTGGAGCTTTACTTAATATAATAGGAGCATCAGGTTTGGATGTTATGTTTGTTAATTTAAATTAACAAACATAACTACTATGTTTACTATCTTAAGATAGTAAACATTTTTATTGTTACCTGTTGATTGGCTAGCTCACCCCATTTTTACGCATGATGTGCAATGATATCGTAATTTCATATCTGTTAAATATCAAACTACCTACGGGTTCAACAGAAAGAAAAAACACTTTCTTCTTTAATTTAACCTAACCTAGCCTAACTCAAACTTCTTTTCTTTTTAGTTGAAGATGAATTAAAAAAAACCGATGATAAAGGCTTCTTTTCTTGAACATTTTAATACTTTTATTTCAGAGCATGCAGCACTTGCTGGTCAAGACATGGAAGCGTGGTGTGCATCACAAGGCGTGCGCACAAGAGCGTTGCGTGAGGCACGCTTGCTTCGGAGACAGTTGGGTGGTGCGGCTACAGCCCCCTCGAGACCCCCTGGTGCTCTGGCGCGACCTCTGAGACAGTTGTTGTTGGCTGGTTTGGCTGACTGCGTGGCCAGAAAGGTGCCCACTGAAGATATTAAACAGAGTATGTTTAATCTCTATATAATTACATGCCTATGGTAGGCCATAGAATAATAGCCAGGAGGTGTGGGTCTCTCTGTGGTTCTTTCTCGATGTTTGATGCAATATGTTTTCATATTATATTTTTACATTATGCAAAATATATTTAAAAAAAACAAACCAGTGAAGTAAATCAAATATTATCAAAGCAATTCAAAAGTATTTTGTATAATGTTTTAATTGTCACATTTTATTTTATTTCCAGGTCAGGATAAAATTAAGATGAAATATGCATATCACTGCACGGACATGGAGGAGCCGGTGTTTTTGCATTCAGCATCGGTACTTCGCCGAGAAGCACCAGAGTGGGTGGTTTACCAGGAAGTGTACGAGGCCGGAGAGGGAGAGAACGTTAAGATGATCATGCGCGGAGTCACGGCCATCGAGCCAGAGTGGCTGCCCGTCTACGCTCCCATGTTGTGTAACCTCGGTGCGATAAATGAATACGTTTTAAAATTATTTTTTACTGTTGACATTTTACTAGCAATTCTTTAAACCTACCTGCGTAGTGTTAAGGATTTTTATTTTGATGCAAAAATATTTTGAAAATTTCCACTAAAACCTACATATTTTTCTTAACTTGTATTAAAAATGTATTTACTTTGTGTTTGAATCGTAATCATTTCGACATCTGACAAAGTTGATATTTTATTAATCAAACTCAACAGGAGAGCCTCTACTTGATCCGTCTCCTCGCTATGATGTCCAGAAAGACAAAGTGGTCTGCCACATGAACGCCACATTCAGCAAGAGCGGCTGGCCCTTGCCGACAGTGGAGGTGGACTTCCCTGCCATCCCGGATATCCACCGCTGGTTCGCCGTATTCCTTTTGGATGGGTCAGTGTGTGAACGTCTCTGCAAGTACACCAAGAGCCTGCTATCTCCCCCCCTGACTATGATCAAGAGTTGGGCCAAGTTGCAGCCCAGGACTGATATCATGCATCGGACGCTCTTCCTCAAGCAGATTCGCACCAAGAAGGCTCTGCAGGACGAGTGGAAGCGAAACCCGAGCTGTAAGTGTTTTGATCTTCTTGAATCTTTCATTAGTAAGTAGGAATCGAATATTTCAATATTTTATTATAAAAACCAAGTGTTTTTAAAAGTCATAACTTAACGAAAACACGCCAAAGAATTTTGAAAGAATAAGCATTTCATTTATAATACTGACTCAATTATACTATGTATCTGAATTTTAATTTATAATGCATTTTTATGTGATGTTTGCTGGTTGTTAAACACCGCTCGTAGAGTAGAAGCGCTCAAGCCAATACACATGAAACTGAGATATGAAGAGTAAAATGGCGTATTTCAGAATTGTTTACAGGTTTTGGCGGCTGCTGGTAGTGAACTTATTTTCTTGTACATCCAATGTTTAGACTCTGGTGCTGGAGCTGTTAGCAGAGAGTGATAATGAATTTCTTTGAAAGTGGCTCCAATACCAGAGTCGAGACGTCCGACAAATAACTATAACTCGACACGACTAACACCCAAGAGAACAAGCTCAAACTACTCGTCATTCGTCACTCGGAACTGGGTTGATTCTGTATTAAATTGTTTCTAAAATACTTCGTGATATTTTCAATTTAATCTGTGTGTTTACTTTTAGTTCTCTTGGAGGCATACCAGAAGTGGTTACCGGAGTCGGCTCATGATGAAGTAGCGATGCTATGGCCTCCGATCAGTGCAATGTAATGTTTGCAATATCCTTTGTTATGTAAGTATCTTTATAAATAAATTGTGTATATATATATTTATTTGTTTTTTATTCACATATAAAGCTTTTAATTTTAAGTTGACTTCTTCAAATCAAATTAACGTAGCAAATCGTAAAATCAAGGTTCTTTTTTAAGTTTTCTTTATTAAACATAATTTTAATGTTTACAATGCTATGTTTAAAAAATGACTATTCACACGCAACAATATCCATTACCTATAAAATAAAACTCAAAAAAGAAGTGGCCCATGTGCAACAATAAACAAAGACACAGGACTCGAGGTGCGACGTGGCGTTTTGCAGGCAGCTAGATTACTTAACTACAGCATAAATTTCAACTTTCAACTGACTGATTATTTTGAACAGTGATTATATATTCCAAAAAAGGATTCACCAATAAATCACGTGTAATCAACAAACTGTAAATTTTATTAATAGTCTGAATTATCAGAGAAATAAAATTTTATTAAATTTGCATGACATAGTCAACTGCTTTATAATCACCGTTCAACTTAATCAAGCTTTAAAAAGTTAATATTGACAATGACTCTGGCCTACAAGTGGATGTGGACAAAACTCCCAGATGACTATATATATATATTCTATTGTGTGTTTGTAGACTAGTGGAGATTTGTCAAGTCCACTTCTGGAGTAATCAATGATTAGGTACATTGGTTTATAACCATTTTTACTGTGGTCCGATTAAAAGCTATACCAATTTTGTACGCACCCGTGTTATTTTGGATGTTCTGGTTAAAATTCGCCTAATGTTTTTATAATACGGTGTTTACAATACAAAAATAATTTTAACTCTATTCATACCTGCCATGTGTCAAAATTAGCTTGAAATATTTGATGGGGTGTAAATAATTTACTAACACCATGGCTAAATGGTTAATACTCAATGTACCTACTCAGATTTAGTATTGCCGGAGTTTGGCGAATGCACTTATTTATTAAACGTTGAAAGCAAAAGTTGATAAGCCGGCAGAGAACCTGTTATGTGTCAAACATCTTCAATTCCACACGTAGCAAAATAAAATACAGAAAGAAATGTAGATAGAATCCACTTGGTGTAAATTGAATTAATTATTGCCACCTATACCTTATTATGGTTATTAAGAAATAATATAATATATTCTATATATAACCTAACCAAAAATCAAATTGTTGATTTTTGCAATCAATGCAAAAATGATACACAGCACGCTCTAATCTTTCAGATTAGAGCAAGTCGAGCGTCTTTTAACAATTTGATTTGTAGTCGCAGCGTTATAAGGTAACATTTCAATTAAAAAACCGTTTAAAACACAGTAACAATCACATAGAAATATTCTGATCAGTTAGAGTCCGCCAAGAAGAGGTCCAGTCTTGGGAAATGGGTCGGAAGTTGTGGGTTTTTAAGGCATTCTGTGAATTTTGAGCGACAGACCTTAATATCGAAATCCCAAGTCTGAAATTGTAATTCTTGTTGAACCAAACTGTATTTACAATAAATTACAATCACATCACCAGAATATAAAATATATAATACAATGAAATATATGAATCTTGGAATTCTATTATTACTTACAACTAGATGATATTTTTTTTAACATTGCCCACACGGTGTTAATCAACTAAAGCTAATAACTTCTGAAAGAGAAATTGAATTGAACAGTGATTACGTAACACTTTCTCCCTGATTAATTACCAGCAATTTGGATCAAACATAAAAATAATAAATTTGTAATATATATTCTCCTATTTAAATTACCTAAAAAAACCATTTATACAATTAATATTATGCATTTAACATCTTAGTAAGCACTGTTCAATTAATCAGTCATTCAAAAAACTTGGGCGTAAAATTTAGGAAAAATATATGTAAGTTTATTATATATGGCTGTCGTGAAAAAATAAGGTACAAATAATTTGAAACAATTGAATTCATAAATATTTTTTTATCTTTATGGAGTTTTACTACGCGCCGTAATGAAAAAAATAATTTATTTCATATACATTTAAATATTCAAAACATCAGATATATGATTGATATAAAATTTACATGCAATTTCTTAAGACTAGGTTTTAAAATTTAGTGGGAATCATGCTTAGAGAAAAAATCAAGAAAAAAGTGCCAACTGTCTAATATCAAATAAATATTGCAGTCGCTAGTTATATTGCAGAAAAATATGTCTTTAGTAGCCGTTTTTATTCTTTAATGCATGCTCATTTTATTGACAGCACAGATAATATTGACGCTGGAAAGAGGTAATGTCTTAACAACCACATGATGATTTTAGAGAAAATTTTTTTTTTAATTATTTCTAAAACTTATATATACAAATAAATAAAATGGAAGTAAAATAACTTTCCCCTCTCCAATACAAAGACACCACCAGCAAAAGTACAAACTATGAACATCTAGACACGGATAATTAAAGGCGAAGTGTGGTCAAGAATAACCAAATATAATTTTTTAACAGTTGTGAACCTTAAAC
This sequence comes from Atopsyche davidsoni, assembly GCA_022113835.1. Classification (NCBI taxonomy): domain Eukaryota; kingdom Metazoa; phylum Arthropoda; class Insecta; order Trichoptera; family Hydrobiosidae; genus Atopsyche; species Atopsyche davidsoni. The sequence continues at coordinate 892,075 of JAILWY010000011.1, read as the reverse complement.
ATATACAATGAGAATTTTTTTTTTTAAGGTTTTTACTGCAAATTTTGCATACATTGATATAAATCATAAATTAAGAATATAAATATTAATTTTAAAGTGTAAGTCGCATAAACAGTTCATGATTTGACTTCTACTTAAAATTCCTGTGTCATCAGCATTATTTTTTTTAGGAAATTTTATATATTTTATGGCAACGAGTGTTAAGTCGATTAAAGAACGTGAGGGATTGCATATTACAGAGATTAAGAGGTTAGGTTAAATCTTAAATCTTTATCATTAAAACTACATACACGGTGATTCAAAAGTCATGACATCATCAAAAAGGAATATCACATAGGATTTTTTAAAAGTGATTATCCAGCATCGCATTGAATGTGGATTATTTATAAATACAAAATTAAAAAGTGGTTCGATGATAGGATTGAAATATCTGTGCAATTTCCAAATACATATTCTAGATTAAATAATAAATATTTTTTAAAAATATATAAAAATAATAAGTTTCTGGTATAGATAATAACATGCTTTTAAGATTTATGTATATATAAAAAAAAACACTCGACTTCAAGCACTATCAAAGAAATACAGACTTAAAACTAGTTTAATTTTGGTAGCAGGCACATGTTTATTATTTGTCAATGTCTATGTATATTTAATTATCATACCTTATGCACGGACGAGGAAAAAGTGAGTTTAATAATAACAAGGCTTTCTTATATTGTGTTGCGGTTTTGTATCAATTTGAACTGTCTACGATACGTATCACACAATTGTACTATCACAAAAGTTTTGAAAAAATTGAATACTTTTTTTGCGGTACCCAGCCTACCCTTCGTGGATGACATCACCGTGGCTCGAGATACCACATTTGTGTGCACATACGTGTATATAAATAATTATAAAATAAAATAAGATAACAACAGCAAACTGAAAAAAAAAATTGTATCTTCATGTAAGCCTATGCCTATGGAAGTTCCGCAAACTAAAATAGCATAATTTGTGCCAACTATGCAATTATTATAATTGGATAAGCGATTGTGAAGTAAACAAATTACTTGTCGATATAAAAAAAATTGTATCAGATACTTGTCAACGTGATGATAATGAATGCATCACAATTCCAGCGCTCAAAAGAAACGAAAAAATAGTTAAAGCGAGTGAGCAAACAAATACCGGTTGACAATACAGAAATAATTATTGCATAGTTGCTCAAATATACGCTATAATATAATAAATTGCATAACAGCTGGTCATATACGAGTACTTTCTGTTGTAGCATAGTTTAGTAAATTGTATACCACTGGTAAGTAACAAAGTTAAACAAATCAAACTACGTTGACAATGATTGCATGGACACGTTGCAATAATCTTATTGACGATAAATTGACAAATTACTAAAAAAATTGAAAGTAAATATGGCTGCATATAATTCTAGATATTTGGTTTTAGAAACTAAAATTACAGTTTAAAATATATTAATGAACTTAGCAGAAAAGTTATTTATCTTGGGAAGTGGATCCAGTGTGACGATGATCAATTCTATTTTACAACTTGTATTTCGTGTACATTTCAAGTAATAAAGGGAAGTTGAAAGTGGCACTGGCTGCTAACGAGCAACTTGTGGCTGCATGTTTCATATTGACCCCACGCTGCTATGACAAGCATCACAATAGTGTAAATCATCATCACACCCAATTCTCAAGACCTACAATGTGGATTCATCAGCCATGGCTCAAAAATCACAAAAAAACAATTCATTCTAATTATAATACAAATTATTTATAATGAGGTGTAAAGTGTATTTAGTTAAAACAAAAACAACAATAATTAACAAAAAAATTCAATAAATTGGAAAGGTGAAAAATTTAACTATGTTTTGATCGTACCCAAGCCAGTCGGATGCCATCTGGTTGGTGATCCATCCGGCCATCGGATGTGTAAAAATCCATTTAGATACTATTCGGGACAGTGGTTCTCATACTGAGGGTCGCAATAATATATACTAATTTAAAGATTATTAAGAATTTTTAATGTTTCAAAAGTAAATGATTGATGATTTATATTCTACAGCTTACAGCGTAATAAAACATTTAAAATAATTTAAAAAATGTATACAGGCGTTTCAAAACTTATAGTATCACCTAAAAAGAGCATCACTTTTAGACCACACCATATACTATTTTAAAAGCATTAACGAGTAGTGTTCTTAAGGTCGAAGTATTTCTTTAAAACAAATTAAAAAATTTGTGTGACGCAATGGACAATATTTTTTGTCTTTTAAACACAGAAAATTGGTCAAAAATGAACCCGGTTTCTGAAATACTGATCAAACACAAAAGTTAACGAATTGTTAAGCATAACATGGGTTCCCTAGAGCACTACTTTGCCGATCAGTTACCTGAGATTTGGTCTATGGATAAATTTGCTTAAATCGTAGGTAGCTTATAAGTGAATCAAATGACAAATGATTATACATTAAGAAACTAGCCATTTTAGGTCTATTTTTAGTGATACAATAGAAACTGCTTTTTCAAAAAAATATATAAAAATGTTATTGGATACGAAATATTGATTTTTTTTTATAAATATGTATGAAAAATATTTTGAATGAAGAAGAATGTGGTTTTGGATCCAGAAGTGATACTCAGCCTTTTTTATAGATTATATCACAAGTTATGAAACACCAAAGTTGATTGACATGATTTTCACATGAAATTACATTGCAAAATACTTCCAAAGCCTTTTTAAGTTAAACCACATATTCCCTTCCACAAATAATCAATATGGTATTAAAACTGAAGCTATGTTAACCAATTCCTTCATATTATAATTATTTCTCTGTGTTTCTTGGCAATAATATGTTTTGGCAAAAAAGTATCTTTTCTGCAATCCATTTCAAATATACACAAACAATGCCAAAAACCATAGAAATAATTACAACAGCTTCAACAAGCTTAGGCACTTTACCGAGCCAGCTGAATGATGAGAGAGGCGCACATCTCAAAGAACTCCATGGTGTGGTGTCCCGTGTGATCGGCATTCTTCTCCAGCTCCTTCTTCAGCTTCTCCGAGGGGGTGGGGCTGGGGCAGAACTCGTCCCCGTTGTCCTCGGGCTCGTCTCCAGACAGAGACTTGAAGTCCAGCAAGTAGGACTTGTAGTCCACCTGGTACAGCTGCAGCGACATCTTAATGTACTTGTCCGACAGCTTATTTTTATCCCGTACTCTGAAATTATAATTATAAATTATGGCAGTTTTTATTTGTTAAGTGAGTCGCCGCAGAGTAAAACTAGAGCGATTACGCACCTAACATGGTAGGGATTGATGACCTTCCACTCGTAGTCCAGTGCCTTCATGGCTCTGTAGACTTCCAGCATAATGTCGTTTGGTTTGCTTTGAGATCGGATACCGAGATGCCATTTTGCTCTGAAAACCATAAACACACATTTTAATGTCCTAACAAATTTTACCCATAACACAAACCTATTGACATTTTTGCTTTGTGTTATATTAAAGAAAATCTTTTCCTCTTTAAATAAATGTTATCTTAAGAAGAAAGTTCTCAGTTGCCGTTTCTCTTTTAAAAATGGTCTACAGATGTAAAAATGTAAAATTAAATAAAATATCAAGTAAGTCACCTTGTTGCAACTTTGTTTGAAACACATGCAACTTTGAATAGCAAAAAATTTTTGATGAAGAGATTATTTTTAAATAGTTAAGAAAAATATTTTTTAAATAGTTATGAAAATAAGCAACGGTTCAGTAGTAAACAAAGCAAAGGCGTGAGCCGTACCTAAGCCTAGCAAGTGAAGAATACTAATACTCAATTAAAACCAACATTGTCAAAATATCTTGATTAAGATATCAACACATAATAATGTCTCATGCAAGATTGGATAAATTTGAAGAGCTCACCGCTTCACGGGTGTGCCCTTGGGTGCTCTCTCTCCCTGGAAGTTGGCCTGGATATTCTTCTCTCTCAGGGGCGCAATCCTTTCCGGGTGAGGCTTGTGCGCAGCTTCCACAGGTGGCGTATAGGTCACGGCGGGCGGACTGCCTGAAAGTTTATTAAAATAATTTAATCCAAGTTTACGAGGAGAACACAATAATAATTGACAATAGTTACACTAATTAAATTTTCAGTAAAAGAACAAAAAGTAAAAGGACGTTTGTAAGGCAAAATATTATTTAACCCGTTAAAGAGATTCTTACTTGTAGTGCCATCTATTGGGGAATAAAATTACCATTATGATATGAAAACTTTAAAAATTGCCAAAAGATGGCATTAGAGTTGTTGGTAGAGTTTATTTTCAAACATTTGGTTTATTTATGCGTAAAATAAAATTACGTTGAATATTTTTGAGTAAAATACTTGAGTGCTTTTCACGTTGGCACGTTTACAGATAAACACACTACAGGACAAACCTCAACACAGGATAACTGCTGCTACACCTCAAAGCTACTACTTTAGATAATAACCCCATTAATATAAAAACATTTGTTCACAAAATTTGCAATTATATAGAATCCTCCACTTGTCACCTGACAATCCCTCTCTCTTTTCAACAACCTCTCCTTCTAATAATTGTTAAACTAATTGCTTATTATTATATAAAATCTCACTCTGTTTGATAATGCCAACGTGAAAGGTTGGCGAAACCGGTCACAAATAAAAACGAACATGTGGAAAATCACTTAAGGGATTTTAATCAAAAATATTAAAATGAAATTCCACCAAGTATTCTCTGTCAAAAATCTTGAATTTCTTAAAATTACGTTGCATGATTCAGATTTCGTATATATGGCGTGGAGCGATAAAGGTGCATGCTTAATATTATATGGGTATTGGCAGTGGTGTCAAAAACCACAGCGAGTATTGTACAAGAGCATCAAAACTCATTGTATGAATAGAGGAGATTAATAGAAGTAAAGATGACATACCAGCACCATAGAATTCCTTGAGGGCTTTGGCTGCCTCATCAGCGATCCTCTTGTTGTCAATAATGAGATGGTAGGCGATACCCAGCTGATCATGAGGATCCCCACTCAATAAGGCACTGTGGACCTCGCTGTCGTTCACCGCGAATTTATCACAGACTTCAAATATTGCCTCTGTGTCTATAATACTGCTGTCCTGAAAATGTAACTCAGTTTTAGTTTCAAAATAAATCATTATGTACAAGCCACTGAAGCGGTGACAATTATCATAACAATGATCCTGAATTAAATATGAATAAACCAACAGTACACCCGGGCTGAATAGAAGCGATATAATAAACACAAGCTGTAGAATTTTTAGTTTTTATGCAAGATGTCATTAATATATTATAGTATAGTAAATAGTTGTTTTCTGATGAGTCTGATATTTTCAAAGAGAAATTTCTGCAACAACTGCTTCAAAACTTATTACAGAGAGTTTATCATAAAAATGTTTTAAATTACAATGGATTATATGAGTTTTTGTGAATTCGGATAAGATAAACACTTTAATTTACTAAATACATTTTTTACTAAGTGGGAGACACACTTTTGTCAAATATATAAAATATTAAGAATACACACTATGAGTATTAGAAAAAAAAGTTGAGTATTACTGTTCATGTATTTAATTTTAGATTTAAAAAAAATTATAATTATTAATGAGTAACAAAAACATGCATCTATTGAAACTTGCCCTGGTGAAACCAGAGCTGGTAATCAAATTCGGTAACATAAACGATAACCTAGATAAGACCTGAGCAAACGCAACCTGTGGGCTCGGTTTGGCTCGTTAAATATTTTATAAACCTACATTGATATATATTTTGCAAAAAAACATTTATCTTGTTATTTTATACTGTAGAGTTTTGTATAATTTATATTGTTAATAAATTTAAAAAAACAATATGATTTAAATGTGGTCTGTGGTCAAATTTTCACCAGTCGTGTGACCTGACACCCTAAAGATTTCCTCACCCCTGAACTAGGCAGTCCTTACCTGCTCCACGGGTGAAGGAAACAGATAATCTGGCAGCTCCTTCTGAAACCACTCGTGCTTCTTGATATCGTCAATGGTGGCCCTCTTCATGGGGTCCACCTGAAGCATCTGGCACAGCATGCTGACCACACTCTTGTTCAGATACTCCGGAATGGGGAATATTCCGGTCTTGATCTTCCGGAATAGCGTAGGCACGTGCTCATCATCGAAAGGAAGTGTTCCGCAGAGCAAAGCATACAGGATTACCCCGCAAGACCAGATGTCCACCTCGGGACCGGCGTACAGCTTACCAGATATAACCTACAAAAATTATGATTTTAATTGCCGATCTTCCGAAATTTACTAGCTTCCTGTATTGAAGTCTACGTAGGGTTTTGGTTTAAATAATTCATACAATTGTAACCATAATTTTTTTTCAAGATAAGGTCACAATTTGTACAATTCAGATAAACAATTTTAACATAAAAATAAAATGAATACTTTGTTTCTTTTTTAAAGTTCCAATGTTTCGGTTTTTGTTATATTATTTTAACGTAAATAAAAAAATATTTTTTAATTTAAGTGTTAAAAAAGGAAACTATCATCCTATTTAATATGTGAAAATATTAAGAATTAGGCGTACCTTTGAAAAATGTTAAAAACTGATTAAAAATAAATAAAATTACCCAAACATATTTTATGAAATAAGTGAAAACCAAAATACAAGTCCAGTGTGCCCCTTACGGTATTTTGTACTTGAATTTTATTTTTGAGGTTATGAAATTATACAATAAAGAAGATGATAATCTATTTGAAGCTTTCTATAAAATCACACTGACAGTTTATTAATGAAAATAAAATGACTTTGTAAATTGTTACATAACAAATTTAACAATAAGCATTTTCTTGGAATTTTACAACATTGTTGTAAAATATATAATATTATGGAATATTTTGATCTTTATAACTAAACATATCAATATTTTGGGATAGCTTTGGTATCTTTTCTTTACGACATATAGACAAATAAAATGCATGCACATTGAATCTCATAAACAAAACATGTTACATAACATTTTAAATTGATAAGTGTGAGTAAACGATGGAGAAAATTTGTAATGTATCAATCAAATCCATCGAGCTATGAAATATAAAAAAGATGTAATTACTTCGGGAGCTGCATAGTTAGGTGATCCGCAGGAAGTCCTCAGAAATTCTCCGTCCATCATCATATTTGATAGTCCAAAATCTGCAATCTTAACGTGCGAATTATGATCGAGCAGCAGATTTTCCGGCTTCAAATCTCGGTGAACAATCATATGTCTGTGGCAATAGTCCACTCCCGATATGATCTGCTGGAAGAACCTTCTGGCTTCGTATTCCTGGAGCTTGCCGTGCTTCACAATATAGTCGAACAACTCTCCCCCGCTCACATATTCCATAATCATGAAAATATCAGTCGGAGTTGAAATCACTTGGTACAGTTTTATAATATGAGGATGCCTGAACAGCTTCAGGTTCTGTATTTCGCGCTTGATCTTCCCGACGACATCCAAAGATTTTATTTTTTGCCTGTTGAGGATTTTCACCGCGACCTTGTGCTTGGTGAGCTGGTGCTCTCCTATCTTCACCTTGCCGAAGGTGCCGACGCCCAGCGTGCAGCCGAGGGTGTAGTGGCCGATCTTCACGATGGGCTGGACACCGGAAACGCTCTTCTCGGCCATGGTGAAGCACTGTCACTTGAGTTTTCGGATACAAGGAAGCGTATTTACATTGGGCGATTAATTAATATTTACACACTCGTTACGACGCGGTCACATGATGCGGAGCACGGATTGCGCCCTCTCCGTCCTCCCCGGTCATGGAGGTGTCGTCTCGGAGGCCGCGGGAGCGAAACTTGGCGATTGTTAGTTATCTCTGAGCCTTTTCGAGCTGCGGCATTTATCAGGATCGCGATAAGCCGAGAAAAGTCATCGGACGTCACTTCACGCAGGCCAGTGCTGCCAACTTGACGGCAAGTAAACAAAAAAAACTGCCCACAGCAGAAATGCAATCATTCACGAATAACAATTGGAATAACAAATTATCGGCATTAACATGCGTAAATAAATATTCATTTTCCCACGCCGAGTTCCTTCGCTAAAAAAGGTTATTGGAAAATTCTTTTTTTAATTTGACCAAAAATATTTTAAGTACATCAATAAATAAATATTATTCACACATGAAAGAATATTATTCTTGCGATCATTTTTGGTGGGCTATTGATGGGCGAGCAACGAGTTAATTATACTTCAGCAGATAATGATCAGACTTGCCAGAGTAACACGCAAAACTTACACGAGTTTTTATGGTTTCAGCATTATGAATATATATAATTTTGAGTTTAAGACATATAATTACTTTCCAAATGGCTTCTTTGATTATAAAAATATATTAATTTTAATTAGTCTGTAATCTTTAAAAGATGTGTAATATGTATATATTTTGCATTAATGAAAATGTTGTATAAGAACAAAATAATTTCATCGTAAAAATAACAAAAACATACAACGAAGAAGATAATTCAAACAATCATACAAGATTATAAAAAGCATGTTTATTTTAAGGTGTTTTACATGTAGAAAAAATAAATATTTGACACACATTTATCAATATCACAATGCCATTAAAATGTTTATTTATAAGCTAAAATCAATTATTTTATAGTACCCCGATAATTTAATAATTACACGGAATAAGCATCTCATGCTATTTTACCAAGAGAAGCATTGGCCAAAAATGTCATTTAAAAATAGCTCATGTCGTAAGTAATTTAATATAATAACTTTAATAGTACAGAAATCAACTAATTTCAATTTAATATAATTCAAACAAATCCTCTTCTCAAGTACTAAACAATAAGAAACACAACTTTTCAATTAACACGTGCAGTAATAAATACATGAAAGAATATTATAATTGCACACAACTGGCTAGAAGCACAACATAAAAAAAGCACAAAAGCAGCTAGAGAAACGAGGCTTAATCTGCTGCGGTCAAAGCCACAACTGTGAAGTTCACGTCGTTGGGATCACGAGCCATGAATTCACGGCATACTTTGGCAGCATCTTCTAGCAGCGTGTCTGCAGTGGTGGATCCGTGCTTAATGGGAAAAGATTTGCGACCATCGAGCTCATACAAATCCCCATCTTTGTGTACAAATGCGATAAAGTGATGATAGACAGGATCATCAGCATTCGGTGCTAGAGATTGACCCTCCTTAGCCAATTCAGCGTGAGCCAAAAAGACGCCTTCGCATTTTTCCAACAGTGACCCCCTAGCATCGGCATCCATGCTCTTGGCATCCTCGACGAATTGCTTTAGCCAGCCGTCGAATAATTGGATCTTGTCGGTATTATTTGCAATGCTGTGCAGCAGGGCGACAGTTCCGCAGGCGTTTTGCACAAGTTGTTTCATGTAGAAAACATTTTCAGATAGTTCTTGAGGATTTTCCTTCAGTTCTTCGTCTTCCTTTCTTCTGTGAGTCTCGTAAGCCTCGGAACACGGGAACAAAAGCAAGACGGCCAGAACCGGCTTGGGAACCCAAGTCAACGCCTCGGGATCCAGTCCTAGGACGTCGACGACGTTCCATTTTGGAGGAACTCCGATCTTTTCCAGATATTTGTTCATAACATCTGGATTAGATTCCAGCGGAAGCCAATTTGCGGTAGACATTATTGCGGTGGGGATAGTACTTGCAGCTTTGTTGTATTGAAAACAAGCGAGGATCAAATGCCGGCTGTCTGCTGTCTGCTGTCTGCCTCACACCCCCGCTGTATCGCACGACTTGCAGTTTTCCTTTTTCGATATCTCTACTTATATTTGCAAAATGTTGGCAGCACCGCAAATTCTGACAGAGAAATATCAAAGACAAAGCAAATAAAACACCACGAAAATAAAAGACTTAGCGTATATAATCTAATTATATTAAATAAACTCCTAATTATTTGTTGTCTTATAATTATTTCCAATATGAAGATGTTAATTGGCGTCGTTTTAAAATTTGAAAATAGATTGATTTTTTTTTTATAATTCCGTGTGAATAGGCTATGGAATTGAGCCTTTTAATTTTATAAATAGTACGAAAATCTTTAAAAAACTTTTAGATATATCTATTTCAAACAAGTAGTTTTTGACACCTCATAACCACAATTTTTCTCGGGAAAAATTTGATTTATGAGATTACAGATTTTTTTCTTCATTTTATTGATGTTGCTTTAAAAATATTTTTTATTGCCAGTGGTAATATAAAACTGGTGCTTAGCAATTATATGGAGTTTTATGTAAGCTTCTCAAAATTTGGCATTTCTTGCACTCTGGCAGCTTTAAGTGACATTTGTATTGTCTATGGTATGTCCTCTATGGAAAATTGATTATTATACTGAATTTGCAGTAGATTCGTGAATTTATACAATTGATTAAATATTACTATGGCATCTTCCAGTGATGCGTTGGATTCATCTCTGAAGTCCAAGCGTCCATCAGGTACATTGAATATTATCAATCTGTAAATACTATAATACCGTAATTAGAAATCATTGATCGTGTCAAGTAACTGACAGTTCCGCAAGATATTGATCACACCTTATCGTATTTAGAAGGTCACGTATTTCGAGGAAATTAACGTTGAAAACGGTTTACTTAATTAATTAACTTTTCAGATTCTGCTTTTAAGCAACAACGCTTACCAGCATGGCAACCGATACTTACAGCTGGGACGGTCCTACCGACATTTTTTGTCATTGGAATAGCATTTATTCCGGTGGGGATTGGCCTCCTGTACTTTTCAGATGAGGTGAGTAATTGCTGACCTTCCTTTATCTATAAAATCGTGTTTATTTTAGTATTTTTTTAGCCTAACTCGTATATTGAAAAAAAATGTAAATTGTCTCCTGCTTCAAAAGGGGTGCAGTGCTGTTATGAAATATCAGTGTTTTTAACTGTGCTGTTTTAAGAATATTACTATTCATCAAACATTTAGAATAGTGCTTTACACTCTTTACAGCAAATAGTGTACAATATTTTTGTATTTTACACTTAGGTCAAGGAACATGTGATTGATTACACTCATTGCCTGGCCATTCCACCGAACCTTCAAAACCCAAATCAGACTTGTGCCGAGGTCATCGCACAGAACAGCAGCCAGGATTGTCAGTGCAACATCAACTTCAATCTGACGGAAGACTTCAGGGGGCACGTCTATATTTACTATGGGCTTTCCAATTACTACCAGAACCATCGGCGTTATGTCAAATCTAGGTGAGTTGTTTTTTTTATTATTACTATTAGAAAGTACTAGCATTTCATAAAGTTCTTATATCGAGCAACAATATTTAAGTGAATGATTCATTTATGAAAGAACGAGAAAGATTAAATAAGATAAGAAAACAATTCTCTACAGGGCCGCGATAGCCAAAAAGATTAAGATGCCAAGTGATGCCGGTTTAAATCTCACCTGCGTTGAAATATTTTTCATATAGTCTTGAGTTGTCTTGAGAAACCTAACAAATCTGCTGGTGTTCTCAACAGCAATGAGAAATGAGTGAAGAGCCACTTACATTATACTAGACAGTTTTGTGATGTTATTTACTGCAAGGTTAACGAAAAAATTTACGTTAAAACATTAAAAATTGTGAATCTTCTTGAGGTCATTAAGTGTTGTGGAAGAAATGCTCTTGTATATTTTTAATTTTTTCATTACTTTTTGTTATTGAGGAGGTAGATTGTAAAAAAATAATTTTAAGTTCATAGATCACGATAAATAAAGCTTTCCATTTCCAGGGATGATTCTCAACTGCTGGGTCAGCTCTCTCCTACGCCATCCAGTGACTGTGAACCGTTTGCGTATGCACACCCCACCAGCAGCGGAGATAAGAGACCTATAGCACCATGTGGAGCTATTGCTAATTCTCTCTTCAGCGGTAAGAACGCAACTACTTTTTGAAGAAATTTTGTTTTTGATGAAAGCAACAATTATGGTGCCGTCCTGTGCGCATTCTTTCAGACTGCAAAAAAGATATTGCGAGAAACATTTTTTTTTTTGATAACACTTATTCCAAAAAAAATAATACTCTGTTGCAGATGAACTTTGGCTGCAGTCTTTGGATACTTTTGACAATATAACCCTTTTGAGAACTGGTATCGCGTGGCCGTCTGATAAACGAATCAAGTTCAAAAATCCAGAAGCTCCCGCTGGCCAGTTAGCTCAAGGTCAGTAATGAGTATTATCCATGCACTGCGAGAGAAACTTTTTAATTTATCGCATTCTTAGTTATTCAAAAAGTTTAATTTTTCATTTATTTCTGTTGGCAGCATTCAAAAACTTCTCTAAGCCAGCATCGTGGAAGAAAAACATCTGGGAACTAGATGAAGAAAACGAGGATAATAATGGTTTCCAAGTAAGTAATTAAACTTCAAAGTATTTATGAGGCGGAAAGCCTGCGTTGAAAATGTAATCAATAAATTTTATTAATGAATGAGATGGAAATTTAGAACATAACTGCTGTGAAAGTCAGGCCATTTCAAAGATAAGACAGGGTCGAGGGAAGGGAAGTCCAGGGTCTTGCAACTTTCTCACATTACGTCTATTTGATCGCTGTATGCAATCAGATCTGATAGGAGGTTGCACATGTGAACTTTTGTACTCTAAAAAAACAAGGCATCTTCAACAAATACACATACTTAAAAAGACACTTCAAAGACGAGCATCAATTTCATTTGCATATTAATGGGCAATTAATTTTTTGTGAGCTTATTAAAGTGTGTAAAGCCTTTAAATTATATGAAAAATAGTTCTTTCTAACATAAATATCAATGACTTAAGTATGTTTGTTTCAATTATATAGGCGGCGCTTTATTGTTGTATTGCAGTAATTTGCACCATTATTTTTTACTGTAATACCTTTGATTTATCCAGTATGTAACTTTTGTCTGCGTAGAACGAAGACCTGATAGTCTGGATGAGGACGGCGGCCCTGCCCACGTTCAGGAAACTGTACCGCCGAGTGGACCACAACATACCCACTCTGCAGGGCGGCCTCATGAAGGGGAAGTACATGCTGGGCGTCACCTACTGTTAGTATTGAATTACAAATTGGATTCGTAGAATAATTTTTTTCACCTCTAAATAAGAATAGTAAAAAAAAACAAACTAAAAGTTCAAATCTTAATTTAAATAGGCTAATATGTCTTTTTTTTTTACTGTCGGTCCTGGAGGCTTATATATCTAAGCATGACGAAAATGCTGTATTTGATTTTCTTATATGGTCAAGAAAGTTTGCATGTTATCAAATATTAAAAATGCATTTCTACATTGATTATAAGTAAATAAATAATTTTAATTCTTTGATGTTGACGTATATAGGCTCGAATCCCACACGTCCTAAAATTTTTTTTGGAGGTTTTTTTCCATCATATACTGTTTCCTTAAAAATACACATTGTTAAAAAATAGCAAACATACCTTGGAAAAATCATTGATAATTTTAAATTTAATATAAATTAGCAAGGACATAAACTGTTTATCACATATGAATTTAAGGATATATAGTATGTGGATTACTCAAGTCAAGGCCTTCGCAAAAATGATCTTTTATTCATATTTTTTCATTAAATATTATAATATAATAAATCTTACAAAATATACTTTGATTGCTCTAGCATATCCGGTGACTGCATTTGACGGCACCAAGTCCATGATAATTTCGACGACTTCTCTTCTCGGAGGAAAGAATCCTTTCTTGGGAATTGCTTACATCGTGGTTGGCTGCATATGCCTTGTACTCGGAATAGCGCTGCTTATCATCCACGTCAAATGCAGCAAAAGGTAAATACTTCAATATAAATGCATGTTCGCTATCACCTGATTAATTTAAATACAACAATATCTTATGGCTAATACGCTTGCTTGGCAACTGTGGGTCTTAGGATAGAGTCCGAAGCCTTCCTTCTGGTACTTTTCTCATAGCCTCAATTATAAATGTGTAACTTTAATAATCTGTATATTTTATCTTCTCTTTCAGCACATCAGAGATGATAAACGTGAACCCTCGCACTCCTTATTCTTAAATATCAAAATACGAGGGTTTTTATGTTGTTGTTATTATCTGTCAACAAAAAACATTTGAAATGTAAAAATACTGTAGTAATGTTTTTTTTATGGTACTTAACCTGAAATTCTGCTATCTGATGATAAGTTGGAATTTTTGGCATGCTTATGTCTAATCTATCAGAGCAAGTTGAGCATCATTTTGACAATTTTATTTTTCTTAGAAGTGAGTCATCAAAATACTTTTGAATTTTTGTTTCACAAAATAAAATCATTTTCTGTCATACAAACATCAAGATTACGTAGAATAATGACTTTTTCATGATGCAAATAAATATTTTACAAAATACAAAATATTACATTACCTGTATATACTTAATTTTCTCGGATAGCGAAAATCCCTAAAAAGAGAAAAGAAAGAAGTTATTTGACTATTGATTGTTTACATATCTACTTTTGAAAATGTCTATTGTGATTTCTTATCAAAAACAATTATGTTCTTCTAAATAAGACAGCCCAATCTTTAACATTTATATTTCAGTAGGGATTCTTATGAAAACATAAAGTAATTGTTTGTCGCCATCAATCTCTGTTAATATATATTTAAAATCAATATTATATACAGTCAGATTACAAAGAGGTGAATGCTACACGCATTCATTAACATTAGTGTACTTCTCTGTATTGTTAAAACATATCAGAAGTCTTTTGCAATAATATTGTATATCGGCAATGTGCTGTGTATTCAAAAGTCAAGCTGTTTTATTCATTGAATGTGAAAAGAATTGTATGAATCACTTAAATCACTAATTGTATAAGAAATGTCACAAATAGATTATGTATCTTTTTGGCCTGATTTCGATGAAAATGTAGCTGTTAATAAGAAAATCACACTCCAACAAAAATGCCATGTCTTACCAAAAATATTTAAAAATTGCAAATACTAACTGCTGCTGTAGGAAAGATGAGAATTTTTCGCACGCACGAATCTGATAGCAAGTCGAGCGTCGTTTTAACTGAATTTTTATTAGCAGTGAATGATATTTTCCTATAATCTCTTGTAATACTATCATCTCTTTGTAATCATAAACTATATTTATGTGATATGAAAAACAAAAAAAAAACCAGTACATTTATATTTATTGCTAATTAGTACAGTTGTGCAAAAATATATCTGGTAAATTTTAATGCTTTTTGTTTAATTTAGATTGCTTACTGTGATCGCTTTGTTGGATTTTCATGATATATTTACTGCGACTCTTCAAGTTAAACTTAGTGATTGCCTTATATTATATTGAAAATGATAGACGTTAAGTATTTTGAAATCAAAATAATATTTTTGTATTTTATTTATTATCACTTTGTGTATAATTTTAATACTAAATCTAATCACTAAAGAGCTGGTCCATTGGTGAGTTTGAAGTGTTATGTCTGTGGTCAATAATTTTTTATTCCTTTATATTGAAGATGAAATTTATTTTGACTTTACTTATTTTTATTGATTAACGTTTGCATTAATTCTGTGCTCTCAGGTCAGTGCTTAAATTATTTTTTAATATTATTTTTAAGGTCAAATGTCTGGAAATAAATGCCTTAGTGGTAATTGTGGTTTTAAAAATCAAAGGTGATTAATTTTTTAGAAAGTTTGGAACATTGTTTTTTTTTTAAATATAAAGTGCTAAAAAATAATTCTACAAGCAATCAATAGTTTTTTTTTTAGTTTTACCTTAAATCATCTTTAAATATTAATCAAATATATATATATACATACAAAAAAAAATGTAATACAAAATGACAAAGTTCTTGAAATATCTATTAAATTTAAGTATTGGGTTATAGAATGTTAATATTATTTGACTGCCTTTAAGTTAAAATTTATTAAAGTGAATAATTTTCTTGGGTATTAAGCCATGTCAAGTTTTGATTAACAATACATATTTTCGGCACCCCTCTTAGATCTCAACAGTAATGCCCAAGAAAATAAGTTCCTAAAATCTGTGAACTTTTCCATACATATTGAAATTCTATTTTAATCATTCTGAAATATATCTGATTGCTCTTAAACGATTCTGAAGAATGTCATTTTCATCATATCTCCATTTCATGTTTATTGACTTGAGCAGACTTAGAGAGCAGAGAATTTTAAAATTAGCAAGCATTGAATGGGAAAATTATTTTTAATTATAATTCAAATACTTATGTTTTTTGAGTCAAAGTGTTCATATATTATAAATGAGAAAATATATTTTCTCAATTTTTTTATTTATATGAATTTATTGTTTCAACTTTTTAAGATTTTTGAATCAGTTTATTTTTATATAAAGGATTATTATCACTTCAAGCAATCAATCTTTTAGTGCGTGTACACTAAACATAAAATTATCAGAATAATTGGCTGATAACACTACTACGCACTATACAATTGGTAGGTCAATTGGCCTGGCGTGTAGTGGTCTTCAGGTCTCTATGCACTTGTTCTTAAGATTCAATGGCTCGCAGCGAGTCGCAGGGTGACTCCTGCCAGATGACATTCTTCACATGAAACCTCTCTGGCGCTAGTACGTTTGAATTATACGGCTAATACAACAACAAAAAATTATGTGTGTTACTAATATATTAATTGGTTTCATTAGAAACAGATAATGTTATGAATTTATTCTGTCACTATATAAATAGCATATAAAAGCATACTTGTATTATTAAATTAAGTTAATTGTACTTATTTATAATTGTATTTTTTTTAAAACATGTTAATTAAATACATAGAGGTATTATAGCCTTTATAGCATTTGTGTTTATTGAATAGAGGTATTATAGCATAGAATAACTGTTTTGTTTTTTAATCTGCCCAAGTTCTGAAATACTGATTAAATTGAACAGTGATTGAGAAGTAGTCAATACAGCATCATTTCTTTGATTTAAAACTCAGATTGAACTTTTAAAAATAGTGAATTAATAATATTTAACTGGCAAATGTGTTTGCTGTTTAATTTAATCATTCTTTCTACTACGGAAGTAATTTCATTTATTTTTTTTTACAATATTTTTGCCGACTTTGGCACTATTTCAAGCCAAAATATTATGCTTTAAATATATTCTGATTTTTCTCAAATCATTGAACAGATATGAAGCAATTAGATTAAAAATTTAATTTACAACTCTGTATAATATTATCGAGATCAATCTAGAAAGAAAATCGTTTATAACGAAGAACGAGATTCAAATTCAGACAGGAGGTTTTTTTTTGTGTATTTTTACTTCAGTAACATTTTTTTTGTGAAACCCTCTCGTTTCTTTTATAAAATATGATTTATTTCAAGATTTATCTCAGCCGCCAAGATCACTGTGTGCCTGAAAACTATTTTAAGATATTTAGATTAAATCTTTCAGCATTTATCAATGTAACACTTTTGATACCATTGTATTTTTCATAACTAAATCTATTCTATGATAAATTAACAAAACCCATCTTGAAATAATTATACATAATTTAAAAAAATACTATTTAACCCTAATGCTGTAAAGTAATATTCAATATAGTAACTAAATAATTATATAGTTAAATATATAATCATACTGATTTTACTTACTAACATTATTAATATGTGATCATCATCAACAGAAAAATGAAAAAAGTTAATTCAAAAATATTTTTGTTACCACATTATTTGTTCTCTTGCTGTCAAACATTCAACAAGTATTTGCCACTTTTTCACCACCGAATAAATTTCTATTCACCAGTTAGGCTAGATCAGGGTGCTGTTTAGCTAATTTAATAATTCGACGGCTTGCCATCTGAAATTTTTAAAATTAGTTTAAAAGCTAATGTGAATTACTGATGCGTAAGTGAAAAGATGTCGATAGTATTTTTGGTTCATTGTTTTTGTTTAGATATTGTTTTTTTTTATTTTTTACTATTTTTTCTACATTAATTTTTATGGGTAATATAGGACTGCACTATTCTGATTACTTGAAGAGACAAACTAACCATCTATAGAGTCTGTGTATACTTTATCACTATTGACACTGTGGTCATTTTTTCTCACACTTTTTAACACGCATAAGTTTTCATTAATGCATAGATTTATTGATTTTTATAGGTTTCAGTGGATATTTACTTTAAAGTTAATCTGAGCAAATTATTTGAATAAAAATGGCAAAGCTTGAATGTGAAATCCCGTGAAACGCAGGGTAAAGTTTTTTTAATTATCACCTATTAGAAAGTGTATGAAATGACTATGTTGTGGCAATTTAACATAATGCACATTCAAACATAATATTAACACTGAAAATGCTTTTTTCGCTGTTATTTTCAATCAATTTTCTATGCTTAGGATAGCCTATATTTTAAAATTTGTAGTAATTGTTATGTAGCGTGGCCAAAGTAATAAAAAAATTATCTCCTTTATGTGCCTACCATAATATGGTTTCATATTAACGTCTACTTCGTATTTGCGACTGTGGGTTTGAGAAGCCATGTTCTCCTGATACCAATAGTTTCTAGTTTCTTTTCCATCATTAAATTAATTGAAGACATTTGCATTGTTTGCAGGTTATTCTGCGCATGATTTGTCCAACAAATCGTTAATTCAGTGTCTATGGATGTTATTAAAAATAGTTTCAGAATGTTGGTTTTTTGTCCAGGGGAAGTTTGAGCAATTGTATGAAAAAGTTTCATGTACCCTCGTGATGCTGGAGTCATCTTTGTGGAAACAGACTGATTCAACATCCAAAAACCACCAATAATTAAAAATGGCCCCCAAAACCTGAAATATGTGTTCAATTAAAATCTTATAAATTTCCTATTGTAAATGTGAATGAAATTTATGCATTATTGAACGTATACCCAAAATATACCTCAATTTGATTATTATTTAGAATATTATATGTTATATTGGCCTATGAATTGACTTATGTTTACTGACAATATATTTTTTTGTTTGTGTTCTGTTACGGATAGAAATTAAATGTTTAGAAAATGAATATTGGCATAAGCGACTAGGTTTAGTTGTGATAGTAGACTTCTAAGTATTATCCATTAGTAAAAATGCTTTTAAAGGGTTATATAAATATATGATAAATAACTAGGCATTCAAAACCTATTCTTCGTAGGAGTTATCAAGAATCTACACTTGTTATTTTTACAACAAATATGAATGGCCAAATAGGCAAAGTTTTGGCTTACTGATTATTAAATATTTCTCATAAATCCGCATTACTCGCCCATACATTTTTATTGTGTATGAAAGACATGTGTCTTATGTGTTTGATTTTTCTCATCGTTTCATGTGAATAGATTTCCTGAAAATTGTAATCTTTTTGGCCATTCATATTTGTTGTTAAATTATAGAGTACCACAAATCAAACCAGTCTGTCGTAAAGAACTTGTTATTTTGATTATATTTTGTCCAAACTCTCTCGAACTGTCGGTCTCTATAGTTTTTTTTTTAATATTAAATAATTCATAGAATTTGATAGTTTATTTGTTGTTTATCCATGCACTAATTTAGATTGAAACATTTTCATTTTTTAAGTAAATGCATTGATCGATAATTATTTTTCTCTCCTAGTTGCTATTGATGTTGTTTATAAATATTTATCAAAGATTAACTGTTATTTATTTGTCCAATAAATATTTTTAAATAAAAATATGTACTCGTTTTATTACCAGTGTAATTTTATGTATAGTTCTTTGATAATTATTCGCAATCAGTTAGTTTGATGAACACCTTCCCACTAACGATATTTTAATATGGATAAGTAGTGAAACAACAGGATTTTTTTTTGTAATTTAATTACGTATCATCGATTCAGGTTTTTCAAGATGGTACGAAGGGTCATCAACACTCGCGCGAATAAATTTACGATTGAGCTCTCTCTGGTTTGCCTGAGCATCTCGCCAACCGAACCGAGGCGAGTCTAGCTAATCATTATATAATAAGCGTAATAAATAATACACTATCGGTTTTTACCAACAAACATTTAGCATTAAACAAATATACAAACGAAGTTGGTTCATAGAAGAATGTCTAAAATAATAACTTCTGGTTATAACCATCAATCCCTGATGCGGTGGGTTTGAATAAAAAGTTAAGTGCAATATAAGTGACGCGGTGCCAAAGTTTATCACGATGACGAGATAGCTCATTTTTCAAAATAAAAATCGGTTGGTTGGTCGATTATAAAATCTACTTATCCACTACGTTACTAGTACATACCCAGTCGTTGGGAAACAATAAAAACATAATATAGATTACTTCGCGAAGCTACATCCGCTTGATTGTGCTCGCTGCTAAGTCCACACTCAGTCGTTTTAAAATAGAAGATTTTACTTTGCGAAACTATTGTAGTCCACACTCTCACATTCGAGGATTCTCACGTGAGTTTGGCGAGAGTGTGGACGAGCCACAATCCTGTTCTGACTTATTCACACTCGGATGCTCCAGATGAATATAAAAAGCGGTCGAGTCATCGACGAGCTCTGCCCTCCGCGAGACAGAGCCATTTTGACGGAAACTCGATTTACTGGTTCCAGCTGTGCGGTGAATCTGTGATGGGGACGCCGTGTCTTATCTGAAAACGCAACTAATGGCGACCAGGGCTGTGGTGAATCGAAACGAGACCTGTGAATGATATCTGGAGTGGTTGATACGCTTTATATAAACAAAGACTCGGGGCTAAAATTAAAGAAGTAAATGTGCTTGGCACTGATTTAAGGGTTCATGTCTGTGAATTGTAAATTTTATTTGTTAAAACCCTTGTTGAAATGATTTTGATTTTGATAGAAAGCGCCGAAAATGGCGACCAGGGCTGTGATGAATCGAAACGAGACCCTAGTAGCAATTGGTATGCTTTATAAACAAAAACTCGGGGCTAAAATTAAAGAAGACAAGGCGATTTTCCAGTTTCAAAGCAATGGAAAGCCTTTGCTGGTACAGTTTTCTTTGATTTTCCGTATGTAGTAAATACCGGAGACGTACCGAGCTAGAGACAGCCCAATAGTGAGTAAGTCGTTTAATCTCTAAATTGATTTTATAAAAACTTATTGCATACAGAGGCCTTAAAGTGCGTACTACTCAGCCTTTAAGAATAGTGGTTCTCGGCTGAAATTTTTCATGAATACTGGATATGTGATATATTTATAGCACCAATTAAAAACCACGTAGAAGTGGAGCAAGTTGTTGATCTTGGTCGAGGCAAAAAGTCGTCGAGGGGTTGGAATGCAACAAAGACGATATTCAACAATGCCAGCTTTGAGGTTGGCTTAATGGCTCAGTGGTAAGCTGTCGACTCTCGATCGGAGGTCTCCGGTACCCCTTGAATACAGTTTGATACACTCATCTGGTACTCCATATAATATTCAGTGGTTCACCTTCAGAACAACCGGGTGGGTAATACGAATAAGATGTTCTGCGTGACGTTTCTTCCCCGTCCCCGGTGCTATTATCCCACAAGCGATAGGCACGCACTGCCCCGGTACTGCGTGCCTCGACACACGACAGGCTGTCTGAGTGCATCTTATTAAAACACGATTAAAGTTTCATAATTACGCCGCGCACAAAGATGAAACGGTGTGGAGGAATAAATTAGGCTTGGCATAATTATTTTATTTAAACTGGGGCTGTTTTGTAGGGACGCTTTTTATGGCGGGGGCGGTTTTTTTTTAAATTGATTATAAACGATGTATTCAAGTCAAACCACACTATAAACTCATTTTGTAATTATGGTATCAACGTTAAAAGTTGTTGCCTAGTAAGATATGACAGCTGGTTTATTTGATGTTAACGAAATTGGTGTAGAAGATGCCTTAAAGATGGCAAAAGTCATCATGCGAATCATTCGTGGCTATGCATCGAAAAAATGAACTGAGTGCATACCGAATGTCATAATTAAAATTATTTATCCCAAGCCGAGACGCATTGTTAGTTTAGACTGGATTATTTAAGCTCTTTGCATATAATGTCGCTACTGTACAAATGCTTTAAGTCTTGTTATTGTAGATTCGTATCACCGGAACATCTGCTGTGTAGACAGTGCTACAAATGTACGAATACTTAAGGAGATTATTTTGAGTACATTGTTAATTGTTAGAAGCCTGAGCGCGTAAGCCTCCGGCGCGCATTTAAATAAATGCCAAGGACGCCAGAAACCACTAATGTTTTTTTCATAACCGGAAATTCCACCCCCCGAAAGAGCAATGCTTTTGACTCATGCACTCAATAATCAAAGTGTTTTAGATATTCGATTATCACAAGAAACGACGACAAACCTCCAAAAATTTTTTTTAGTGATATGTGGGATTCGAACCCTTAAATTCATGCCTGTTTCTGCCCGCTGCCCTACGCTAATTGAGCTACTACGTCACTATATACTCAATTTGGAAATATCACCGGGCTGCGATATACAGTGGTGGGATTCGAATCCACACCTCTACGTTTATCGCAGCTCAGTGCTATATATACTTATATTATATACATATATATTCTAGGCATGGTATATAGATGATTTTGCGCCAAGATCAAATTTTTTAAATAGCTCAGGTGTCATGGCCGGCGTCAGTGCACGGTCTTAGAAGACGAGAAGTCTTAATTTATTCCAAATGCTTTGGTTTGGAAGCGAGCAGAGCGATTTCAGTACGCACTCGGAATTTTTCGTTTTAAATGATTTAGTTCATTTCTTAAAGATTAATCTCTTCAGATTAATTTCGGTGATTGTTGAATATGTTAACATTTAAAGTCAATTAAAAAGACAAGTTGGATTCAAAGGAAAATTAATACGTTTACAGTTTGTTTAATTATTGTTGGAATATTTTTGTGACGATTGTGTAAGTGGTAAAATATACATTTAGTTGTATACGACATCTATTCAGAAATCATTCATCTAGTCTCCCAAAATTCATGAGTGATCATTTTATAAGCGCACACTCGTAAATATACCAGTGGCGTGCGATGAGTCTGAAATCAAGGCAAGCAGATTTAAGCATTAAAAACAGACAATCTTTATCAATCACGTTAGTGACTTATTTTATAATAAATATCACAAAGAGATTATTAAATATCAGTTTAACGCAGTAAATTTAAACAAATATATTTAAGCGTTTTTGCATTAATTACACTTGTGCTGATACTTTTGATGATATTTATTTTAAAATAAGTTATTTGCGGTGATCGAAAAATGCTTGCTTTGATTTTTAACTGATCACTCGCCACTATCATATACACATGTATACATCGTACTTTGAATAAAATAATATATGTAGTGCAAGTCTATAATATGCTGGGTTGGCGTCTTCAACCAGAGCGAAGTGCTCTATTTATTATTTTAGCTTCTTACATTTTGTTGTATGTCGAAGCAATAGAAACGCTTGCAGGAGTAGAAAAACTTTTGACACTACGGGTTAACTGTTTTTTTATTAAATATAATAATAGGCGGCGGTGATCATAACAGCAAAAAATAAGTTTAAATTAAAAATATAGTAAATATTTTAAATCAAGCTATTTTGATAAGATAAAATAATGATTTCTTCTCACAGACTAATTATGTATATATCAGACAGGCTGGCGACTGGGAATAGTTACGCGCTCGACGCTTTGGCCACCCCTGCTCTGTATGGTGACTAAATGTAAAATTTCATATCTTCTTCCGGAGTAGTAGCAGCTGCAATTAGTTCCAGCAATTAGCATGACGCTTTGGACTCTCAAATTACCTCACCAAGTATAGAAGAGAGGATCCATGCGCCTCGCCTGGTGGGCAGGCAACTCGCACCCATCCGACGTCACCCGAGCTCTCAATATCTCGCCCATGTCGGCTCCGAACTCGCACTGTGACTAATTACGTAATTAAATTATTAATTTTATGATGATACATACACCGCAGCTTTGTTTGCACCTATATTGAGCGGAAGCAAAGTTTTAAGTGAATGTAGAGACGTAGATTAGAAGCAGTTGATTTGTTAATCAACTGTCCGATTGATTGCAGTGTTTGTGCAATTGTATGTACTCAACGCTAAACGGGCGCAGTAACGCAAATACTTTAGCAGCTTACGTAGGTATACAGCATATTGCTAACATAATAAGAATGTGCCCAATCAGTCTTCGTTCCTACGGTGTATCTGTCTCTGAATACCATCACGTATTAAATATTCAGATGATGTACAGTGCAATCAATCCACGTCCATAGTTATCGGGCAGGACCCACGCATGTATGTATATCGAGAGAGCTCGCGCACTCCTTGCCTTGCTCCTTTCCGAGTCGATTAAGATCTTACACGTATACCGGTATGGGAAATTGATTTTTTTTGTAACGTATTTTATTATGCACTTGCATTTTGCAAAGTGAGTGCAACCTTAAAGTTATTGATCCGCTCGGAGACGTAAAGTGTAGCAACGGAGATAGCTGATTCTGTGCGGAGTGAAACGTTCAAGAATGCATGATATTTAATGTATCTGTACTCTACGGGTCTTTCAAGTCTGTACAGAAGATATCTTGATTTTAACTTTCAAGAATTGAGGCTCGGATAAATGACTCAAACACGTGTTTCCTGGCCGCCTCTTTACTGTCGACAATCGATAATTTATATTAGTATTTAATGCCGATTATGTTCGGCGGTGTTAAAGGCTCTATTGTATTTTTTCTGCAACACCCACGGCGTGCCTCGGGGTGTGTGTAAGCATTGGAAGATTGGGCGGATATTGAATTGTCGACATATGCATAATCGCTTCATACGTTTCCCACTGCTAAGATGTTACTGCCGGATTATACAAAGCCCAAGGCGATGGGCAGATCGAGATCAAATGAAACCCGCACTTTACGGGCTCGCGTTGCCCGCCGGCCTCGATTAAATTGACATCAAAAACACTTAAATAGTACAAATGGGGATAATTTATTTTCTCTTGCGGAGGCTGGGAGGCTGCAGGGCAGCGGTGGCGTGGATAAGTTTTGAGGGGCAATTTAAAAAAAAAATAATAAAAGTTTACTTAAATCCTTGAATGATATTTATTGAATACCTGAAAATGTACGTGAGGTTATTATAGATATTATCAAATTTAAATAAACACATAAAAATATTAGAAACTGTGATATATTCACGACAATGTATTATGTTATACTCTAGCATATAATACGACGGATCAAATACATGTAAAACCGCGTAAACTCTGACTGATATACGATTAACTTTTTGACGGAAGTCACGGTAAGAATATTTCATGTTTTTTTTTTCTCGTATAATTCCAATAAGAAACGTGGCGTATTTGCCGAAAGCGAAATGCTTCTAATAACAACGGTCACCAAAGCCCACAAATACGAAATTATTATGGATGCATTGTAAATTTCCCAAAATGACGAGCCGCCAATGTAGACACTCACATGCTGCATGTTATGCACAAAACTGCAGCCGACCGATAAAACAACTCGTATTTTACATTCGGTCCTCTCCGACTGGAAGGAACTCCATAGTAATCTGTCTGCGATCGATATAATTATACTATGTATGTCTTATTTTAGCGATTGTAGAGTAACACAGCTGTTCATTAGGGTTATTAAATTAATTGGTAGATTGTACTTTTAATACACAAGGCAATTTATTATAAAAGTAGATTTAATATTATATTCTTACGTGTAATGAAATTTGTAAGTTCATGTATAATTCTGAAAGGTTTACGCAGAGTACAGTTTTTTTTTTTAAAATAAAATTATGCTTTATTATAAGCTTAAAAAAATGTAGCTTTGATTTGCAAAATATTTATTATGAAGTTGAATTTTCTCATAGCAAAAAATAATAAACCGTTGTTTAGGTTTAGAAACTCATCGATTAATTTTACAATTATTTATGCATCCTTATAAAGAGAGCATAAAAATAGTATAATAAATTATCCGCTGGTATGAAGACACACGGATTTTGATCAAAACGCTTGAAAATGGTCCCAGCACCGGGATCGAAACATCCAATGACAAAAAACACAACGCGGCACAACATCCAAGAAATCATCGGCGTAAATACTTAAATATAATAAAATGTGAAATGTATGCTTATTAAAATTAACAGACTCGCAAATTAACTGCATAATCTACGACATTGCATGTGGGTTTGTAGTGTTGCCAGTTCAATGTTTTCTCCTTGAATGTGTCATTTGTAATAAAAACTAATATTTATTCATTGAACAAGAGTTGCAACATTCAATCAAATTTATGTAAAATATAAATTAAAGAGTATGTAAATAACGGAAATTGCAAGTGTTTATTTCTATCCCACTTGCTGAATCCGATTCACAAATTTGTAATTATTGCATGTGCTAACAAATAACTAATATTTATATCTTGCCGACTTTATACGCCTCCGGCAATTAAACATACTGAAAATAAAATAAAATTTTTACATAAGCTGTTTCAAAACGCATGTAATATAAAAAAAATATTGTTGAATATCAGATGATGATTATAAAATTACTGAAAAAATTAAAAATTAGAAAATGAGATCATTAGATATTTTTTTTGTCTTCTATAGTATAAACAATAACATATTTAATTTTGAAAAAAACTTTTTTTTATGTCACATAACTGGTTTAACTTATAGAATATACTATCTATTTGAAACACGACAATTCTTGTAATGTTTTTTATTATATAAATATAAATTTATGTGTTTTCTAATACCACATTTGAACAAGACGAGAAAATATATGATTTTTGAAAAGCATAGTGATCCATAAATTTTCCTTTTTAAGAGAAACAGCGGGTTTTAAAATTCAATATATACTGCTGGAGATAGAATTACTGACATCAACAAAAAAAAAAAAATTACAAAAAACACGTTACGAAAAGTAGTTCATCCAAATTAGAGTTAAAAAATAGTAGAAATTGACATGACGACGTCGTAAATATTGCGAAAACATGACCGGATCGGATTCTGAATAATCCAGGGACATGTTATGCAGATTTATTTTTTAAACCATTGATGATCTGTAAATCATATGATGTCACAATTTATTGTTTCATAGGTGTTCAGGTGTAAGCGTCGACTAAATAATAAATAAAAGCAAACTAAAAAAAGTTTTTATTTTTATGGCACAGACGCAAGTAATATTAAAAGTATTCATTTAAAATATCATTTCGAGAATGACGTCATTCAACTATGGTATTCATAGACCTGGTTTAATAAATAATCGCATGACACGCTAAACCGGCTAATTCCGTGGATATGAATTATAACAGATTTTATTGATACATATCCTTGAGTGTCTTTATTAATGGCTTCAATATATTTAATTGAATAATATCGTATCAAATTCGCATGCATAGCTTGTCTGATCTCGTGAGAAAAAGAAGTTCCAACGAAGGATTAACAATTAGTTTTATAATGAAATTCGGCCAAACATTTACATAACTCGCAATATTGACATGTTATGTGTTCTGCCTGCAAAGATATTAATTAATAAATAGTGTAAAAAAGCTTGGTAAGTATTTTAATATAGAGTATTACTAATGTTTAATTTAAAAAAATATGCAATCTTTTTGTGTAATCGATTCACATATCAAAAGAAAAAATCTTCAAAAATAATGTTTTTTTTATATTAAAATTTGATGCGTTACCAAATTAATTTGGAATTTAATAATTATTTTAAAAATGTAGATAAAACATTACTGTTTATAGGCGATAGACTCGAATGTGGGATAACTCGTCAAATAGGCCAATAAATTAAAAAAATAAAATTTAAATTATTATCTCAGATACAAGGATTTACCGATGGACTGAAATTTATATTAATTCGCCCCCGTACAGAAAGAGGCATTTTTTTTTTTTTTTTAATAAAAAACATGTAACATTCAACTAAATAATATTTGATATTAATTCTGAATTCCATTAGGTTTTAGGTGCACATAAATTTTTTTAAATTAATTATTTATATTTAAAAATGAAGACATTAACATTTTTAATAATGTTTCAATGGGCGAGTTATTCAAAGCAAATTTCAATAAAACTTTACGCACAATTTTTATTATGTATCAATAAAAGTAAAAAAAATATTTGATACTACAAGAAATGTAATTAGAGGTAACATACATATTTAGTAATCAATTAGCTATTGGCTGATAATATTCATATAATTAGCTAATACAAATTAAACGAGTAGATACGATTTTAGAACATATCACAGCGGATACGAAAAGCCAAATGGCTAGGTGATTACGATCACTTAAAAAAAACACTCGAGACACGCAGACAATTATAAAGCTTTTTCGAAATGAAATATGACATTTAATTCAATTGAAATATCACCTTTGTGTCAATTTTCGATGAAATGTAAAATCGATTGTATTGAAGTAATGAGAGCTCTCCTTTCCAGCATTGCCCGTGTATATAATGAATAAACGTTCCTAATTGAGTGGTTGATTGTCCACGATGAGGCATAAAACTGTCAGGATTACTGATTAGTTTTGAGAATCGAGATTGATTGGCATTTCTAAGAACAATGAACATCAGTGGTGGCGAATATATACACGTAAAAATATACTATAAAGTATATTGATAGTAGTGACACATCCAACAAATACACGATGTACAAAAAGCAATAACACTTCCAAAACGTTAGACTTTATTCTTCTAATTTCTTTTAATAAATTTTTTTACTAGTGTTTTTATGTTGCAATCTACTATAATAATAGCCATTGTGTGTTTATTTGTATGTTTGTATGTATGTTTCATTTTTCCGTTCTGTATAGAATATCTTAAAAGATACAACGCTGATTTTTTGCACATAAGTTAAGTAAATTTTTCCGCAGCTATGTGCCGAATTTCAAGACGATAGGATAATATTTTCATTCATAAACTTTAAAATATGCTTTAGCTAAACTTTAATTATATAATTCACTTCTTCGCCGCGAGATGTCGTTAACCGCGAGAATTTAGACGCATCGTTCATCAAATTCGTCATTTTGTGACGGGCTACATTACTAGTATATTTATATTATGCGAGTTAGAGAAATAATAATATGATAATAATATATATTAAAAATTAAAAATGTGGAAGATTTTCAACTTGCACTTAATTCAACGGCTCTCGTCTGTAGTATAATGGAGCCAGTGTTGCCATGTAGCAGGTCACACCTGGTATTTTTAGATGATACATGCAGCTCGCAGCCCCCGCACCGAGCTGGATAATGTTGCCATTATCATTTGAATGCACGAGTTGCATTATCTATCATTCTACAAACTGCATTGTATAATTTCATAGATTATTGTGCTCGTATGTTTCAGCAGCCATGTTGAAGATGGTCGCACTACCGGAACCGAAACGCTGGAAGACACATGTAACTATGCAACTAAGCAATAAAGAAATTCCAGAACTGTAAAATACTTCGTGTTCATTATTTTAATATAAATAAAAATAAAAAAACTGCAATTTTTTTTCACATTGATAGTAAGAGCTCTTTGTTTCAGAGAGGCATCGTCCAAACTGCTGATAAAGCTCTAACCTAAATATACAGTACGACATAAAAATGTATCGTTTATCTACAATAATCTTATTTTTATCAATAAGATAGATTTAATGTTATTTTATTGAGATCAATTTAATTTGTTAAATATTACTGTTATATTTTGAAGAAAACGATTTTTATTAAACCAAAGAGACGTATTTATTTATTTCGTAATCAGTGTTCAATTTGATCGGTGTTATAGAACTTTGACGTTAATGTCTTTACAGATGAAAAAAAATGCAAGATATGATAATGGCGAGGTTAATTTAAAGAGTATATACATATTTAAAAATTTCAGATTAAACCAGTTTCAGAACTAAAGGCCAATTATACAAATCGTCGAGCAAATTGAATAAAGCACTTTTTCTTAGACTATCTATCTACGCCTCAAATTAAACTTATCATAGCATCTCTGTGATCACTACTCAATTTAATAATTTTTTCAGAACTCGAGCGTGAATTGTGAGCTTATTATTAACGATCTCAATATACGAAGGAAAAATGCACGGAAAGCCTTCATGAAAAAATGCGGTCCATATTATTAATGCACTCAATAAGATGTGAAGTTTCAAAAAAATTCGCCGTATTTTAGTCCGGGAAGCAAACAAGCACACATTAATTCTATCCAAGAAGATTTATTGCTTATTAATAAAATTGCCATGAAATTTGATAAAATGATCAATCAAGACGGCTTCAATGGTTTAATTATAATATGTATCAATTTTTAATAACTATTACTCAAAAAAAATTTACACATTTTTGCTGTCTCCCTTTTTATTGTTGAAAGTCATTTTGATTGTGTGACTTGTCGGTAAACATTTTTTGTAATTCCTCACGAAAACAGTGCTTAAAAAAAACTGATAGTGTTTCAAACATTTTGGTATTTGTAGTTGTTATTTTTTGTGTTATTTCAACATTTTTATTTGAAGCTACTAGTTTCGCCAACAGACTTTTATAAATTTACGCATAATAATATACCGAAGATATTAACTCGGCGCGCTGGCAAAACTAGTATGGCCAAGAAATAAAAAAATTGAAACAACATTAAAAACTATTATAGAGGAATTATACACACAATAATGAACTCGCGTAAAGAAACTCAATAAATAAGTTAATAAAAAAAACAGCAAAATGGCGCCGTCAAACTGCATATTCGTTCGGATTTTACTGCGAAAATAAATCAGAAACTGGATCAGCCGGTGGCATTCACGATATGCAGAACGGCATGTCGTACGGTCGCGTGTGTCAGGTCCAACCTTTATTTGCGAAATGAATCAAACCGACTTAAAAGGAAGGAACAAACCTACTTGTGAATCGATACGCTTCCTTTGTTACGACCAAGGACGCGCGAACCAGATTCGCTATATTTGAACGTGATTTATTTTAATTTCATACGGCCGCCGATTAAAAATAAAAGTGGAGCGATTGTGGTAGAAAAGGAATATTTTCCATACCCACATGTGATCGACTTTGTTCAAACTCGATTATCCGGATTTTAGTTTATCCAATTTATTACTTTATCTATATATCAAAGGCTGAAACCAAAAAAATTCAACGTCGATTGTCTTGAGTAAGTGTGGAAAACCTTTTCTAGTTTGAGAGCCAAATTAACTGAATTATATAATATATCAAATTACAAGTGTTTTTTTTATTGCCAAAACCAAGAAAAACCTCTATTGGTATGAGTACCCAAATTTGATTTGGATTCTTTATCAAGGGATGTAACAAATACATATTATTGTCTACTTAGATGAATTTCACATTGATATGCACCATCAGAGAACAGATCCTGATAATTTGAGTAAGGTGTTTTGATGATTCTCATGTAAACTCGTCTGTGCTGAGAATAGAACTTCATTTTGTACATGTACGAGTGCAGCTCAGATATATTCACAGTATAATGAATAGTTTATTTTAAGCTGCTCGCATCGTCATTAAAATTCCGATGGAGTTCTTGAAACCATTTTGCTCCCCGCTTGTCATTAATTCATCATCGCAGCATTGTAGCTCTGTAAAAGGGCTTCCATTGGTTGATTGCATTCATACTATACAGCATTTTACATTATCAGAATAAATGCTTTAAGCTGGTTATTGGATTTTAATTAAGAGAGAAGTTTTCATAATATTAATAATAATAACATATAAAGAATATTTACATTTTAAAGAATTTAAAAAAAAATTGTCAACATCCTTTACTACGAAGGTGAGTAGGTTTTGTTTTACGTTCAGAAAAATTAAAATATTCAGTTAAATTAATAAACACCTTTTTATTAATTACCCTTTTCCCGACAAGTTCAAATTAAAATTGATGAACCTATTTCACAGATCAAATTAGCCAATCAGTCAACGGTTTTCGAAATTGAAGTCCCAATCAAACATCTGATTTGTCTTTGAATTTGCATTTTTATCCGTTATAATTCGAGCGGTCAATCAATGTGTCAACAAATGTTGGGAACTAATCAACAAAGATTCTCACAAAGGTAAACCAAAAATAATATAGCCATCAATAACACGACAGCCTGACTTGATTTGTAATCTCCATAAAAACACCAAATATGAATAGCCAAATGAACAATCATGTTCAAATGATAAGGACACGTGTCTTATCAAAGTCAAATGGCTAGGAGATTACGATCGTATTTTTGTGAGGTTTTTTTGATTTTTAAAGGCAAAAGGACTAAATATTAAACAATATTTGTAATCGTATAAGTATTTGGATATTTTAAATTATTTTTAATACAATATATTCAGTTTCTTTTTAACAAAGAATATTTAAGAAACATCTCTATATATTTTATTACTTTAGTAGAAAATGAAAGAATTCGTAAAAAAAATTATATATTTTTTTGAATTTTTAAATGATGAAACCAAAGGTTAGAAAAGACAGCGCGTTTGATTTTTTAAATAAAGTAAAGTACATAAAAATAAATATCTCTTTAATTAATAAGTAAATCATATAAAGTTTTCATAATTGCTTTCAGCGTTTTATTACCTAAATAAGTTTTAATTATTTTATTAAATATATATTTTTTTTATTTTAGGAACTTCTATGTTGCTCTTTATCCAAATTAATTTGCATGCATTTATGTTATACGTTGAATCCCGAATGTTTTAATTTATATTAAATTGAATAATTTTTTTAAAATGAATAGTTTCATCATAAATTTGTAATTTTCTAAGATGATCCACATTGCCTGGCTCTCCCCTTAATTTTTCTCTCTAAATAGTCTTAAATTGAAAACTCGATTTTCTCACTGATTATAAAACCGGCAGTCGCTTGTGTCGGATCTCCGATTAAAACCTCCTTACAACGCACTTAAATCGGTATGATAATGTCGGGGCGCGTGGTTAAGGCTCTGCATATTGCTTATTGTTATAGTTAGTGGTCTGAAATTGCTGGCGGGGGCGGTTATGCGGAGGGAAACAATTCTGATTTCCCAGGTAGGCTCGGCTGCGACCTTGCCCGCGCGTTCAAGCCACGGCCCGCGGTCCTGGTTATATCATTTTATAAAGTAAAACGTCAAAAATAAACAAATATATATATACACACTTAATGGCAAGAACAGGTAACAAAAATATTCAAACAGTAGCGATTGGCGGTAATTTTGGTTATGTTGCTGACGCGTTCAAGACTTGAATCGCAGTTTTGGTTAAATCGCTTATAAGTGTAACTTTGTAAGTAAAAAATATTCAAATAACAAATATTAGTAGCAATTCATTATTTAGGTCTTGAGAGTGCTTTTGCTTTTCAAAGGCATGATCAGACTAATAAGACATCTTTGGAAAGCAAGTACACAAAAACGCTCACAAACATATAAAGTTTATCCCCTAGCCATTTAGCTATTTATATTTGTTTGAATGAAGAGGAATTCAATAT
Organism: Atopsyche davidsoni; assembly: GCA_022113835.1. Taxonomy (NCBI): domain Eukaryota; kingdom Metazoa; phylum Arthropoda; class Insecta; order Trichoptera; family Hydrobiosidae; genus Atopsyche; species Atopsyche davidsoni. Next base: position 858,681 of record JAILWY010000011.1, on the reverse strand, counting down.
TTTTGACGGAGAGTACTTGGTGGAATTCCGTTTTAATATTACTATGTTTGATATTATTTGTATTACTCTGTTTGATAATGCCAACGTGAAAGTTTGGCGAAACCGGTCACTAATAAAAACAAAAATGTGGAAAATCACTCAAGTATTTTATTCAAAAATATTTGAATGAAAAAATCCGATTTGCACTAACCTCATACTTTAAAAGTTTTTTTACTATTGAACCACGAATGTCTTATAAAATATATATTTAGCTCGTCAAATAGTGTTTTTTTTTTTTTTTAATATTATAGTTAATTTTAATTTCAAATAAAGCACGAATTTTGGTGTTGAGAATTATTCGTATTTAATAAGATATATTCAAGGATAAATCATAATTTTTAAAAATAGTTAAACGATGATAAGGTGCGAGCTACATTATAACAAGTCAAAGATGTTTTGCAGTCAACTGCAATTAAAAAATACACGGAGCGAGTGCATAAAGACCGATCTAAATTTAACGAGTTTCCACTTGTGAGCTTTAAACGCGTTAAAAATATAATTACTTTGTCGACATTCCTTTCACGAGTTAAATGATCAGACCCGCCCTGCTGCAAATTATGCATTCAATAAAATCACTTACCCAGGTAAAATAAATTCCATCCAATATTCAATAATATACACATTAAACAGTGCTTGATTTTGTAGATGATTTGGATGTTAGGGTGGTGAGCTGTTTGAAGTTTTTAATCCTTCGACGTTTCGGTTACGATTCTGGGACCATTTTTAAGAATTTTGTTTACGTTCTGGAGACTTGATAAATCTAATACTAGAATCGTAACATTAAGATCAAAGTGAGTTGTTCATGCATTCAAACAAGGTGGTTAGTAAGAAAGTTGTGGTAATAACATAGAGACTCCTGTGAGCATTGCAAATAGAGCTGCATCAGGGAAGGTGGAGAGGAAAAAATGGGTCTGAACGGAACAAGATACTTAACACTGGAGTACACAGAAATATATACAAAAATGATGTCTGTGAAAAATAATTATATTATGTAATAATTAAGTGCATTTTTTTTTTCAAATATTGAAAATCGATTAAAGAAACTCTTAGAAAAGTATCATCGTGATTTGTGTGGGATTTGAACTCACACTCCCAAGCTTACATGGCCGGTGCATTACCAATTATACCAACGAGTCACATGTACTAAACAATAATTTTTAACAATCATATCCTATAAGTGAATATAATAAAACCCGTATAGGCAAAATCGTACTTCCTGTGAGACGGTCTTCACAAAAATCAATAATATATTATATGATAAATTCATTGGTACATTATCATTCAACAAGAAATGTTTATCAAATGATTTTTTTATGCAAATCGATAATTAAAATAATTTAAATGTAATTTTTTTTTAAAATTTGGAATAAAATCGAAGCGTTCAAATGTGGAACGTTGCGTTCGAAGTTTAAAATCGGCACTCGAGCTTTGGCCGCGCCTGTCCAGCGAGGCATAAAAAAAAGCCGAAGATCGGCAGAGACGAGCACCGGAGGAGGAGTATTTAAGGATCTGCCGGCCCTGCAGCGCGCCAGTCTCCGCCGAGGATCGTTCCGACGAGTTCTGGACAGCCAGTAGCGAAGGGAAGATTTTCAAGCACGGAGAGGGTTGTTGTGAGCTTTGACAACATGAAGATTACGGTGAGCAAAAGTTTATATTAAAAACAAAACAAAAAAAAAACACTAACCACAGATACAATAATTTTTATATTTGCTCGTACACTTTTCACATATTTCCCTTATCACGGGTAAAGCTATATTTCCGAGTATTCAAACCTACGACATCCGGACATGCAGTCAATAGTTTTGACTATCATTCAAAGAAAAAAACGAGCTTACTTGTATCATTTTAAACGTTTATTTTTCAAGAGCTTTAATACACAAACAGCAGTGTCAGAAAAGCTTTAGCACCTGTGAAAAATGAAAATGCGGTGTGCTCAATCTATCATTTTATTTTATGAATTTGCATTTTTCTGTTACGGATGTATTTGCCTACAAATAATATTTGAACTGTGTAACTCTATTTCAGTTGACACAAATATTTTTCCTGCGGTTTATCAAATTTCACGCATATCATGTAACACCATAGTATAAATTCACCACGAGTGGTGAAACTTGAGTTTAAGCTTACTGAATTCGATTTGTGCAATAATATACGACGTGAGATATTTCAAACTCATTGCATTTACTTAAAAAGACGAAAAAAAAATATATATAATTTTAATAATTATGTTTCATTATTCAATTAAATAAATTGAAATTAATTTAAATACCATGCAATTTTGATAAGCACTTATTTAAATTGTGAAAAATTGCTAACATTTTATTTTATTAATTTTGGCTTTGTAAAATTCAATAGGAAATGATTGTCGGTCAATATTTTTTATAATAATTTTTTTTTCTATTCTTACAAAACAACGTTGAACAAAAAGGAAATAAACAATGTACCTGTAAATTAACAATTGAATTCATAAACGTTAACACATTAAAAATTTACAAACATAATTAATCATATTATTCAAAATAACGTCTTTTATAAACATGTGATTTTATTTAAATTAAAATAAATTCAAAATATTTGATATGTTTTATTCAATTTGTTCAATTGAAATCGTTGTTTTGTTCGTAAAACTTTTTTTCTAAACAACAAACAACAATAGCCTAACAGCCAGAAGATTACAAACATATGTAAATATATTGTAATTTTTATATCCATTTGACTTTTTGTATTTGTTGCTAGTTTGTCTGAAGTCTCAGGAAGCCCGTGAAAGACCGCTAGAATGTTCGCAGTCTCGTAGTTTTATGGTCATTCAGATTTGTCGCTTATAACTAATGATATTAACACCAAGACTAAACAAACAACGCAATTTCATCGGCAGTGATACTCAAAGATTACAACACTCATAGGCATTGTTGACGCAGTAGTAAACGTTGGCGCTTCAAGAATACACACGTATAGAGGAGCGACTCAATTTTCAGATCCAATTAACGTATTTTCATTGGCAGTGATACTCAGAGACTACAATAAGCGTAGGTCTTGCTCAAAACGCAGTAAGTGCTGGCGTTTCAAGGACCCACAGGGATAGAGGAGGAGCTGGTGAATCACCGCGGGGAGATGTTGCCCAACGTGTGATTTGCGCCTCGCACACATGCAAATGGACTTTCCCACGCCGCCGCCATCTTGAGGTCTCCATTAATCAGCTGTCAGGCGTCTGATGGCGTCCGCGAGCCCGCGACCTTGGACGAGTGGCGAGATCGATCTGATGGACGCGTCAGGTTGTCAGTTAATGTCCTAAAACCGATTGAACCAAATCCAGGTTAATATGTTCATTGAGTCTGCAGCCGTTGTTATTAGATGGTCTTGGTTGTTATACTTCATAATTGTTTTTGTCTTTCCACATTTCGATCTTGGCTCTGGGACCATCTTCAAGGATTTTTATTGTTTGGATAGTTGGATGACAAAAACAGATTCCTAGCACAACACCGAATATATCTCAATATTTTAGGTCGTTGTATTTGACGTATTTGAAACGACGAAAAAAATATTTTTCAAAACACAAGTGGGGTTCGAAACCATGACTTACAGTTATCGCAGTTCAACACTATATCTAATTTAACCATAGCGGCTTAGAAACTATACATTTTATAATTAAATGTTTAAAGAATATGAGACCCTCTGACTCGACAAACGATTACATACAGTATATTAGTAAATGTAAAAAAGCCAATCAATGTTTGTTGTGTCTAAAATAAATCTACTGTAAATGGTTCACAGAAGAAAGTTTTTTGTTTTCAAGAAGAACATTTAACAAAAAGCCGAAAATTTTAATCGAGTAATACAGATCTGTAATTTAAATTATTAGATTATTTGAAAACACTTACAGATTTAAAATAAATTGCTATGTTGCAAAATGATTCGTTGATTCCATTTATTATTTGCAAATATTTAAAAGGTTTAAACTTTGTTTTAGATCTCAGCTCTTCACATTTTACATGTATAAAAATTTATACATGTATAAAAAAACTCTCTAATGCAAACCAATAAATTGTTCAATAATTAATTTACTGAAGATGGTCTAAGAGCCGGGACGGAAACATAAACACTGCATAGCACACAATAACCGAGTATTTAAACTAAAGTTTGTTTATAAAATTAATCATTAAACGTCATTTTTAGCTGAGAATATCTGATCTATGGGGTCTTTTGCAGGAAATGTATATCAATATCAAAACCTTGATGTAAAACAGATTCGATCAGCATTTTAAGGTCATTTTGTGCCCGCAGGCTGGTATCTGCGATTGATTGAACTTTTCCATATCACTGCAGTCTATTTTCCCTGTCACCTGTGATACGTCTAACTCCAGATCACCTTGAGACCCACTTTACAATCACTCAAAACCCATTAATATCATAAATCGAGAAAATCGCACGCAATTAATCGCATTTAACTCCAAGTCTGCGGAAAATTTACTAAAACTCAATACTAGTCCTACCTTTTCCTCCCACACGCTAAAAGAAGTTTGAAATACAGATATCGAGTATTACCAAACTGATACTGGATGGCTGGTATTCCAGCCATCCATACGATCATTTTTATTTGTGAGCGCTTTTGGCTTTTAAAGGCACCAAGGCGATTTCAAAAATCACAGCCTCCGCGATGATCAGTGTTGGAGTACTGTGCATCGTTGAAGGTTGATTTCGGTGATTTTAATTAGTCATATATCTGCGACGCATTCGCTGAAAGCCGCATTAGTCACGGTGGCACAATGGTGGAAGCAGATATGCCCCGTCACAATTGTCGCAATTCAAAACCCGACACTTGGCTCAGCGAGAACCAATACGTCACCGCAGATCCACGCACTCCCACTTATTGTCTCCATACATGATCTCCATGAATTTATTCCGCAGAGAACTGGCATTATTGTGTCATTACACACACTTTGTATAATTCTATTCACGTCATACAAATGAGTATTATTGATATAAAAAAAACATGCATTTTTTATAATACGTGTGCAATATCTGGGTGTCGATTCACAAACGCAAGACGACGAGAAAAAATCGTCCCGGGCATCTTCAGAAGCAAATCATATTTATTGTTTAAACGTGTCTGATATTTTGTTACCTTATTTAGGATGACCAAATATTGAATTTTTCTATCGAATGTTTTTTTTCTATCGAAAAGTTCTTTCATATGTGTATATAGAATAATGTGGTGAGTTGTTAGACAATCGATTTATATGATACAACAACAAAAAAAATACACATGTGGTATTCGAACCTACAACTCACGGCTATCATTGTCTGGCGATAAATACTCAGCCTACAAAAAAAAAACGAAATTTTGGAAAAATGGCGATTTATTTCTCAAAATAGTCTCCTTTTAGCACGATACACTTGACCCAGCGATGCTCCAACTTATTTAACCCATCTGAAAAATACGTTTTCTCGAGGTCTGCAAAGTAGGCCTCCGTGGCGGCGATGACCTCCTCATTCGACTTCAATTTCTGCCCGGCGAGTGACTTTTTCAAGTTCGGAAACAAAAAATATCGCACGGGGCCAAATCTGGAGAATACGGTGGATGGGGGAGCAGTTCGTACACGTGCGCTTCAAAACAAAACTACGAGTCCGATTCGGCTGAAATTTTGACAGTAGCCGTCTACTAGAACGTACTACACGATAGTAACTATTGCTATAGTAGCATCATCGGGCGGTGAGGCTAAGTACTTGTCGGACCGCCCTCGTATGTTGCTATTACTTTCAATATTTTTTCTCTTCGTTTTTATTGTGAGTTGATAAACTTGTGTGGATAAAAAATACAGTACTGAATGTTTCTCAAAACGAAGGTATGGTTTGATTTGTGGTATTCTGTATATGTTGTATAACCGTTGGTGCTCTTGTGTGGTTGCAGCTGTTGGTACTGTCGGTGCTGGGAGCGGCGACGGCGCGCCCCTCGGTGGGGTCACCTGGACAGGTGCACTTCTCGCAGGACGGGCGCTCCTACTCCTACTCCTACCAGGCGCCGGCCCAGCTGCTGCAGAGCTACTCCGAGCCCGTGTTCGCCCGCGCACACTACCAGCCTGCCAATGTAAGTACACACACACATTCAGAACCATCCGTGAACGGCTAGGAGATTACAGACATTTTTGTTTGTGAGTGCCTTCATATTTCAAGGGATCCATTTCATCCACATATCTTCGCAATCTTCTATTGCAGATAAGATTGCGCTACCTAATATAGTTCCGCATACGCTAAGCCCCTTCGATTTTCGATTATATACATGCAGATTTTCAATTTAAAATTGTCTCCAGTACTAGAGTCAATCCGTCATACAAATAATCAAAATATTGATGCCCAAGAAATAAGTCCAATGTAACACCTGCTACCTTAGCAGAGAATTAAACAACAAAAAAAGGATTGGTGTGCATTTCATAAAACAATAGAATACACAAAACTCATAAAATTAAATTATTTCTAAATAATGAGTATTCGAATATAAATGATTAGCAAAAAATACATTCAGTTCCAGTACATTAAAATTTTCAGGGAATTGACAGGGAAATCAAAAAAAATCCTTGAAAACATGAAGCGCTGAACAACCAAAGTAGAATCAACTCATGACAACGGCTGCCAAATTTACGAACACACTTTTTACATACATTGAAAATTTAATAAAGTTATCATCGTTAAAATTGATGTGGGTGTTTCAGCATACGTGCACAACGAGGTGATTACGAAACGATCTACCTGTTCATACAGATCGACGTATCGCTCCAAAGCTCAAAGCTCACGCTCGAACAGGCACTAATAATAAATAACATTCCAAGCATTGACCTTCGTAAAGATGGCCACCGAGGATCGCCTCTCGCAGGTGATCTAGAATTCTAATCATAATAATGGACGTACCCCTAGCCCGAGGACTCGTGTATCTCAAAAGTAAACGACACGATCGATCTTCAAACCGGTATTTTCGTATGCAAATTGATTCGGATTTGGTAATGACAGCGTTTTAAAGTACTCAGTATAAATAAAATAATAACTTTTAATGGTTACGTATAATATTTGATATAAAATAATAAACAAGTTTTCCAAAAAAAAACAGAAAGTAAAAATGGAGCTTTAAAGTACTGTATATAAATAAATCACAATCTTGGAAAGCAGTTTGCGTGAATCTTATATAATTGGTATGTTTGTTTCTTTGGGACCATCTTTGGGGAATCTCTGAAATTATACCGTTGGAATTGAAAAGTTATCGATCACAAAATAACGTTTTAACATCGAAAGTCCCCCCGCATATTAAAAATGGCGATTTACATTGGAAACCGAGAAATCAAATTGGCGTCCTCACCGCAAGACGAAAGTAAAAACTGGATCGCGTGTTTCATAAACTCGACCAATAAAAACCTGCCACGTATTAAATTACACTCCATCTTTATAGCGCTGGACTCTTTAAACTTGAATGTCAATACGTTTATGCTCTTATCCCGCGAGTTTAAGGATCGATAAATTAACACATAGCTTTCTATCTGCCTACTTTGCAAAAAAACGAAACCGTCTCATCATCTTAAAATATAAGGACATTATTGTTTTAGCCCCAAATATGGTGGACACATAAAATGCGTTGTAATAAAAATGAAAATCGGTTTTTAGTTTAAAAATAATACTATTCATAACATTTAAGGCAGTAAGTTGAATAGCAAATATTACAGTTGATATTTCCAAAATAGTAATTTTAAACAAGTGATAATCCTAGTCATTGTATTGCATGTGCGCGTTTATATATTACTCAAACGAGGTATTCGAGATCGTTGATTAGATTATTTGAATTTCGATGTCTCCCGCTCGTGGGGTGAATGCTCAATTGCCGGAACACGAGCATGACCTGGAGCGGATGGGGAAGGCGTAGGGCGGGTCTGGCTCCGCCGGTTCTGCAACCGGCTCCGGAACCGGTTCGGTGCTGTGATCTGATTAAGACTAGACCTCTTGGCCTTGGAGGGAGTACTTCCACGAGCGTCTTTGCGAAGACTACAACTTTACGGTTTTCATAGGAGCGATAGAAAAGGGTTCAATATATATGATAATATATCCATTAATGATAAGGGTAACTTTGTATTCTTTCTTCACTTTCTTCACAAGAATAAAAAGTTACCCTTATCATTAATAAAAAAATGGATCTTCACCAATCAAATGCCTTGTCCCTCAACAAGGGTTCAATATTAATACAATCGATTCACACATGAAACGATGAGAAAAACCGCCGAAAAGGACTTTATTGGCATCAGTGAGATTCGAACCCACATCTCCACGGCTGTCTAATTAAGCAAGAATGCTGAATATAACATCATTTACTATTATATTTATAAATAATACCAAAGGCATCGAGACAGTTCAAGCAATAATTTAATTAAATTTATACTAAAATTTGATACATCTATGCATGCGGCTTATATTATTATTGCTGGCTACACAAATATTTGTACTCAAGTGTTATTCAAAATGAATTATTTATGACTTGTGTCATAGAAAACGAAGCATTCGTCCGAATGTGTAATTTACTGTGACTTGTACCACACTTTGCCAAATCAATATAATTTGGAAAAGTACGATTTGAAATGAAATGCAAACCGAATCATAAAATAAGTTATTTTATGTATGTATAGTATAAAAAAGGTACCATTAGGTTTTTATCTAAACAGGTTTATTATTTTAACAATATGTAATGAAATGGTAAAATCACAATGTTAAATATTTTTCCAAATTGGACCCACATATTTTGAATTTCTACTGTGTGAAAATGACGATACATATTCAATAATAAGCTTTTTTTAAGTCCAATTCAAACAAAACATCGCATTATACCTCAGCTGCAACTAATTGTTGAATTCTAGTGTCAAGTGTGATCTAAATATTGTTTTTATAATTTGGCACGGTACGGTGGATATTATGAAAATTAAATAAATGATTGCATCTGTGAAAAGCAATTTAAAACCTAGACTTGTAATCTATTTAAGATGAACAGCGATACGTCTTATCGCAGGGCGTCCTTCGAGGCTTAAGCGAATTGACATTTAAATAAGCCTATTACAAATAAAAAGATAATCTAAAAAATAAATCTCAATATCATTTAAGCCGTTGAGTTGAAAATTGCACTTGTGAAGTATTTCCTGTGTTATAATAAAATTATTTTACAAATAATCTTAATAAAGGAATCTTATTACACAACCCTAAAAAAAACCTAATTAAATAATACATATAATGAAATAAATAAACAAAATTTCTTGTTATCGTTAGTGCCACTGAGTTGCGGGCAAAGGCGTAAAAAATGACTTAAAAGTGCACTCGCCTTGTCTCGTTCGCCGTTGCTAATTGCACTTCGTGTAGTGACTGCTGTGCATACAACTGCACGGAGATAATGCAAAACAAAAAAAAAACAGCATCCGAGAAAGGACAGCACAAGCAGAACCAGATATGCTAATGAAAGGACTCGGCTTACGTGCTTTTATTTTAGTCAATTAAATAACTACAGAATGCTTTGTCGGTAGAAGAGTTGACTGACTAATATAACTTTTATGTTTATCAGTATGTTCTGATTTATCTCAATTTTTTTATGGATACAACAGCTTTTAAAGATGCACGGAAAGCGAGTATAAAAATTTGATTGATTTCAATAATTAATTTCCTGTTACTTGCAGCATTATACGGTATAATATGATTTGGTTTCTAGGATATCTCTAAAAACTTCAAGCAGCTTAACACCCAAGAAACTAAATCATTTCTTATCATCTCATAGGAATATACCGAAGGCTCTACAGTTGACACGGCATTGACCAAGGCTGCTCTTGGCAATCAAACGGTATAACACAACCTTAGTTCACTGTCGGGATGCTTCAAGGTCACAAGGTATGATTGACGATGCGCCATCGTTCTCTGTCTTCTGGAATTCTTCGGAGTCTTCGCCCACGAGGAAGTCCATTGCTTCATGCCTGTCTGATTTATGGACCAAGGCGGAAAAGCTCACAGGCTAAAGTTGGAGCATCGATTTATCGTCTCCTCCGGGTTTTGTAGATTAGTTGGACAGATTAATTGATTTTGAATGCTTTGTTTGTTTTAGGTGATCGTGGCCCCTGCGCTGAGGTACTACGGTGGTTTTGCGTCACAGCCCGTGCAACATGTTCAGCCTGCCAATATCCAGGTATTTACTATGATTTTTTTTTAAATTTTAAAGTTTATTTATGCTAGCCATCTTGAAATGGATCAAATAAAAAAACAGTTTAAAATAATTAAAAGACTTGGAAAACAACCGCTGTGTAGTCTAAGATAAGCAAATGTGCTTTTGTTTGAGTGCATCGATTTAACTATTAAAATAAAAAAATATATTATCAATTTTTAACCCTTTGTTACCCTTTGTATACCCTTTCCCTAATAAAATTTATTTTAGGGAAATTATTTAACATAAAAAAGGTTTACGATGAGTATCTGTTTATATTGAAATACAAAAATTTACGTTGAGCATTGATGCAATCTTTCTTCGACAAGACTATTTAAAAGTTATAATCAGCAATGTATTTGTTGAGGACGCCATTATTAAGCAATACTTACGGAACACCTACAAGAACTTATTTCCTAATAAATTGTATCTCATATGCAAACTCACTTTTAACAAAGCATGTAAATTAAATTAATTAGACAAGATAAAACAGAATATATTACAACGTTATTGGAAAAACGTTTTAAACACAAAACCATAAAAAATATACACAGGTGAGAATATAATTCACACGTTCATCCATTGGACTACTGTGTCCCGCACAGAGTGAGAAATCGAATTGTTACATGCAAGTCATCGTATATCTTTTTAGGATAGGTGTAGCCGTTTCACATTTGCATATTAAAATTTAAATTCCTTCTCAGTTATAAAGACATTAGGCATCGAGTCGCGGTAGCTGGAGGTATTGGTTTGAATCCCAGCTGTATAAAAAACATGTATTTTTCATATCTACACGTATGCACTGTCAGTTGAAAACATATTATATAATAACGATACATTGCAGTATTAAATAATTAAATAATTAATAATTATCAGGGTGCTGTTGCTATGCATACTTTTATTGCTATCTTATGCAGTTATTTTTTTTTGTATATAAATTATTTCACTTGATAATGACCGTCGAGTTTAACGAGGTTTTAACGAGATCTCGCTTGTTAACATGAACCTTTTTTTAATAAGTAGGGTGGAATGATTGATTGTCGAGTAAAATGTTGAAACCCTTCGGCAATCCTTGCAAAGAGACTGTTAATAAGTGCGAACGAATTAATATTGTATAAACGCTATATAAGCATGCATGCTATTTTTGATTAATTGATTTTATATTTATTTTGTTGATGTACCTATTAAATAAAAATTAGTTCAAAAACTTTAAATTAGGATGTCAATATAAGCGATGCAATAATTTGAATAATATTTTATGTAAGAATTTTCTTTCTCTTGAAAACAATTAAAAATCTCTCTCTACACACTCAAACCCTATATTTTATCTCATCCTCTGTTAGAGCTAATAAAATATTTTATTTGTGATAATAAATAGCGGCGCTTTAACACTCCATAGATGATAATTTAAACAGGTACCACAAAAGTTAAATATCTGTAAAAAGTGCATCGGGCTTGTATTGCTACTTGATCACAGATGGCGCTAGCCGCAATAAATTAAAATTATTTAAAATATTTTTATTAAATTATTTTAAACTGATTATATAAAATATGCCTTTGTGTACTTTTTTAATTTTGCATTATATATTTTATCTATGTTAGTAATTTTTGTGTAAAAAAATAATAAAATCAATTTAATGATCAAATATTCAGCTTGAACAAATTTGATCTCCATAACCCATACAAGTGAATCGAATAAATAGTTTGTATATTTTAACTAACGAAATATTTAAAGAGTGGTGTTGCGTAAAATTTTGCTCAAAGTGTCCCTATAAATTTACAAGAATATAAATCGTTTTTATATATGTAGGACGACGTATAAAGCTTCAATGCTTTGATACGACACTGTAAAGATGGAGGCAATAAAATCTATTTTACGTGAGTTCCGCAGAGAACTCGAAGGTGTTTCTCGTCGTTTCATTTGATTTGTACCAATTTGTACCAAAGAAATTATATTTTATGTCAAATTTGAAAAATCTGTTTCAATAATAAAATTTATGTGTTTACAAATCAGCTGCATTCTAAAAAAAAGCTATAAAATATAGCACGAGAAAAATTTTCGATGCTTAAAATTCAATAAATTTAGTAAATAGTTTGAAAAAAACTTGCCATAAATTTAATTTTATTTTTGTGTAAAATATAATATTGACATAACACACACGAAAACAAACATTAATAACAGTTAAAAACGAGTTTGTCCAATTGATACAAATAAATAACAGAACCAATTTCAACAGGAAACACCGTTTTATTCTGTCAAATGGGAGTTATTTCTCGAAAAATCGATCGCACATTAAACGTGAAATATTTGCAGCGGCTTACTAATGATCTGATAATAAATACTAAGCTGTTGCTTTACCTTGAGCGTAACCTTGCTCGTGGTTTATTCTCCCCGCCGGGTCGATTTCGTTGCATTTCATGCATTGCCAGTGCATTTGCACAAAAACTTGCACAGATTGAATCTCGAGTTGTCATTTTTTTGTTGAAATTGTTTCGCGATTATGTGGACCACTTGACTTGTTTGCTTTTGCATTCATTAAGTCTCACCTCGTGTGTTTGTTTTTATTACCTATCAAGATTTAATGTTTTGATATTATAAAGCTATATCTTAAAAAATACTTAAATTTATTCCTGTTACAGTTATTTTGTTATTTAAAAGTATTTTCTTTTATGAACGCATGTTGAAATAAATATACATAATTTAAAAAAATTCAAAAATACACATTATTACAAATAATTGACTTCTTCCTTATTCTTCAATCTACGATACTTTCTGTCATCGTCATAGTTCTAAAAAGAATATAAAATGAAAAATGGATAAACAAATCTTAAATAGAACCTTTGAATGTATGCGATCTTATAGATTTAAAGTAAGTGAAATAAATATATGAAAAAAAAAAACATACTTTTACGGTCTACTTATGCATAATATGTTTTATGTATGTAGGAAAACAAGTTTTGTGATTTAATTAATTTCTAAATATAAAGTATAAAAAAGGAGAAAAAAATGTTGTCGATACAACGACTCGTGTTGTTACTGAACGATAAATTAGCATAGTTTTTAAAACTGAAATGTTATCTACTACTATTTCTTATACACACTCTGTTTTTTTTTATTTTTGTTCTGTGTACATTTTTATTTAATACTATTTGATTTAGTGTCAATTAATTATTTTTATTTTTGTTCAGGTTTCGAATGAAGGATTCGTGCTGGACACTCCCGAAGTGGCTCAGGCCCGCGCCGCCCACCTGGCCGCCCTGGCGCACGAGTCCTCCAGGGCGGGAGCTCAAGAGGATGACGGCCAGTACGAGGAGGACACCGTGGAGGTGAAGACCCTCCACCAGCAGCCCGCCGACATCCACGTCTCAGCCGACGGCCATGTCCTGGACACCCCAGAAGTCGCTCAGGCTAAAGCCGACCACCTCGCAGCAGTCGCAGCAGAGAAAGCCAAGTCAACTTACAACAGCGTCGACTACAGCACCAAGACTGCAGTGCATGCCTTCCAGCATCCGATCAATGTCATCGAAGGCGTAGTGCGCCAAATCACTGTCCACGAACCTGCCAATATCCAAGTTTCCGCTGATGGCCATGTCGTGGACACTCCCGAAGTCGCTCAGGCGCGGTCGGAGCATTTCGCTGCTTATGCTGCTGAAACCGCCAAGGCTAGTCATCAGTCTGTCCAGTACGCTGCCCCGCACGGAGCATCTTTCCAATTCGTGCAGCCTCTGGCCGCCACTTCGAGGAGCCAATTCATCCAGCCCGCCAATATCCAAGTTTCTTCTGACGGCTTCGTGATGGACACCCCTGAGGTGGCGCAGGCTAAGGCTGCCCACCTCGCCCAGTACGCCAGTGACGCTGCCAGAGCCCTGGCTGCGGGCGGAGATCAGAGCGATTATTCTGAGGACGCGTCGTCTCACAGCGCCGGCGTCTCGGCAGCGTCGTACAGCGCGCCGTCGTTTGTATCCTACAGGGTGCAGTCCGCTCCGGCTGACATCAGGGTCTCCGCTGATGGGTTCGTTCTGGATACCCCCGAGGTGGCCCAGGCCAAGGCTTCGCATCTGGCGTCTCTGGCCCACGCCGAGCAGGCCGCCGGAGTCGACGATGGCTCTTCCAATGACATCGAGGAGAACTCCGCCCCCGCCCTCGCCTACCACGCGCCCACTGCTCACACATACCTGGCCTATACGTCTCCTTCGGTGGCATACACCTCGGCTCCTCTCGCGTACTCCGCCCCAGCCTTTGCTCAGCCAAAATGGAACGGCCCCCTGGCTGATATAAGAGTGGGAGCTGACGGGTACGTAGAAGACACTCCTGAAGTGCAGCAGGCGCGTGCGGAGCACCTAGCAACGCGAGGTTCTCTCCTTGCGTCGTCTCATAGCTCTACCCAGCAGTGGTCCGGGGCGTCTTCGAGATACGCTGCTCAGTTATCTCCCGGCGGGCAATACTTGGAGGACACCCCCGAGGTGGCCGCGGCGCGCGCCGCCCACCTGGCCGCCCACCAGCACCTGAGCAACTCTGCCCCGGCCCCCGCCCAGAGCTACGGCCAATTGGTGTACAGCGCTCCCGTCAGACCGACTGCCGCTTTCGGGTACTCCTTCTCTACCCCTTCCTACAACTTCCTGCAGTACCGCTACGCCCCGACGGTGGCCCCCGTGGCCCTGAGCCCCGACGGCCAGTACATCCTGGACACTCCGGAGGTAGCCCAGGCCAAAGCCGAACACTTTGCCGCCCACGCCAGGGCGCGAGGGTATTAAAAAAACCTTGCACAAGCCGATGTACCAGCGGAAACTAACTACTCAGGGAAATAAAAAAAAAAAAACATGATCTTATTACCTTTTGTATTTTTCGCTAAAGCCTGAAATGAGGATTATCTACTGATACGTGGAACGACACAGCAATACCATTACGTTGTAGTTATTAAATCTAGTACTAAGGGTATATTTTTTTCAGAAAACTTAACATCTCTCGAAAGCCTCATCATCCCTAGTCAGTTGAATAAATATGGCGAGTTGAGGGAAAAGCTAACATTTAAATTTGCGTTAAGACGGACAAGGCAATCGCGATTCTTCTTATGTTAAGAAAAGCACAAACGAAAAATGCACACTTTGTAACAGTGTGTACCAAAAAAAGAAGCGAAGCATATTCATCAAAGTGAATGATTATAAAATTATAAAAACAATAAAAAATATTTGAAAATTACATTGATATATTTTGTTCATTATTTTCAACTGACAATTATTACAAATTGAAAACCACTATAAGTATTTTGAAGGAATGGAGAAAGAAAGTGATTTTTGTGTGTGTATCTTTCTGTAGTCAAAAAAAAGATAACGGTGTTATTGATTTTACAACACTCCTATAGCTAACAAGTAATTTAAGATTAGAGTGTCCTTAATTAACATCCCACTTGTTCAAGAAGTCACAGCTATTATCCCACACGCCGAACCAAAAATATACTATGAAGAGTTTATTACAGGATAATAAAATTATTCAATTATAATGTCTTAAGGTGTGATTCACCAAAGGTAGGCAACCAAGGAGAATCATGCACCATCATCCACAGAGTCTCCGATGATGGAGGCTGACTGCATGGAGCGATGGGAGAAATAAACAAAATGTGGCTGTTAAGGGTTGCAGATTTCTGGTGCTGTCAGGATTCACCCTGGGGGCAAACAAAGTTGAATAACTCTAACAGGTCACTGATTAGTAGAGTAATCGCATTTATTGTCACATTATCGATCTGATGTTTCAACATTCCAGAGAGAAAAATATGCATTGCTTAAATTTGGACTACAAGTTTTTATCGCTAGATAATAAAAATATATTTATTCCTACAGAAATATATGCTTACAAAGTAGAAGCAATCAAAAATGTTATCTCCAAAATTATCTGTAAATGGAAATAAAAAAAATATATATGTGACAGTAAACCAGAAGGAAGTTGCAACGATACAAAGTAATAATTCAATTTAAATACAACCGTGTATTAAAACATAACACAGGTGGTGGGTAGACGAGATTTATAGCGTCTTTAAAAATAAATTTTTATTTACAAAGACGATTTGGTTTTGTGGGTGTCGGGCTGCTTGAAGTTTCCTGTCGTTCGGCGTTTCGGTCCCGGTGCCGGAACCGAAACCTCAGAAGTCAAAAACCGCAAACACCAAAGCCATATCGAACAACAACGGCTGTCAAAACCCACGAACACAAAGTCATAATTATTACAAAAATAATGATTATGCAAGGCGGGGATCGGCACGCGGAGTGCTTTGCAGGCTGTACGTACTGTCGCAGGTTTTTTCATCCGCTCGGAATGTCGGAACTTGTGGGCGGGCGAGTCTCGCGCCGGGAGTCGAAGCGAATACATTAAATCCGCAGGCTGTATTTTTGAATAGCGGATAGTGCAAAGAAAGCACAGGGAGGGGCGCTAATTTTAGTGATTTGATTATTTTGATTTGGTGTCGAGTCGCTCGGAGCTCCCTGAACTCACCGCAGCACTAAAAATTGCAGCGTCTCAACATCCAAGAAAACATATCATTTAAACGACGCAAAGTTTGTAAGCTCCATAAAATACTAAATGGCTGTTATAAGTGCGAGGTTGAACATGACATGTTTTTTCAAGGAATTTTCAGATGAAATACATACCAGACTTCAGATTTGTATAAAAAAAAGATTCGTATAAAAAGAGACCTCTATTAACACTTTGAAATTGGTTGTTTGTTAATTGGGGTAATGATAATTGGTTGTTGGGCGTTCAAGGTGCGAGGTTGATGCTTCAACGAGCGGATCGGTTCCATCTGGAGGTGTCGAGTGCGCCAGAGGTCGGGAGTGGGTTCAAGAGGCGTTGTAAGACGAGACAAACGGCGTGTCAACAACTTGGGGAATAATTCAAATTGGAAACAATACTATCTCAAACATTTTTTCCAATTTTATTAAATGTTAGTTGCTTTAGCAACAGCTGTGAACCATTAGAGTTAGCTAATTATGGGAGTATTTGTATATGCGCGGTATAGCGATTGGCCAGGAATCAATATTTTTTATAAAAACGACTGCATGCATATTGATATTGTAATTATATAATCAAAAATTAAAAGTAAAAATTAAATCTGTGTGGTTTATCGCTTATTTAATGAAAACGTCAATCATCTTAGTAAAAAAAATATTATAGAATCAATTTTATTAAATAATAATATTATTATTATTAATTAATATTAATTTTTGAAATTTTTTATTAGGGTCATATATTATATAAAATTTGTTATTTTCGTGATCTTGTTTTTATATTTATCAAAAAATACCCACAGATGACTATGACTATAATTACTGCTTTAGTTACGAATAAGTACTCAATACTTCATATATATGTAATATTAAGCATGCATAATTATTTATTATGACTAATTTAATGTATTTTTAAAATATTTAAATAATAAAAGTACATTGAATGAATTAATTACTTAATATTTATGGTATAACACCATCTATGTGAAACTAGCTAAACTATTAGTTTGGTCTATTAATTCATAGATGTCACTCAAATATACAAAAACTTAATATTACAGCTTATAACATTTTTGGACAGAAAAAAAAAAATATATATATATATATATATAATAATTATTATTATTATAATAAATGACGACACAAATTATTTTTCCGATATAGTGCGTTAAAATTTAAAAAAAATGCGTTAGAAATAATACTATAAATTTAATTTTATCAATAATATTATTATATTTCTAATATCATAAAGTGATCATAAAGTAAATCCCCCATCTTTCACATCTTAAGGCAACTTAAAAATAATTTAAAAAACCTAGGCGGATGTCTTCAATAGGATTAAAAGATCGTGTCATTACTAACTTTTCGAAAGATTTTTTTATGTCCAAATTGAGTATTTTCCCTTTCATCGGCATCAGAAGTAGATCCAAGTTGATCAACAAACAGTTTGCGATATAAAAACGTTGAAAAATATCGATTTTAAGGAATCCACAAATAATTTCATAAGCCACAGCAGACGCCGAAGGCTTCGACGGGCGGCGGTTAGTGCTGTGTGATAGTTCTAAATACCTTCTAGTCACGTATTGACATGTTAACAAAAGACCAGCTGTGAAACCTTAACGTTCTTTCATATTAAAAGCATAGATTATTGGGCAACTTGCGTGTTGAAATGACTATTGTACTCCGTTTCAGGCCCTAGCAAATGATAAAAAATACAAATATGTATTGAAGTTGACTGAAGATAACAGTCACAAGTAATTGTAATACGAGTAGACATTTTTTTATTAGTTGCATCGTCAATTTAAATAATTGTAAATTAATAATGGTAAATCGTTGTCTTGTGGTCCAGCGGTTGGGACGGTTGCTTGCATTTGGTTTTGAAAAAAATATAAAAAAATTACTAAAAGAAAACCCCTGGACAGATAACTATTCTTTTAAGATTTTTATGTTTACAAAGATAAAAATTTTAAGTCGCAACTGCTTCGGGACACTTTTTACTGCTTGACCATTTATCTCTACTCTTGCAGTTTCCTACTTTTATAGTGAAGCGTGGTTATAAACTATAAAAATACCGATAACGATTGAGTTTAAATGCTTACCTACTTGTGGGTTTCAATTCTTATACAGTCACATGGTTAAGTCACATATTATTTTGAGCCATCTTACAAGTACGTTACAGCAAATATACTGAATAAATTTTTGAGCTTAAACAGGGATAAGATAACCAAAAAAAAATGCAAATAATAAACCCACCGAAACACTTGGAAAATTTTAAAAAGTGACTTGGAAACATTTTACGGGGCAACTAACATCGCAAAT
Source organism: Atopsyche davidsoni (assembly GCA_022113835.1). NCBI lineage: Eukaryota > Metazoa > Arthropoda > Insecta > Trichoptera > Hydrobiosidae > Atopsyche > Atopsyche davidsoni. The sequence goes on along the minus strand of JAILWY010000011.1, from coordinate 839,621 downwards.
GGGTTTCTGTAATAAATTGTAATATATGAACATTGATTCGCTTTGCATCGTTGAACTAATTCAAAACGAAGGTAATGCTGCCTCCGTGAATTTATTCATGATTCTTACTAAAGCATTATGTGAAAAACAAATTGGTCTACCAAGAAATGTAATCTAAAAAGGAGCAAGCTTGCGTGAAGTGCGCGCGTGAGAGCGGTAAAAACAATATTATTTCTATAACACTGTATTTAATTTGAAAGAGAGTCTTGCACAGAATGTGGAAAAAAAAGAGAACTCCTGACGATGACAAACAAGCGTTAGGTCTCCTTATTTGGCTATATTTAAAAAAAAAACCCTGATCTCTTGACATTATGTTTTTTTATTTTATTTATTTTAAATTCTTGAAATGATTATATATTAAGCTATTGGCAGCAAAGTCGACGAGAACTGGTTCAGAGTGTGAACATTGCTGAAAGAAAATGCAAGTCATTTGACTACTTGTCGCTTCGTGAATACACATAATGTTTCCTTGTCAAGACGTAACACTTTTTAAAATAATACTGTTTAATGTTTTATTTGTATATTATTATTTTATTTTCTCTTTCGAAGGGAAACGTCCACACTTCCTGATAACACAAATGATAAGTAACCGCTCAAAGAATTAGTATACACGTGATGATATTTACTAAACAATTTATAAGGCTCGTTTATATTCGGTAGTCTAAATAACTTCCCTCGGTATTAAAGCTCTGTTTTGTGAAAGATAGTCCATAATTTATTTTAATTCAAATATTTTTGAACTGTTTTATAAAATGAGTTATTATAGGCTTTTTTTTGTCTTTTGAGATACTCGTATCAATAAATATAAAATGTAGATAAATAAGTAAGAAACTTGAGTTGTTTCTTATTTTTTTGAGTCTCTGGAAAATCACTGAAAATTTTCACAATTTCCTCAGCTAAAAGATCATTAAAAAAATAAATAAATGTGGTTGTAAATAAGGGAGTAATTAATGGCTTTATGTATATAACTATTATTACGGTTTCATTGGGCATGGCGAGCCGCCACGCCCAAAGCCGCTGAAGGTGTTTTTGTTTTCTATTTCAATTTGAATATTTCCTTGTACACTTACACTTTTTATTAGCTGTAGATCTGTTGAATAGTTAACACCTTTGGTGATTATTATAATTGCAGGTGTTGTGGCCAACATTGTTCAGTGCTCGGCACATGCACCGGGGCTGCGGCAAAATTGAAAAAATACAACGAATAGTTTATAATTAATATTACGTTTAAGCTTAATATTAATTTAACCACCTTGTCTTTCAGCAACTAGCACACTAGCATATCAATCGAAAAAAAATACTGTTTATGTAGAATAAAAAAACCTTTATAGTTTTTTATAATTTTCCCTGGGCGCCTCTCATACTTGCGGCCTCCTTATCTCAAAGAATTTTATGGGAGAAGATTTTTCAGCAATTGTTTCTGTTTAAATACAAGTTATAATTTTTACAAAATATAAAACTTATTGCTCTACCAGGATTTATATGTGTGTATTATTAAATGTGACAACCTTGTCTCTTTCGGTATTATGACTACCTGCAATTAAGAGATAAATAATCTAACTCATGCATCAGTTCAATGTTATTCTAAAACAAAATTCCAAAGGTAATATTTTTACTGGTTTTTTTCCGTCGCTGATATTGTCATTACACATTACAAGTAATAGTATTTTAAACGATTGTGGTTGATATTGAAATGCAAATTTAGGTCGTGAATATGTCATTAGACTGAATGTTTAACGAGTCGTGATCATTGCGTGTTGCTTTCTTTCAGGTTTTTGCAGCCGTAAATAGTTTTAAAGTAATTAAAAATATTACTCGCGACACTTAGATTGTAGATTAGATATAATTTACGGCATTTTAATAAAATGTAAAAAGAACTTTTTGTCCTCATATATTTTTTCAATAACTTGTTTTGCCAGAATACGTCATGGCATTAAGAAACTTGAATTTATAATGGGTGAGTTTTTACATAAAAGCTATTTGCGAAGTTATATATTTTAATTACAAATTAAAAAAAATCTTATTTTATTCAAATCATTTTTTCTATTTGATAAAGCGTACTATTTGATTTGCTTTTGCAAATCAACCTCTTACCACCTCGTAGTTTAATATTTAATGTAATTTCTCACCGTCCATTGAGTGTAGTTTAGTTTAAAAGTAATAAAAAAAAAATATTTTTTTAATTTATCTACATGTAAAAAACTAAATGCCGTATATTTTTTGAAGACAAGTGAACGCATAAATGGTAATAGCAATCAAAAAAATTACAAACACTTCAAGGTTTTTCAAATGTATTTTCTTTAAGCCTTTCATGACAACTTGGATCTAAATCTCATATATATAATATAGTAAATTAAATTTTTAATATTGAACTAAGAGTTTATTTGAATTTCCTTTATAATAAGAATGAACCCAGAAATGACACCAAAACGACATTTGAGGACTCTCTGTGACCGACACCAATAAAAATAACTTAAAATATAATGTGTTATACAGTTGTAATTAAAATTTATAACACATTATAAGGAAGTGTGTAATTTGTCGATATTATCAACAACACTATGTATTGAATATTAACAAGCCAGATGAATCGACAAATAAGATACGGGTATAGTTTTTTGTGGCCCTTCCCCCACAGTTTCTTAGACTTAACACTCCTCATGGACACATTGCATATACAGGATGGATCGTTACCGAACGCAGATATTTAAGTATAAATAAATTTAAATATAAATATAAATAAATTTATATTTATAAAATATTAATTTTAATATAAATAATATCATAAACATATTAGCTCTAGATTTTTGTGATAAAATCTTTGAAATTTTTCGAATCCATTGCCTTATTGATAAGATCGAGGATTGCCAAAATCAAAAGTTTCTATTTCACGATAATAAAATTAAAAATCAAATATTGAATTTATTTTTTAAAATGGCCAAAGTTTCTTTTGTACTCTGTTTTTGTACACTATTAAATATCAAACAGATAATAAGTTTAAATTTGTATAAGATAATTAAAATTGTGATGTGGAAAAATAATGTAAGGAATTGTAAATCACCCTTTACTTGTACGCTCAAAACGGTCTGTGAATAAAATTTTATAACTTCCACAACGCAGTGTTAAGTGTCGAACAGAGAATTGCACCGACGAAGGCAATATTTGGACAGCCGAGAAGTCGCGGGAGATAATTGGACATTTCATGGCAACTCCTCGGGCGCGCTGATTGAATCGGTCCAGCCAGACACCTGACCCGATACACGCGGACTGTGTGCTTAAAATAATCAACTCTAATGAACGATTAAACGTGCTCGAAGGTTTTGGCAGCCGTTGTTGTTTGATGATTTTGGGATTTATACGGTGTTATGTGCCTTCCGACGTTTCGTATTTGGTGAAGATGGTCCCAATACCGGGGGTCGAAACGTTCGATGACACAAACCACTATGCAACACACAACACCCAAAAAATCATTATGAAATATGTTCGAAGGTTTTAGTAATCACCTTGTCGCAGTGCTGTGATTTGTTTTACGTTCTACGATAGGTTGGATCAATTTGTAGTACTCCACGTTCAAAAAAATAATAATAAATATTTTTTTTGCCTTTAGAGAGCTTTGCGTATATTTTAACAGAACAATGCGTACAAAAGCGAGAATACTTAGCCGCGTTTGTTTTCAGTTCAGAGTTGCAGTGCTGAAACTGAAAGTCGCGCCTGCCGCATTCCCCATGGCTCCGGAGGCAGTGCGGCGGTGCGTGGGGAGGTTCTCGACGTGATGTAATGCGCAGAGAGTGCTCTGGACGTGGTCCACTGTCACTATCGATACTGCGGTGGCGGAACGGATGGGTTTGGGGCTTTGAATCCACGCGCGCGTTGATGTCTCTTTGGAAAGTTTTGTAATAAAGCACGCGTTTGTGTGATTTTTAATTTCTTTCCAATTTAATTATTCTCAAAGCATTACAAACAAGACCAGTTTACAAATAACAACTATCTTTCTTGCTTTATGATTATACAGTCACTAGTCACAATTATGCTTGAATACATATAAAATAATAAAAACCAGGTATGACTTGAATATGTTTCCAATAAATTAATTAGTAATAATTTAATTAGTTCAATTTAGCACGAATTTTTATACGCGAATCTAAGCGAACTCTTTTTTAATTTTTGAGTGATATAAAATATAACAAAATAAAAGTACCTTATACAACTATACCGTGCACAATAATAGAATCATTATTTATTAAAAAAAAAAAACTATTACAACTTAATCAGATAATATGAATAACTAATTAATTCACGATGAAGTAAACATATTGTTAATTGCAACGCCATTCGATGATGCAGTCATGTTGCTTTTACGTATCGGAGCAACGAAGCGTGTTGACATGGTACATATATCAGGTGTTCTATTTCAGCTCCGTCAAATTGATCGCTTTGAATTGTAAATCATGAGTATTACATTATGTTTAAATTGCATCAAATCACCGAGACGCCGAGGGTAACACTCGGCGTATTACCATAAAAACTCGAGCGTGAGAGTAATTACTTAAAATAATTCGTATTTGAATAAACGCCGAGCGTTTTGAGTGCCGGCCTTGCAAGGACGCGGGGCGCGGACTCGCCACACAGACGCGCACTCGGGCTAATGTCATAATTTCAGTTTCACAACATTAATATCTACACAAGAAACTTCAAATTTAAATTCTAGCTAATTATTCATAAATCAACTATCTACTAGGAATGATTGAACGTCAATCAAGTGTGTATTTATTACCCATTACGGGTTTATTATATTATTACTAATATGACTAGGCACATTAGTTCGCACATAGAAGATGATTAAAGAAATTCTCAGAAAAATATCGAACCACATCCATTAATCGAGAATTTTTAACAATCATACTCTACATATGAACCAATGTGCCCAGGCCAACCAATACAATACAAAGGTTTGTTAGTACAATGGTCAGTACACCGGCCATGTAAGCCTGGGGATGTGGGTTCAAATCCCACACAAATCACGATGATATTTTTCAGAGAATTTATTTAATCATCTTCGTGTGTGAACTAATGTGCCTAATCATATTAGTAATAACGTAATTAATAACCCAAACTACTTATTATCAGTGGCGTGCGCTTCATATAATTAACTTGATCAACCCCCCCTGAAATTTTTTATTTAAAACTGTTAGCAAATCGAGATCACCAACAAGTGTGGTGGGTTCTAATGGGCTGCATTTGCGCAGAAATGTATTTTTATACTCCACATATTTATTTTGGACGATATCTTGAGCGTTGAATGATTATGAATATGTTTGTTAAATAACTTCAGTACATGTCTGGCCTTTGTTATTCCTTCGGCGCAGTGAACTACAATGGGCGTCCACCGCAGCGGAACCCGGTTTAAGGCCGGTTTAGTAGGCTGCGCGGCACCAACAATATAATATATTTTATATAAGCAGCCGGCCAAATGGTTCTGATTTCACAGTATTGATAATTTGAAAATAGCTCTGTAAAATTGTGTCATAAATTCCGATTAGTATTTATTGTGAAGGAGGTTGTCTACATTTTAATGCAACATTTCACACGTATACACTGTTGGAATTGTCCGGTATTTCTAGCTCGTGATGTCTTGTTATTATCTAAGCCTTGCTTTGCTTTGGCATTGTAATATTTTAAATAACAAAAATGATAAGCAAAGAGAGGTCGTAAAACATATAAATGGGAGAACAACCCTTTATGTTTCATCTACATTTTAAAGTATCGCTGTATAGTTTAAAATAATAATAAATACAAAAATTACAAAATGCACAGGCATCACGCTTGCACTGTCTTTCTAAGCTCGGTTCCCATTCTGGGTCCATCTGCTGGGATTTATGATCTCGGCACGAGTACTGCAACTTCACAGCTCAATTCTAAAGAAACCAAATCTTCTAATAACAACATCTATGAAGGTATATATTTGTGTTGTTTTTTTTTTATATTGATCGGTTATCGAATCCTGCGTACTGTCTAGGGCCGCACGAGTCTATAGTGTATTTAAATCTAATATGGGGATATATAATTTTATATGCGGCCTGCGGAGTTATGATGCATTTCCAAAGTGGCCGCAAAATCATTTGGGTTGGCCACCTCTGCTCTACTGCAACACACAAAGCGTACAAAGAAGGTGTATAAAGAAGGTGTGAAGGTTTTCGAGTGTGTCACCGAGTACTCTTTTCGTCACACTGAAGGGCTGAAGCCTGCAAGAAAGCAAGCAAAATGCACCCTCATTAGTAAAAAATATTCACTACCAATCAAATGGAAATATCTCCACATATTATTATTTAATTTTGTTTTTAAATAATCAGTCTTTTATGCCAAAATATTTATTAATATATTGATATTGCGTCCAAAATTACAAGAATTTCTGGAATGTCTGGAATTTCATGAATTTCATGAATTTCCGGAATTTGAAAAATTTGAAAAATTTCAAGAATTTCAAATATTTGAAAAATTTGAAAAATTTCAAGTATTTCAAATATTTCAAAAATTTCAAGAATTTCTGGAATTTCCGGAATTTGAAAAAAATATGAAAAATTTCAAGAATTTCAAATATTTCAAAAATTTCAAGAATTTCTGGAATTTCCGGAATTTGAAAAATTTGAAAAATTTCAAGAATTTCAAATATTTCAAAAATTTCAAGAATTTCTGGAATTTCCGGAATTTGAAAAATTTGAAAAATTTCAAGAATTTCTAGAATTTCAAGAATTTCTAGAATTTCAAGAATTTCAGGAATTTGAAAAATTTGAAAAATTTCTAGAATTTCAAATATTTCAAAAATTTCAAGAATTTCCGGAATTTCAGGAATTTGAAAAATTTGAAAAATTTCAAGAATTTCAAATATTTGAAAAATTTCAAGAATTTCAAATATTTGAAAAATTTCAAGAATTTCAAATATTTCAAAAATTTCAAGAATTTCTGGAATTTCCGGAATTTCAAAAATTTCAAGAATTTCTGGAATTTCCGGAATTTCAAATATTTGAAAAATTTCAAGAATTTCCGGAATTTGAAAAATTTCAAGAATTTCAAATATTTGAAAAATTTGAAAAACTTCAAGAATTTCAAATATTTCAAAAATTTCAAGAATTTCCGGAATTTCAGGAATTTGAAAAATTTGAAAAATTTCAAGAATTTCAAATATTTGAAAAATTTCAAGAATTTCAAATATTTGAAAAATTTCAAGAATTTCAAATATTTCAAAAATTTCAAGAATTTCTGGAATTTCCGGAATTTCAAAAATTTCAAGAATTTCTGGAATTTCCGGAATTTCAAATATTTGAAAAATTTCAAGAATTTCCGGAATTTGAAAAATTTCAAGAATTTCAAATATTTGAAAAATTTGAAAAACTTCAAGAATTTCAAATATTTCAAAAATTTCAAAAATTTCAAGAATTTCAAATATTTCAAAAATTTCAAGAATTTCTGGAATTTCCGGAATTTGAAAAATTTGAAAAATTTCAAGAATTTCAAATATTTCAAAAATTTCAAGAATTTCTGGAATTTCCGGAATTTGAAAAATTTGAAAAATATCAAGAATTTCAAATATTTGAAAAATTTCAAGAATTTCTAGAATTTCAAGAATTTCAGGAATTTGAAAAATTTGAAAAATTTCAAGAATTTCAAATATTTGAAAAATTTCAAGAATTTCTGGAATTTCCGGAATTTGAAAAATTTCAAGAATTTCAAATATTTGAAAAATTTGAAAAATTTCAAGAATTTCAAATATTTAAAAAATTTCAAGAATTTCTGGAATTTCAAGAATTTCAGGAATTTGAAAAATTTGAAAAATTTCAAGAATTTCAAATATTTGAAAAATTTCAAGAATTTCTGGAATTTCCGGAATTTGAAAAATTTCAAGAATTTCAAATATTTGAAAAATTTGAAAAATTTCAAGAATTTCAAATATTTAAAAAATTTCAAGAATTTCTGGAATTTCAAGAATTTCAGGAATTTGAAAAATTTGAAAAATTTCAAGAATTTCAAATATTTGAAAAATTTCAAGTATTTCAAATATTTCAAAAATTTCAAGTATTTCAAATATTTCAAAAATTTCAAGAATTTCTGGAATTTCCGGAATTTGAAAAAAATATGAAAAATTTCAAGAATTTCTGGAATTTCCGGAATTTGAAAAATTTGAAAAATTTCAAGAATTTCAAATATTTGAAAAATTTCAAGAATTTCAAATATTTGAAAAATTTCAAGAATTTCAAATATTTCAAAAATTTCAAGAATTTCTGGAATTTCCGGAATTTCAAATATTTGAAAAATTTCAAGAATTTCTGGAATTTCCGGAATTTGAAAAATTTCAAGAATTTCAAATATTTGAAAAATTTGAAAAATTTCAAGAATTTCAAATATTTCAAAAATTTCAAGAATTTCTGGAATTTCCGGAATTTGAAAAATTTGAAAAATTTCAAGAATTTCAAATATTTCAAAAATTTCAAGAATTTCTGGAATTTCCGGAATTTGAAAAATTTCAAGAATTTCAAATATTTGAAAAATTTGAAAAATTTCAAGAATTTCAAATATTTAAAAAATTTCAAGAATTTCTGGAATTTCAAGAATTTCAGGAATTTGAAAAATTTGAAAAATTTCAAGAATTTCAAATATTTGAAAAATTTCAAGTATTTCAAATATTTCAAAAATTTCAAGTATTTCAAATATTTCAAAAATTTCAAGAATTTCTGGAATTTCCGGAATTTGAAAAAAATATGAAAAATTTCAAGAATTTCAAATATTTCAAAAATTTCAAGAATTTCTGGAATTTCCGGAATTTGAAAAATTTGAAAAATTTCAAGAATTTCAAATATTTCAAAAATTTCAAGAATTTCTGGAATTTCCGGAATTTGAAAAATTTGAAAAATTTCAAGAATTTCAAATATTTGAAAAATTTCAAGTATTTCAAATATTTGAAAAATTTCAAGAATTTCAAATATTTCAAAAATTTCAAGAATTTCTGGAATTTCCGGAATTTCAAAAATTTCAAGAATTTCTGGAATTTCCGGAATTTCAAATATTTGAAAAATTTCAAGAATTTCTGGAATTTCCGGAATTTGAAAAATTTCAAGAATTTCAAATATTTGAAAAATTTGAAAAATTTCAAGAATTTCAAATATTTCAAAAATTTCAAGAATTTCTGGAATTTCCGGAATTTGAAAAATTTGAAAAATTTCAAGAATTTCAAATATTTAAAAAATTTCAAGAATTTCTGGAATTTCAAGAATTTCAGGAATTTAAAAAATTTGAAAAATTTCAAGAATTTCAAATATTTGAAAAATTTCAAGAATTTCTGGAATTTCCGGAATTTGAAAAATTTGAAAAATTTCAAGAATTTCTAGAATTTCAAGATTTTCGTATATTTCAAAAATTTCTGGTATGTCAAAAATTTCAAAAATTTCAAGAATTTCAAATAATTGATTAATATAAAAAAATTTCTGGAATTTCTGGAATTTCAATTTTTTGTCGGTGAGGTGCTAGATGAGGATTAGCGGTCTGGACGGAGAACAGTATTCCTAATTTAAAAGGAAAAGTGACACCAGGAAGCGAGTGTGTGACAGTTATACTCAGTAGACGCTGTCGAAATTATATTTAGCATCATTATTATATTATCTATGTTTACATGTAAGAATAATAGTAAACACATTAATAATAACTCATCATGTTTGTGTCTATAGCGTATCCAAATCTAATATGGGGATATATAAATTTATATATTTAGCCCTCGGAGTTTAGTTTAGTTTAGTTAGCCATTTGGGTTGGCCACCCCTGGTCCAGGCAGTGGCTGGACTGTCAGAAATTATAATACAAAGCGAGAATTAACCCAGATAAGTATTTTACACAAGACGCGGTTGACACAGAATTTCCTGAATAAGTCGCATTGGACGTACATTGTAGCAGCGCGGGGCACGACTCGCGTGGGAGGGCGCGCCGGGCCTCGTCGGTCAATCTGCGACAGTCCACGGTTTGCTTCAAATTAATGCACTAATTAATATTAAAGTCAACATTACATTATAGACCCACAATAACTCTGTTAAATGTAAACGATTGAAATTTCAACGAAAGCTAATTTGACTTTTAAAATTGTCACGCAGTTCAGTGGTGTGCACGCTTGCTTAGGTCGAGTATCAAATCTATTGATTAATTTTAAAATATATCTCCAAGCTGAAACGGAAATAACGCAAACTGATATATGTTATTTATGTTAATTTGGTATTATCTGAGAAATATACTAAGAATTAGTAATTATACAAAAAATGATGCCTTTATACGTGAATAAAATACAGAGTATACTTAATGATATGTTTGTGTGAAATGGTTGTATGACTTTGCGGTTTGACATAAAATAAAAGAGAAATAGAGCTGCCATTACTACGGAAAGACCAACGCAATCTGCGGTTGGCAAACCCAATATGTATCGTAATGGGAATTCCTTATCTTTCATATATATCACATGCACCAATTTGTACTTCAAAAATCAAATAATATTTTAAAAAAAAATTAAATCATTTGGCATGTAGCCCATGCTAAAAATAAATTATTGCTTGTTACAAATTATAGGTTCTAATGCAATTTGTAAGTAAAGGTTAATAATTATGGTGACTTTTTTTTTATCTAAGAACCTTATTTATAACTTTTAGATTGAATTAATTCAACTTGCTAACTGCACTAAATCACTCCTGCATAATATACTAAGCCTTGGACGGCACTGTGTTTATATGCTGATAGTAAATTTGACCGCAGCCAGCTCGGTATCCTCAAAGACATAAAAGTTAAACAAAAAACCAACCATTTATTATCTAAATTCCTACACAGCATTCCTTTCAAGTACAAATCTAAAACGAGAAAACAATGCCTGTTATGACACGATTTTATCGACACAAAGAGAGTTATACTTAGTATCGAGTCAAATGCATTACGATATAATCTACTATAATAAATAAATTATCTATGTTACTCAACCGATAATTTGATTATTGTAACTTACATACATATAACATTATCCAATATATTGCCTGTTATATAAAGGACCAGTACATAACGAACGGAATTCTAGTTTCTGTTAAATTTTCTGTAAGAATTTTTATTCCGTCAAATTGCTTTTAAAATTACCATATTACTGAGAGGTATATTTAATTGAATAATTTACTATCTCGCTCGATAATGAGCTATGAAATTCCTTCGGTTCTTTGTTTGGATGTATGTAATTATTTTCTGGGACCTTGTTATATTTTTAAAAGGAAGGCAATGAAATGATTATTGCTGTTCATGTAAAAAAATATGTACATTATTTTATACTTTATTTATCTATAAATCAGTGTTATTATTATAAAAGAGGAAAAAAAATATTCAAACAGATTCAATAATGTACAGATTAAAAATTAATCATATATGTAAAAAAATATTAATAAAAGTTATAAGGAAGAGATTTTTTCGTATACTTAAATACATAATATACCTAATAAGACTATATGCGTGTCTTATGTGGGTTTATTAACAATTAAATAAATTTTAGATAAACTTACGAACCGCGATCGTGGAATCTATCTTTTATATACAGTATTATTAAATAGATAATATTAAGCATGCTGTCAAATATTTGGACAGTGGTGTTTTATTTATTTATTGTACTATATATTTTTATGTTTATTGAAAAAATAATATGGTTAAATTATTACAATATAAAATGAGTAAAGATTTATGGCTCATAGAGGAGATATATTATATTCATATAAAATAACTTTAAAACAACACGACAGTACAAAAATATGGAGATACAAACACATTATTTTATTTAATCTTGGATAACAGCATCTGTTACTGTTTGCATATGGACCCAAAAGATAGTAATGTTTAACCCATGCAAAATCGTTCCAAGAAATTAACGAAGCCTTTTAACCGGTGCTTCATGAAAACAGTCATTTCATTTTGTAATACTGAATTATCGAAAACAGCTCCAGTATCGGAGCCAAAACTTAAGAACTTTGAAAAAAAAAACTCAGCATTTCACTCAAAAAAAAATATATATCAGTAGTAAAAAAACGATTCCCTTTTCAATTATAAACGACAAGTGACTAATGATAGATATATATAAACAAAACAACCTTCGATATAATGAAATGTTTAATATTATATTTAATAAAACGCGTCACTAATATGGCGGGTAAAAAACACGCGTGTGTATAATAAAACTACTTTAATTAAGTGGCGTGAATTGGTCCTCCGGGCATGCCGAGACGGAAACCGACTACGAGCCTGCGCAAAAAATCAGGTGCTGCGTCTCGCAGGTAGACTCTGCAGGTAGACACAAAGCCTTATTGAAACCCCACATATCTGGCTGCCCGCTTCCGACAGCGCAAATGAAATACTACATTAATTAAATACCGGCGTCGGGAATATTTGCTCTCTGACTCGAGTTAATGATTTATCTCCTACTGGTGAAGTCAAAAATACAGATTTATTTGCTTCTGGTTTTGTAGAGCAGGCGAGCCGAAGCGACGTGAGTGCTACAATTGTGTAAAAAAATATTCATAAAAGGCTTGATGATTGCAAGCCTCCAAACTACACTCATATCAAAGCATAAACACCTTAATTTCACAAGCCAGTTAAGCCCATAAAACTTAGCTAGGCTAAAAACGAGTATATTAAAAATATCATTTTATTTGAATTTCACCAAACAAATTTCTAAAAAGATGATACCGACGACGCGGTCGTGAACGATTGCGTATTAATAACGCACATTTTTTCATGAAAGGTGATATATTTATTTGTAAAATACTTTTAGTTTATAAGTAGAATAACGAAGCTAAAAATCAGTAGAGAATCAATCTTTGAAACTTATGGTTCTCGTTTTTCAGGAGACTGAAAAATAGCGCGTGCGTATAATTTTACATAACAGGTATTTTTAACTATCATATTTAGTGTCACATCAATCAGACATAAAAATTCTCATGGGAAGTTAAAAAAAATAAGGCTTTTTTGTTTAAATGAATAACCAAAGAGGTTTTTATGCATTACTTGATATATATTTACATAGTAATACAAATAAAAAAAATGATTTGAATTTATTCAAAAAAAAGGAAATGAATTTTATATAAATCGTGACCTTTGAATTTTTTTTATTTGGTATACCGATAAAATGATTTCTAAATATTTTCTAAATGAAACAAAAATTGACTTATAATACAATATTTATTGATTTTTTTCTCAGAAATTCATAAATAAGTGATTATTTATTGCACATTAATCCATACATACATATAAATTAAATGACATACAGTATAAAAATACAATGAGTATATAAGAGTAAATAACGAAAATAAAAAAGACGTAATATTTTTGTAAGAATGTTGTAGTTGTTGGCCTTCAAATATATAAAATAATCAATCAACGATATTTTTTATTGAAAACAAACTGATTTAATTTGTAATACTCCACATTTAAACAACAAATGCGTATAGTTAAAAATCATTTTTAAAAGCCCTCAAAAAGCAAAAGCACCCACAAATATTTTTTTTAACATAATTTTGCTTTTGTATCGTCAACAATAAAGTATTTTTTATGTTTTAATTATTGCTTACGTTAGTCTAGCGCCCAAGTGGCGACGCAGTGTGCCAACCAGGCGTTGTTCTGATCGACTAGGTTGATAAATTGGGTATTGAGAATTTTTGAAATAAGGTCATCACTTGCGAAAAGCCAGGCTGGGATTGTGTGGTACGGGGCCAGTACGTTACCGGCCACCGAGGCCTGTTGAAATCTGGATTATCGCTCGAAATTACGAAGATTCAAAGAAATTACCTAATTGAAATTCATTTGACCGAATTAATTTCATAAATAGCGTTGCATCGTAATAGACGTATCGAAAACACATTTTTAATGGGGCGTTCATTTAGCTAGCGCCCCATAGATGACGTTAGAGTTACTACAAACTCGTATTTGATGTGAATACTTGATTTAATAGTGTGACTGCGCCTTTTTTTTTTAAGGCACAAAAAAGAGTATTTTATACTTGATTCTCCCTACACAAACTCAATATCTAAAATATAGAAACCCATGTACGCTACCACACTTTGTAAGCCCCGCAACTAGCGCCTAGGATTAAGTGATAGCCACATAACGAATTGAAACCATATTGTAAAAGAAAATAATTAAAAAAAAAAATTTGAGGCGCTTTGTTGGCTTAATACTTAAGCTTAAAATTCAAATAACGCATTTAATCAAAAATATATAGTAATTATAAAACTGTGTGCATCCCATTTTTTAGTGGTGCGGTGAAATTAATCTCATATTAATGCCCCATAGTTTTCACGCATTAAAAAATATCATAAAATAATCTGTATTATCATTCAGAAAATAAAATATTTATTTAAATACATTTAACACACGGAGCACTCCAGCGTCCTAATAATTATTCTTTTGCATAATGTAAAGCCACTAAGGTGTGAATCAGATTGTTTTTGATAATACCAATGATTAGTAGCAAATATGAATTTTGAATAACGCCATACTTAACGAAGTAACAGGAAACGGATATGAGCCATTTTTAAAATGCTTCGGCAAATTGGATGAAATTGAACAGCGGGAGAGCGTGAACGAGACAGATGTTTTGTTTTTATGCGTTTTTCGAGGTCTTATTCAAATTCAATTTGTACACTTTAACCATAAAAAATTGATTCATTTAAATTTTATTTTTCAATATTTTAACATAAACATTATTTACAAGTACACCACTGAGAGAGTGATGATAATATTAATCAAATATATCTCCACTTAAATTTTATTTATTTTACATAGCTATTGGGTTACACCTACGCTAAATATATATATTTTATAAAATTTTGAAACCAAGGTTTTCCGAAGAGTAATTTGATATTAGGGAAACCAGCCTTGTTGTATACACAAAAAGCACAAAAATATTGCATCGGAGGCCTTTTTTTTATTTTAGGTACTTTGTTTTTCTTAGAATTGACTTAAAAATAAATACTCTAGGCGTATTGGATATATTTCATTTTATATAGACAAATATATAAAATGATTGACTTACAATAGGGTTTGTAGTAAATAGGTACATATTAAAGCTTTTGCTATAGAGCAAATGACAATACAAAAGTGACGAGTGACACAATTCCTATAAATATAGAAAAGATAAGTCAAGTATTTGCTAATAGGATATGCCGGCCGTTGAATGAGTTATGTCTCTTAACAGAAGCGTTATTTATATTATTGTAAATCAATTACAATAGTATAATATATAATTGACAGTATTTAATTGACCACACCTTTCTGTATTAAAACGACCGTAAAGCAGGTATAAACAATATTTGAAATATGGCCATAAATAAGTATAATAATTTTTAAATGAAGGGTAAACTATATTGTTTATGGACACTCAGTAAAATATAAATGTTTGTTATTAAAAAAAATCAAATACAACTGATTTTTAAAGTTCAATTCCTTTTACTTTTTGATCATTATAATTTTTGATAAATTTAGTAGGGATTTTGTTTTAAATATTAAATAAATCTGAATCTTTTAAAAATCATATGGATTTTAAAGATTATCAATTTTATATCAGCTCTTCATCATATAGGATGAAGAGCTGATATACATCAGGATCATAGGAAAGAAAAGGAAGAAAAATATTTGAGGGATCGATCTCTCCGGGTACATTCTCCACCCCTGAATACGACAAGATACCAGGGCCACTGGAGGTATAACAAGCTGGACACAATCAAAAAAACCACTGAATGCTTCCAACCGCATGCTTTCCTGCTATTTCTTTTAAAATATAAACAGGAAATAAAATATTTTCTACTTCTACTAAAAATTGGTTAATAATATGGCAACGAAGATTCTTTTGTTATTACAGCCATATATAATTAAGAGATAAATATTCAAGCTCGTAATTTCAGTTCAATGTTATTCTCAAATGAATTCTAAAAATAAAATACCTCCAGTTTTTATCAAGACTTTAATATTGTCATTATAATTTAAATGATCAATGATTGCGGTTGATATTTGATATCCAAAGTTCGCTTGTGAATATGTCATTACACTAAACGTTTCATGCTTTCTGTAAGGTTTTTTCTGCCGTAGATAAAAATATTTTAAAAAAATACTCCTCACTACCTTTAAATTTTTTAGACATCACAGTGATTTTAATTGTAAAGACCATATCAAAGGCCACGTATTAAATCTAGTTGCGTCAAGCAGACGAGACGTCTGACTGTCGTAGGCTTTGGCAGCTGTTATAAGTTAAATTCGATTTATTGGGTGTTGCCTGTACCCTGACCATGTGTAAAGGATCGATGATTGTCATGATGATTGCTCTGGAAGTACCTTGTTGAGGTGGGGGGCTCAGATATCAGATCTAAACGCCAGAGCTTTATAACGCAAAGTAAAACTGCGGTGTAGAAGGACCCGGGGATCCACTATACTGTTTTCCCCTAAAAAAAACCACGAACACTGGTTCAGCATGAGCTCAGTGAAATGGTTGCTATGAGGAGAGGCACTTGATGAAGAAGAAGGCTGTTGCAGAGGCATATATTTCTCGAAAAAAATCCCTGAAACGTCAGAAGAATGCATACCTCTGATAGCGCAGCATCCTAGTATCCGAACCGACTCGGGATCCGATATATTTTTGCCGGTCCGTTGCCGTCCAGAAAAAACCACGAGTACTGGTTCAGCATGAGTATATGCTCAGTGAAATGGTTGCTATGAGGAGAGGCACTTGATGAAGAAGAAGGCTGTTGCGGATGCATATATTTATCGAAAAAAATCCCCGAAACGTCAGAGGAAAGCATACCTCAGACAGCGCAGCACCCAAGTATCCGAACCGACTCGGGATCCGATATATTTTTGCCGGTCCGTTGCCGTCCAGAAAAAACCACGAGTACTGGTTCAGCATGAGTATATGCTATGAGGAGAGGCACTTGATGAAGAAGAAGGCTGTTGCAGAGGCATATATTTCTCGAAAAAAATCTCCGAAACGTCGGAGGAAAGCATACCTCAGACAGTCCAGCATCCAATTATCCGAACCGACTCGGGATCCGATATATTTTTTGCCGGTCCGTTGCCGTCCAGCAGCCGCGCTGTTCACCCTGCCCGGAGAGGTGGTGGTGTCGGTTGCGGAACTGCCCGGTTTTCTGCGCGGGCCGCCGACTGTTTGCGCAAGCACTTGTGACGCTGGCGCGTTATTGCCGCGGACCGATAAATCCTCGGCGAAAGGGGACACGCCCGGCGCGGGGCAAATTAGCCTCCGAGCGCGGAGGCCGGGATACGCTCACCCGGGGCGGCGTGCATAAGCACCGTTTTGATCTGACCTATTATATTATAGGATTATTGCTAATGTACTTTTTTATGTCATGAAACTTTGCAATGGTTTTTTTGCTGCTGTTGTTGTGCGATAAGCAATTTACATTCGCAAAAATACTCGCTGAGCAAATACGTACCGCTGAACGAATTGTTCTAAGCTTTATTATTGATTTTTGTGAAGACCGTCTCACAGAAAGTACGATTTTGCCTATACAGGTTTGATTGATTGATAATGATTAAGTACATTTTTTAAAATATTAAATAATATCATCGTATAAAACATATCACACAAATCACGATGATATATTTCTTAGAGTCTCTTTAATAAATTTTCAATATTTTAAAAAATGTACTTAATCATTACCGTTCTAAGCTTTGATTGAAAATATGCAGGATAAGAGAAGATGCGATCATTTTGTTTTTAAAGTCTTTATAACCTACTCTAAACATATTCCTATATTCCTGCGCATTGTAGATACTAGAGTAAATTTATATCGCTTCCTTTGCTGAGACCGTATATTTCTTAAATCGTCACTAAATACATAAGTATTTTCAATTGCATTTCTACAAAGATACAGTTCAAATATATATTTAATTTAAATAATTTTGTACCGAGCTACATGTTTGAAAATATCTCTCGATCGGTTGCACCCAAAGTGTACTTGCGAATAATAATACAAAAAATCAATCGACAAGGAGAAAAAAAGCAGGTGGTCTATATAAAAGAAAAGAAGTATTTTTCACGACCAAATGATTTAGCAAATGATCTAGAATCTTTGGTGGGTCGTTGGACCCTATTTTTTCTTTTTTGTAACTTCCTCGAAGACCAAAAAAGTGACCAAATCACGCGAGAATGTGGCCTTGAGGGAGCTGCCACGCTGTCGAGGTTTTTATATAGTCTAAATATATATTTTATAGTACCCCGTTTCTGTATATGTACACACATAACGTATGTCAAAATAGGGCCATGGTAAAACAATGAAATAAATATTTTAGATTCTTAGAAATTTGATTTATATGTAATATTTATGACTTTCACTCCGTAATTCAGGCTTATTTAGCATTTCGATAAAATGTAATAATTAGTAAATTTTCATTTTTCAGCCACACAAACTTAAAGTATTTCCAATTTAATTTAAATAATATAATCGAACCTCACACGAAATTACAAGAAAAATACTCTTTTTCAAAACGTATGATGTAGGTATAAATTTTTCTCGACATTTGATGTGTGAATATAATATAATACATATTAAAATATAATACATATAATATTATATATATATATATATATATATATATATTATATATAATAAATAAAACTTATTTTTTATTAAAAAATTGTGTGTTAGCAATATTTCGCAGCCCTGCGTGTAAAGTGAATTAAAAATTATGTACATAATGAATGTGTGTCACTTTAAACAAAGGTTAATCAAGATTGTATCTTTTGTCGAATATGTCGAATACTTCCTACTTGACTTAACATTCGATAAACAATATTTTAGATTGATGATGAGCCGTGATTTGTATCTGCAAGAGACACGGCAGGGTCGTTCAACTTACTCACGAATAATATCAAATACACGAAAGTGGCATGCGAATTAATAATATCAAAAATAAATAAATAATCTAAAATGTGAAGATGCATAATATGACAATAATATTTAGAGGCGGCAGAAATGAGCGAAAGTAATAATTAAAATACATTTTTTTAAATTATTTATAGTATTACAATATAAGCAATACTGCATAAAATACAAATATTTTTAAAATTTAAAATTTAATTTAATTTAATTATTAAAATCACAAACATTGCGCGCGCCCCTGAGCTCCAAATACCCCTGACGCACGTCACTGATGAATAATTCAGACGCGGATCTACGGGCGTCGCTTTTTGTCGCCTCCGCGGTCGCCCGGGGCGGCGCCGCGCGTGCGTGACCCGTGGCCATCACCATCACCTTCACCCTCACCATTACCATCACCATCACCATCATCATCACCTTCACCATCATCATCACCTTCACCATCACTATAACCATCACTGTCACCATCACTATCACCACCGCTGCCCGGCGGGCTTCGTACCTGCCGCTGGAATCTTACTCTCCAACGCAAACGGAACTTACTTTAATCAATCTAAGGAATGTCACTGTGCATAGTTTTTTCACCCCAACTTACAATCTATTGAGAATAAATTAAACAGACGAAAATAAAGGAATGTATAATACGCAAAGGTAATTTTTTTATGAATGAAATAAAATTTGTTGAGATTAACAGAATTTAAGAATACACACTGCACATATTTTTTTTTTTCTCTACAAAGCTAACTAATTTAATTAAATACGCATGGAATTTTTTTTACAAAATTTACTTTAAAAGTGGTTTGTAGGTTAATAAATTTTGTAGGGAAGTAATTCCAAACCAACGCACTCAACACCCATACATAGCATGTATGCAAATGTAGAAAAATATTAAAATGAAGTTTTTATTCACTCTGGATAGAGTCCTTGGTTTCGTGTCGAAATACGACTTGCCCAATGAAAAAAAAAAAAAACAATAATATGCACAGTTGGATATTTAAGCATGCAAAAAAATGAAAAATAGTATTTTTATCATATAAATCAAATGAAATTTGACACTCTCGTTTGTATATTTAAAATAATTCACGCTTTATTTTTATTACGCTACTTTATATACATAGTTTATTTTTAAGTGCGCAATAAACTTCACGGATATAATGCAGTCAAATTTAATGCGTTCAAGTGCATTTACGTTTTTGGTGTATGCGAAATAGAATTTTTAAATAGCTATTTTTTGACAGCAAAAAAATTAACATATTGCATATTTTCTATACATATTCATAATTTCAAGATTAAGCAAAAAAATACTATGTTCTGTATAAATGAAGAGCGTACATAATACTTTACTCTTTTAATATACATACTCGAAAAAGCGATCAGTGGACATTGCAATTGTGCCCGGTTGGGTCTCTCACATTTACCTTAAAGTGTTTAGTACTCTAAGAAACCTCAAATCTTTTAATCAGGATTCGAATTATTTATTTATTAAATTCTTTTATTTTAAAGATTTAAAAAAAATTCATTCATTGTTTGAACTTTGATATACATAAAATGTCGTTTTTTGTTTTGACGTCACCGATGAATATAATTTTTCTCGTCGTTTCGTGCGTGAATTGATTTGATAAAATATTGTTAACATAATGAGGCATGTGAATTATGTGCAGCTTGAACACTTATAATTAGAAAATTGCATTCTAGAGCTGGACCAGTACTGCGAACAGGAGTTTGTAGCCGCGGGGCTGGCAAAAGGTTCGCTATGATAATTACAGCCTCTGAAGCCCGCCAGTTTCTACACACGCGGCCGCAGGCAAGGCTGTCGCGGCTCACTCCGTATATCATTACTGAATAATCGCGCCAGTTTTCAGGAGAACTGCGCTTTCATGATAGGTAAAATTAATTTTGTAAATGCTGAAAATTGTCGTGATTTAGTTGTCGGCGTGGTCGCTTACCGCCTTTGCGATCCCAGCGGAGGAAGTATACGAAAAATTATACATTGCCTCTGGCTAAAAGACAAGAAAAAATTTGTACCAATTGGTTATTAAAACAGTTTAATTGAACCGATTAAAGATTGCGGGTAAATCGAATCAATCTAAATCGAAAGTGATATTCAAAATGAGTATTATATATTTAAAATATTTTTGACAAAGACTCTTATTTCTCTAATTATCTGGGTTTTAAAGTTAAGCCGTCAAAACTCAAAGCCCTTTATTTAATTAAAGGTTTTTTTAACTCACTAATCTCGAACATAATAAATCAATAATTCACTGTTTGATATCAGTGTTTTTATTTTAGTAACGTTGAACTCATAGTATTTAATATTTTTTACAGAAAGTGAATAAAATTGATATAAATTGTATTCATTGAGACTACAATACACGTATACCTTGTTTGTACGAGTTTGAACGCACGTAAATGCGTGGTGCTAAGCAGGTGCGATCCAAAGCAGGTAGTGTAAATCAACTCTTTATGATCGATTGTCAAGTCCGCGTGAAGAGATAAAGGCCCATTAACAAGTTATACAATGGGCAAAAAATATGTAGGCAATGACTGGCGAGAGTTATGGCGAATATTTAAATTTATTATGGCAGATTTTTATGTCCTACAAGATACTTCAAAACAACGTCTTAATTGTGAATAATTCATTAATCATTCTTAACAAATATTGATAGAATCCGCATTTGATACCCGTACAAGTTTATAATGTATCTCATATATTTTCAAGTTATCAATTCACATACACAATAACAGAAAAATAATTTGTACAAAATTCAGATTATTATACAATATGATCATCATTCGCAGTATGAACGAGGTTATGCATTCCAATGCCTGTGGGCCATTAGATTAGTCATCTCAGAGGGCATATGAAATAAATCTCACCACGGGCTAGTGATTTAGGGGCCCTTGTCACGGTGAGTCAGGCTAATGATTATATCAGACCCCGTGAGGAGGCAGTGATTGGCATCCATTTGCATGAGCGGGGCGTTGCATTTGTGATTACAGGCCTGCGGTGCTGCAGTCGCGGCTGGAATGCACTGCATGACCCACTTTGGCGAGATAATGATAATGCCCTGCGCCAACGCCTCCAGCTATGCGAAGCTCTATGGATCAAGTGACCATAATGCACACAACGAAACTATACTGCAGAATTGATATATTGTATTGAAAAAATATGTTGCTACAATGTTAAATAGATTAATATAAAATAAGTGGTAGAGATTTGGTGTGTACATGTGATCAAAATACCATGGATAAATTCACTAGACTTTGTACTATTTTTTATATATTAAGTCGCCTCAAGTTTTAATCATAAATCCAACGTTTCAGCTTGTTTTCACTGAATATTCAAATATCTTTTGCATTTCAATTTCAATATTTTTAAATTTATTTGTTTATCTTCTCTTATACTTTGTGTACTTTTTTCTGGCTTAAATTTTACGTGCACGTAAAATTAAAACTGAAATTAGCTGAATACCTTTAATTTCTTGTTCATCCATCTCATCCCTAGAAACAAGCAATTTTTACAGAATAGTTTGGTTTGAAGAATATCTTCATATAAGAATTTTCTTCCACTCATAGAATAAACAATGAATTAATTATATATATATTATAACATTGAAATGTTCCATTGAGTCTACGAAGTCGCGGTACCCCATGCCAGGCGCCAGCAGCTAAATGTCACGGACTACCGTGCGGTGGTCCAAAGAGCTCTCGCGTGTCTGGGGACTAAACGGTATATACCAGAGGTCCCTAAACTTTTATGTACCGCTGACCTTTTACCTAATTATTCGTTTTTCATAAACCCCCTGCCTTATAAAGCCTTCATTACATTGATTTTTTACAAATGCTTTAAACGTGTTTATGACAGTTGACACAGAGATTCTTTTTTATATTTACTTTTGATTCAACCATTATTAACAAAAACAACACATAATACCAATATATGAATACTCACAGTAATTATGCAAAAAAATATATAGAAAATATTATATAAGTACGTAGGTGTAATACTTTTTAGGAGCATTATTTATTAACGCATTTATGGAACGCCTGTGGCCTAATTTTGTTGATGATCCACATTTGTGGACCCTTATTTAAATCTCATTGATCCCAAGTTTGTTTATTGCTAACGTAGACCTTTGGAAGTCCAAATCAGTTCCTGGGGCTCGATATAGACCATTTTGAGAGTCTATGGTGCAGAGACTTGCTGACTAGTTGCATTGTCTGTTGGTTCAGCGTATATTGAGTTATTGTTGTTAACAAATTGTTTTAAGCTGGTATTTATTAGTTGTATAACTCGCGCATACAACAGAGCGCTACCGATGTATTTAATAAACAAACTTAATTTTTATATAACCTAAATCAAATATTTTCATGAAAACTTTGTCTGGTAAAAACGTTGTTAAAACAAGACCCGTGACTTTCTATTAGAGAAAAAAAATTATCATTAACAAAAATAGTTGAATTTATGGATTTTATGGTAATAAAAATATTTTGATTCATATTTTAACTAAAATTATCTAATTTCATGCAATAATCCAAAATCATACCTAAAATTTTTAAAGAAATATGAATTATAAATTATTAAAATATTATGTATGTTATTATGACGCCAAGCCTCAGTGACGCGATTTCGTGTCTTCAACGGAACATTTCACAATTATGCTATCAACATATATTATTTATTGAAATGATTCTTCTATGGATGAGAGACATCAGAGCTCAGAGAGCTGAACGATAAGTCTTTACCTACACCGTTCTGAAAAATTAGAAGACCGCAATGAAAAAAGGCTGTACTTTATTTTCTGCATTCAAATATTGTGAAGAACTGAATTTTTCTTATATTTTAACCCAAAAATCACTATCCAGACTGTTACGAAAAGTGCATTGTTAGCACCATACTTGTAATTACGCTACGTTT
This sequence comes from Atopsyche davidsoni, assembly GCA_022113835.1. Taxonomy (NCBI): domain Eukaryota; kingdom Metazoa; phylum Arthropoda; class Insecta; order Trichoptera; family Hydrobiosidae; genus Atopsyche; species Atopsyche davidsoni. The sequence continues at coordinate 815,729 of JAILWY010000011.1, read as the reverse complement.
ACTTGTTTTTCTATTTAGTTTTCAATTGTTTTTGTCAAGAGACTTTTTCAATACCGGATATTGTTTATAAATAAGTATTATAAAATAATTTCGGATAAAATCAGAGGCCAGCTTACTTCACAGTATCAAGCAACAATTTGTAATTATTTTAATGGCGATTACAGACATATTGGTAGTATTTATACACCATAAAAGATATAAAAGTTAATTCAATAATTAATATGAAGCAGTTTAATAAACCATTACACTAACATTATTGCCTACTAAATTTTGAACATTTAGTATAATCATATAAAAAAATCAGTGGCGTATCAAAAAATAATAATTTTAGTATTCGCGAGTATCGGTGGTCCATTGAATGAAATTATTTTTGGGTGTAAAGCCGCTGTAAGCTTTGAATAAATTAAATAACTTACTTTCACCGGACCTGTTAAGATACTAGAAAAGATAAGACGAATACTGCAGGCGTACTGCATTAAATCGTACAGGTATCCGATTGATGATTCTCCTCGGCAGACTGGTTTAAGCTGTATCACTCCACATACAAACAACAAATATGAATAGATTAATAGCTAAGAGAGTACGAACGTCTTCGTTTGTGAGTTTCGATTGCAACGATGCTAGTAATTTCAACCTTATACGACTTTCATCTTTGTTAGATGATTTGATTTCTTGGATGTTAAGCTGCTTGAAGTTTTCTGTCTTCTGACGTTTTAGTCTTCGTACTGGCTAATCAAAATCCAAAATTTCTGAAGAAGGTCTCAAAAAACTTTAAAGCAGTTCAACATCGAAGAAACCAAATCATCTAATAACAACGGTTGCCAAAACCTACGAAAAACTACCTTTCATTTTTGTTCTCCCCGGGAGGTTGCTTGTAACATCGTTTCAGGTTTCAGCCTGTGCGCCCCTGCGCAAAGCTGCCTGAACGTAGTATTCTGATCACTACTCCATTATGCCGCAAGTCCCGGCTGACAACGAGACCGTTTGTTCGCTGATAAGGACCGCTAGATAACGCCATTGCAATGCGGGAACCGCCAGGCGCGGTCCACCGAGCCTCTAGTGCACTCACAGATGATTGCATAAACAATCTAATGCCATGATAATTATAGCTATTAATCCCAAGTAGTTCCAAGAGGGCGTGTAGCCGTATATTATATAAAACAATAAATTTAAATTGGATTTAACGTGTTTGTAAGTTTTGGCAGGCGTTGTTATTAGATATTCTTCTTTCATAGGTGTTGTGCTGCATTGTGTCTCGAGTCGTAAGCCGTTTTGGCCCTAGTACTGATACCGAAACGTCAGAATACTAAAATCACAACGCAGCATAGCACCCAAGAAAGCAGAACATGAAAATTGGAATGCAACGAACGAAAATAAAACAAAAATATACGAAGAGACTCAGCAATGCTACGTTCTTGGCCCAAACGTGAGAATTATTATAAAAATACGGCCTTACCTTTACCTTATATTAACGGCAACTAAAAATCTAATCTAAAAGACTAATTATAAATTACTGATTAATGTCATTTAAAATAGCAAAAATTGACTGCCCAATTTTTAAAGTAATTCACTGACGAATTGATGCAACTGTGGTGGACCCAAATGTGTGATTAGTTTTAATACAATACGAGCGATGGGAGAGTTTCCGTATGCGGGATACATCGAGTTATACAAATAAAAAAAATTAATTCCTAAAACTAATATTGCTGAAAATATGAGGTTGCATAAGGTTAAAATACAACCTGCATTTCAAGAGATGTAGCAACTTACTTTGAATCTCAAACAATAATGATCAATAACAAATACCATTTCTCAAAAACGGTCACGAATAATGCTCATAGTTGCGTTTATTCTTGGCACACATTTGGCGAGAATTGCGTTGGAGGATAACAATGAGGGATAATGTAAATGAACGCCGCACAAACGGCATTATTTAAGGCATAGATTAGTAAATGGCTTACAGGTATCCGAGTAATGAAATATCGACGTCGAAATTAGACCACAGAGCTCCCGCCCCGTGGCGGCCCGGGCCTTTCCCGGGTACGTGCTTTGTTCGAAGCAAATGTCAGATATCATTACTTATGTCGTTTTTTCAGCCAACTGGGGTAAAATAGAGCATTATTGTATATGAAATTTGTTAGGAAACACAATAGTAAATAGGATTAGTGGATTAAAATATCGCAGTGAAAGGAAAAGTTAATAGGAATTCAAAGGTTTTCGCCGTCGCTGTTATTACATGTACTTTTTTTTAAAAAGTTGTGCTGCGTTATGATTTGAGTATTTTCACTTGCAGTCTCGATGCTGGGACTATCTTCAGATGGTTCCAATACCTAGACACCAAAACACAAATGTATTACAGGACTGAAAAATAAAGGTTTATCCCTGAAAATTAAGTAACTGAATATTGAGATACTGAGATTAGCAGGATATACAGTTTCAGTGACAGGTGAGATTTTACCTGTGCCGCAAAAAAATAATCGTAAATATTTCTCATTCGATTTATTTTAAATATATTTCATATACAATAAACCTGTATAGGTTAAAAAAGTAGATTTATTGTTTATTCAATAATAATCATTCATAAAAAAATAACATAATATGAATTGCGTCATTTTAAAAATTATATGGTTTAAATTTACATCGCTAATTGTTAAGTCATAAAACGCAAGCAATATTTGTACAGCAGGTGCAAGTTTTAGGAGCATGGCATAATTATGACTTCTTAAAATAATAAATACTGTATTTGGCATCTATAAAAGATAAACGCGCCCACGTATTGTTCTGTAATTTGCTGTTATTAGATAGGTTTTTTTATAATTATAATAGTGTACGATATACGGAAGTAAATTGCACGAAAAACTTCTAATAACCTTTTGCAATAGAGTTCGCATTGAAATGCAGCAAGTTATATCAGTACGTGATATAGTTTTATATGTTTCACAGAATTGTGATTCGTGACCGAGTTGGATAGATATATAGGCTCGTAAATATATTTAAAAAAAGTTTTAACATTGTTAGCAATATATATTGAATAAAAAAATAGCCCGCAACTGCTATGCGTTTTTATATTGTTACTAGTAATGTTAATAGTGGTGGTATACTACTTTTTTTAATAAGTTATATGTATAGTTTTGGAGATGTTTTTACTCATATATGTGTACTTTGTATTTTATAAAATAGTTATTAATTTCTAATTGACATGTTTGAACTGTATACATTGTATTTATCAAGAGAAATATATTGTTTGATAAACAATAATTAAAACATTTATTAGTGCCATTAACACATAATTGCTATAAAGCAAACCGGTACAATTGATATTTCGACAACTCGGTGGAAAAATGACCAACCTCGAGGCATCACGTTTTAAAGTTGCTTTTTATACAATACGTACAAAGAATTACAATAAAATAATTATGAATTTATTATTATTTACTCACATCTTCAAACAAATTTGGATTTGTTAAACTTAAAAGTACTGATTTAAATGGAATGAAAAAATTAAACAAAATTTATTAAAACAATATAACTTATAATCACAATAAATTTTCTCATATCAACGTTTACCTTATGTCCTTAAAATATTTGGCAAATAGTTTGTTTATATTTCATAAATAACATATTATTAACTAATTAATTTTTAATAAAAATATAAACTGCTTAAAATTAAATGGTCATAAATTATTAACAATATGTAGCTATAGAATAAAGTTTTTTTAATAACTCAATAACCTAATTTAAAAACTGGATTTATTATCTATTTATTGGCCAATTAGTGAATTTTTATAATTTCCTGTTAAATTGTACCACGCAAGATTTATTAAATAAATCGTTAGATTTTATTTATTATTATTTCTAAGAACATTAATTTATAAATAATAATAAAAAAACAAATGATTTTTAAAGAAAACAATCAGTAAAGAGTTCGATGATGTCTTTTGAGTCCACGATAGACCGGTTTAATTTGTAACACTCCATATTCAACAAGTTTAAATAGTTAAATGGCTCAGAGATTTGAATAATTTTGGTTTATGTGCCAACTTCTCTCAACTAGTACAAAAGTGCTCACAAACAACAATATTAATAATCTACTGATTATTTGGCTCTTCATAATTGCTGTTTATGTCTTTATTATAGAACAGTAACGGATTCGTGTATTTTACTAAAATTATTTTAAAAAAGATTAAATATAAACTATTCTTTTTAATAAATTAATATGTATTATTGATAGTCGCTAACAAATTTAAAATTATCTCTGTCTTTAATTTAGTTCTTGATAATACCCAACAACCGCATTCGATATCGATTTATTAAAATCAAATTTATAACAACGATGAATATTCATTTCAAGTGTTTATTAATTATATATATATAGCATGGCTTTGAAATTCCGATGACATTCTCATGGAATATTAATGGGTAAATTGTGCACTGTACGTGGGGACCCCGCCCAGTGTCATTTAATTATAAACGTTCATTCGTGACTGATCGTAGGCTAATCTAATTAAAGCAACAAATTATTTGCAAAGCGTAAAAAAGGCATGTTAATCATAGCATTGACTGAAACGGCACTAATGATTGTTATTTAATATTTAATAGATCCGCATTTTAAGCAATACTGGTTTATTTTGATTAAAATTTAATTTATAATAATTGATTTACATACGAAACGAAGAGAAAAATCTTTTCAAAACACATGGCAGGAGTGGTTGTTAATACTAGCTGGTTTCCAATTTTTTTAAAAATAATTAGTTTCGTAGTTCCACGTGTATATAATATATAAAATGTATCATATAAATGCAGTTTTTATGCCCTTGATTCAGCGTCTATTTTAGGTTCATATAAATAAAGATATATTTAAAATTATAAATTATATAAACAGAAAGCGGAGTATTTAAATTTGAAAAATGCTTGGTCCGACTGAAGCCTTTGCTTAATAATATATAATTGCGCCAAATACAAGGAAGTAACTAGACTGAGCATTTTAATAACAGGGAGCCATAAATAAGGCTTCGGCGCGCTCAATTACTGACGGCAGGGTTGGACGCGGAGCCTCTAGAAATTGCATTGCGGCTTTTTTTACGAGATCAAAGCAATGACGTGCGTATTATCCCAATACATGCACGATGCGAAAAGCCTTCTGAAAATAATAATTAAAGGTCTTTACACACGACCCTGTACAAAAACCATACTAGCGATATATATGGCGTGGAACATTTTTGACAGCCGTTGTTATTTCGTGTTTTTGGGATTTCTTGAATGTTGATGCTTAAACAAAGTAGGTAATATTCTAGGGTTGATATTAATATGTGCAGATCGTATTTTTTTTTTAAAAAGTGTATAGTATAAGGCTTCTCGTCTTTGTAATAAAATTCATTTCTTGCTACTCAACGGGCGTGATAGAATGCTACAAAAACGGATTGGCAAAAAATATCACAATTTGGCGTGAAGTGAGGCGGCGGTAAGGTGGCAGGTGCCGCTCGAAAGTCAAGCCGTAAATCAAACAAAAGAGCCGACCTCACCCTGGGCTGACTGCCAAGGTAAAGTGGACAGACGAAGAAGTCAAGGAATCAAACATTTTTGCATTTTTCACCATCAGATGATTCTTTTAAGTACCCTTGACGTAAATTGTAGTAAGAAAAGAGCCAATCACAACCTGGGTTTTACAGGTTACAAGAATTCACGGATGACACCATTGATAATAATTACTCGAATACTGGGGTCTCGGGAGGAATTATTTTTGTTTAGATTCGTCCAGCTGTAATATAGATATTTTGTTATAGTAAAAAGTCTAAAGATATTCCAATTCCCATTTCATTAAAAAAAAAAAGAAGATATTTATAATACATATGTACTATATATAGTAGTGAAGTGCAGTCCATACAAGCATTAAGACTTTGTTTGCCCTAAAATATAATTAAATGAATATTTTTTGCGAATTTAAAGAATGTAAGATAAAACATTAAATTATACATTCGTGGTGATATTATTCAATAAATTTATTATATTTTATAATAAGTAATACACGTGACTCACCTTACACCATTGATATAGTATTTGGGGAGACAATTTTTTTTTAATAAAATTTTATAGCACTAATAGAGAAAATATATTTTTTAATAAAATTATGGTTTTTGACTTTAAAAACACTCTGTATAGTGTGTATGGCTTAGATAAGTATAGCCGCGGTATGAATCACTTTTTTTATTACTAAACGTTCAAGGATATTGTAAATCTCCATTATATTTTAGACTTAGCGATTAGGCGCCTGACTTTAGTTGTGATTATTGTTAGCGCTTAACGATATGATGCATTTCGATAGACTCAATCGAAGGTCGCGCATTTTCGGTATTACAAACAACAATCATTTGCATTTCGATAGGCGAAATAAAAAAAAACCTCGAATCTGATGCCGGGATCTCGGCCAGTTTGGTTCTCACAATCAAAAAGCAAAAAAATAAGTATCGAATTTAAATTTTTTAGGTGTTTGTTAACAATTAACGTAATAATATTCAATAATGAAGAATATAGTCTGAGAGAGAATTGTTTTTATAACTTCACGCTTTTAAAAATATTGTTTGCTAAGGAAAAAAAAAATTGTTTGAATATATTGTCTGTAGATTTATTTTGTCATAATCCATATCAATAAAAGCTAAAACCACGTACATAATCAAGTATAGTCTAATTTATTTAAATGAATAACTGATTCTCAACGGTGTGCGCGTGTCTCTAGATCTTTATAAATGTTGTTCATTATTATTGATATTATATTTATTTTAATTTTATTATAATTATATAAAAATAAATGTGAATAGCCCAACAGTTAGAATATCTAGAAAATATTATTTGGTAACCGCTTTCGCCTTCTAAATCCGAAGAAGCCACAAATATAATTGATTTAATATTCTAAGCATGGCATTTTTGATTTCATTTAATCAATATTAAATCTGCAAATGATAAGCTTACAAATGTATAAACTCATTTTCCTTTTCTTAATTCTTGGTTGTGCCACGTTTTTTTAAGCTATTTAATTCTGAAATATTATACCTGAAAAAAAGACGGCATAACACCCAAGAACCGAGTATTAAACAACGGCCGCCAAAACCTACAAAAACACATATTTGCTATTTAAAATTCAAATATCAATAATTAAATTAAACTGTGAACATTACAATTGCTCCAGAGTTTAATCGCAGCTATAATTAACTTTTATTAGATAAAAGAATAATTAGATATAAAACTAATCAATTTCTATGAAATTGATACTTTTTGTATACATTTTTTCTTGGGCCTTTCCTGAAAATCACCGTCGGACGGATATCCGGGTCATTTGTTTATTGCCGTTTTATTTAATGTTTGTCTTTAAACAACATTCAGCTGCACTTAAAATTAACAAACAATTAAAAAAGTGAAAATACCAATGCCTTTCAAAACTCATCTCAAACTAGTCGTTCTAGTTTTTCGGGAATATTATAAAACATTAATATGTATGTGCAGTTAGATTTAATTTCTTAGCCATCAAGCCGTATAATTTTTATTATTTTTCATAATTATTACTCAGATCACCACAATATCTTCAAGTGTAGCAGAAGTTTCTATGTTATAATTAAAACTTGATGACTTAATCAAGACAATAATCTGGAGTTGCATAATAATTATGAATTTCCAAATGGCCAAGAGACTTTGTTTATTTGAGATTTTTAAACGACTTTTCCTATTAAAGGCTTCATCAGAATAAACCAACCTATCGTGGATAATTCCAGAATAAGCTTTTTCATAAATCGTTATGTGCGTACTGCTCGTGTAGAGTATGAATTTGTATTACAGTGGTTCCAATCATAATACATTTGTTTCAAACAATTCATGCTACCTATTTCGGGTTGCCAGTTACATCAGATAATATCGAATATACACAATATTGCATACATTTTAAACTTATGTATATAAAGTTGGGCGAGAGCACACAAGTGCTGGCAGCAGTGGACCACGGGCGCAGGTCATTTGACTAGTGATGGACGTCATCGAACTTGCCTTATTGAATGATCGAATATTTTTACCTCTCGAGAATGAGCAACTTAATATTTTACTATATAAAAGCACATATTATTTTTTTAATTTATATTTTATTTCAATTAATTGATTTATAAACAATCCTGATTCAAATAATCGAATAACTTGTTCGATAAAATTTAAATTATTTTAATATACAGATAAGTTAAAAAATATATATATATATAACACGTATACTTAAATATTTACTCGAAAACATGGATTTGAAAAGATATACGCTGTCATTATTCGAACAATCAAATACTCAATCAGATAATAAACAATATTCAGTTTAGTAAAAAACCGATTCAAACGTGATCAAATATTTTATTTTTGAAGAAAAAAATTTTCAAAATCAAAATAATTTACGAAAATTTAAATTCGAGTGATTCAATTTGATCAGTTATCTGATGTTTTATATGAGCTAGGCTTGAAGTGTTAGAATGTAAGATTTTTAAATATTAAAAAAAATCTATTTTTATTCAAAATCATTCGATTATTTGTGAATTTTCTCTGACAAGTTTGGATAGTTGAATATTTAAAAAAAAAAAGTTTAGTTTAGAAAATATCCGATTCTTCTAATATGAATATAATCAGAGTATTCCAATATCAGATGTTGAAATATTTATGAGTAATGTGAGTAAGCTCTGGATAATTCGATTTATTGATAATTCGAATAAAATCGAATGAATCGAGCTCGATACCCATCACTAGACCAAACCCAAATCGATTGCACGAAACAACACACGTTGTTGGTAATGCCGGCTGCCTGGAGCACTTCCGCATGGTCCAAACAAATCAAAAAATCCAGAATATAAGATGTCAACACGCAGTCCACATATTTAAACTCACCAAGATGTTATAATATTATATTATAAATATTTAAAACTAGTAACGCATTGCAAATTATCAGCCAAATATCCAAATAGCTTTATATGTTAATAATATACTTTTATATATAACAACCAAACAACACGTTCAAGTAATTTTACAAACTGATAATTTCAAAAGTAGTTTCACCACAAGACCGCAAATTAATTGACACCATAAATATTTTTAAAAAATACGCTTTAATCCAAACACTATTTGACGGAAATCAAAATATCCGGAAATTAACTTTCTGAATAAATATCGACCGTAGAACAAAAGTCTCCACACCTGCCACGCCGCATTCTTGCGAAACAAATTGAACGAAAAACGCACGAATTTGTTACAATAATTTAAAATACTCCATGGACAGTTTCAAAATCGATTGCCTTTATGACTGCGATATGTTACTGTCACGGAATTGCCTACGGAGTGTCTTTAAAATATAGTATTTCGTATCCACTATACAAGTTTTTTTTTGCGTAATAATGAACTACTCTATTTTTTCCATTACTTTTTTACACTCTTAATAAAACTACTTAATATTAATAGCTTGATTTTGTGAATTGTAAATATAGATATACATATTTAAAGAGCGAGATAGTGTCTCTATTATAACAGTGTTATATAATTTATTTTTATAATGGTGCGACGTGAAATAATGGGTGACTATTAGATTTGAACCATTGTATTGCTGTTAACACTCTGACACATTGTCATAAGCCAATTATTGAGTATGACATATTTAAATTCGAACGGTAAAACCTGTAGCTAATGTAATTCAAGGTATAATAATATTAAGAAAGAGTTACTCGGATCATGCTCAGTATAAAAACGTAAATACCTTCTAGTATTGTTAGTACTATAATGAGAGAACACGTGCTGATATACAATTTAATAATTATATACTTTTAATGGAATATATCTACACAAATCAGTTAGAAAAATAAATTTAATAGAAACAAATTATCTCACCTGAGACTCGATAGATTTGATCACCGATTTCATGCAAATTAAGAAAAAATAAAATAAAACAGGATGAGCATTACATCTAAGATTTTTAAAAATATTTTTCATCTTGCTAAATATACTTTAAGATTTTCAAAAGTATAAACTGATTAATTATATTTTGATTTTTAACAATATATGATAATTTTTTTTATTAATTGATTTACATGCTTACAACATTAATCACACGAATACGTGGCATTATAAAAATACCAAGAACTTAATTTACAATAAAATTTAAATACCTCCATTATTTCAACATAGTTTATTTTAATTTTGAAATTCAGATAAAATTTGACGTAAAAATTAGCAACCTCGAAAATGGGATAAACCGAATGAATTATATTTTTATAAAAATTACTAAATTTTTATTTTTAGAACCCAGCAGCAATTTTATTTTAACTCTATTTTTCGAATATGTTTAACGTTTATTTTATTAACTATCCCTATATTTTATATTGAGTTACATACTTCCTCCAAAAATTTTACAGGGTTACAATTATTGTTGGTTTCGTTGATTAATCAAATTATAAGTAATATTAATTCGAATAATCAACATATTATTGAATTTGTAACGCTGTAAAAAAGGAAAAACCCAAACAACCAATATTTATTTTATAATTATATATTCCCGAGTAATTTATAAAAAAATAATAATTTTGGAGTGCCTGTGGTTAAAACTGAAATTAATTTGTAAGATTATGTGATTTGGAGGTTTAAAGACCTGCTCTTTAAATTTAAACCATTAACAATTCTCCACGTCTCGAGTACATTTACGTGACTGGCTATAAAAACATGTTATTGGTACCTTATTGATCTGTGCTTAGTGTCCATTTTTTTTACGATATCAAATAATGACAGGCATTTATGAAGAAAACAATTTAGATGTCTTTATAAACAAACAAAAAAAAATTATATTTGAGAGTAATTCCTTCGTTTTTTTACTAGCTGCCCACTTATATTTTTTGCAAGGTAATGCGGGGGTTTCTTACTTAGTGTATCTTGTGAAAACGTGATAGCATTTAGTAGAGAAAAAAAACACAATAAAATAGTGCAACGTGTTTTAATGCTCATATACAGATCATAACGATTTCATTAATATTTCGTACACATAAAAAAACATAACATTGTTCAACAAAAAAATACTATCAAGGACTCTCATTAAATTTATAGTGAATTTTTATTGTTGTCTATTTTATATAAATTATAAAAATATACAAAACTATTGTTGCAAAAAAATTACACGAGCGTTGCTCGTTAATATTACTTTTAAGGATCAGACACGATCTAGATATTTTAGTTGTAGTTTATACAGGGTGTATTTAACACGACATATATTTTACTTACGTAATAAACATTAGTTATTGCGGATATTGATTCAATCATAAAACTCTTTTAAAATCATCCTTCAATATATAAATCGATTTACAAACATATTTATACAAAAAAATAATATTTTTAAATTTTTGAATGTAATTTATTTTAAAATAATCTATAACCAAAGATTACACATCTATTTAAAAAAACTAAAATAAATTGCCACGGGAATTGGGCATTTTCTGTCAACGACGTCGTCGAGGCCAAACGTGTACTTACAAAGCATTGACAAGCTTTTGGCAGGTAAGATGTTTATGTATATTGTTAAAATAAACAATGGGTAAGTCGTTATAATATAAATTCTAAAAATATTTGTTCTACTTAAAGCAGTGCGTAGAAAATCTTGAAATTCGACAGAGAATTATAAAGCAGTGTAAATAAAAATTTATGTTTTTATGAGTATTGGTTATTTGCAGGTTCCAGGTTCTATGAAAATAATGGTATTCCGGAACATAGAAACACTTTCTCTTCATTACCATTTTCCAAATCTTAGTACCTTGCGCTGTATTTCATAAGGCAAATCGAATATTTCATGTTAAAGTGTCTAGCAGATATAATCGGTATGGGCCTGAGGATCATTAATTTTTTTCTGCTCGTAAGACAAAGAAAAAATTTCAGATATGATATTAATTATTTAAAAAAATCTTTCAAATACATATTACAAATAAGAGCTTAGTATTTCAGTAATTAGTGCCTTATACTGTTACCGAAAAGTATGATGATAAACAGGTTGTTCTAAGATATTTACTAAGTTTATATTAATAGTTTGGATGACTCTATTAACATATAAAAAAAAAACGTCACATAATCTAATATAAAACAATTGTTGACAACTTAGTAAAGTTAAGTCAATATTCTCATATATGAAGTAATACATATAGTATAGTCATTGGTAACAAGTATTCACTAAGTCTTCATAACTCGATATTCTATATCATTAGTTAAATTTACTATGCCTTAATATGTCAAAAAGCTTTTATTTGAAATAACAGTATAGTCACTAAGTCTTCATATGTCGATATTCTTATGTACAGTAACGTAATAGTCACTTAGTCTGTATATGCCGATATTGTTATATTAAGTAAACATATTACCTAATTATTATTTAATAACAATAAAACAGCAGTAAGTCATATTAAACAAAACGAAACACTCGTTTATCTCACCGCTTCGGCTGCACTGGATGCGTTTGGAAAATATGCCATGGTTCTGGAGATGCATGATCAGGGGTTAGTCAAACACCATATTGTAACCTCACACATAAGAACTATTCTAAATTTACTTAATGATTTAATTTAATTTTTTTTTTGAGAAGCACCGGAAGTCCCGGCAGATAGTCGGCGTGGCCGACATGGAAACTTGCAATTCGGAAAACGTAAATCACGCGCGCTCACAATAATTGGTTTTCGCAGAGATGATTTCACGAAACGGAAATGCGTTGCTCAATTTTCTTACAGCTGTGGTGTGATGTGAAATCAGAATAGATAAAAAATAGTTTATGTTGTTTTTTTTTTTTGCAATAACGCAATTTTTAATATATTAAAAATTACTCCCTGAAAGGAAGCTATATATTTTTCTCTATATATAAGAATTGCAAATTGGGAATCAAAACTGTTGATTTGTACACCCACGTAAATCTTTTTTTTAAATAACTTATTTTTAATTATTTATTTGAGCATGTTATAAATTTTAAATTGCATATAATTATGGCTTGATACGACTTATTGCTTAAAAATATCAAAATATTTTTTTAAAGCTTTGAGCAACTCCACATTTCATTACATTATTAATATTTTTTAATTGTGACGAAAAACGTCATAATCATATTTGTTAAGATATTAAATGTATAATTTGACAAGGTAATGTATGTTCACAGCTAAAATTGCATTCATAGAACTGGGAGCAGCTCCGTGAGAAGATCTAGAAAGATCCAGCAGGAGATAATTTATTGTTTATTCAATAGACAATGCCAGCAACTTGATCCATTAACATTTAGGTTAGTGAAGCAGGCACCTCCTTTCTACAATCGCTAATTTCAATTGTAACGATAATTATTACTGTAATAAATGCAATTATAACATTTTTGTGAAGTAAGACGGTACGGTTGATTACTATCTATGTTAAAATGCAGAACTGTGACAATGAGCACTTCTTTACGACATACACTTGAAAAACATTGTTGACTTGTATAACATGTAATTGAATTGCATATACGAGTATATTACTTGCTATACTTAAATTACATCAAAACTTAAATAAAACAACCAGAAAAATCCCTAAATTTATTTTCATACACACTTTCCTAGAATCATAGAGCTACTTTGAATCCAGAATTACATGTAAAATACAGAAAAATTTAATATTTGAATAAAGAAATCCGCTGTGGGTATTATTTTAAATAAACATGAATATGTGAATTCAATCTTGCACTTCGCTATTTCAAGTATGCAGTTTTATAAATCGCGTGTTAATTTATTGAAATATATCGCATTAACACCAAGGAGAATGACTGAAAAATGTTGAATGATTCGTCGAATTTCAAACATCTGGTATTTTTTAAAAATAAAATCAATTGAACGCCTTTTTAGCATGCTGTTTTAATTACTTGTCTGTAAATACATAAAAATAACGCCTAAAAAATAAATCAAATAGAAGAATTGCAAATCATAATTAACTTTTTTTTTCTTCATAAAAACGAACATTTGAATGCCGTTTTGCGTAATATTATTTGAAGCATGCACACTTCTTGCAAATTGCATGCGTTTTTTTGCAATTTATCAAGATAAGCCCAAGCCACTTGCTTTAGAAACTTCTGGAATAAATCAATTGAATTGTTGAATTCAAAAACCTGTTCTTGGTGTTGAATGCCATTTTGCATTTTGACGAATAAAATGTTTTGCCATAATAAAAGCACCTGAGAAATCCTAAGCTCGTCCTAAATAACTGCTGCCAAAACCTACACACTTATATATTTCATAAAATATGCTAATTTTTAAAGTCATAAAAGCACTGCTGAGATACATGAATGTTAGAGAGGAAGTGCCAATCATTTGATTAATTAGTAAAAAAAACTCAGTAGGAACCAGTCGAAGCATGTGCAATTGTGCAATGCATATATATATTTGAATTTTTTTTTATTATTATTTAATTGGCGGAATAAATGTTCTGATTTGTGAACATCGGGAGTGGGTTTTTGCTCGGCGTGGCCTTGGAAACTAAACTTCCAATGGAATTACGTTTTTTTTAATGTGAAATATATTTTAAAGTTGTCTACAAAAGTTGATATAAAACCTACAGCCAAACGGTACTAACCAATACCGTCTTCTTTTCCGTTATTTACTAATACAAAACTAAAAAAAAAACGCCCCAGATAAGAGAGCGATACTCTGTTGCCATGTCATGTCGTCTTGAACGTCAAATGATATTTTTTTAATTGAGATATATTTAAAGGCAACATACAGGGCGTCAAATTTGTTATAATCGCATTTCATTTGTAACGCTAAACAAAAATAAAAAAAAAATCGAATTTGGTATTTTTTATGACCAGCAAACCGTGAATGTAAACTAATATTAAGTTTGAGAGACTTTTGAAAGCACTGAAGTTTTTAAGTTAAACAGCAAAACACATTGAAATAATACAAGAAATCGTATTTTTTTTTTTAGACAAGATATAACTTAATCTTGGGGCTTTACAACTTGATGACTGAATTGCACATAAGCATTTTATAGCAGCAATATGAATTCATTGGCCGTGACACTAGAAAATCAGTTAGCTTAATTAAGTAAATTCCGCGTTTTTTTATGTAAACGTATGAATATAAACTGACATATTTTCTAGTATGTGACCACAGTGTGATATTCCTTATGTAAAGTTACAATGTGGTTATAGAATATTTTACGTAATTTTTAACACTGTGACGTCACGCAATTCTTAGAGGGCATAAATATTCACAAACTAACTAAGTAAAAGCTTGCTTACCAAGATAATATATAGTTATACACTAAAAAAATATTAGAATACAAAAGGCAAACATTGTTTTTTTTATTGGTCTAAAACAGGAAAAAGTATTTTAGAAAAAAATACTAAAAATATATTTTCATAAAACATGTACACATTGCATTATATAAATATTTAATATAGTATTTTCAAAGTATTTTGTCACTTTTATATTATTATTTAAAGATGTCAAGTAAAATATTGAACACTGAAAAATTAATTTTCAGTGATGAATTTTTGTGAATGTACGAGTATTTAGTATATACATATATAAAAAAATTAAGTACATTTATATATTTACTATTTCGAAAATATTTTTGGATACCTTGTATGAAGTTACTAAATTTCTGTTTAAAAAAATGCAATTACTTACCACGCATACACTTGAATAATGTACCTGAAACAAATAACAAAAAGATATAAGCCATATTTTAAAATTAAAAAAATAAATAATGTCGATGAATAAAATGTCATTTTGCTATAAAACTTAACGTCTTCTCCATATTTATGGATAAAAACTAAACCAGGCAGTTGGTGGAGCTAAATGCATTAGCACCCGCCTTCAGGTTCGCCATAATGTCCATCCTCTCGAACCCACCGCAGACTGCCTTGAGTCATGCCATTTTTACCGACCACCATTATGGAGAATCGTTACAGATTCAACAGTAAATTGATTTAAAGTTCAAACAACATAGCAAGGCGAAGTCAATCACGCTCGGTGCAGAGTAATCGCAGGAGAGGCACTCGAAGTTTGGCATTTGCTGAAAAAAATTATGATTTCGCGATTTCAGCTCGATAAGGCTTGACCGCTCCCCGCTCAGGCTGTACCGAATGCCGCATTAGCGTTCTAATTATTTTTACCCTTGATCAATCGTTCGCTGATCATTCAGTCGAGATTACCTGCCGAGTCCAATGTCTCCAGCGAGGAAGTACTCGGTGGAGTCAATTGAAATATGATTTCGGCGAAAATCTGAATAAAAAATATTTTATCTTTTCATCGCTAAATAGGATCGGCTTGATATATTTTATCTTGATCAGACAAAAGGTCATAGATTTGATTAAGTGATAGATTTATTAACATTTGCATTATAAGACAATTTACTACTTAATTAAATCAATGTGCTTTTATTAGGTCTCGATAAAAATAATTAATTAAATTTATTTATTAAAAAGTAGTGCTGGGAAAAAATATTAACAATAAACAAATATTTATATGTTTAAAAATTGATAACTTATTAAAAATATAGATTTCTGAATATGATAACAAGAGCTCTTCGACGTTATTCCAATTCAACGTTTTTCGCAGACTTTATTTTTTTTTAATAAATTATTATTTGATATTTAAACCAAAATTAACTTACCGACGACTTAAATAATGTTTATATAAAAATACTGATTGATTGTAATCTGCCATTTTATAAAAATTAGATCGATCAAGGTCTATGAATTTATATATATTTTGGGATTCGCAAAAGTCAGAATATTTCCAAGGGAGATCAATTAGATTAGTGCGGAACAACAGTCCGAATAATCGGGGGCTATATAGTTTTGTATATTTACAGTATCGGACGATTTATCATATATATTAATTAAAAAACCAGGCTACAGTACTTATCTTGTATCCAAAAGCAAGAAGACAATTATAAGGGTTCTATAAACTAATTTAACCTTTCTTTTGTTACAGGAAGGTGTGTTCGTGGTAATATAAATGCGCTAACGTCTTCCTCCGACGGATGCCCTAAGCCTACTGACGAGCGTCCGCACAACTTTTACACCATAAATAATCAGCTGACGTCCGATACGGAAAACTTTACTACCGCAATAAAAGAAAATTGTCATCTGTCTGGTTGAATTAAATTAGATAAGATTAGAGCCATTTTTTGCAATTATATTATTGTACAATGGCGCCATGGTGCACCCTGGACGATGTTGCAGATCGAGCTGCACCCCCTGACACGAATGCAGACACACGGAAATGCACTCGGTTTTATAGTCCCATTCAAATTTAACTACAGAGTAGATATTTGCACTGGCTTATTGCGTTTATAAATTGCTATTGAATGGTTTGTACTGCAAGTGTGTATATACAGCAATTGACGTTTTACAATTTGATGTAAAGTCCAGTCCAGTGGTTGATCCAGCTATCATTCGTTTACCGACAGTGAATCCTTCGGCTTGAATATAAATAAAGCAATATTTACTATTAAATTTAACAATAACATTAAAATTTATTCCAAAGATTATTATTCTTTTAGAGTATTGTATTCTTTTAAGGTATTTTTGAATGATTTGGAAATAAATTATTATAGGGTGACTTATGCTGTGTTCATATATACAGATTGTTTTTAATACACGTTACCTACGTTACAGTTTTTATACTTTTTTTACCTAGCAATAATATTTTTTTAACACATTTAAATCAATCTAAAATCCATTGCTTCGGTCAGATATAAACTCTGCACCCCACTGGCGTGCTAACCAATGCTTCACGAGACTGTTAAATATAATTGCACATGGTTTGACCCACTTGATCGGGTTATGCAAATGAGAATAAAATTACAAACAATAACCGCAGTGGATCACTATTATTGAAATAATTACTATGTTTACAAGCGGGTAGAATATTTCACAGTTTTTTTTATCTTAGAAGCATCGCGGTTGCGAAATTAATAAAAGACGCGAGAACCGATTGTCTTCTGATTAGCAATAACTGCGGATTTTTACATAGGCAGCCACAAAAATATCAGTTCCCTGAATGCATTCGCAAACGCTATTCTATGGAGCTATAGGGCCATATAGTTGGCAGCGGTGGCGTTAGCGTCTCGACGCACACGACTGCAGCTCGAAACGAGCAGTCATGTTTTTTTTCCAACCGCATCGCCTTCGAACTGAAATCTGAGTGAACTCTATGGTTTTATTTACCTTAGGTGATTTGTATTTGTTTGGTGACAAAAGGTAACTAGTAAGTATGTTATCGCTTTTATTTGTCTACTGAAAATTACTGTACTATATACAATAATGACAAGATTGACTTATTTTTGATGATCAAAACGAATGTTAAAAAATATAGATTTATTATCTATAGGCCGCATTCATTATTTCAAGGTGATATGAAAACATCTTACAGCTCTGAGAACATATCTGTTTTAAAATCGATATGTTTTATTTGATCATTCTATTAAATTAGCAGTTATATTGATGTCTATTTTTTGGATTGAACGTCAATCAGATGCGTATTTATTACCCATTACGGGTTTATTATATTATTACTAATATGATTAGTGAACTAATGTGCCTAATCATATTAGTAATAGTAAAATTAATATTAAAATTGTATTAATTATTAAAAAAATTGATTCTAAATTTTAATATTTGATTTAAATTATTTGTTCATTCGTATTCCCACTATTGAAATCTGATTGAGATCTATATATCTTAAACAACTGTCAAAAATGTCAATGGAAACAAATTATCCAATTGTTTTGATAACAATAAAATAGACCAGCTTATTTAATCAAAAACCATCTGTGGATAGGCGCCGACACTGCAAGAGGTTGCATCGACATAAAATCAGGTTGCATTTTTCAGCGAAAACCAGAAGAATTGCACCTGAAAACAGTTCAGCCGTCCAGTTCGGTCAACACAAAGAATGCGGCTTTTATCATTTGGTGGGAGTTGTTTTTTTGCTGTTATGAATTATGCACTATCGAGTTTGTAAATAGTGAACTCTTTATAGTCTTATTTTAAGAAATATAAGGCGCTTCGAGTTTATTACTCTATTCTATGCAAATATCGTGGCACTATTCAATTGAAATTGTGAATAAATTTCAGTATTCTATAGCTCAAAAATGTATTTTAAATATTTTTTTATAGTTTTCGTGAAAACGCGCTTTTGTGTTTCAGCGTTTTTACGATTGTTTTTATTTTATAGGTAAAATATAAATACCTTAAATTTATTTTAATGTGTATATTAAAATGCAATAGTTGTTTTGAAATAAAACAAAAATATTATAATAAATCAATTGAAGTGTATCGTAAATCCTTTTAACACATAGGAATATTGCTAATAAATATAACGACAAGTAATTTTACTATACTGTTTGAAAATAAAGATATTAATATTTATTAAGCGTATGCATCAGTAATAGCCACAAATAATATTAACTACACCTGTTTGCATACAGTATTTTAGCATGCTTGTCTGACGATTGAATAAATGGGTAGTTGGCAAAAAATCTAAATATATCAAAAAAATTATTGAATAATTATCAATATATTTTAATACATTTCAACGCATTGCTTACGATAATTATGAAATTACCATTATGCTATTGTAAACAATTATAAAAAAAGTTTACCTGCGCAGAACGTTGTGGAAGTAATATATGTGGTGGTGTACCGAAGCACATTCAAAACGTTTAAATGCAGCGAAATAATGCAAGACATACTTTTCCTCAAGAACAATAATCACCTGCTGCTCGCATTCTGTTGTTACAACAAGAGAATTTCAATTCGCTTCGTCGAATTTTCTAGAATAAGTTACCATAATTGGTTCAGATCTGTCCGCTCGGCTGGCCGCGCGGCCTTCTCGGGGTGCAAGCCGCCATTTTCTGTTGCACAATTCCGAACCGATCCGAACATATCCGAACCGATCCGAGCATATCCGAACCGATCCAAACAAAGCCGGAATGCGAGTGCGCAGTGCGGGGAAAGGTTTCAAGATTGCGGACTTCAAAGATAGGCTAAGTACGTTGTTGTTTCTTTCAGAAAATGTACCATTACGACGGTAACAAGATAAATGTTGAAGTTTGTAAGTCTCATTCATGACACTCTGGTTAAACTTATAAAACATATTTTGTTGAATGACAAAAATATATATTTGAATTATTACTAAGTACTATACTTCATTATTTCTTAAAGAAAATGTTCATTATCAAAAGTAATGAGAGAGAAGCGAATAGATATCATAATCATATTTGTTATTTGTGAAAGTTATTGAAAGGAATAAATATGCATTTCTACTGTTTTATTTTAACCACGAATAACCAAACATCAAAAGAATTACATCAAATATTTTTTGTCTGCAGAAAGCTATCTATTTTACATTAATTTCCTTCCTCTCCGAATTTGCACCCACCTTGGCATATTTTTTTTTTGTTATTCGTTAGTGAATAGATACAGCTTTTATTAGATTGGGAGTCTCAAATCGTGAAACTGACATTAAAAATAGTCCAATATCGTGAGATAAAACAAAGCGAACGTATAGATTATTGGAGGACATATTTATGCAACAGTGAATTAATAGATCAATAATGGAAAAAAATCGGTCTAATTATTATTGTAAGTAATTAAAGGAAGCGGAAAACATTTTAAAAAAATACAACGGATACATAAGATTATTGACGTGAAATAAAAAAATGACCGTTGTTGGCTTAGTATTGAAGGTCGTTTTTTATTTACCACTTCCAAGAATAAAAGTTGCAAATTTTTTTAAATAGAAAGGTCTAAAGCACGGGTCCCCAACCTTTTAGGACCCAAGAGCACAAATGGCGCCCGCCGGTCGGGCGGCGGGCGCCATTTATTTTTTCAAGGTATTTTTCTGCTCCCGAAAGTAGTTCCAAAGCCCAGCTAAAAAAAAAAAAAAAAAAAAAAAAAAAAAAAAAAAAAAAAAAAAAAAAAAAAGAAAAATAGATTTTCTAGAAGCGCTACTAAGTTTTTGGCTTTCACATATAGATGGCGCTTACTACATATTAAAGCAATAATTTTTTTTTATAATATATTATGGATTGGCTGGGCTACACTTAGCCAAAAAGTGTAAAATTGGTGGGATGAATGGTTTCGGTCCGACGGTCATTTTATTGTCACGGTATTCGTGTACTGACAGAGACATGGCAAAAATGTGTAGCTAGCGAGGGACGATACTTTGAATAAACTATTTTTATTATAGTATTTTTTTTGAAATTATCCACTTTTCATTGATAAAAAAAAACCAGAAACTTGTGGCACACCTAGTTGGACATTTGATTAATTTAATTGTCACTTTATTTTGCTATATCGAAAGTTGATTTTTTTACAGAGAAAAAACTATAAATTATATTTATCTATTTTTTATTATTTAATTAACGTCCATTTTAAGGGTAAAATAAAATCTTGAAGATGTTGAAAAATTGGATAAAATGACGACTTTTCAAAACCAAAGTTTGTTAATGATTTTTTTTTTTTAATTTTTAAAATAATATGGCGCACATGGTTTATATTTAATCTTTTAATTTCAATTAAAAAAAAAACTTTTAAATGTTTAGGACTCTTGTAAAATGGGCCAGATGAATCTCCAAATTCCTACAATCGGAATTGTTTTTTTTATCATATTAATAGTAAATTTATAAGATATAAAAATATATTTTATTCGAAAGAAGGAATGTATCAAACTTTTTGCATTTAAATTTGTTCGATTGGTGCAATGGATTTTTCGCAAAACGGACTAGAAAATGATAAAAAAAACTCGATTATGCAGACTAGGCCCTTAAGCTTCAAAAGGTACGTCGGTGTGATTTTGTTTATTTCAAAATGCATAAATATAATGAATATTAAAAGTTTATTTCATAAACATTGGCCCGCTCAGGTAACTAGCCGCCCTAAACCAGACGCTGATTTGTAAATCCAATTAAGATTATTGTCCCGTCGACGCTCGGCAAAAATAATTTTATTGCCCGTCGGTACCTGTCCTAAACCGAAAATATTTTCAAAACCCACAAACTCCAATGGCGTTCTAATTTTTCGCCCACTGTTTAATTAATTTTTTTTTTGATTACTAAATTTTTTTTTTTTTTTTTAATATTTTTTTTTTAAACATAAATATTTTTTTAATTGTGGTCGGAGAGCGGCGGGCGCACGTAAAATCGTCGGCGGGCGCCATGGCGCCCGCGGGCACAGGGTTGGGGACCACCGGTCTAAAGGTTTAAACGGTTTTACTATATATTTTTTCAAATTTAAAAAAAAAAACAGGATGTTTGGTAGGTAGGATACTCGTTCAAAATGTATATGATAATTATCGAAATATTATTAGTGCCACAGCCCTAGTGTGAAAAATGTTGTGATTGTTTCGAATCGAGGAAGGTCCTTCGATCTGAAAGGTTCCTGATCGTATACCTTCACATACTTCCAATTGTTCACGAGTGACTGCAGCAATAAACTCTCTTTAACCTCACGGACATTCAGCTACACCGCTGGCTCTCAAACTTTTAATGGCCACCGACTACTTTGACATATACATTTATTCAACGCTTAACATTTTCCACCTATATAGCATTTGATTAATGATTTATAAAAAGTTCGATTTATAGCAAATTTTTATTATTTAAACTTTAAATTCCAGGAAAAAGCCTCAATTTTTATTCACACTAAAGAGAATCAAAGGACCCATACCTTTAAAAATGAATGAGAAGAACATCCAAGAATACAATATTTACAATAAAAAACGCCATAATTACCAGAAAAATCAATTAGAAAGGATGTTATAGTACTAATCAAAGTCTGCCAAAACCCCCTGAAAAAAAATTGTACCACTTTGGGAGCTTGTGGGCTACACCCATATTTAATATAAAATGAATTATTAATGATATAGCGGTCTGTTTTTTCTGAGCTGTACTTCGCTTAAGCTTTGTTTGAGACATGAGCCGGCGTTGTAAATTTACTGTTTTTATATTTGTCTTGTATATGAATTATAAATCAGTTATAATAAAATACAATGATTGATTATTACATGAATAGCTCTAGGAGGTTATAAATAAAATCAAAATGAATTAAAAATAAATAATAACGAAAATCTTTATAATAAATTTGCTCTTGTTAATTAAATTAAATTTATAGTTTTTTTACTAAACATGATTGATTAGTGACAAAGCAAAAATTTAGCTGCATAAAAATCTATAAAATTGAATTTGACATACTCTTTGTTTCAAATATATATATATTTTTAATATTGATTCAATATCTATGAATAGCAAATTTAATGAAGAAAAAGAAAATAAAACCAAGGTGTGTATAAATTTGATCAAGAAACATTTTAAATTGGCATTGTATTTATCAGTACAAATTATAAAAAAATACATCAAATAAAAAATAAGCACTGGAATATCATAGCAAGTTTAATTATTACAACGACTGATTTTATTGAATTGTCAATAAAATGATACAATACCGTTATTAACTATCTGTACTAAGGTAAGACAATGAAATACAACAATAACTTACATTAAAATATTTTAAAGCACTATCAATCAATCCAGGTAATTGTTTGCGACAGGTTCAGGTAACGGATGGCATGAATAATGCAGAGAATATTCAAATGCTTGAGTTCATAATTTAATTGAGAGGTAAGTTATATATATATATATATATATATATATATATATATATATATATATATATATATATATATAGTGTGATATTCCTTATATAAAGTTACAATGTGGTTATAAAATATTTTACGTAATTTTTAACACAGTGACGTCACGTAATTCTTAGAGGGTATAAATATTCACAAACTTACTAAGTAAAAGCTTGCGTACCAAGATAATATAAAGTTATAGACTAAAAAAATATTAGAACACAAAAGGCAAACGTTGTTTTTTTTCAGGGGACTAAAACAGGAAAAAGTTTTTTAACATAACTATGAAAAAAATATATTTTCACAAAACATGTACATTATGCATTACATAAATATTTAATATAGCATTTTGGAGGCAGGTGCGATTTGACGTCGAACGAAGAAGGCCGGCACCATTTCAGCGGCGACCTTCGATCGCGGCGATGCAGATCCCCGATAAGCGGGGGAGCCTTCAGCCGACCGCGGCACATCCGCAACCGCCCCGCGAGCAGGAGGTGCTGCGGCATAATAAGCGCGCCCGAAGGTGTTGCCACTCATAAAACTTTATCGACCATAAACACTACAAATTGTTCACAATTTTTTTCGAACCCACATACCCATAAATATATATATAAATATATTTATATATATCTTCGTTGAGGCGAGCTCGCGGTGTGCCTTATTGCGGTGTACACGCTTTATGACATCACACTTATATTGTATATCTCAAGCTATAAAACAAGAATTGCGCAATGCATAATTTACTGTGTGTTTTGTCTCACAGTTAATTTTAACGAGTAAGCTATTAGAAGACGACTATCACAGTATGAAAACAGTATATTATTTTTATATTCATAAAAAAAAAAAAAAAAAAAAAAACTACTTTTGTATATTTTAAGTGATTTTTTTTTTTAATATTTGTGTTCATGCAAAAATCTCCTTTAAAAAATGATGATTTTAACAGCTGTTCCACGGTCGGACCACATGTGTTGATCGGAGGCTCGGCGGCGGGAGCAGTTTTCCAGTTTCCAGAGCCAATGCCAAGGCCGGCCGCGGCGGCGGACTGGTCCATCGCGGAGACTGCGACCGGATGTTTGGCAAGATGGCGGCAGAGTTGCGCAACGACGTGCACGGAGGAAGTCCCCGGGGGAAGTTTTTTTTTTTATGAGGCTATTGAGCTGTTAAACGAGTCTTGTTGGTCCGCCCAAGGGTCGGTCGTGCGTTATACATATATAATTTATTACATTTTTGACTTATATGTTTAAGTGTGTAATATATTTTAATTAGTTTGTAGTTTGTTTGTGATTAAATAAAAACAACGCACGTTAAAAATACATAAATATTTTAGAAGACATAAGTCCAATACAACTCAAATTTATTAGAAATTTTAAATTAGTATTTTCATATAATATTTAAGACTTCTTATGGATGTAGCGCCTCCATGAATAAAAACAACAAATTGAAATAAACAAACCTAACCTAACCTAACCTAACCCAACCAATTAACTATAATAAATCACTATATACTTGTCATATGATAGAGTTTATAATTTTTTCAGTATTAAGTTTTTAGTTAAACATTTCCAAAATAACGTATCTTAATATTGCAAAATATCACTAGGAAGTCATACAATGTTAAAATACACACATGTTTAAAAGTGTTTTCCTACAATTTCGCTGTCCCATATTTATAATACCTGTAATGAGAATAACAGTGCACCTTTAAAAAAAATTGATTTGAGTATAATTTTTAGCATTTTTTTATAAAATTCTTTTGACAAGCCACTCATTCAGCTCTGCGTGAGTCCGTGAGGTTGTGATGTCGCGTGTCGCGATCGGTTACGTGTCTGGTTCCAGTCTGTCGAGCCGCACATTTCATTCAACGCCGCTGAGTGGAACCACGCCCGATACAACCTCGCCTTACCTAACAACCTGAAAACCCGGGTGCCTTGTAAGCGTTCGCTTATCAGCGGCATGCGACCCACACGGAAAGAAAAGCACTGCATGCCCTTTCAAACTGGTTGGGCAATAATTATGCGTTCATCTAAATCAGTGCTTCTCAAAGTGGTCCCTACGGACCCCGGGGGGTCCCTGGGATCATTCAGGGGGTCCTTAGAAAATTAAAATCGATTTGGGGGTCCCTGAACAACGTCAGGGGTTCCGCGCAAGGTTTAATATAAAATAAAAAAATTGTGACACATTTTTATTAATATGGAAGTTAAAATAAATAACAATGAATACATTATTAGCGAGTTTTACGTCCTAAATAAAATATACATAAAGACAGGTGCATAAAATACAAGTAATATCAGGCATCGCGGTGAGTCAGGTAGGTTAATACAGGAACGCAATAGAGTCGACACTTGCACCAAGTCTATAATATATGGTCTATAATATTAATTTATGTAGTTTTTCACCCAGGGTCTGTAGGCAAGTTTTGACTTTGAAAGGGGGTCCGTAGGCAAATTTGACTGTGAAAAGGGGTCCGTGGGCAAGTTTTGATTATGAAAAGGGGTCCGTGAGCCAAAAGAGTTTGAGAGCTACTGATCTAACTTCAAGTTGCATTTAATTTTGTATTAAAAGTATTTACTGGCCTTGTCCACGGTGAAAAATAATGTTTAGGTATTCTATCGCTTTTGCGCTTCACACGAAACAAACAACACCAAAAAAAATCAGCAACTTTCACCAACACAGAATTATTGGGTATACAATATTATTAGGATTATTTTGAAGCTTTTTTAGAATTCTACCGGTATCGTGGAAAATAATTCAAAGATTTTTCTCATCGTTTCATTTATACGTCGATCGTCCAAACTATTCTAAAAAAAATATCAAAATATACAATTTGGATTAATGTGATTATCCAGAGATACAAATAAGCTGCGATAAAAACATTGACGCTGTTTATTTTATAAATATTTGAATAATTAATTCACTGTGTAATGTAAAATGTCAATAATCAATACTGAATCTTTAACAATATATAAGTAAGTGTTTTTTTTTTTACATCCATGTAAGGTTTTGTAACGTTAAAGTTTATAAAGCATTGATGTCTCTG
This sequence comes from Atopsyche davidsoni, assembly GCA_022113835.1. Classification (NCBI taxonomy): domain Eukaryota; kingdom Metazoa; phylum Arthropoda; class Insecta; order Trichoptera; family Hydrobiosidae; genus Atopsyche; species Atopsyche davidsoni. The sequence continues at coordinate 789,005 of JAILWY010000011.1, read as the reverse complement.
CTCCAATTTTAAGACTCTTGGTTATTGATTAACAAAATGAGAGACCATTGTTATTTTGAATGGCGTTTAAATGGAGAATAAAGCATGAATATAACGATCAATAATCATGTTACTAGATTAACCAATAGTTCTATAACACTGAATAAAATATCATTGGAGTATAACCTCTTTTTTTTCTTCATTTTCGATAAACTTGCATCAAAAGTGTAAAACAATAAGTTCAGATAACCCAAAGGAAGATTTTAAAAACAACACTACTCTATGACAGTAGGATGTTTCGTGCGAAAAAGATACGCAAACTAGTGGTTAAAATTATTCAAACACAACTGTGCCTCCATTTGCTTTATCACAACTCCTCCATTTTTCTTCTCGTAAAGAAGTAAATCGTTATAAACCAATATTAGAAAGCAAATATTTTTAAGAATTTTAACTCCTTTAAATCTGGATATGACTTATTTTTTACATCATTAAAAGCCATTAGTATATAATGTAGACAAAACCTTGTGGTAGGCAAACATGCGTTTAAGTCGATGACCTAAATGGTGGTAAAAGCAATTTAAAAATAGTATATACTATATGCGATTAAAATTAATTATCATATAGTTTATACATAATCGTTAAAGCCTTACATTACTTCTTGATCGGAAAAGTAAGCATGCTAAGCGTTGAGAAGAACAGAGAGTCATATGACAATTTGCAGTCGCAATAGTGTAGAACCTTGAGTTTTCTAACACCACCAACTAGATCTTTTAAGGTCTGCGAGACTATTACTCTATTTGCAATGACATTATAACTGGGTGGTATTTTCTGACCCCTTCATTAACGGCTGTTTCAACAGCATCCAATAACAGAAGATGACTTGTGGTTTTTATCAGAATTAATTCAAACTCCGATTAAAACAAACACAAAGAGGCTGGCACCTTATAGATTGCAATAAACGGATTAAAATTTTAAATTATCTTAGCGTACATATTCCTTTCATTTATTTAGGTCGATCCAATTTTTTGAATTGATGTAATTTTGTGACCTCTAAATTAAATGAACTTTTTTCAACTTGTTATTTTTAGTATTTTTTTAAGAGTAGAAGACACCCGAGTCAAGCTTATGTAAACGAGATTTTATAAGCCTTACTATTTTCAATATAATCTAAGACCAACTGGTTTAATTGCCAATACTCTATATTTAAACAATACTAAAAAATAATAGCCAAATGGCAAAGAGATTGTGATAATTCGGTTTATAATTTTTTTCTGCCTTTAAGGACTTTTTCAAACTAGTAAAAGACGAAAGTGTTCACAAACAAATGTGGTCGTAATCTCTAAGACATTTGGCTATTTATAAATAGACGATTGCCAGTTTTTGATGCTTTCTTGTCCACAGGGAAATCCAAAAGGATTTTTTAACTAACGGCTTTGACTGTAATAATTAAAGTAGGTTCTACTCATCTTATGAAGTGATCCCTAAATACAATGTTAGTATTGTATTACGAATTTTCATAGCAAACAAATTTAGTCATCGGATATGAGGGTCCAAACTAAATAGGTCGATAGCAGTTGTTGATATTTACGAAATCAATCTTAAATATCTTAATCTTAAACACAAAACCAATACGAAAACTCATTATAAAGAGAAATACCCGTTGACTTTTAATTTCAAACAGGGTCTCCATTGTCCTTCGATCAAATTGTTTTTCATATCAACCTTTGCGGTATTAGAACCGAGAATGACCCAATCGATGCAATATCGCCACTTTTTTTCGCAATATCTTTTGACCTTTCGCTATTGGCCAAAGCTGCACTGGGTCCACACCGGACGTGGTCAAAGCACCTATTTTACAAGACAATTATTTTTAGCAGATTCTTGGGCAAGCTGGACCGACCTGAAAGAATGCATAACATGAGTGAGAGAAAATGCACCGCCAAGGTTACGAGCGAATTCTCGGAAACCAGCAAAACACTAGGTTTGTATTTACTACCTATAAAACGTAATATATTTGTTCGGTTTACTTTCACTAGGCGGTATAGGAAACTGAATAAAAAATTAACTGTCTCACAGTTACTCGTGTCTGAATTTTTGTAACGTTGGTACAGCTGTAATTGTGTACCAATGGGTATCAATAGAATGTCTTTAAGATTTTTGTGTTGAGGTCTTTTCAAATGTTCACTAAACTGAGGTATGGCTTAATTTTGTAGGCTTTGAATACGTATTGCTTCACGAATTCAATCAATAGAACTTTGTATAAAGAATTAGTTAATCAGTGAACAAAATTTATATCACGCCATATTTCAATTGTTAATCTTTATGCAAGCGATTGTCAATGTATAAAGCTAAATGCAATATTGTAAGAAATGCATTATTTTTTGATAAAATTTTATGTGGTTAATCATTTTTAAATTGTGCAATTATTTGGTGATGGATACATCACGACATGGCATAAATTATCGACAATTATTGCTGAAAATTGCAAGGAATTTCACCAGTGCTATGATTATTTTAGCTCGGTGATTTTCTTAGCTTATTTGACATGCATTATTCTCATTGTTGATTTACGTGTATTGTACCGTTGAGCGCTCCATTAAAAAACATACAAACCCAATTTATTTTATTATTACAAATGGTTACAAATCATTTTTACCCCATCACCTGTATGGGACAGCAAAATATGTAATACCTTAATAAATTCATTTTATAAAATAGAAAAAAAATATTGTTAAAATCAAAATAACAGAAAAGAGTAAAACATAATATATCTGTGCAAAATTATAATATAAGAATGCTGTCTGTTTTTGTTTGGTTAAATAAGATATATATTGTTGAGTAAAAAAGAAACTTTTAAAAAATAAAATAATGCCAGTTTGTATAACTTTAGCAAAAACGAATTATGAATGATAATTATTATTTTTGAGCTTCCGACCGTTTTATTTTATAACAAATAAACGATGCTATTTCAAAGCAAACTGACCAATTATGTAGTAAAATAAATTCACAGAATACGTTTTATTTATGCAAAGATTTAATAGGAAGTAAAATAATCAAATCTTTTGGAAATCTCCACAGAAGAACCTTGACATTAAGAATGAGTTATAGCCCGACACAATTAAGTGCCAAAACCTACAAAATTCAATGGCAAGTCAGAAACAAAACGTCAAAAACCGTAGCAAAACACGAGGCGGTCGTCCGGTCGAGAGCTCCATTGTTTCACAGCCGCAAATCATTTGCTAATGCATTCACGAGAGATTACAAATATTGTCCATACGCCGAAAAGTGGTCGATCGTTTCATAAATTACCATAAGTTACGCGGAGATACGATCGACGATACCGTGCACGGAGAGTGTAGGGAAGTCCGCGCACGGGCAGGGAGCGCGTGGGCGTGAGTGCTCTCCCCGCTCACGACCGTGATAAGCTGGTTGGCGCGGCGTCGGAGAAAGTAAAGCGACGCAGTTGCAGGGCTTATCGGAGTTACTGGAGTTGCTGCAATGTAATGAGTTATTGAATTCCAATGAGAGTGATAAATTATTATTGCATATTAGTAATAAGTCGTTTTAATTCACGTTTGCTTACAAATATTATTGAATTTTTAAAATCGTTAAAAGTAAAGGTTTTGATAATACCACGTTAAAATGAATACATGTTTATTGATAACGCTTATGTTTATTTGAAAATGTGATAATTTTAATGATATATAATTGATAAAGCAGCACAAGTTCGTAATGCAAAATTTCTTTTTAAAAAGCGTAATACATAAACACACTATTTGCATACATATAGTAACTATTCGCTTAGCCAACATTTTCTATTAAGTAAAAATATCTTTAAAAAATAGATTCTCACAAATTGTATTTCATTTTATTTAATAGAAATATTATAAATATTTCTATCTAATTTTTGGTATTTTTCACGTGATTTAACAAAATATAAAATTAAATGTAAATAATTTTGGAGACATAACGAAAATATTAAAAAAACCTATGAACTAAATAGAGGATACACAAAAACAAACCCTCAATGATAACAAATAAAAAAAAAAGAATTGTGATCATTGGTACATGTTTTAAATTTTTGTAAGAGAAACAATAGTAATATATGGTTTTATATAAAAAAAAAAACGCAAAAAACATGACTCCTTGAATTGCATCACACCCGATAGCTGATTAATGATTGACGGATATATATAATAACGTACAAGTGTCCTTTGTGTTCTTTTTAAGGTCCGTTTAAAACAATGAACTACGAGACTTATAATAATAAATATGATGATGATTACGCTTCGACATTGAATGTAGTCATTATCTGTGCCCACACATTAAAAAAAAACACTATTTTAATGCACCGCATGTTTTGTAAGATGCATTTGTTGTAATACTTTAAAATATATTTTAAAAAAGTGGTGGGAATTGACTGTCACGTATACATGTTTTCATAATATTTTTTAACTATAAAAATTCACACATTATATTCTTAAAATGAAACATTTTTTTATGGTATATCGTATTCATACTCATATTTAGAATAATATAATTTTATATAACATTAAACTGATTCAAATGTTAACGCAAAACGTCAAAAAGTTTACCTATTTATAACATTTTAAGGTAAATACAAAGATACTAAGAAAAAAAATAGATTTCAAAAATATATTTATTAGAAAATGTATAAAAAACATAATATAATCTAAATAAAATCTTTAAAATTATGTTTTAATGGTTAAACAAAGATATAAATATTTCTAAAAATAAAGGCATTAATTAATCTTAATAAAAATTCAACGTAATGAATACTTAAAAAAATACATATCATACTTATAAACACACATATTTTAAGCATATTTAAAATCTGGTTTTTAAAATTGTAAGCATATGGATATATAAGTAATAGCGGGCAGGTTGGGCAAAGTCGTGAGCGGCCGGTGCGGCGTGACCGCGCGGAGAAAGAATCTCACTGCCCATCCCTACGGGCATTTCTCGCGCCGTGGGGGCAGTGGCGGGGAAGCCCGTATATATGCGCGCGCGGCGCCTCCGTCCCCACAGAAGCAGTTTTCCGCAGAGAATAGGCTCTGAGAGCGAGTACTGAGAGAAGCCTTCCTTCCCCCAGCAGCGCTCTTCCGTGGTTTTGTGAAGTTTTATAAACATATTAAAATGAATTCTCTGGTGAGTTTGTTTTTCGTTTTTTTTTTTTTTTTTTAACTCTTATCAAAATATAATGATGTTACGTCAAGTGTTCGATAATCGAGCCTGACCTACACTAGTAGGTGTTATTGTTACCGTTGCGTACGTTGCGCACGCGCAGGTATATACATAACCCAACATAACCCAACAACGCAAACGATGCATGGTTGAAATTTTTTTGAATGTTTATTTTCAATATATGTTATATATATATATCAACAAAAACGTTGATTTAATTATATTATTTGATAACTTTACTACGCAACCTTTTTATGTTAATATGATATGTATGACCTTGTTGATAAAAAAAATTATATATATACGTGTGTGTATTATATTGTTGCCAAAATTAAGAATTATTTTTTTAGTAATATTTTCGAGTACAACAGTCCACAAAAACGGCACAAAGCGCTCGTACGGTATTTGAATTTGCAATTCGCAATTCCAACTGCACAATCGGGAGTTTATTAATTTCAATTGCAACAGTTAATGAGATCATGAGAAAAATTCTGCTCACTCAGAGCTGAGTACAGAGGGAATGTTTCTTCATGCAACACGGCCCGCTAGGTCGATGGCCGATAAGCTAAGATAAGCTGCGCAGCGACAAAATGAAAGCTGGAGTAGTAACCTTGTGCGTGAAAGGGAGAGTGTACTTCTAGGTGAAGCCTTAAATAGCTTTGATGTTATTTCATTGGTAGCCACACCATGGATTGCCAACCTTTTGTATGTTATCCCTCACTATTTTTTTTATTTTGGTTTTCAATCAAGTATTCTTAATTTTAATTGATTCCGTAGTAATTTAATATAGCACAAATAATTTTTGAGGAAATTAAACTGTGGTTAAAATGATATATTTTTTATACTTTGTTCATGTTTATATTACAGTGTATTTCTACAGCGCCTTAAATACAAAGCTGCCAAAATAAAATACGATGTTTACATATAGTGGCTTGTAGAAAATTCAATATCTCGATTCTCAACTAGCCGAATACTAAAATATAGGAAAAAACCATAAGCATTGGAAAAAAACATTAAAAGCTCACTCGCCCACAAATGGGCGATAAGTATCAGGTTGACAACCTCTGATCGAATACGTGCGTGCTTTTTATATGAGTAGGATAAATTTTAGTTTTAGACAGTTTGATAACATATAACAGATTCTAAAACTACTTGATAGGAAGCTGCAAAATTACAGGTAGATAGGCAAGCAGAAGAAAGCGTTAAGAGTCAATTTTCGTATTCGGCTTACATTGTTTAGGAAAATTTCTATCAATGAGGATTTTTTGCAAACAGGATTCTTTTACTTTTAACAGTAAACTATGTATTATTATAACACTTTTTTTAAAACAGACTAAAACCCGGGACCACACTATAAATTTTAATTTTGTTTAAAACATAATTTTAAAAGGTATCTGCATGAATATATTCAATTGTAAACTCAATGATGGCCTAACTGACTATCAAATTCAAACATGTCGATTGCAAAGTTTTATCAATTTCGGTAAAAAAAACCCATTTGTGTCACAAAACGCTAAGCCAACGTCAAAAAAAAAAAACTAGTGTGAGCCCACAAGTCAGAACGGGAAATGAACCTGGAACCTCTCGTTTAAGAGTCCACTAACCTAATAGACTTACTATTGTTGACCATGGATATCTATAATTCTACACTAAACTGTTTTCGATTAGTTCACAAAAAGATTTTCGAGCGACTTAAAATCAATCAATGCCTCGATATCAATAATCGAAACTATCCTTTAGTGTCCAAATTTGTTGAAATTACAACAATAGATTCTAAAGTTTCATTTGATAGCTATCAATGATTTTAAAATCAACAACCATTAATTAAATAATGATAAAAAATAAATCATTGTCATGTTAATATATAAATCGTTTATTCAAAACGTTACAAGTCGTGCATGTATAATTGACAAAGTACTTGCCCATTAATCATAATAGATTTTTTTTACGTACAATATTTTGTCATAGTATATAAAATATTGATTCCTTCCTCGATCGGCATAACCTCTGACATATTTATGAATCGTGATTAAACAATCGATCTGAAAACGACCTACTTCATCTTCCTCGGGTGTTTATCATTCGATCTGAAGTGTCCGGTAGTGTCGCAGTTTGTTATCCAACGCGGGCGGGACCGAGTTCCGGATTTCTGGTTTACCAGTTGAATAACAACGGTTTATCCAGCCTTTCTAAAAATTTTATTCATACTAACGATTAGTCTGCGAATGTCTACGTACTATTTGTTTTCTTTAAATATTTCCGGTAAAAACAATTCGATCTAACTAAAACAGGCCTTACAATATTAGCTTGAGATTTACCTGTCTGGGGATCTCTCGATCGAGAATCAACGGTGTGTGTAAACTTTGATCAAATAATATAAATATCAGATTTTTTTTATTGGACAGGTGATAAGCGCTGTTTTTTTTTATCGATGGCGTCTCGATGGGGCCACAAGGCACACGATTTGATTGTTGATAATTTTTCATATCACCCGAATTCGTGTCGCCGCCGTCCGATTCGGTTTCCGGGCAATGCGCAACGAGAGCGTTACGTTCTCTGTCCACGCAACCGCGTGCATTTTCACATTATAATGGGAGCGTATGTAAATCGGAATCCGATGGAGTTTTTTTTTATATTGGGAAATTGTGCGCGATTTGCGGCCTGTGGCTCAACTAGTTAATTTAGATGTCTGGTGTTAGGAAACTAAATCAAGTACGTGAGATACTGCCGTATTACGATGTATTGTTACAATATAATTTTAACTTACAGTCATGTTTTAGAAAATAAATTCGCTTGTGAGTAATAAATTTAATATTGACTTGTCGATGATGCAAGTAAACGCTTAATTATTGAGTATATTCAATGCTAATTTCGTGACAATTAAAATTAATTATAATTGTTAATTTGTTTATGAACTGACAAATGTAAAATTCTCAATAAATACATATATGTTTACAAATAAATATTATACTATTTATATTATAAAATTGAATTATTGCGTTTTACAGATGTCGTCTTTTAAAAACAAAGGTTTAGGATATCTTAAGAAAAACACATGCAGATGTATATTTTATTTAGTAGTGTTAGTTCCGTTTCCAGTTAATTAAATAATTATTTATAGAATGCACGTTTAGTAAAAGCTTGAGTAAAATGATTTCATGTTTTCAAGTAATTTTAGTTTTAATAACCCAAGATCGTGGAATAATAAAGTGTATGTATTGAAAATGCAAGGATGTCAAACTTGCACACTGGCGGTAAATAATCAACGACTTCACCATAAAGTCAAATAAACGAGCAACAAAATAATCTGGATTTCAAACTCCCATTGATTTCGTTATAATTTTCACGTCCAATCATTTATATAAAGATCTCTGTGCCGCAACAGTCGCTCAGATAAAGCACCAAAGTCCCTGAAGGTCATTTGTTTAGCCCAGAGGTCTTCAAACTTTTTTGTCCCGCCATCTTAAATTGTTGTTTACAAATTAATTAACTTCAGATGTATTTTTATCAGCTGACACGGAGCTTCTCATGCACTCCAAATGTTTTTTGCCTTTTGCCAGATCAAAATCGACCATTGTGGGTCGATATGGACTTATTTGGGAATCTATACTTTTGTTCGTTTATGTGACACCGATTGGTCGACTTCATCAAACAATGGGAAAAATACAAAAAACAGAAAATATTTAGCCTTGGGGGCCGTAATTACCACTTTAGGAATCTATGGTCCAACAGAACAATGCTTGAGCAATATTTACACACCCACGCAGTAAAACTCCGTGGGATATCCGTCGCGGGGAAGTCGACGCCAGTCTTTTCAACAACTCAGCGCAGGTGTCTGATTATCTGAGATAATTTGACGTAAAATGACTGGCCGATTTAATAGACACCACATAACATGTAACTGACAAGTATTGATGTCGTTTATTTGACGTACAGGCGTTTGATTTGTCACTCGCCTTGCACACGTATGTCATGCTTGACTGAATTTGTGTTAAAAACTGCACGTTGCATTAATGAAGTAACGAGAAAAAGCAGTGTAAACATGAAAGAGACATGTTGAATTTACATTTAAGTACTTCTCGCGTAAACAATATGCTTTGAAGTAATCGATTTACACTTGAACTATGAGAAAAATCCTAGAACTGTTATAGTTCTGTGTGATTCGAATCCATACCTCTTTATATAGCAACATATCATGACGTGGCTTCGCAATCGCGAGTTTTTTTGTCACGATCTAAATATTTAAGATCCCGGATTAGATAATGTCACGAATTCCCTATCTGATTTCAATATTTTTCAGCGCATTTCTGTTTCGCAGTTTTCTGCGACTATGCTGTATATATATTTAAATAACGGCAATCAACGAAAAATCTTTCTTTTGTATCATAGATTTTTTTTTTCGAATTCTGCAATACAATTCAATGTAAGTAAAAATCTTTTTTATTGAATTGCGATGTTTTACGCCGCACGAAAACAATGAAATGAGATATTAAAAGAAAATATGTTTTATACCAATCTTCATCATATGAAGAGTGTCGATTGTTATTACTTAATTTAAAAACGGGATAAGTACGATTAGAAAATAAATCGATTACAAATAGCGTTTGCTTCCTACATCTATATATATAAAACAAATTAAAAAACCGGCGGTTATTTGGCTGCTATAGGCTTTAGAACCATCCAACCGATGTGCCCCAAACCGGTTTCATTTGAAAGCCAATAATACTGAGGCCATTTTAGACCACTTAAATTAAACAATTAATAATCAAATTCGGTTTAATTAATTAAATAGATTTTCAACATTTACCATACAAAAATTTCAACATTTTGCGGTAGCGAATACTTTTCAAAAAAGGAACAGTAACATTTTCGCGTATATGCAGGCTGCCAACAAAAAAACACTGATCTTGATGTTTGTTAAGATTAGTATGACGTTGCCGTTGTATAATGCAGGCTGCCACAACAACACAGAACTGTCATTCATTTGCGACCAGATCTTTTCATCACATTTACGTACAATCCTGCTTGGTCGGAAATCAAAGATTTGCTATCGCCCGGTCAGTCATCGCATCACAGACACGATCTGACAATTAGAGTTTTCAAACAAAAACTCATGGATCTCACGATAAAAAATCATATATACGGTGAAGTGCACAGTAGCACGCGCCGGGTATCCGCTAGTAGTTAATAAAATACGAAACAGAAGAGACATTACGCAACACGGCGTTGCATAAAATTTAAATACCGTATCAATAAATCCAGTCCGACTGGAACGCCACAAAATAAACGGCAAATTAAATCAAACGGTCTTCCTGACAGGTGGTAATGACCGGCCGGCGGAACCGGTTCCGAGTGGCTCCGTGAGTCACGAGCTGGTCTTCCGCCGCCGTGATGCGCCAGACCGGCTCATCCCGGCCAGGGTCAGCCGCTAGCGGTACTGTGCGTACAGCGAGAGCAATGGACCGCGCTCCGGGGATTCCCCCGCCGAGTCACACCGCCGCCGTCCATTGATCGGCGCGGAATCCCCGAGAACCGGTTCCGCGCTTCGTGCGGGATCTTTAGACATCTTCTTTAATGTATTCATGCAGCGTTAATAGCGTCCAAGAGCCGGCTTGTTATGTTTGATGACTTGCTAAGACATCAAGATGAAATATCGAAGAGTGATTTGCATGAGCCGGCTGCATATTATCTTAGATGCATTCGTGCAGTTATAATGATAGTAAAGGAATACACATAATTTATTGATGTATATCCTTCTTAGTGTAGTTTTATTTACTTGATTTGTTGATCTACTAGACCAGCAATAACAGAAATCTTCAGTTTATATTGATCTATTTGAAATATTTAAGAATAATATTCACGTACATTGAAAGCTTACTTATTTACTATAGTTACCCCTTGTGAAATAAAAATAAAGATAAACCTCGCCTAAGGGCACAATGTTAAGCGAAGTCTAGTGAAAGCTGAATTACGTCACAGCTTTCCCGACCCACTATTCGTTGGAACGCGTTATTCTAAGCAATTCCACTCGTTATGTACAGAATTACGTAAATTTTAATTGCGTTCTACTAACGAAAGTTATTTATTTTGTTATGATTTTATTTTAAATGTATTTAACAGCGTTTTAGTAACAGTTCGTAATTGCTGCTATTATTTTTTTTAAATATAGACGGAAAAAATACGAACGTATCATCAAATATAATTTTGTTGTTTAAGCAGAAAAACCAAGTAGTTTGTATGTATGTATAATTTTTTACACAAACGGCTAACATTTGAAACGAAAAGAATATTTTTTGTTCATGTTGAAAAATATAACATTTATTTTTCAGACTTTCGTAGCCCTTTTCGGGTTGGCAGCGGCAGCCTCAGCTTCGGGGTGGGCGGGCTACAGCGACAACAGCTGGAAAGGCGCAGGTCTGGCGCACAGCGGGTGGGCGGGCGGCCACGCCAAGTATGACCCCGCACCCCTCGCGCACGACGGCCAGGTGCTGGACACCCCTGAAGTCGCCCACCTCAAGGCTGAGCACTTCGCCGCTCACGCTAAAGCCTCCGCCGCCGCCCCCGCCCACGGAGGCTGGGCTCCTCAGCAGCACGGTGGCTGGGCGGCAGCTCCCGCGCACTCCGGGTACTCCGGATACTCCGCCCCTGCTGCTCATGCCGCGTACGACTCCTATGCGCACGCTGCTGGCCCGGCATGGCACGGACCTTTGGCGCACATCGAGCTGACTCACGACGGCAAGTACGTGAAGGATACTCCGGAGGTTGCTCACGCTCGTGCCGCTCACGCTCACGCGCACGCCGCCGCCCTCTCCGCCGCCCTCAGCAGCCCCGACCCGCTCGACTATAGCTTCAGTGACCACGGACACGGAGCATCTGGCTACGGACACGGAGCATCCGGCTACGGACACGGAGCATCCGGCTACGGACACGGAGCATCTAGCTACGGAAATGCCCCCTCCGGCTACGGCCACGGAGCCTCCAGCTACGGAGGACACTCCCAGTGGTAAAGCTTCCCCGACCATCGCGCCTGTACATACAATCCAACATCGTCATTTGTCCACCAAGCCATGTTTAATATTCAATTGAATGACTTTGTCATGTATTTTATAATCGTTTTTGTTTGTTTTATTTTTAATTATTTTTTCCTCGATCTTCGTATTATTTTTTCTTTTTTTGTATTTTTATACTAAGATATGATGGATGCAATATAATAAAGAGATTTATAATAAAACAAGACTTTTACTCCTTAGCAAGACGAAACTAATTATGATTATTTATTTTTATAAATATACACAAAAAAAAACTGTAATTGTGTTATGATAAAGACGAGTTAAGTTGCCTAAACGCGTTACGACTAACATCCAGTTTTGAATAGATGTACTTTTATTATCAGTATTTTTATAGATTTACCGAAGTAACAAGGTTAAATGAGTAAAAACAGCATATTTCTTAAAAAAATACAACCAAAAATTCCGAATAGAAAAATGAAATAAGTTTAGTAAATGAATACTTTCACTTTCTAAGAATCCCATGACCAGGGAAAAAGTACAACAAGAAAAAAGATAAATTATAGTAATCTTATAGTTTTATATTTGCTGTACAAATATAAAGTGAATATTGATCCAGATCGTAAGAGTGCTATTAGATTACAGGAAAACAGGTGGTTGAAATAATACAGGATGCGGATGCGTTAAACTGCATATCGACCTCCTTATTGCAAGCAGTAGACGAGAATTTTCCAGGTGATTAATTACACCTGCAGCCTTGCAATGACAGATTAAAACCCGCACTCAAAGAGCAATCAACACATTTCAAAAACGCATTTAATGAAATAATAAACTATCTATTAAATTTCATTCAAAGTTGTGTCATTATCGTAGCGATATTATACCGCTAAATGGTTTATATTTAAACGGCTTTTAACGACACGCCCAATCGTTTAAAACTTATCGTCTGATTCAGGATCGTTTACTTAAGCAGATCTAATCAACGGGTAATTTAACTTTAACAATCATTTCAAATATAAAATTTCAGGTAATCCAATTATACGTGTTTTAAAGAAAATATAATATTTATCGTATGATGTTATAAAGAAACTGATAGATTTATTAGTTGTATGACTGAACTTGGAAGGCTTTTACTATGAAAAGCGTCGTGGTTTAACAGTTGCCACACTAGGCTGTTGACCGTCCTGGGTTTTAATCAGGGAGAGGCAATATTTTTTTTCAATGTTAAATGTAAGGAGAACCATTCGAGAATAAATATGCCTCAAGTGTAGATTTCCGGAGAATCTGTTAAAAAACCCTCAGAAATATTTAGTCGGACACAGTTGGAATTCCCTATAAAACGCATTAAAACACTTGCTTCCCTGCTAATTTATATTGGTACATTGTTACTATAACAATTTTGTGGTTTAGATAATTCTTACGTAATTTACATAAAATTTAAGCAAAGCATAAATAAAAAAAAGCTGTTAGTAAACAATATCTGATTAGGAATATCATGTTTTTTTTATTATTGCAAAAAAAAGACAATGAAAAAGCTTACCAGTGATCTAATTTATCAGTTTTATAAATTATTAATGCATATAATAATAATTAGATAATTTTTGCTTTAGGCATTACCAGTTTCTTTTTGAGTATGTTAGGTGATATATTATAAAGTTAATAAGTATGCATTTATAACACGTTGATTTAATAAATTAAGTAAAATTAGCACATTGACTAAAATGATTGATAGTATTCCAAGTTTGGCTGTCCTATAATTTGCCACTAATTAAGTAATAAACTATTGATAACAATAACAAAAAAGTAGGAAAACGACACAAGTGAATTAAAAAGCAATTTTATTAATATTCAATACAAAAAGCACTTGGGGTAAAGAAATAACATCAAATGATTGGAGAACTACTCACAGGAGAATATTTTTAGACAATTGTTTGTGCAACTAGTGCTTTGGGTCACGGTTGTGATTATGCATATAAATAGTCTAATAAATAATTCATGCACATATTGGTGTCATTTTATTTGCATTGCTCGATGGCAAAGAGGCTTGAGAAGTCTCGTCGTTTCATATGTGAATCGATAACTTGAATGTTGTTACAATTGATGGGTTCGCAATAGTGGAATGAGACATTTTCGTGCAATGGATAACGTTCTGTCTCGGTGGTTTTGGGACCAACTGGTTCTCACGCCGCGGCCCGTCAGCGGTCGCCAGGAGGGTTTCGGATTACAACCCAGATTGAGGAAATTCAGATCTCCACGAGACACCGATACAGCATGTCCACGTGACCTAAAATCAGCTGCGACCCCCTTTTTGTTGCTATTTGATACTTATAACAGTGTGTGCAGTGAGTTCAAATCCTATGAAAATCTCACTCAGGCATTACAAACAATTTAGATAAGAAAATCACTTGTTGCCATCCACTAGAATAGTGGCTCTCAAACTCTTTTGGCCCACGGACCCCATTTCATAGTCAAAACTTGCCCCCGGGCCCCCTTTCATAGTCGAAACTTGTCCACGGACCCCTTTTCATAGTCAAAACTTGCCCATGGACCCCCTATCATAGTCAAAACTTGCATACGGATTCTCTTTCATAGTCAAAACTTGCCCATGGACCCCCTTTCATAGTCAAAATTTGCCTACGGACCCCCTTTCAAAGTCAAAACTTGCCTACAGACCCTGGGTGAAAAACTACATAAATTCATACTATAGACTAGTTGGTGCAAGTATCGACTCTATTGCGTTCCTGTATTAACCTACCTGACTCACCGCGATGCCTGTAATTACTTGTATTTTATGCACCTGTCTATATTTATATTTTACTCGGGACGTATCGCTAATAATGTATTCATTGTTATTTATTTTAACTTCCATATTAATAAAAATCTGTCACAATTTTTTATTTTATATTAAAACTTGCGCGGACCCCCTGACGTTGTTCAGGGACCCCCAAATCGATTTTAATTTTCTAAGGACCCCCTGAATGATCCCAGGGACCCCCTGGGGTCCGTAGGGACCACTTTGAGAAACACTGCACTGGACCTAGTTGATGGCAACTAGATCACCATATCATTCGTCAATACAAACCGAGAGCTTAATTCATACCAGTCACAAGTCAATTTAAACCGGTAGATAAGAAATTTTAAATCCAATAAATTAATACTATACTTTTAAATGCAATAATGGCTTAATTCATACACAAATTGTACGAATGCCGCCAAGTGGTCTTCGAACTCGCACTAAAACCAGAATTAATTGAAAACTATAACAATAAAATTCTGTATATGTACGATTTGTACGATTATTTTTGTTCGGACATATTTAAACTTTCATATATTTTTTAAAACGGTGAAGATGCAAATATTTTGTCTAAAAAAAATGTACATAATTTTTATTGCATTAATAAAAAAATTAATCAATCTATAAATAAATTTATATAAAAAATAAGTACCTGCAAAATATCGATGTATTATTTTTAAATTTTCGACTGGCTGCATATGCTCGGTGTTTCTTGTCTGTGGTCATCTGCCCGCGCGGAGCACTTTTGAAAATCGAACGCAGCGCGGCCGCGAACAGACGCAGACGACGCCCGGAATGTTCCAGAAACAATGGCGCAATATTAAAATTTGCCAACATTATTGCGATCCGAATGGGTGCCTGGCGATGCGAAATGGTGTGAAAACGATGTTAAAACACATTAAATAGCTCCACGACGCGCGAACGAAGGTAATGGACGCGGACCGTGAAATAAAAAGTTATGAAAATTCCCGTATCGGTTGACCTTGGTGCGGGGAAACGGCGGCGGCGTATTCCGTTTTTTTAAATATTTTTTTGCTAAAATGACACTAGTATTCACTAAATCACAGATTTCCCCAGTAAATAATTACGAAACACTTGATTTTAATGTAATTAAATGCGACAGCGACACAAAGATGACATTTGACGGACGCGCAACCATGATTGACGCAGTGTGACCATTACAATAAAAATAAATATTAAAAAAAAAAAAAAACATTTTAGTAAGTTTATTATTTATGCGTTGTATAATTAAATGACTGGATTATAATATAGTAATAATAAAACAAGCAATAAATTAATAATATGTTTGCATAATCATAGAGCGAATGAAATGCAATTTTTTTTATTTTTACGTTTCCGTATGGCATCCATATATTAAGCCACTGATAAAATGTATTCTTAAATGGTTTACGAAGGTCTATTGCACAATGCAGTGTTGCAAGTAATCAATAAGTCTATGATTTAAACTCACTAAAAGGCCATAAACAAAGACAATGTAAATGTTATTACCCGATTGTTAGTTTTATAATTTCGCACCGGCAATTAGTGGCCATTAGTGTTGATCGAATAATTGAATATAAAGGGGTTTGATATTCGAGAAATTTGATTGATAATTTAATGAATATATTCAGGCGGGGCTGAGAATGGAGTTGAAAGGGAAACCAGCAGGTATTTCTGACAGGTGAAGAGAAAAATATATCTGCTGATAAGCAAGGTGAACTGCATTCGCTAATTAAAGACGCTCACTGCAGGG
Source organism: Atopsyche davidsoni (assembly GCA_022113835.1). Classification (NCBI taxonomy): domain Eukaryota; kingdom Metazoa; phylum Arthropoda; class Insecta; order Trichoptera; family Hydrobiosidae; genus Atopsyche; species Atopsyche davidsoni. Next base: position 772,267 of record JAILWY010000011.1, on the reverse strand, counting down.
ACTGGGATCGATTCTCGTTAGCGGAAGTATTAATGATTGATTGACATCAACTTCGAGGATTTTTTACGCCAACCACAATAAATAAATATTTTAAATACCAGAAAATATTATCATAAAATTCTAATTAAAAAAATTATTATTACTAAGTGCTAAATTGCGCAAACACTTAGACTGCAATATAATTTTGCTTTGAATAATTTTTTAGTATAACGGCCGTTGAATCAATATTTAGATTTGAGAATTGTATAATTTACTTTATTTTTGTCATTAGAATTTGTAATGAATGCAAAGTAAGTAACCTGTAACTTTTTTTCCAATGTGGAGTTTTACAAATAAAATCAGGGTTTTATTGAACTTGTTATATTAACGACTAATGAGTGATCCGGAACTTGGACTTGCCCATGTCATGACAGTAATGAATGATAAATACTCTAGAAAAGATGGAGGAGGTCAATTAAAAATGATAAATCCCCGCACTAAAGTCCGCAACAGATTTTGTAGGCACGATTTAAAAACGTTTCAAATATGTCAAAGGTTATTTATACGCATAAAATAATAAATAAATAAGAGAAGAAATTCCTTGTTATATTTTATTAAAAGTCTATAAATTTATTTATGCATGATATTAAAATATTGACAGTGATATTTTATAAATGCTTTTATTTTGAATACGAATACCCTACGGGCTTTTAAATAGAAAAAAATACAAATAATAGATATTTTATATACAATAGCTACAAAATTAAAAACGTTAAGAATGGTTATATTTTTCAATTCAATATTTTTTTCATGTGTTTTTAAAAATGTACTTAAAATTTATTTTGATAAACTTTGCTGTACAACTTTTGTTTGCTTCATTGCTTATTTTAATAGGCTTTTAAATATATATAAGCGTCTTGAGATTCACAAATAATTGACTAGCAAAAACTATGTACATCGATTCAAAACTTGCATATAACGATTCAAATTCTATTGAAATTTTTATTAAAAATTTATATGAACTAAAGCATTAAATTTCGATTATTTGTGCGACATGAGAACCAAGGTGTTTTACAGTAAAAAAGTGTAGGGAAAACATTATTATTTTTTTGTTTATGAAAGTGTGTAACAATATATTTTCTTTATAAAATATAATCAACACAAGAAAAATTTATCTTTATCAATAGAGAAATCGACGAACAGAAAGCAAATGTATTTTTTAATCGCTTAGTAATATTTTGATAAATTATTTCTGATTAACGGGTGTAGTCAGTCTATTTTGTAATTGGATGAAATATTTAATGCAGAATTATTTAACGCCTGCTAAGGTTATTAAATATATTCAAAACTACAATGACATACAATTATTAGTGCTCTGAATCGACTTGTATTGTGTTAAGTAGTGCTTTGGGCCATGTTTTAAATTAAGCATATCTCCAGATACTTATATAGTCTAATAAATAATTCATATACATATTGGTGTCATTTAATTTGCATTGCTCGATAGCAAAGAGGTTACAAGGAAGGACTTTCAAGAGGGAGGGAGGAATCTGAGAATGCGGTTTTTTAATCTGAAGGCCGTTCACTGAAGACATCCAGATTCGGATCAACTGAACGAGGATTCAAAAATATACTCGACTTAGTAACAGTAGCATGGAATTGGTTTATTAATGGAGAGTTGATGTTTTTGCTAATGTTCATAATCAAAAAAATAAGAGAGTATAAGTTATTTCGTATTTAAATTCTAGTGGACCGGTGTGAATCATCCGTTAAGTATTTCAGGCAATTGAAATTATGAACCTATTGAAAATTGAAAACCAATTCATCTTTTGAGGAGATGCAGAAACTAATAGTTTGTTTTATAAAATCGTAATTTAATCTAAAAACATTTAACTTATTTACAATAGTTCTAGAATGATCAGTATCCTACATAAATAAAGTTGTTATATTTTACACATAAAATAGGTATAGATTGTACTCGTATTATTTTTCAGAAAAAAATTATAGGAAAAATTTTGGAAAATAAAAAAGCTCACTTGGGATAATAAACATGAAACAAATGAAACTGAGATTCTCTAAAATGCAATTATAAGATTTAAATAATCTAATTAATAATTTCATCCCGAAAACTAATTATATTTAAATATTTTAAATAAAATGCTTTCGAGATTTGTCTACATACTTAATTTTATTGGTGACCGGTTTCGCTAATCTTTCACGTTGGCATTATCAAATTAAAAAATCACAAAATCACAAAATTATTTTATTTGAGATATAGATATGGAGTTCGACCTAGTACTCTCAAAAAATTTCATACATTTTTTAATAAAAAAAAATGTTTTGAAGCAAAAATTGTAATGTTTTTTAAGTTATTTGACTGTTAGGAACAGTTGTTCTGATAATTGATCTGACATTTCAAAATTGCATCATTTTCCAAAAGGGGTTTTTTAAGGTATATCCCATTAACTATCCCGTGAACGCAATCAGCGTCATGGGAATCAGTGCCGTGCATTCCAGAGATTATCTATATTTGAATTAGGAACAACGTGGAAAACAAAAGCCGTTCACTGCGGAGAGGGAGGGGGGGGGGGGTGACTCCGCGGGACCCTCGGGTATATAAGGCGAGCCTCGCTGCAAGGAGTCCATAAGCAGTTTTCTCTTCGGAATAGGCTTTCCTGTCGCAGTGTGCAACCAGCCAGCAGACCGCCCACCACCCCGCCATAATGAACGCCCTGGTTTGTGCCTTCTTTTATTAGTGAATCTGCGACCTGCACACGATGCAACACAATCGAAAATGGAGTACTTTAAAAACACTCCCAAAAAAAAAAAAACGCGTCTAGCTAATTCGGTGTGCAGGCCGCTCACTGATTTCCAGATTGACCTCATCTGCTTTTTATATCATCTAATATTATTACACTCCACTAAATCAATATTTTTTAAAATAACAACAACATACTTTAAAAAAAAAAAAATGTTTTGCTTTTAACACTTATATACACTATTGTCGCGAAAGCCACTTGTTTGAATGCCCAAACACACGAAACCGTAGTTTTAGCGACGCAGGTTAGAAATGCTCTCTCACAGTCCATTATTACTTTAAGTTATTGTTATATTTTATTGCGGCTATAAATCGATGCTCTGACATTTGCCCACGCGTGATGTTGTTACCATGGCAACGTAAACAATGCTAACAACTATCTCAGATCTGCCTGCCTTAGTTGGATACGCGTACCGAGGTGCGGGCAATATAAAGCAAGTGGCACACTAGGAAATAGAATTTATAGCACAAGACAATGTTATAAATCAAACGGGGAAAAGATTAATGTCAAGATTTAAAAAAAAAACTATGTTCTTTCAGGGATCTAAATTCTTCAAAAGTCTTAAAAAAAAAAGTTTATGTATTCGTACGGTTTTTTTTCAATATTGAATTTACTTGAATTGTAATCGGCTGAATTATTACAACTTAGTCATGTTTTAACATATTTGATTATAACGATCAAGTTATTTAAAAAAAATGACTTAATCGTTTTCATGAAATACCTGTAAAATAAATTACTTGTTAAATTTCATAATTAATAAATAACGTGTTTGTCATGTAACTTTTTTTAATATAACCTACGCTGAACGTTATGACAAAATAAATTAATATATTTTAAAATTATTTATAATGTATAAATTTAGTTTTAAACTTCAGTTCAAAGTGAATATACTAATGTGTTCAACAATAAAAAAATAATATATTAAATATTTTTGACAGAAAATGCTTTTGGTAAAATTCCTTTTTAATATTTTAACTAAAATATTTTTGGGTTTTTTCCATTGGTTTTCGCTAACCTTTTACCTAAACCAAAAAAAGGTGTAACCCCAATAACAATAGTTTGGGATTCATTGCCAGGGCGGAAATTGATTCTGGAACTTCTGGATCAAGAACCCGCTGAGCCAATTGAACGCGTATTCGTTAATATTTTTTGTCTTATTTGTTAATTGCAACAACTACAAAAAAAATAATGCTTTATTTGATTGCTTTGTTAACATTGACAGATACGCTTCAAAATCTAATTCCTGGCAAATAAATCGCAAGCTCACCAACCGTAAAATAATGAAAACGGAATTACTTAGCCGTTCCGCTCTCAAAGCTCCACAGTTGAATAAAATTCTGACACACAGAGAATGCTATTGAAAATCGCGAGCAATCAATTTACTATTGGCCAACCAATGGTTTTAGATTTCACGCGTACTAACTGTGAAAATAGTTGCGCGATCACCACACGTCCCGAGCGCTTTCAAAGACGTCTTCCGACTGAAGAAGCCCTTGAAAGGCAAAAGAGCTTGCAAAAAAACAGATGTACAGCAGAATTCAACCAGTGTCTCATAAATGTTACTAATTCTCATTTTCGAGAGGCAAGTTCAGTAGTAGAAATGTTTTTTTTGCCTCAAGTGAAACGATGAATTATTTTTTTTATATTGAGTCATCTCTAGAAGCTTTCACCTTGAATTGAATAAAGCAAAACACGTGACATTTCAAGTTGTTAATTTTTTTGTTTTGTTTACAGTTTGTAGCAACCTTCTTGTGCCTGGGAGCTCTGGCCTCCGCCTCCGGCTGGGCTGGTTATGATGATGGAAGCTGGAAGGGAGAAGGTCTTGCGGAGTCCCAGGATCACGGTGCGTGGGCTGGTAACTATCTTGGCTATGGAGCAGCTCCCGCCTACGTAGGCGCGTACCACTACGGAGCCGCCCCTCTGGGACACGACGGTCGCGTCGTGGACACCCCCGAGGTGGCCAGCGCTAAGTCCGCTCACTTCGCTGCACTGGCTGCTGCTTCTCACGGAGCTCCCGCCCACGGAGCCTGGGCCGCCGCCCCTGTCGCCTACGCCCACGCCCCCGCCTACGCAGCCTACGCCCATGGAGCTGCTCCTCTTGGACACGATGGACGCGTTGTCGACACCCCCGAGGTCGCCCACGCCAAGGCTGCTCACTTCGCCGCTATCTCCGCAGCCTCCCACGGAGCCCCCGCCTACGGACACGGATGGTGATCCGCCTTCAACACACACCCTGGCTCTGGACTGCAGATCTTCGACTGACCAAAGAAGAGACACATTTTTCGCGAACAAACCACTCTATGTATTTTTTACCCCAGCTAGCTTACATCTCCTCATATATAATTTTTTTTAATATATATATTTTCTTCTCCGCGCTGATTGTGTCTCTTCTGTATTTTTTAAACATTGTGTAATACTGAATATTGTGATAAATGTAAAGCGAAATAAATCGAAAAAATTATCACAATTTTTTATTTGACATTACCATGCCACCCTTACACACGCACCTTCCCAATCAATTAATTAATGCTTAATCCCACACAAATCACGATGATATTTTTCTGAGTATCTTTGATCATTTTTCAATATTTGAAAAATTGTACTTAATCATTATCAATCAATAAAACCTGTATAGGCAAAATCGTACTTCCTGTGATGTCTTCACAAAAATCAATAATATATTTCCAACGATAATTTGAAAAGACTTATACAGCTTTCTTATTTGAATACTCTTTTCAATAGTAATTTCACTTCCTCAAATGAGCATTGTTTGTTTCTAACAATGATTTTGTTTAAAAAAAAAAACACAAAATACTGCTTCAAAATAAAAAAACAAAGACCTGTCACTTGAAAATCTTGTTTATTTAGTAAAAATCTTTACAATAATATGATTAAAATATTTGAAAAGCGAAAGTGCTCGCAAACAAAAATGATTGTATTTTAACCATTCCGCTATTCTGTCTTAACCTTTGAATAATCTAAATTCGATTTTCTTATTCATAAATTGCTAGGCTTTCAGAAATTCGGAGATTAAGTACAAAAAATAAATAATGCGTTCATGTAACATATCATCAATAGATTCCAATTATTTCTGATTTATCATTTATTATTTTATCACCAATTATTCCGCGTTCAGCGGCTGCGTATCCTTGAAATGTGGTTTTTATGAAATAACTTAAATCACCCAGTTCAGGATGTGTGTGCATGGATGCTAATGACTTCAAGAATACATTTATTATAAATAATTAATTTAAATATAGGAGCACTAGATAATGCAGACATCTGGTTGGCATTGGAGAACATTGACCTAATATTGAAAAATGTGGACGCATTGGTCAACGCTAGACGGCCTTTGTCCGCATTTGGACAAATGTGTAACCATCACGTCTAGGGATTCTATAAACAATGATTTTAATTAGTTTTTATCATAGGCTTTGAGGACAACTGTTTTTAGAATTGCTGTATCCATGAGTATTTTGTGAAAGTGTTCCAATCCAGACGCAGCTGAAGAAATAGCCTTTTATTGCTTCAAACTGCTTTGAACTTTCCTTGATGGCTCTTGCTTAAAAAAAAACTTTTTTCAATGCTCAAACTTATTTTCATCATTGATCATCGGTACCTAATCGATACCAAGAGTTTTGACGAAACCGATCGCTTCAAAAGTAATTACCTAGTAAATATTTACGATATTTTTTTGTTATGAGGTGTTTTTATTATCATAATATAATGTAATTTTTAAATTGAATATTACAATATCTACGTAGAGTAGATTGTTCAAATAAGTCTTCTGCGATCCGCGGAGATAAACGACCTCAATTATTTGTAATGACAATTAAAAATAAATCCCACAAGCGTTATATTTTATTGAGTCACATTTGTGTAACTATTATTCTTGCTCCATCTTAGACGCAGACGATAAGTCGCATTCCAAGGTGCACCTGATGATGCAAGGGACAAAGGAGAAATATCTCACTGAGACCTCTTATCTCTGACATTAAATCACGCGCCAGCGGAAACTTGATACTTAGGTAAAATGTGATATACCATCATAATAATGAATATAAATAACCATAACCATATTTGAAAATTAGCCTTGAGTTAGTTTATCCACAATAGCCTGCCATATTTTATATTATTTATTATTTAAACAGCAAATATGAATAGCCGAATGGATATAAAATCACGAACATTTTTGTTTCTTAGCGCTTTCGCAATTATTTTGCAAAAAACTCATTAAAAAGTTCGCAAAAAGTTTGTGAGTAAAGTTACAAAAAACGTATAAATTATGACATTCAAGGATTCTTTAACTAAGATTTTTTTTCAATAAAATGAACACATGTTTATAATTTACAAGTAATCGATTCTCACGTGAAGCGACGAAAAATATCGTCAGATACATTTTTTACGACTCAAGGGGGTTTGTATTAAATTGTTTTACTCGCATAATTTTATAACGGTTTTATAATCTATATCCTTAACTTTCTTCTCTTGTACTGAAGAAATTTCTTTAAAATCTGTGCAAATTAAACGTCATAATAATCCAACTTTAGCACGGTATTGCTCCAAATTGGCTTAGTTTAACTTAAATGTTAATAAACTATTGAAAAATAGAAAAAAATTGGAGATTTGCGCTGTCTCCTTTGATAAATAGAGTTGGGAAACCTGAAAAGCATTGAAAATGTAATGTTTGGGTAAATTCATTTTAAAAATGAGTATTTTTATATTATATATTCAAATCAAATAATTAATCAAACTACAAACTATTTCAAATCAAAAGTAATACGTGTTATTCTATTTGGGACCGACAGTATTTGTTTTTACAATAATAATTTATATCAGGCTATTTTAAGTATCTGTCAGGACGGAAATCGAACTATTGACCTTTCAGTCAAGTGTCGAGGGCCTTTACTACTTATCTGACAACTTTAAAATGCTTCCGTGCACTAAAAATTATATCAAATAAAAGAATACATCCAAACAAAACAATAAAGCTTAAACGTGAAAGTCGGCGAGACTTGAGTTGTGTTTTACTCTTAAATAAATCAGAAGGTCATGCCTTAAGGTCCAGCTGCATGAATATTCAACAAAGGTTAAATATTTTTACGTTGATCTGAAGATAATAAAAATAATGTGACGTCATTCAAACAGTCCCATTATTTTTAAGATTACTAGTATTTGATTTCTGGAAATAATAAAATTTGAACTTTAATAATTACCATAAGCTATTTTTTTGTAGAAACTACACAACAAATAAATATAACTATCGATTTTTTATTTGAAATATAAATATCGAGTATGAAGATAATTACAAGATATTTAAAATAAAGCTTCACACTCACACAATTTAATACATAATTAATCATAAAAAAAATAAAAGAAAAACTTGCAAACTCGATACAAATAACCTTTCTGCATAATAATTTAGACGTGATTTCCGCGTGCATGATTTTTTTTAGAGATTATCTAACTGTAAACCTTCAGCAATATAAAACATGCAATTAATTTAATTTATAAAAAGAGAAATTTCGTACAAAAAAGTACTACGATACACAACGTACATTTTTTGTACAAAAAAAACATGATATGAATGCAACGCGTGCACTTGACTATGAAATTTTCTATCGATGAAAAAATATATATAAAAAAATATATAGTAATAAATATAGAACACTCGACAAAAAACCAATGCCATCATTCCGAAATAGGTGCACGACTGTAGGCTCTAGTGAAGGGTACAATCGAGTCATGAAAATAATTTATTCGACTATTTTTTTTATAACACTTTTTAATTAGTGACAGTTAGTCTATTAACTGTACAATATTTTCTATGATAGTCAATTTTTACACGAATCGATGACAAATCATAAAAAAATTCAATTATAAAAAGCACTATTCTACTCAATATAATAGTAAAAATTGATTTATTAAAATGTGTTAAAACAATTCACTCAAAAACAAAAAAAAACTGGTTCGGAATCGATTTTTTTTTCCACTGAAAATAGTTTAATATTGATTTTTCGTGAAGATTTTGCCTATACAGGTTTTATTGATTGATAATGATTGAGTAAATTTTTTAAAATATTGAAAATTGATTATAGAAAAATATCATCGTGATTTGTGTGGGATTTGAAACAACGTACTTATTAATAATATATTTAAGTGCGTGTATTGGCTTAATCAAATAGATCCAGATCGGATTTAAATGCTTCACTCAGTACTTTGGGTTAAAAATCTAGTATTGCAAGTCACACGATATTTAATTGGCATAATAAGTACGTTGTTACACTTATAGGATATGATTGTTAAGTAAGAAGTGATTCGTTTGTGTGATTGGTAATGCACCGACCATGTAAGTTTGGGGATGTGGGTTCAAATCAATTTTCAATATATTTGAAAAAATGTACTTAATCATTATCTATCGAAAATAGTTTCTAATCGATTGAAGTGAATCAAAATACTCGAGCGGCCACACCCGACAGTGCCCATCATTATCGTGTGATGTTAGTAAATTGCAAACGTGCCCGGGAAAAGCTTTCCGCTGGGCGGAGGTGGTAGGGGTCGCCCCTCTCCTCCGGGTGGACCTGCGATATAAAGCCTGGCCGGTCTCTCCAAGAGGCACAAGCAGTTTTCTAACCGAAAAGGCTCCACCAAACATTCAACATGAACCCCCTGGTCAGTAAGCTACCCGCGTTCACTGTGTTAAACGTTGTGTTTATTAAACTTACTTTGTTCTCTTGTGTTCTAATTTGATGTTTCCGATCCCGGTACTGAAGCACCTTAAGAAATTTCAAATACCTATATACCGAGGCCTTAAAAATCCTCAGTACCAGGACCGAAACATCCGGATCTTTAAATTAAAACTGATAAAACATACGTTTGCGAATTTTTAAAAAATATTTTTTCTTTGTTGAGAACAGTTATAAAATAATTTTCTAGTCATTTGGATATTCACATTTGTTGATAGTATTACAAATTAAACCAGTTTGTCGTGGATATAACGGAACACGTTTTAAGTAATCAGGGTTCAAACCTGCACTTGGTTTGATCTTTTGGGGTTTTATGGGTGAATCAAAAACATATTTTATTGGCAATAGTTCTTTATGGATAGCAAATGGTGATATATTTAAAACCTGTCGACCAAACTTGTAAACTTACTCTTTGTTTTTTTATTGGCTCGGTGGTTGTGTGTTGAAGTTGTGAGGTTTTTATAACATAAGTTTTGTTTTTAAGTTAAATTTAATAAGTGTATAATGCATTTATAGCATGTAGATGTGAAATTGAAATTAGGCGCTTGTAAAATATTGTACTCACGTCTGTTTTATTTTTAGTTCATCGCAACTTTCCTGTGCCTGGGAGCCATGGCTTCCGCCCACGCCATCGTGCCCTATTCCGGACACTATGCTGGTGGCTACCACCATGGAGCCGCTCCTCTGGGTCATGACGGTCGCGTCGTAGATACCCCTGAGGTTGCCCACGCCAAATCCGCCCATTTCGCCGCTCATGCTGCCGCCTCCCATGGTGCCTACGCCGCTCCCGCCTACGGATACGCCGGTCACGGTGGCTTCGCTCATGGTGGATATGCCCATGCCGCTGCCCCAGCCTACCATGGAGCTCTCCATGCCGCCTACCACGTGCCCGCCCCTCTGGGACATGATGGACGCGTCGTCGACACCGCCGATGTAGCCCACGCCAAGGCCGCCCACTACGCCGCCTACTCCAATGCCGCCCACGAGAACCATGCTTTCCATGGAGCTCATGGACATGGTGGTGCCTTCGGATATGCCGCTCCTGCCTTCCACGGAGCTTATGCTCATGGAGCTCACGCCGCCCCCGCTTACGGATACGCCCATGGCGCCTACGCCCATGGAGCTGCTCCTCTTGCCCATGATGGACGCGTCGTTGACACCCCTGAGGTTGCCCATGCCAAGGCCGCCCACTTCGCCGCCCACTCCGCCGCCGCCCATGGTGCTTACGGACACCATTATTGAAACTGACCATAATATTTAAAAATCAAAGTATGATCCAGCCCGCCCATGGTACTCCGCCCCCATACCTGTACATACTCCTCTCTCAGCTCGTCCTTCCACCTTCTTTGTGTCATAACAACAAAATACTGTGATTGAAGCAATTCGAAATAAATCGATTATAAAAATATACTTTGTTATTATTTAATTTCAATATATTTAGCATTAAAATAACTGCTATTTTCTACCTGAAATACAGCATAGTAGTAATTTTACTCACTCGATATAAAATACGGTCTTTGACTTTTCAAACAATAAACGTAACATTTAAAAAATATATATATGGAATCTATTTTAAAATAAAATACTTAAGTGATTTTCCTCAAGTATTTTATTCTAAAATATTAAAATGGAATTCCACCAAGTTCTTCCTGTCAAACATATTGAATTTCTGAATATTTATCTATGAACTTATGAAGTTACGTTTTATGAAAAAAAGCAGATATATTAAAAAAAAAAATTGAAGAACTTATATTCAATATATTTAAAATGCAAACGAAAACAATAATTTAATATAAACAACTGCATGATTTTACATTTAAATAAGAAAATATTTTTTTAATTCATTATAAACAAAAGCTTTCTTAATATTCATATTACATTATCGCAATGTAGATTATATTGGAAATTCTGAAATATTTCAAATGCCTCAATAGTGTTTATTTTAATTTCAATAAAACTATCTGAACAAAATAGGTCAATGTAGTTAAATGCATTGTTAGTGCATTTGCAGTATTGATTTCATAATTTTATCGGAATTTTAATATGAACGAGTCTTTTATGTTAAACGGCTATAAAACCGTTTCTAAATGTAATAAAATAACGTAAATTAAATCTATATGCCATTATAGGTATTAACAAATTCTTTGGTCAATCCTTGAAAATATAAAAAAATTATTAATGGAAAATAATATAGATTATATCTGTTGTATAAGTTTTCACGGTTGTTAGGAATATTTTACACTGTAAATTTTAGAATAATATCTTCAAAATACAAATGTAGGCGGTGGTACATAAAAGGAATTTACTTGAGATCGATGGAGTGAGTTCAAGATTATTATATCAAACTACACACAAACGACCTTTTGTGTGTAAAAATATGTTTATAAACAATGAATATACAAAGTGATTTAAAAAAAAAAAAGGAAGGCCGCCATTCACCACAAAATATCTCGGCTTCCAAGTTTTCCAGCTGAAATTTGAAGAAATTTCCTTTCAACCCTTAATAAAAGTGCTATGTGGTGTATTTTTGCCCTTAATCTTATACCTTAATAACTTTCTTAATTATACGTGAAACGATGTTCCTGTTGATGCAGAAGCTTGTCTTTTTATTTTAAAGGATATTTAAAAGATATTTATTATACTAGCAAAACAGTTTAATTCTAAGACTCGTTTTAAGGTGGTGGAAAGAATCTTCTAAACATTTCACCTCTGGTGGTTAAGACTACTTCCCAGCTCTCCTCATTCTGTTGCTTATGCATACCTGGCATTCTGTACCCTGAGGGTGTGTAAAGGATCGGTAATGGAGTAGTGGACTTCGAATGATTGTAGAGGAATGTGCTCTGGAAGTACCTTGTCGTGGTGGGGGGGCTCCTGCTATTGTTTCTGTAGCTTTCTGCAAAAGGAGAATCAGATCTAAACGCCAGAGCTTTGTAAGGAAATTATTATATAATAATGGTTTTGGGAAGCAGCAATACGCAGACTTTTCCTTTCATTATAAAACAGTGGTGTAGAAGGACCCACTGCACTATTTTACCATTAGAACACAATGAACACTGGTTCAGCATGAGTATATGTTCAATGAATAGGTCGCCAACCTCCTTTAAAGAATGGTAAATACTTGTTTCTATGTGATAAAAGAAAGAATATACAAATTTACACCTGTATGTCTATTTATGGATTGGTCAATCAGATGCGTATTTATTACCCATTACGGGTTTATTATATTATTACTTATATGATTAGGAATAATGATAAACTCTCAGAAAAATATCATCGTGATTTGTGTGGGATTTTTCTGAGAGTTTCTTTAAATCATCTTCTATATATGAACCAATGTGCCTAATCATATTAGTAATAAATTTACACCTGTTGACTAAAGTGTATTTTCAGGCAAAAGAGAGACTCATGCTTAATTAATTTCAAACAATGTGTACCAAATAGCTAAGGTATATATCCAGGTAGTGGAAGAAATGTCCCAGACATTTCGCACCCGATGGCTAAGGCTTGTTTCTAGGCAGTAGAGAGACGTTTGTTCGTTTAACTTCAAACGACGTCTATCGTATATATCGTATAGCCTTAAGGCTTGTTTCCAGGTGGTATAGGAAAGATCCTAGACATTTCACGCCCGAGTGGCCGCCATTGCCCGGCTCTATCATTAAGTCCGTGTCCCAACGTTGGTTGGCCAATTCCTGGCGGGTATGTCGCCCGACGGAGGATTGGAAACCGATTGAAAGAATTATAATTTTCATTGTGTGTGTCTCAACCGAGTGTGGTCAACGACAAAGAGCTAAGTGCCTCACAATGGATTACCGACCGACAATCACGCTGATTCCTTTATGTAACCAGATCGATAAAAGTGAATATTCGTGCTTGTGGGTATTTTGACATTTAATTAAAAATATATTCAATAAAAGCGTAATTGTGAAATGAGGACAATCACGTTTATCAATGGCAGACCGGATAATCTATTGTATTTCGTATTAAAAGAAAAATTATGAATAGCCAAATAGAAAAAGATTCAAATGGTATTTGTTTGTGATCGCTTCTACTTTTTTAGGGTTCTTGGGACTAAAAGCTGAAGGCTTTAACAAAATCGTAGCCATGTGGCTTTTCACGTATTTTGCCCTAATAACAACGAGTAAATTGTGCTCTCATTCATGATATATTATATTAGTAATATAATAATGATATCTGTTATGAAACAAAACTTAATAATTGTAAAAATCATGTATAAATTTTAGTTTTAATCAAACCTAATTACTTGAATAAAAGAAGAATTTCATGAAAAAATCTTTATTTACCTAATCTAGTGCTGATTGTATGATTGGTGTGAAGGTAACAAAATATATAATTGAAAATATCTTATGATTATTGTATTGCGTAAGGAATGTTTTAAATGTACTAAATATTTATAAAAATTTGCACGCAATGCATTTATGCGCATTAGAAAGGAACCACCAGGCTACGAACAAAGAATAACATTTATAAAGATCATCGAGAAAACAAAGGCTCGGTGGGGCCGGCGAGCCTCCAAGACTGTGCCTTCACCGTGACCGGCGCGTTACCCTGAAACAGGTGCTTCATCCGGCACCGAACCGTTTGTACTTCTTTAAAATTACATTTTATACACACATACATACTAACAAAACAGATAAAAGCCTATCTAGTTCTATGTTTACAATTATTTATTATTATTACAATAATTGTTTTGAAGTATATTACATCGAAGTTGTATTCAATATTTAAAAATTATATTTATATTAAATCAGGTGTGTTTGAAAATATTTTCAACGCACTACCTTTATAATTATTTTCACGAGCCTTTTTTCACGATTTGATGTTTAAAGACAGCCTCATCCGAGACGAGAAGCGACGCTCCGAGACCCCCGCGTGAGTGGAATTGTGAGTACCAAGGACGTGGAAAGCTCCTCGGGCAGGCACGCAGCGGGCAAGGGGAGGGGCATGGGGAGGGGCATGGGGAGGGGCAAGGGGGGTGCGGCCGGACTATATATCCCCGCGCAATTTCGCGACCAGACACAAGCAGTGTTCGCTCCGAATAGGCTCCAACATGAACTCTTTGGTCAGTACCTGCTCAATTAGTATCACAACAAGTGCAGTGAAATTCACAATTAATCAACTCGAGAACTGTGCATTTTCCGGCGCGATATATTTTCGTTTGAATCAATTAATTTTTATTAACTTTTTTTCCCCGTATATTTACTACCAATATACCGAATTTGCTATTTCAATAATCAATCGTCATGAGTAATCAATCTAATCTTGTGTTTTGAAATTTTTTAAATAATACGTTTATTTACTTATAGAGGACAAATATTGTATAAACTTTAATTAACTAAATTTGTGGCATTTTATTTGTTTGCGAGTTTGATATTTACATTTCATAAAATCATTCAAATCAACAAGTAATTGTATGTAAAATTACACGTTGATTGTATTAGTATATATTGTTTTCATTCAACGGCTTAAAGCTGATATTGTTTTATATTGTTTTTATTATATATTAATTTACGTATTGAAATTCTATTGTTTGTATCAAATTAATGATTTTACTTAAAGAACGAACTCTATCTAAATCTAGTAAAAGCATTGTCAATAGCTAATTGAAGACTTTCCTGTGTAGGGGAAAGGTTATCACCGGGATTTACTCGCTTTGAAAAACGTTCTTGTTTTTTTAATTAAATATATTTTTTTCTTCACAGGCTATCTGCGTATTCCTGTGCCTGGGAGCCCTCGTGGCTGGACACGGTCATGAGGATGGCCAGTGGAAGGGAGAAGGCCTCGCTGAATCACAGGACCATGGCGCGTATGGAGGATACAGTGGATATGGCGGACACTATGGTGCATACGACGGAGGGCACTACGGAGGCCATGAGGATGGACAGTGGAAGGGAGAAGGCCTCGCCGAATCTCAGGATCATGGCGCGTACGGCGGCAACCACCTCGGCTATGGCGGTCACTACGGTGGTGCCTACGCCGGAGCCTACCACCATGGAGCCGCCCCTCTGGGACATGACGGACGCGTCGTAGACACCCCTGAAGTCGCCCACGCCAAGGCCGCTCACTTCGCTGCCGTCTCTGCTGCTTCTCACGGAGGATACGGTCATGGTGGTTATGCCCATGGCGGTCTTGCTCACGCTGGATACGCTCATGTCGCCGCCCCCGCCTACGGATACGCCCATGGCGCCTACGCCCATGGAGCCGCCCCTCTTGGACATGACGGACGTGTTGTGGACACCCCCGAGGTCGCCCACGCCAAGTCTGCCCACTTCGCGGCTCACGCTGCCGCTTCCCATGGCGGCCACGGTGCCTATGGACATGGTGGCTGGTGATTTCTCCCAGACAGAAGCTGACGACCCTCTGCTTTGCTGATTCCTACGACCCCTGACTGACTCTAGATGAAGCACTCGACGTGTAAATAGTATTTCTATGTATTCGGTCAGCCCCGGACGATTCGTACAATACGAAAAATATTTTCGGACGAACGGGCTAAAGTAAAATAAATGAAAACGGTTGATTACTTAACACTACGTTTTCAATCATTTTCAAATTATTTTTACTTTTTATGATTTAAAGATGATATTAAATATTGTGATAATCAAGTATAATAATAAATAAATAATTTGAATATACTACATTTTTTTTACTCCACCATTATCCTTTGTATTTTATATATAATAATATACAAGTTTACTATTACAAATCGATTAATTAAGTCGTTTTATTGACTAATGAAATAGAGTTATAAAAGTTTTCTATTTTTATCCAAATTATCAACTTTAATATTTCAGTTGGTTATTCAGAATATTTTAAATATAAAACTAAACACGTTTCAATACTGGAAGAAAAGTAATGTAAATGAGTTTACTATTTAAAATTACACTAATAATTAATTGTTTGATATAATATTTTTTTATCCACACTGACTTATAGTGTATACAATTTATTTAATTTAAATAAACAGTTCACCCATGGCTACTATATTTAAAAAAAAATTATTGTTTTTCCGCATTATTAAGTTTAATTTAATGCTATTTCTTATATATATTTAACAATTATTCACTTCAATACCGCAACAGTTGCATCTACAAGTAATTCACAATATTACTAGACATCCATGGGAATATTTTTCACAATAAAACAGCCGCTCAATCTTGAGCAGACAATTTTTTTTCCATATTAAAAACGTTGCAGTCACAAGAGATATAATTTACAAATACAGATATTTGAAAATAAACTGATTTTTCACTTATTGAGTTCTGTTTATACACATTTACAACACTTATCTCATATAGATTCGAATGTCAATTCTTGACCGTGAAAATAAAATTACATTTGAAGTCATAATATCCACTTCTATTAAAATTTAAAAATAATACGTAAGTCAGTGCAATTTTTTTCACGATAATTTTTTTTATCGAGGTTTGAACTTCAAAGTGTATTACGAAGAATCGCTGTCTTGTTAACTCAATTGTTAGACGTTTCGATTTCTGTCCGAATGAATTTGAAAGACTGTTTGTTCAAAAATGATAATTAAATTGAAGTAACTATAGTATGTTTCAAACTGTAATTTTAATTTTAACTAGCTTTAATTTATTACTGCAGTAAAATATCTCAGTGATTTGCTGATATGTATTTTTTAAATTTTCAAATCAATTACATTTGAATTTTATTTCAATTGTATTATTTTTGCAACTCAATTTGTTAGGAGGCTACTAAAAAAGAGGAATAATATTGTGAATAGTGATAATGTTAATTCGAACTAAATAAATTCATTATCAATAAAATGGTTTCATAAAATAATGAGGCAATAAAACTAATATATATATATTCTTTAAAACAGAAATAAATAATTTGGCCCGATTTTTGGTTTGTATTATATAATAAGACAGTCTCAGCGGCACACAGTCTTACCTCTTATAAATATTTATATATATATTTATATATATATATATATATATATATAAAATAAAACTTTGTAACTACTTACAACTATTTGTCTACACAATGATTTCAATAGTCTTTTGAAATATTGTTAATAATTCCTAACAAAAAAAAAAGTATTTTTATTTTAGTAAATTAACCATAAAAACCATTTTATTTACTGATAATGTATGAGAAAACACCACAACAACCATTCAATGACGTGCATTTCTTAGAAAAATTAAGAAAAAGGAATTTATTACATGTATAATAAGTCATATTAATATTTAAAAAAAAGTACTTAATAATTATTTGACAAATACACGACCGGTGATCGATATCAATTTTCTACATCAAGCATGCTAAAAAAAATCTCAATAAAACGATGCAAACGATATACAAAAATTATTACAAAAAAGATTAATGGCAATTGTAAAAAGTCCTTGAAAAATTCACAAATATCTACCTTGCTATATTCACCATAGAGGTTCTGCGTGGAAGCATGTATGATACAAAAGATAAAAAAGAATCAACAATAAGCTAAAAAATAAACTCACCGCTGAGATAGGCACTCCTTGCAATACACGAATGCAAAAAACTGTTTGGATAACATTAATAAAAAAATGATATCCTGCGTTCAGAGTACCTATTATCCATTTGAAAGTAACTGAAAGCTCCTTGAGGCTGGCTGGAGGGGAGGGAGGTCTGCATATAAGACCTGGCTCGCCGCCCCGAGAGTCAGAAGCAGTTTTCCAACCGAAAAGGCTCCACCAATCAGTCAACATGAACCCCCTGGTCAGTAAAAAGTTGCAGTGATGTTGTCACTAAAAATTTATAACTCAATTCAGCGAGATAATAAAATATACACAGTGTAAAAATTGAAATCAAAGCAGTGATAAAATATTTTTTTGAGATTTAATTTTCCTTTTTTTTCAAGTACTAATGATTTGTTTAATTTCAGTTCATCGCCACTTTCCTGTGCCTGGGAGCCATGGCTTCCGCCCACGCCATCGTGCCCTATTCTGGACACTATGCTGGTGCCTACCACCATGGAGCTGCCCCTCTGGCTCATGATGGCACCGTCGTGGATACCCCGGAAGTCGCCCACGCCAAGGCCGCCCACTTCGCCGCCCACTCCGCCGCCGCCCATGGAGCACACCATGATGGATATGCCCATGCTGGATATGCCCATGCCGGATATGCTCACGTTGCCGCCCCCGCTTACCATGGAGCTTACCATGGCGCCTACGCCCATGGAGCCGCCCCTCTGGGACATGACGGACGCGTTGTCGACACCGCTGATGTAGCCCACGCCAAGGCTGCCCACTATGCCGCTTACTCCAACGCCGCCCATGAAAACCACGCCCACCATGGAGTCCATGGAGTTCATGGAGGAGTCTACGCTCACGGAGACTATGCTAACCACGGAGCTTACGGTTATGCCCATGGAGCCTATGGCCATGGTGCCTATGGTCATGGTGCTTACGCCCATGGAGCCGCCCCTCTGGGACATGACGGACGCGTCGTTGACACCGCTGATGTCGCCCACGCCAAGGCCGCCCACTATGCCGCCTACTCCAACGCCGCTCATGAGAACCACGCCCACCATGGACATGGATATGGACATCATTATTGATTTCTGACTATAAGATCTCCCTCCCCTGACGAATACCATAACTTACCCCTGTACATGTAAATATAAGTCTCTCCTCTCTCCTACTTGTTCCTTTTTTTTATTTATGAAAAGAAAAATTCTGTTTTAAAGCAATACGAAATAAATCGATAAAAACAAACATTATTTTTTACTTAATACCGATTAGTATATTTTTGTCAGAACTTTTATACCAAATGTAGGATTTTGGAAAATTAAGTCACGCTCAGTCACAATTTTCTTAAATGCTCTTTTCTTTGCGAGTATTTTATGTATACTATCTCAACATTTTATTTTATTTTCGGCACCTTCTTGATTTTCTCTTGAAATTCTCAGGTATAAGAGATATTAAGAGTTTTCATATGCTGTTACTTTAAATAATAAAATTTATAATTTACTATCTTATGTTCAGAAAACAACTACGCTGCCCACAAAATGTTTGGTCTGTCACAAATAAATCAAAAAATTTAAATTGTAATAATTTTACATTAATTGCTATGTTTATAAAATATAAAAATAAATAGAATCTGTAAATTTGGTGTGGCATAAATTTAGCAGGTTAACAAATAGCAGCAAAACTAACAGATTTAAGTTATATTTTTTATTCCGATAATTTTTTCAGCGAATCATTCTCAAATATATTATTCAATATTGATATTCAAAGTTAGTGCAAATCGTTTTTGATTATCTAGATTTAATTATTGAGCACAAAATCAAGCGTTTACATATCATTTAACTACAAAAAATATAATGCCTTTTTTTAAATATTTAATATTGCAAAATGTAAAAAGTCAAGTTAACTGCTTTAATATATAATTAAAATGATATATTGTGTAGTTTCAACTTTTGTATTTTATGACAACAAAATTCATCAACAAATTAGATTGGCATTTTTAAGTATTGTGTGGTTTTCGTAAACAAACGAGAAAATGACAGTGTGTTAGAAAAAGGAGCAATGGTTGTCAAGGATTTTCATAAGACCTATAAGATACATATCTCTGACTAACCGGGGATTCTATAAAATTTCAATAATATACAATGCAAATGAATTTATGTTTGTACAAGAAATTTTAATTGAAATTAAGTTATAAAGCAACGTTCTGTCGTCTCCATTAAGGCACTATTAGTTACGTTAGTTCTTGTGATAAGAGTTTTGACGCATTTATTGTAATAAAAATAAGTTTATACGTCTATATGAAATCGAAAAATAAAACACACATATTACCTTCACGGAACATGATAATAAAATGAGAGCATTGAGTTTTCACTTATGATTCGTATATTCCTCAACTTATATGAAAATTGTAAGTATTCAATATTTTTTATTTTATATTTTTAATTAAAATTTTTTAATGATTTTCCTACCATTTTTATTGTATTGATGACCGGTTTTGCCAACATATAACGAGGGCATATTTTGATGGAAAATAACTCCTATAAATAAAAAAATATGGAAAAATCACATAACTACTTCTATTTAAAATAATATAATTAAAGGTTTCAAAGATTGCATTTGATTGATATTTTCAAACTCAAGCATTTATTTTCCACTGTATTTTTTTATCACAACCGCCTTAGAACCGCTTATATTTTATATAATAATACTCATTTCTAGCAAAAATAGTTCAATATAATTGTAAACCACATATAAAATAAACATCATTTGGAAACAATTAAGGTCATTAAAATACCTTCAATTACCTAACAAAGGCTATCGGCATGAAGATATCAAAACAACTTGGCACTGAAACAATAATTCAATAAATATAGACTCC
This sequence comes from Atopsyche davidsoni, assembly GCA_022113835.1. Lineage (NCBI taxonomy): Eukaryota > Metazoa > Arthropoda > Insecta > Trichoptera > Hydrobiosidae > Atopsyche > Atopsyche davidsoni. Next base: position 751,356 of record JAILWY010000011.1, on the reverse strand, counting down.
GTGCCGTAGAGGAACGCAACAAACAATAATTATTACCACAAAAAAAAAATCCTGAATTAAGTACCTATTACCATTTGAAAGTAACTGAAAGCTCCTTGAGACTGTTTCGGGGGGAGGGAGGCCCTAATATAAAGCCTGGTCGGCCGCCCCGAGAGTCAGAAGCAGTTTTCCAACCGAAAAGGCTCCATCAATCAGTCAACATGAACCCCCTGGTTAGTACGATGTGGTAGAAAATAAGAATATTATATGTGTTAGCAAATAAATTTAAGTGTGAAGTGTACTATGACCGTGAATCCAAAGTGCTACGGAAAGTGAAATGGACTTTTTGCAAGAACAGTTAAAAAAACAAATATTTGTTGTTATACGCGTGTTTTTGATGTACAATGAATTAATGTGATTTTTCTAATAATTTGGTTAAATTTCAGTTCATCGCTACTTTCCTGTGCCTGGGAGCCATGGCTTCCGCCCACGCCATCGTGCCCTACTCCGGACACTATGCTGGTGCCTACCACCATGGAGCCGCCCCCCTGGCTCACGATGGCACCGTCGTGGATACCCCGGAAGTCGCCCACGCCAAGGCCGCCCACTTCGCCGCCCACTCCGTCGCCGCCCATGGAGCTCACCATGACGGATATGCCCATGGTGGATATGCCCATGCCGGATACGCTCACGTTGCCGCCCCCGCCTACCACGGAGCCTACCATGGCGCCTACCACCATGGAGCCGCCCCTCTGGGACATGACGGACGCGTCGTCGACACCGCCGATGTAGCCCACGCCAAGGCCGCCCACTATGCCGCATACTCAAACGCCGCCCATGAGAACCACGCCCACCATGGAGTCCATGGAGTTCATGGAGGAGTCTACGCTCACGGAGACTATGCTAACCACGGAGCTTACGGATATGCCCATGGAGCCTATGGTCATGGTGCCTACGCCCATGGAGCCGCCCCTCTGGGACATGACGGACGCGTCGTTGACACCGCTGATGTTGCCCACGCCAAGGCCGCCCACTATGCCGCCTACTCCAACGCCGCTCATGAGAACCACGCCCACCATGGACATGGATATGGACACCATTATTGATTACTGACCAACAATTATCTATCTCTTTGGTGATGTCTATTACTTTATAGCGATACCTTCTTACTGTAAATATGTATTATTCTCCTTCTTTTATATCATTTTTTTAAATAATATTTATGAAAAAATAATACTTCTGTTTTTAAGCAATACGAAATAAACCGATAAATGACAAAAAATAAGTTTTCATATTATTTATTCACGTTTGACAGTACCCAGAAACAATTTACTGTTCTATAAGAGTAAATTATAATTAATTAATTATTTTTTTGTTTGTGGCTTCTCTATAGAAGCCACAAACAAATCAATACATTTTTTTATGGATCAAAAAACAAACAAAAGTCAGAATTATGCACAAGGCTTATTATGATAATCTTAAGATTATAGGAAAAATATTAATGGTGTAAAAACCAAATGTTTTTTTTTGAATAAGTAATAGCAAAACAAATTTATTTATTAGCAAAGGGTTAAAACACTTTTTAGGGGAATGTACTTTCGCGTGATTTGTTTTCAAGAACCTTCTGAGAAACCAAGGAGATTTGATGTGATGAATCAATTTCATTATCTAATGTTAAGTTTGTGATAATAAAGGATTTACTATCAATCTTCTTTATAGGAATAGAAGGCTGTACGCATAATAGGCATAAAAGCAGAATATTGCATTTAGAAGCAATGTTGGCTTTATTCGATTCAATATATCTACGGAAATTGCATTATCGTATTCCAGGTAAATAAAAATAATATATAACAAAAGATTGTTTATTATAACGATTGCAATTTCTCTAAACCTTAAGATAAATACAAAATAAACAGAATTAATACAATAACAAAAAAATTATTAAAAGACGAGAATCGAACCCTCTTCTTAGTAGACAAAAGCTCGTTAGTTATTTCAATATCACAATGCACGGAAACATATCAAATTAATTATCAAAGGATATTGAACAGTAAAATAAAATAATATCAAACAAAATTATATACAAAAACAAATTTAGATCTATACACATCAACACTCACTATGAGCAATGATTTGATATTTTACATTTCCTTTTAAAATTATTCACACATTTTTTTAGTATGAGTATTTTATTTCAATTCAATTTAACTTACAAAATGAAATATCGAAAAAAATAATTCTTTAATATGTGAATAATCAAAAAATAATAAATAGATGGACTCATGTATCACGAAAATATTTCCACGATTTTTAATAACGTTTTCATATTGGAATCGATTATTATATTTGATGATTTTATGATTATGTGTGAAAAAATATTATGAGAGCTGCAAACATGTTTGTTTGCCATCCAATAAAAAAAATTATTTTTTTCTAAAATAACTGTTTCAGGATGTTCATTATATTATAATAAATTAAACAATGGGTTGATTTTAAAAGTGCCATTTTAATATCTAAAATATATATAAAAGGTTTTGGGAGTATCATTAAATCCTGCATTTATAAACAAACATATTTAAAATAAAATTTAAAGTTTAAAAATATATCAATAAATATAATATTAACACATACTCTTGAAAAAAACTATTATTTGTGACACTTGTGGGTTTTGAAAACTACACCTTCGTAGTTATTGCAGTTCTTTCCAATTAACCAACAGTGGTACCGAAACTGATCCGGATTTTCAATCGTTATATACAGAACGTATCGTATTTTTCCAGAAAAATGTTGTAAGTTATATTTGTTTTTAAGCCAAGAAAATATACATACTAATTTTTGATAACTGTATAAAATAATATATAAATTGACATGGATTAATTGCCCTGCAAATTTAAGAACTATTTTAGAGTTGAACCACAATTAAGTAACGTGCACTTAAGGAAACGTAACGTCTAATACTTTCATATAAAACTATCAGGTTTCATGAACATTTTTTGTCAAAACAGATTTTAAAAAAATCGTTCAACTAACAAGCAATTACAATAAAAAAGTTCCGTACTTTTGAAGTACATATTGCTTATTCGAAAGTAATAAACGTTCCTTGAGGCTGGCTGGGGGGGAGACTGGCCCGCATATAAAGCCTGGCCAGCCGCCCTGAGAGTCAGAAGCAGTTTTCCAACCGAAAAGGCTCCATCAATCAGTCATCATGAACCCCCTGGTCAGTAGCTGCGATAGAATTAGAACATTTAAACCTTCGTTGTTCTGTGGTATTTAATAGAAATAGTGAAGCGGTTTTAATGGTGAAATAAAAATTAAAAAGTGCTACAGTAACTGAATATACAGTTCGTGTTAATTGACAGTAGTTTATTGCGATATACTAATGATTTGTTTAATTTCAGTACATCGCTACTTTCCTGTGCCTGGGAGCCATGGCTTCCGCCCACGCCATCGTGCCCTACTCCGGACACTATGCTGGTGCCTACCACCATGGAGCCGCCCCTCTGGCTCATGATGGTACCGTCGTGGACACCCCCGAGGTCGCCCATGCCAAGGCCGCCCACTTCGCCGCCCACTCAGCCGCCTCCCATGGAGCTCACCATGACGCATGGGCTGTCGCTCCCGTTCACGGATACGCTCACGTCGCCGTCCCCGTCCACCACGAGGTCCAACATGCTGAATACCATGTCCCCGCCCCTCTGGGACATGACGGACGCGTTGTCGATACCGTTGCTGTAGCTCACGCCAAGGCCGCCCACTATGCCGCATACTCCAACGCCGCTCATGAGAACCTCGCCTACAATGGACCCCATGGAGTCCATGGAGGAGTCTACGCTCACGGAGACTATGCTCATCATGGAGCTTACGCTCATGTCGCTGTTCCCATCCACCACGGAGCCGTCCATGTCGCCCACCACGTGCCCGCCCCTCTGGGACATGATGGACGCGTCGTCGATACCGTCGAAGTCGCCCATGCCAAGGCCGCCCACTACGCCGCCTACTCCAACGCCGCCCATGAGAACCACGCCCACCACGGACATGGATATGGACATCACTATTAATTACTCTCCTGGTGATGATTATCTCTAACCTCAATATTTGTAAATACGTGCTCCTTCCTCTGTACTGTTTGACCTAATTATTATTAAATAAATCAAATTATAAAAATACACTGTTTTATTAAACCAATGCATAACCTATAAATAAAGAACTGGAAGGTTAAATCACCTAAAAAATAATTTCTCTAATACATTACAGATAGGTCTAGTTCCATTATTTGCTCGATACCTTTGCCTATTTTTCAAAAAATATCAAATATATACAATATAAAAATAATTAAAAAATGACTTATGATACATTTTCAAATAAATATACATATACTTTATATTGTATATATATTTCATTCGTTGTATAATGACATCCACTAAAAATAATACTATTTCTTATTTTGTGTATTTGTTGAAATATTCGAGTATGAAAGAATAACGTTTGTTGCATAGCAACCAATAAATTTGATTTGAGCACAGACTGTAAACGAATAAATATACCTTTTTTTTAATTTCATTGAATCAACATGTCCCCAAATATATGGCAATATTTATTATAGAATTTATTCATTGTTGTTTGTGAAGTGATTTATGGCGTTTTAATTGACATATGCATTTATATTTTTTGATAAATATATATCATAAATATTTTGTTTATTGACATTTCAAACCAATGTCAAAATTATTAAAAGGCATTTATTATATATTTTTTGCTCGTAAATTATCTTTCAGGTATTACATGAATTAAAAACGAAAAATGAACACCTTTTTATTTAAATGTAGTTTTAAAAATTGTTATAATTAATTAAAAAACATATAATGAAGTATTTGATTTTTTATTTTGACCTTAATTGATCGATGGGTACGAAAAAAATATATGTATCTATTTTTTTTACTATTTATGAACATATTTTTTTTTTATAAAAAAATATTTTAGATTTTTTTTGGAATATTTGTTTAATTTATGCATTCCCGATACAGTGTTGTACATGTTGATTCAATTATAAATTATTAAACCAAAAAGTAATTTTCAAAAGACATAGTCTATTGCTATTTTTATTCTTACATATATTTTATGTTCACTTTATAATTTAAGACGAAATTTTGAAAATTCTTTTTTCGTTAAAACATTTATTTCAGTGAATTAAATCATTTATAAAAATAATCAATTCAAAATTTGGTAGATATTCAATTCACATATAATATGCACATAATCAGAAATCACAATACGCACGCAGTGATACAATTTGCAATCGATTTACTATTGTCCATAATCTCCTTGGTCCACAAGCTTTAAGCATTTTATTAAAATCAAATTAAACTATTCCAAAACACAAAAAAGACTCAACGTCGGATATATAGTATTTAAGAAAAAATTTAAATCTCAGGAAATAATATGTAATTTTAAATACACTTTACGGTAAAATATCACGGACACTCTGATTTAGAATAGACTGTGAAAAAAAGTTTACAAATAAAAAGTAACATGTGTCAAGAATTTGTATAATCCAAGTGAAAGTAACTGAAAGCTCCTTGAGGCTGGTTGGAGGGAGAGGACGAGGTTCGCATATAAAGCTTGGCCAGCCGCCCCAAGAGTCAGAAGCAGTTTTCCAACCGAAAAGGCTCCATCAATCAGTCATCATGAACACCCTGGTCAGTAGCTGCGGTAGAATTATAACATATAAACCTTCGTTGTTCTGTGGTATTCAATAATAATTGTGAAGTAGTTTTGATGGTGAAATAAAAATTAAAAAGTGCTACAGTAACTGAATATACAGTTCGTGTAAATTATCAGTAGTTTATTGCGATATACTAATGATTTGTTTCATTTCAGTTCATCGCTACTTTCCTGTGCCTGGGAGCCATGGCTTCCGCCCACGCCATCGTGCCCTACTCTGGACACTATGCTGGTGCCTACCACCATGGAGCCGCCCCTCTGGCTCATGATGGAACAGTCGTGGATACCCCCGAGGTTGCCCATGCCAAGGCCGCCCACTTCGCCGCCCACTCCGCCGCCTCCCATGGAGCTCACCATGACGCATGGGCTGTAGCTCCCGTTCACGGATACGCTCACGTCGCCGTCCCCGTCCACCACGAGGTCCAACATGCTGAATACCATGTCCCCGCCCCTCTGGGACATGACGGACGCGTCGTCGATACTGTTGCTGTAGCCCACGCCAAGGCCGCCCACTATGCCGCATACTCCAACGCCGCTCATGAGAACCTCGCCTACCACGGAGCCCATGGAGTCCATGGAGGAGTCTACGCTCACGGAGACTATGCTCATCATGGAGCTTACGCTCATGTCGCTGTTCCCATCCACCACGGAGCCGTCCATATCGCCCACCACGTGCCCGCCCCTCTGGGACATGATGGACGCGTCGTCGACACCGTCGAAGTCGCCCACGCCAAGGCCGCCCACTACGCCGCCTACTCCAATGCCGCCCATGAAAACCACGCCCACCACGGACATGGATATGGACATCATTATTGATTTCTCTTCACCAAATACTATTAAATATCTCCTTATACCTCAATACCTGTAAATATTTGTTCCGTTTCTTAATTACTGTTTCCCACTATTATTTATGATCGACGAATTTGTATGTTAAAACTATTCAAAATAAAACCTTTCCAATATATATATTTTCTTTTTATAAAAAAAATCATTTCCCTTTGATGTGGTAGGTTCCCATAATTCTCAAAAATGCACAACAATCCTTTATATATCTGTTGCGTCATACAATGTTGTAAACTTGAATTTTCAATATTATGGCATGACTCGCAAAATAATAGCATATAATAGTTGATATAATTTATTTAATATGTACTGTCCTACAATATAAAAGTGGTCTTAATAATAATAAATTTAACAAAGAAAAAGATAACAGAACATATAATTTTTTTTAAATAATGAGTTAAATTTATAAAATATGTAAAAATAATCGCTTAATATACATGAAAATTAATTATTTAAAATTTTTCTTTTAAAATTAACGGTAAGAATTTTTTCAGGACTTTTTTTGCCAAATCTAATAACTAGAGACTGTAGGCGTTTGTAGCTCGCTTATGTATTAATTAAGCCTTCCAAATCATCACTCAATACCTAGTTCTCTTGACTTAAAGCTATAATATTTTAAAATACTTTTTATATTTTAAATATACTTCCTTGATATATAGAAGTTAATGAAATATTTGTCTGCTAAAATATGAAGAGCAGTTCAATCACTCTAAAGAGAAGTGGTAGCTGTTTCCTTTTTTTAATATAATTATAATACTTTTAGGAAACCAACTGTTTGTTAATCGGTTGGGTATTATAAAGTATTAGATACTTTTGTACTCATATTAAATAAAGGTAATGGGGTCTTAAGATTCTTGAACCACTAAAGATATTAAGAACATTACTGAAAACATAAAATATACAATTTTTTTTTTAAATATAAGATTTAAATTGAAAAAATCTAATAAAATTAGGGAAACGAAATATAAAGCCAAAAAATTTAAATAAATAAAGATGAAACAAATAAAACGACATTTCAATTTTGAAACGTCAAAAAATTACATAACGAAGAAGCGATATCGCTCAGAAACAAAAATGATCGTAATCGTTTCACCATTTGGGTATTAATATTTGCTGTTGCAGTTAATCAGAGAAAAAAACATAATATTTATATTGAACTGTGTTATGATTATTAAGGAGCTACAGCAAAACATAGCATTTGAATTATAAAAGTTGCCACAATACATGAAATGAAAACCTTTACTGTATTGTAATGAAATTAAGCATTTGAAATAATTTTACACATGTGCAAAACACGTGAATCTACGAAAAAAAAACAACTTTATACAGATTTAATTTCAGCAATAAAAATGAGAATTGATTAATGATCTTAAATAAAAAATATCTCAAACTAAGATTTGAGGAAATTATTCATTTAATACTGAAATATATCACCGTTGGGTTCCGCGTACAATCCTTGTAAACGTGGAGCAAAAAAAACTATGTTAGGAATAAATGCATCGCTCGTGTTAAATGCATAATAAGTGAGAGAAAGTGATAAAAGCTCCTTGAGGCTGGCTGGGGGGAGGAAGCGAGGCCCGCATATAAAGCCTGGCCAGCCGCCCTGAGAGCCAGAAGCAGTTTTCCAACCGAAAAGGCTCCATCAATCAGTCACCATGAACCCCCTGGTCAGTAGCTGAAGTAGAATTATAACATTTAAACCTTCCCTGTGCTGTCATATTAAAAAAAAAGGATGTGGTTTAAATGGTGAAATAAAAATCAAAAAGTGCTTCAGTGACAGATGTAAAATAACAGTAGTTTATTGCGATATACTAATGATTTGCTTAATTTCAGTTCATCGCTTCTTTCCTGTGCCTGGGAGCCATGGCTTCCGCCCACGCCATCGTGCCCTACTCCGGACACTATGCTGGTGCCTACCACCATGGAGCCGCCCCTCTGGCTCATGATGGTACCGTTGTGGATACCCCCGAGGTCGCCCACGCCAAGGCCGCTCACTTCGCAGCCCACTCCGCTGCTTCTCATGGAGCTCACCATGACGCATGGGCTGTCGCTCCCGTTCACGGATACGCTCACGTCGCCGTCCCCGTCCACCATGAGGTCCAACATGCTGAATACCATGTCCCCGCCCCTCTGGGACATGACGGACGCGTCGTCGATACCGTTGCTGTAGCTCACGCCAAGGCCGCCCACTATGCCGCATATTCCAACGCCGCTCATGAGAACCTCGCCTTCCATGGAGCCCATGGAGTCCATGGAAGAGTCTACGCTCACGGAGACTATGCTCACCATGGAGCTTACGGATACGCTCATGTTGCCGTCCCTGTGCATCATGAGGTCCAACATGCCGAATACCATGTCCCCGCCCCTCTGGGACATGATGGACGCGTCGTCGACACCGTCGAAGTCGCCCACGCCAAGGCCGCCCACTACGCCGCCTACTCCAACGCCGCCCATGAGAACCACGCCCACCATGGACATGGATATGGTCATCATTATTGATTTCTCATTAATAAATAAAACTTTGACTGTCGGATATTGTAACTCGGTTACATTGCCTCTCTACTTGTAAATACGAAAACTCTTTTACCCCGTACTGTAGATAATGAAATTATGTTTTAAACTTATTATAAATAAAATGTATTTAACAAAATTATTATTATTTCATTTTTAAAGCAGTGAGTATATTTTTTAAATTTTATACAAATATGTTAACTGGTGAATTACAAGAAAAATGCAACAACAAAACTGGCGTTTAAAAAGAAATCTTTTTACTCTTGTCGTGTTTTGTCCGTGCGTTGGTTTTTTTTCTAAGCAATATGGTATTTTTGACGTATAAATTATCAAGTTTATTTACAACACGTTGTGATGGAATATTTTTTATATCAATTCGTTTGTTCGTGTCTTTGGAAAAGTTATCCCACGGACACGAACAAACGATTACAATTGTTGCAGTTGTAAGTGTAGCTGCGCCAACACGACACCAAAATATGAATGATTTAATTCTTATATAATGGGCATCGTGATTATAAGTTATATATATTTTATGTGTTACTTGAACGTTAACTATCCAATGACTTAATAATCATTTGGATAATTAAATTACTTTTGTAGTTTGTTACTTATTATACTCTCTTTAAGGGAACAAAACATCTTTTTAAAAATACTTCTTTTGATAAGCAATGCTCATTTTGAAGTTAATAGGATAACATTAAAAATAATTAATTCCAAAAAAGTTCATGAAAAATAGTTATACCTTTAACAGAAGGTTTTTATTTGTATTTCTTCATACTTAAGCAACAAAAAAACTTGTGGCTGGTCGATTACGATCATGTTTGTGTTTCAGTTTTTCAGTCTTAAAATTTGTCTGATTAAAAGATTCTATTTTCTTATTATATTATAAAATATTTTAAAATGTTCTAACATTTTATTAAAACTGAATGACAAACTTGAAATTGAGACTGTATCGACAAACATGAGTATTTAATATTTAAATTACAAATAAATAAATCACTTATTAAAATTAAAACAAATGTTTTAAAAAACTTTTCAACTCTAAACCATGCTATTTTTAACATAATAACCAATTAATTTTCAATTGTTTACATATTCTAAGTATATATATTTTTTACCTAGTTGACTACGATCATTTAATTTTTATTACTTGGCCTGTATAGAAACACATTTATATATGTGCATAAATTAATGAGATTATGAAAATATTAGAATCTCTCACGTCTCTGATATTAAAAAATAATAATACGCTCAACAAAAAAAGTTTATTCAAAATGTTAAAATGAAGAATGAAGAACAAAAATATGCAAAATAAAAAATATCAATAATTAAACAAATTATGTAAAAACATACTAACGTTTTAAAAATACACTCCGAACCAAGATACACAATAAAAAAAAATATGCCTGACATATTTCCAAAAAGCATGTAAAACTATTGAGAAAAACGTGAAAGAACAAACATGAAAATCTTTTATGGATAATCAAATACCTAGAAGATTACGAAAATCCTTTTAAAAGCTTTTTCTTGAAGAAAACGCTCACAGAATCGTATACTTTATACCATGTGGTTTCTCATATTTATTCGGTAATTAAAATGTATTTCAAAATAAATTAGTAATAAGTCGATATATATTTTATGCATGAAATACAAATACCCAAAGGTACGAATGGACCAGATGAGGAAAAGGTAAAATATCACCATTAAGAAATGGTCCACTCAATGCTAAAAAATATTCAGCTATTAGATTCCGCGTTCACGCCAAAAAGTTCGTAGCTTGAAGTACACACATGTCGGTGAAAGTGATAAAAGCTCCTTGAGGCTGGCTGGGGGGAGGAAGCGAGGCCCGCATATAAAGCCTGGCCGGCCTCCCCAAGAGTCAGAAGCAGTTTTCCAACCGAAAAGGCTCCATCAATCAGTCATCATGAACCCCCTGGTCAGTAGCTGCGATAGAATTAGAACATTTAAACCTTCGTTGTTCTGTGGTTTTTAATAGAAATAGTGAAGCGGTTTTAATGGTGAAATAAAAATTAAAAAGTGCTACAGTAACTGAATATACAGTTCATGTTAATTGACAGTAGTTTATTGCGATATACTAATGATTTGTTTAATTTCAGTACATCGCTACTTTCCTGTGCCTGGGAGCCATGGCTTCCGCCCACGCCATCGTGCCCTACTCCGGACACTATGCTGGTGCCTACCACCATGGAGCCGCCCCTCTGGCTCATGATGGTACCGTCGTGGACACCCCCGAGGTCGCCCACGCCAAGGCCGCCCACTTCGCCGCCCACTCCGCCGCCTCCCATGGAGCTCACCATGACGCATGGGCTGTCGCTCCCGTTCACGGATACGCTCACGTCGCCGTCCCCGCCCACCATGAGGTCCAACATGCTGAATACCACGTGCCCGCCCCTCTGGGACATGACGGACGCGTTGTCGATACCGTTGCTGTAGCTCACGCCAAGGCCGCCCACTATGCCGCATACTCCAACGCCGCTCATGAGAACCTCGCCTACCACGGAGCCCATGGAGTCCATGGAGGAGTTTACGCTCACGGAGACTATGCTCACCATGGAGCTTACGGATACGCTCATGTCGCCACCCCTGTCTACCACGGAGCCGTCCATGTCGCCCACCACGTGCCCGCCCCTCTGGGACATGATGGACGCGTCGTCGACACCGTCGAAGTCGCCCACGCTAAGGCCGCCCACTACGCCGCCTACTCCAACGCCGCTCATGAGAACCACGCCCACCATGGACATGGATATGGACATCATTATTGATTTCTGACAAATGAAAAACCCTTGTGACTGACGGATATTGTAACTCTCCTCCTCAAAATTTTACAAAAATTCTATGCTTCTCTCTGTACTGTTTGTTCCTTTAATAGTTTATAATATTTTACAAATATTTAAAAAATTTTAAAAATAAAAGAACTATTTATTTAAAATTCTTTTTTATTCTTGATGTTAAAATTAATTCGTATATGAACATCTTATTTGTTATTTGATCATTTATACGGCATAAGTAAGGCCGATAATCTGAGTTTCTCATCTACAAAATACCTCTGTCCTGCTTGCGCTTTGGTGTTTTTCTATTTTATTGAATATTCCTTAAATTTAAATAAAAGTAGTGCTGATCATGTTGTCACCATATTCATTTTTTATATAAGAAACAACTACTCTGGCATCTTTTATTTAACACCTTAGTTCAATGCTACATAATGACAGGACTTTGGGAACTGCTAAAAATCTAAAATATGTTAATCATAAAGCAGATTTTACACGTTGCATTATATTCGATATACGACCGATCAGTGGCCAATAAAGTCAACATTTTTAAGAGGTAATACGAAAAAAAAAATTGTATGGAGTATGTAGCTTGCTCATTGGGAAGTGCTTGATTGTGTTTCAGTAAACGTAGGTTATTAAGAATTTCGATAATTCTTTGTTAAGATAATTCTATGCACTAACCGATTAGGGTTAAAAATTCTTTACGGCTGCTTTAATAGTTTAAATTATAAGAAAATAAACTGTGAAGAAAGCTAATTAAGTAAATATGAACTTACGAAAAAAATAAACAAATTAATATTTTGAATTGTATTGAATTAATGGTTTTATACTTGTAACAATTATTCTTTTAATAATTTATTGACATTGAATGATAACTACAAGGACACCCTCTCCTATATATTAATCCTGTTTTATTATCTAAATATCTATAATTTAAACATTAAAGCTTGTAGTCTTGTAAAAAATAGACATCTTTTAAAGTAATTCTATACTATTCGCCTATTTATGAGATATTTACGACATTTGTCTTTCATATTTAAAACTTAAACTTATAACATTAAAAAAATAATTGAAACTGTTAATAAATTTTATATTCGTGCAAAAATCATAAATTTAAAAAAAAAAATTATAGAGTTTTTTTTTTATTTTTGCTGTCGTGTAATATATTTGAGTTGTACTTCTGATTAATTGAAAGTATATACTACAACATCATAATTCTAGGAAATTTATATTTATATGGTTTAAAAATAAAAATATTTTTAAAAATTATATGTATTCTTATACTTTATTAAAATATTTTTTTTTATCCTTTTTGATGTGCCATCGTAAAAACCAAAATCATTAATTATCATTTATGATTAAAGATTCATTATTATTATTGTGGCTTTTTCTAATTATTTGAACAAAAAAAAGATATTAAAGTCAACGATTTTAAATATTGGTCTCGATTACAAACTTTATTAAATAAATAAGCTTTTTTTAAGCAAATTAAAACCTAAAACAACAAGACGTTGGTTTATTTAATAGAAACAATTTGTATAAATAGTATTTGAAAAAACACGAAAAACCTTTTAGCAAATAAAAGTTATAAAGAATTTGGACAGTAAGCTTTGACGGGTAAAACATTAGGAAAAAAAATAATTATAACTAAAGGAAATCGTCCACTCAATCCTTAAAAATAGAGCTAATTAATTCCGCGTTCATGTAAATACATTTCAAAATTACATAGATAGCACACCATTACAAAACAGAAAAAAATATCGCGAGCTTGGAGTACACACATGTCGGTGAAAGTGATAAAAGCTCCTTGAGGCTGGCTGGGGGGAGGAAGCGAGGCCCGCATATAAAGCCTGGCCGGCCTCCCCAAGAGTCAGAAGCAGTTTTCCAACCGAAAAGGCTCCATCAATCAGTCATCATGAACCCCCTGGTTAGTAGCCGCAGTAAAATTATAGCATTAAAAACTTCATTGTTCTGTGGGATTCTATTGAAATCGTGAAGTGTTTTAGATGGTGAAATAAAATTTTAAAAAGTGCTACAGTAACTGAATATACAGTTCATGTTAATTGACAGTAGTTTATTGCGATATACTAATGATTTGTTTAATTTCAGTTCATCGCTACTTTCCTGTGCCTGGGAGCCATGGCTTCCGCCCACGCCATCGTGCCCTACTCCGGACACTATGCTGGTGCCTACCACCATGGAGCCGCCCCTCTGGCTCATGATGGTACCGTCGTGGACACCCCCGAGGTCGCCCACGCCAAGGCCGCCCACTTCGCCGCCCACTCCGCCGCCTCCCATGGAGCTCACCATGACGCATGGGCTGTCGCTCCCGTTCACGGATACGCTCACGTCGCCGTCCCCGTCCACCATGAGGTCCAACATGCTGAATACCATGTCCCCGCCCCTCTGGGACACGACGGACGCGTCGTCGACACCGTTGCTGTAGCTCACGCCAAGGCCGCCCACTATGCCGCATACTCCAACGCCGCTCATGAGAACCTCGCCTTCCATGGAGCCCATGGAGTCCATGGAGGAGTCTACGCTCACGGAGACTATGCTCATCATGGAGCTTACGCTCATGTCGCTGTTCCCATCCACCACGGAGCCGTCCATGTCGCCCACCACGTGCCCGCCCCTCTGGGACATGATGGACGCGTCGTCGATACCGTCGAAGTCGCCCACGCCAAGGCTGCCCACTACACCGCCTACTCCAACGCCGCCCATGAAAACCACGCCCACCATGGACATGGATATGGACATCATTATTGATTTCTGACAAATGAAAAACCCTTGTGACTGACGGATATTGTAACTCTTTCCTCCTCAAATTTTTACCAAAATTCTGTGCTTCTCGCTGTACTGTTTTATCCTTCAATATTTTATAATATTGTACATATACTTAAAATTTATTAAAAATAAAAAAACTATTTATATAAAATTATTTTTTTATTCTTGATGTTAAAATTAATTCGTATATGATCATCTTATTTGTTTTTTGATCATTTATACGGCATATGTAAGGCCGATAATCTGAGTTTCTCATCTACAAAATACCTCTGTCCTGCTTGCGCTTTGGTGTTTTTCTATTTTATTGAATATTCCTTAAATTTAAATAAAAGTAGTGCTTATCAAGTTGTCCCCATATTCATTTTTTATATAAGAAACAACTACTCTGGCATCTTTTATTTAACACCTTAGTTCAATGCTACATAATGACAGGACTTTGGTAACTGATAAAAATCTAAAATAGGTTAATAATAAAGCAGATTTTACACGTTGCATTATAATCGATATCTGATCGATCAGTGGCCAATTGGGTTAAATTTTTTAATAGTTAATACGAAAAATCAATTCACATAGAAGAGTATGTTGCTTGCTCATTGGACAGTGCTCGAATATGTTTCAGCGAACGTAGGTCGTTATGAATTTTGATAATTTATTGCTAGGATAGTACTATGCACTAACCGATTAACTTTCAAGATACTTAACGGTTGCATTTATAGTTCAATTTATGAGAAAGTTAACTGTGACGATAACTTATTAAGTAAATATAAACTAACGAAAAAAATAAACGAAATAATAATTTTATAAAGTTTATAATTATAACAATTATACTTTTATTAATTTTTTGACATTTATCGAAAACTACATGGATACCCTATCCCATATAATAATCCCGTCTTATGATCTAAAAATCTATAATTTGAACATTTATGCTTATACTCTTAATAAAAATAAAAATTGATTGTTATTCAATACAATTTGCCTATTTAAGAGAGATTCACGCCATTCGTCTTTGATATTTAAACGTTGAACTTATTACATTAAAAAAATAATTGAATCTGTTAATAAATATTATAAGCGTGCAAACATCAATAATTAAAAAATAAATTGTTGAAATTTTTTTTTTATTTTTGCTGTTTGTGTAATTTTTTTGAGTTGTTTCGAAATACGAAATTAATTTATTTTATTAATCAGAAGATTAATTGAAAATATATACTACATCACAATTATAGAAAAATTAAATTTACATGGTTTACAAATAAAGAATTTCTAAAAAACGCTTTGTATTTCTTATACTTTATTAAAATATATTTTTATATCCTTTTTGGTGTGCCGTCATAATAACAACAACAATTGATTATCATTTATCTTTAAAGATTCATGATCAACTATCACGGCTTCTTCCAATTATTTGAACAAAAAAGATGAAACAAAACCAAAAAGATTAAAGTGTATAATTTTAAAAATATTGCTGTCGATTACAAATTATATTAAAAAATTGAGCATTTTTTAGAAAATTAAAAGCCAAAATACCAAGACGTTCGTTTATGCAATAGAAACAATTTTTATAAAAAGTATTTGAATAACACGAAAAACCTTTTTGCAAGTACTAGTTATAAGAATTTGGACAGTAAGCATTGACGTGTAAAACATTAGGAAAAAAAATTATTATAACTTAAGAAAATCGTCCACTCAATGCTTAAATATAGTGCTATTTGATTCCGCGTTCATGTCTAATCTAAATACTTTTCAAAATTACGTAGATAGCACACCATTACAAAAAGCAAAAAATATCGCGCGCTTGGAATACACACATGTCGGTGAAAGTGATAAAAGCTCCTTGAGGCTGGCTGGGGGGAGGAAGCGAGGCCCGCATATAAAGCCTGGCCAGCCGCCCTGAGAGTCAGAAGCAGTTTTCCAACAGAAAAGGCTCCATCAATCAGTCATCATGAACCCCCTGGTTAGTAGCCGCAGTAGAATTATAACATTTAAACCTTCGTTGTTCTGTGGTATTTAATAGAAATCGTGAAGAGGTTTCGATGGTGAAATAAAAATCAAAAAGTGCTTCAGTGACAGATGTAAAATAACAGTAGTTTATTGCGATATATTAATGATTTGTTTGATTTCAGTTCATCGCTACTTTCCTGTGCCTGGGAGCCATGGCTTCCGCCCACGCCATCGTGCCCTACTCCGGACACTATGCTGGTGCCTACCACCATGGAGCCGCCCCTCTGGCTCATGATGGTACCGTCGTGGACACCCCCGAGGTCGCCCACGCCAAGGCCGCCCACTTCGCCGCCCACTCCGCCGCCTCCCATGGAGCTCACCATGACGCATGGGCTGTCGCTCCCGTTCACGGATACGCTCACGTTGCCGTCCCTGTGCATCATGAGGTCCAACATGCCGAATACCACGTGCCCGCCCCTCTGGGACATGACGGACGCGTCGTCGACACCGTTGCTGTAGCCCATGCCAAGGCCGCCCACTATGCCGCATACTCCAACGCCGCTCATGAGAACCTCGCCTTCCATGGAGCCCATGGAGTCCATGGAGGAGTCTACGCTCACGGAGACTATGCTCACCATGGAGCTTATGGATACGCTCATGTCGCCACCCCCGTCTACCACGGAGCCGTCCATGTCGCCCACCACGTGCCCGCCCCTCTGGGACATGATGGACGCGTCGTCGACACCGTCGAAGTCGCCCACGCCAAGGCCGCCCACTACGCCGCCTACTCCAACGCCGCCCATGAGAACCACGCCCACCATGGACATGGATATGGACATCATTATTGATTCTTTTATATTAATATCTCCATCCTGACGTGACTTTATACTATCTTCGAATTGATTTCCGTTCAATGTTTTTTTCTTTTAATATTTATTTGAATGTATTATTGATAATATACATTCTTTTAAGTCATGACAAAATAAATTGAAAAAAACAAATGTTATCTTTTTCGTTATCTTCTCAGCGAATTTTTTTTTTCATGTGATATATTCGTTAATTGCGTTTGAAATAACAAATCTGTTACTACTAGGTGACCCACTATATAATTATCCCTATAAAAACCATGATCCCTGATTCAGCAAAAATTTATATTTATTAAGATGGTCGCCGACTTCCTCTAAGGTGGGGTTGAAGAAAAATTACCAAATCATTGGATACATTTTTGCATATTCAAAATATTTATAAAGATCATTTATTGTTTGACTGCTTCCAACCTTTTATTTTTATAAAACAACTATATGTAATTATTTGTTACTTTTATTAAGCTTTGCGTCGACTAAGCAGTATTTTTAAAATGACTATATGTAGTAAAATAGCAGTATTAATTAGACACTTGTTAATTGATTTGAAAAGATGTATTAGAGATAGTATGAAACTCTTCTGAAAAACTTTGTTTGAGACTCCTGAAATGCGTTAAACTAAAAAAGGGTTTTGACACCTTTTTACGTGGTAAATGCCCTTCGTTACACTTATTTACCCATAAGAAATTGAGAGTACATAAGTGCTATAAATTGTAAGCCGTTAATGAGGGTATTGCACAGTAGTCCTAAAGAATGTCGATGTTAAGTGTGAAACAGATAAGATACCTGGATGATATATTGAAAGACTAATGTTCTTCAAACATGTCTGAGTAGAAGATCAACAACGTTAAACATTTCCTTCAGATTCATTTTGTTCAAAAGACCAGGATTATGAAATGTAGCGCAAGGATGATGGAGGTGACACATAATAGATTTAGTTCTAGATAAATGTGGCTAATTACTCAATCAGTTGAGCTTGTTATTTCCAAGCAGAGCAAATTTCGTGCGTTGATTGATTGTGTTTTGTGAAATGATAAATTACGCAGTCGTCATGCTTGCGTTTTAATTTTTAAATGAAAATGTATGGCTTAACCGGAAAGGAAAATATTTGTAACAATCAATAATCATTGTTACAAACATTGATAAATATTTGCAGCAATTTTATTCTTTCACATTTTTGTGAACGAGTAGCCTTGTTATCAAAATCAATTTGTTGAAATTTTACTATTAAAAATTACAATAAAAATATATTATTTTGCAAACATACGAATTGATAAATTTTTGGTTGTCGATATTAAGAAACCTTATTTATTTTAAAAAAAATTCAATTCACTAAAATAATTAAAATTGAATTAACAGTTTTACCATTTCAAAACCTTTTATTAGATTGAAGTGTAAGATATTTCAAATAACAAGTAATCCAATAAATTCTTAATAACCACAATTTATTAAAATAAAAAAGGATCACCCAATTGGAAATGTCATATTCAGACAGCTACTCTAAAAATTTGAAACAATAATATTTTTTTTTATTAACAATAACAATTTTATTTGAAAAATCAATTTGATCGTTAATCTAGCATTGTACGGCTCTCTTATTCCTTAAATAATATATAAAATCAGCTTCCAAGCCATAAGTTTATTATTTAAAGCTGACACAATTTCAATTATACTTGGCCAGAAATTATTTTGAATATTAAACTTTAATTATTCCAATTATTTCTAAATTGCTCTATTTGACTACAATGAACATAAAAAAAACATCAGATAATTGCGTACATAATATAAACATTTAAATGTATACAATCACAGATGTGCAATTATATGAAAATAATATACCAACAGACAAGGAGATTTTTCAAATAATATTATTGAAATATGCATTTTTTAAAACCACCCGGAAATAATTAGAATAAAATAATGATTTCTTATAACAAATATTTAATTTGTTTAAATTAAGAAAATGGCGCCGATTTTGTTAGATTTGCATTATTGTCTCTTTCAGAATTTGAGAAAAAATAAAGAGCGTTCTTTCGTAAATTATAAATAAAATAATAATAAAACCATTTTTTTAACTGAAGTAGAAAATAATTTACTGTATTCAATATATTTGACAAGGTGTACTTGGTGGAATTGTCTTTAAATATTTTTAATAATATACTTTTGTGATTTTTCCACCTCTGGCTAACCTTTTACGTCAGCATTTTTAAACGATATTACAAAATATTTAATGGTTTAAACTTTTCATTGAATAAAACCTTAAAGTAGCTCTTTTTCAAATGTTTGTTTATTCAGCCTATCCTATTAACACAAGCCTGGTAAAACTGAGGGTGATTTTTTCCAATTTATCCCAGTGGATAAATTTATATTTATACATTTACAAAATTACAAATATATATTATTTACAACTTCAAAGAGTTTTGCGGAAAATAAATTAATGTTAAATGTAATAATATATTATGATACATCGCCAGTAAAATAGGTATGACACCTTGAATTATGAAATGCGAAAGAGCTCAATAAATTGGGAACATTGATTTAAATATCGTATAAAAAAGGTATCAGGATGTATGGATAAATAAACACATCATGCCATGTATGCTGCAAATATCGTGATGGAAATCAGTAGCCATTAAGGAAGTCAGCAAATTTAAAATAATAAAAAAATAATAATCACATTAAGAACTATAAAAACCATAGGCACAAGATTCAATCAAATCATTTCTTATAAACATACGTTTTTTATCAAAATTAACAGCCAATAAAATACCGCAAAATTAAAAAAAAAACCATATTGTTTTCGATTTAAAAACGTTACAAGTTTACAAAGGGTATAATTTAAAATTATCAGCGTATTGATTTGACGTGTTTCAAATAAACCAGGTGTATACTTGACGTCAATAAACCTCGTGCAGTGTTCGGAGCACAAAAGAAAGAAATCACTGAAAAAAATCCTGCCTTCACTTCCTATACATAATAGCACACGCAGCGCGTGGAGGATACGCCGAGGCTCTGGCAGGGGGCAGAGGGGTAGGGGGGCAGGAGGCAGGGGGCACCAGGGGGGGGGAGGGCACCAGGGGGGGCAGGAAAGGGGGCAGGAGGGGGGTTGAACTTGGGATATAAAGCCTGGCCGGCCGCCCCAGTATTCATTAGCAGTTTTCTCTCCGAAAAGGCTTCATCAAATATCACCATGAATCCCCTGGTCAGTAATTTATATTATCATTAATTTTATAAAATAATAATTCATGCATACTTTGTGATCAGTGTGTATTGTATTCTGAAAACATAAATTAACGGTTAAATATTTTAAGCTGTTTTTACTATAGTCTTTATTTTAAATTATTAATAAAATATAAGACGTTTTGCTTTTATCTCTTCAACGGTATATTGATTTATCACGTAATTTATTTTAAATGAAATACTTTAGTGATTTTTTCTACATTTCCCAAGCTTACATGGCTGGTGCACTAAGCTTGGAAATGTAGGTTCGAATCCTACAAAAGTCACGATGATATTTTTCTGAGAGTTTCTTTGAAATCATTTTCAATGTGTGAAAAAATGTGCCTAATCATATTAGTAAGTAATATAAGCCTGTATCCAATCCACAAAATAGACATATATTGATAATTTTTATTGGTGACCGGTTTCGCCAACCTTTCACGTTGGCATTATCATTCAATAAATATTAAAATAAAATTGCACTAGTACTCTCTCTCAAAAATATTGATTACTTTCATATGAAATTATAATTATAAAAGCCCCTGGTAATGCGGTAATATTAAATGTGATTAAATATAAAATAAATATCAAACATTTTAATTTTAAAAATTTTGGTTTGTGATAACTAACCAATAAAGTTCAATTTTATTAAGAGTTAACATAAAAACGTTTTTAATAAGTAGTGTGTATTTTTCAAGTCCATTGAGCATCAGAATACTCAATTTTGTTAACATTTTAACAATAATTATTATTATACAAATGGCAATGAGCTTACAATCATTTTTGTCTGTGAGCGTTTTGTCTTTTAATGGCTTGCTTAAGCTAACCAAAAAAATATTATAATTGTGATTTAGACAGTAAAAATTGATTTGATTGTCGATATGTATTCATGTGCGTTTTGATGTATTTCTACTTTAATGCGAGTTTTGTGCAAAGATTGGTTAAAATAAATTAATGTTTAGTAAATAGTAAACCAGTAAATTAAAGTATCGTGAAAATCGTTTTTGAATATTTAATTAAATATTTAAAGAACAGAGTTTGTATATGCAAAGTTAAATCAAACATGGCCATAGCGAAGATAATACATTTGTTGTGTACTATGATTTTAATTATTAATTAAACTGTAATTCTTAATTTTAAATATTGAAAAACGTCAATAATATTGAAAGGAAATGAAAACATCTAAACGAAAATGTTAGTAATAGATTTAGAATATCAACATTCCTCTTTGTCTTAATGACTAGTTGTGATCACAGAGAAATAATGTTACAAAAATAGAGACTTTAAGAGATATTAACGCAAAGTAGACTAGAAACCCGTACGTTACATTCATTTATTTTTATTTTTTTTACGTGTTTTTAGTTCATCGCTACTTTCCTGTGCCTGGGAGCCATGGCTTCCGCCCACGCCATCGTGCCCTATTCTGGACACTATGCTGGTGCCTACCACCATGGAGCCGCCCCCCTGGCTCATGATGGAACAGTCGTGGACACCCCGGAAGTCGCGCACGCCAAGGCCGCCCACTTCGCCGCCCACTCCGTCGCCGCTCATGGAGCTCACCATGACGGATACGCCCACGCCGGATATGCCCATGCTGGATACGCTCATGCTGGATATGCTCACGTTGCCGCCCCCGCCTACCACGGAGCCTACCATGGCGCCTACCACCATGGAGCCGCCCCTCTGGGACATGACGGACGCGTCGTCGACACCGCCGATGTAGCCCACGCCAAGGCCGCCCACTACGCCGCCTACTCCAATGCCGCCCATGAGAACCACGCTCACCACGGAGGAGTCTACGCTCACCACGGAGCTCATGGAGCTTATGCTGCCCCCGTCTACGGATACGCCCATGGCGCTTACGCCCATGGTGCCTACGCTCATGGAGCCGCCCCTCTTGCTCATGATGGACGCGTTGTGGATACCCCCGAGGTTGCCCACGCTAAGGCTGCTCACTACGCTGCCCACTCTGCTGCCGCCCATGGTGCCTATGGACATCATTATTAAATCCTACCTTCCAAGACCTCACCTGGCTATGAAACCTGCCCCTGTACATACTACTCCGTACTGCTGCCTCACCCCACGACGACTGCGCTCGAGTTATTTATATTAAACAACAATACCGCAATTAAAGCAATACGAAATAAATCAATTTTATTGTAAACCTATTTTTTATTTTCCTCATTATGTTTAATTTATCAGTATTTCTGAAGTTTTAATTCAAAATATTCCATATCTATCGCAAATGTGACGAGGCAAATAACTATGAGATTACTCTTATTTGTGTATTTTCGTTTTCAAAGTCGGATAATCACCTTGAAAAGCAAATTCACCCAGGACAAGATATGAATTCGACTAGTGTTGAATCGTACATTCATTTTTGTTACATTAAAATAACTGAATCAAGATTTTTAATCTCCTTATCGAAAATTAACAAACACGCATGCTTCTGACAAGGTTCTGAAATGATTTTTATTCTTGAGTGTTGAGCTATTTTAGACCGTAAGCGTAAATCTCCGTGCTGAAGAATCCCTGAAGATATGCATATATCTTCATATGAAGATATGAAGATATCAGCACAAAACCAAAACGTCGAAGGACTGAAAACTCCAAACAGTTCAACACTCAAGAAACCAAATAGTCAAATAACGACCGTTGCCAAAACTTTTGAAACTATATACAGGGTATTGAATTTAAATAAAAAAGGTTCAACGGTTTTCATACGATTAAATTTAAAAATAGTTTAATAAAACCTTCTTTAACGAAAGTTCTTCGTAATGTTCTGATAAAAAAATTATTGTTTATTTTGTTTTGAACAAAAGAAATGTAATTGAATTTATTTATACTGTCAAAAAAATTCACATAACCTTAAGTCTTCTTTATCTTCTAAAAGTATATTTTGGAGAGCTTATATTTTAAAACAATTATTATTAAATAAGAAATTGATAAGGTTTCGCTAGGTTTGCTTGTGGTTTATAAACCTCTCTCTGTTTTATAAAATTATCATAACGAGAAATTCAAATCACCAAAAATAATTAACTGTCTCTTTTCTAAACAATTTCTTTTAAATTAATTTGTACGCTTACAAGATTTAGCCGCATCTATTATGCCCTGTGGTCCTGTAATTTATTTAAGATAATAATCAATTTATACAAGTATGTAACCTTTCTACCTAATATGACTTGCTGGGAGGTTTGAGGTTGAAATAAATGACTGAGTGAGATACATAACCAATGTCACTATCTAACAGTACATCAGAGGTCAGGATTGTCGGGGAAGCCGGCCTAACCTTGCGAACCAAAACGAAATTCTCCGAATGGCAAGGTGTCGAAATCGATTCATACTTTTTGATATGCAGTCTTTTTATACTTCCTCTTTTGAAATATATTATATAGCTCATGAAAAAAAAATAAGATTTATAAGCTACATTAACTATTTATGACATAAAGTACTCTATAGAATTTTATTGTTATAAAAAAATGATGAATTATTTAATGCGTCATTTTTTTAATACAAAGACGTTGCAGAATATAAATTTCAAAAATTATTTATCTCGCCCAAAGATGTCACTTTATTAAACTGTCAAATCATTATTTGTTTATAAATAATTAGCATATCCGGTATTTTCACAGTCCTATTTTGTAGGAGTGAATGCCCGCAGGTATTATTTAATCAAAAGAGTATTATATTTGGCTCAGTAAAAAGTATTGTTACTGTGTTTGTGTGTTGAATATTCATTTTAACTAGCAGAAAACAATTAAAATTAAGTAAATCTTCGAAAAATTGTTTATTAAAATAATACTAATTTTTTGGTTAAATAATACTGTTGTTTAAAAAAAATAATTGTTTTCAGATATTTATTTGTGCTTTTATAGAAATATTTTGTGAGTTTCAGCAATGATTATTGTAGTGGAAAAAACTTTTAATATATCTTTTACAGAAAAAAATATTATAATAGAATTTCATTAAGTGCTTTCTGCGAAAAAAGGCTCTCATTAAAATTAATGAATTTGGATTTGTTTTCTCTGAAAGAGAATAAACCTTGATTTTTTTGTGACAAGTAGGATTTGAACTCACATCTTCACGGTTTTAACGGACCGGGGTTTTATTAAAATTGATAAGCTACAGTAGCTCATGTAGATAGCTCCAAAACAGCTTTTGATAACTGGATAAATCCCACATGTATAGCTAAAATAATTATCTGTTGATAATTATTTACATCGTTTAATACGTTAACCGATCACATTAATACTTTTTGCTAACACAATAGATCTATATGAATAAATAAACGTGACTTAAATAAATAATTAATAATAATTGGATATTCATATTTATTTATACAAAAACATTCATATTTTGTGCTTTACTTGTTAACAATTATTTTTCATTCTTTGGAACGAGGTTGCTGCGCTTCTCTTCCTGTATATAAGAACGTCAATTAATTTGATAATAAACACTCAACAAATAACTTTTAAATAAATGTTAAAATATACGGGCGTTACAATATTATTACCAATTAACGAAATTAATTTATGATTTTACAATATTACCTGCACATCGTTGCCATGTGAAATTTGAAGGTCAAATAATATACTTTGATGAATTTCAAGCCTAGAGATTGATTACGAGTCTAAAAAAAACTCCTCAATTTTTTCAATAGTATAGTTATTTTTATTATTTTTGTTTGATGTTCTATATTTTTCGTCTAATAGTTCTATTTGCAGTTAAAGTGATTTGAAATATATTATTCAATAAATTTCAATATATATTAAACATTTCCTATCGAATTTCATAATATTATTCAAAAACATGAACACCTTCAGAAAGCAAACTTTAAACACATAATCTAGGATTATTTGCAATTCGTTATTATTTAACAGAAAGAAGAAAAAATAAAATATAAAAAATTACATAAAGTATGAGACCAAAATAATAAAAAATGTCTTATTTTTTATTATGACTGCTAATTTTTAATTATATTTTTATTGTATTACATTGACACTATATTTCTCATAAGCAAGTACAAGTGTTCATATGATCACGACTAATCCATTAAAGTAAGCCTAATTAAAAAAAAAAATTATAATCTGACTTTAAAAAAAATCACTTAAGCCGAACCTGTTTGTAGATACAAAAAAATATATGGCGAGAAAAAAATATTCGGCCTAATCTTGTGTCTACTTATGTACAATACTAAATGCTATAGTATCTGGTGGTTAAAAAGAAACTAAATACCTTAATAATTATTAATTTTGAATAAAATATTCATAAGATCATTGATTGAATGAAAATATTGAAAAATTGAAAGTAATTCTTTTATTATAGTAATTTGTATAAAATATGTGTAAAATAATTTTTTTTTTTTGGATTTTAGTGCAATGTTTATAAATGCCTAGCTACTTAAACTCACGGTTTGGGAAAATATTTTTTTTTAAATTTAGATGTTTATTAAGCATAAATTAAGGTTTAAGTCATAACGAAACTAAAAAAAAATGATTTTGTATGCGGAAAAACTCTAAAGAACAAAGCATCAATATTAACAAAGAAAATTTTATAACTACGTGTGATTATACAACTTTTCAAAATAAATCAAATAAAACTATTAACATTTGCTAACATTAAATCATGTCTGTTGTGATGGAGTCTAATGGACAATCTAAAAGTGTTATACATATTTATATTTTTTTATTCAATAAAAGTTTGGCTAATTCCAAACAGTGAACTTGCTTTGCGCTAGCCTGTAGTATAAAAAAATAACCATAACAAAATTCCATGTGCCAAATAATCTACAGTAGATAAATAGTGTAATAAACAGGAAAAGCTTCCACCCCCCTCTCCCCTCGCACGCAATATAAAGCCTTGCTGGGAGCTTGAACCGCCATACGCAGTTTTCGCATCGAAAAGGCAAAATCAACTCTCTCATCATGAACGCACTGGTCAGTAGTCCATGTTATTTTGATGTGTTTTTAATTTAAATGTAAATGTGATCGTAGGTTATTGCAGCCATTTAATTTCAGCAAGATTTCTTGAACGTTCTACTGTGGGTAAATTTTGTTAAAGACAATCTATATATTTATCCCAGAAGATGTATCAACTCCAAGGAATCTCAATCACATATATTGTCTTAAATTTTATGTTTTGATCGAATTGTGTGCATTGATTTTGTCTCTTATAGCTTCATATTGCCACGTTTAATGGGTTGACTATTAATATATTTTTTAATGCTTTAGTTTGTCGCCGCTTTCCTGTGCCTGGGAGCCATGGCCAACGCCCATGCTATCGTGCCCTACTCTGGACACTATGCTGGCGCCTACCACCATGGAGCCTACCACCATGGAGGTGCCCCCATCGGTCATGATGGACGCGTCGTGGACACCCCTGAGGTTGCCCATGCCAAGGCCGCCCACTTCGCCGCCCATGTCAACGCCGCCCATGAGACCCACGCCCACCATGGAGTCTACGCCGTCGCTCCCGCCCACCACGTGTACGGAGCCGCCCACGTGTACGCCGCCCCTCACGTCTACGCTCACGGAGTCCACCATGGAGTTTACCACCATGGAGCCGCCCCTCTGGGACATGATGGACGCGTCGTCGATACCGTCGAGGTTGCCCACGCCAAGGCCGCCCACTACGCCGCCTACTCCAACGCCGCCCACGAGAACCACGCCCACCATGGAGTCTATGCCCATGGAGTAGTCCCCGCCTACCATGGAGCTTACTACGGAGCCCACCATGGTCTCTACCATCATTATTGAAGACACCTGACTCACCTAGCTTTTCCATGACTTATCTGCTCTGTACATACACATGTAAAACTTACCTCATTTATACCTTAAATATTTCACTCAAAAGTATCATTTGTAACAAAAAAGGATAAATAAAAATATATTGATTACTAAAAAAAACTATTTGATTTGTCTATCCGTTTCGATTTTATAAAAACTCCTCACTGATGGTGGTATGGCTCACCAAATATAATTTAAAAATTGAAATATATTAGCCTTTAAAAAAATCTTAAGATTGAAAAAACCCACATGGCTATATTTACTCACTAAAAACCATATTTCTTTTGAAATGTTAAGAATCGATATTTATAGTAATCGCAAGGAATACCCGATTAATGAGAAATATAAAACTCCTAGATTTTAAAAAATTACTTCTGACAATCATTTCCCCTCTAAAGCTTGGTCATTTGTTTATTACTTAATAGTTTGCGAAATCTATCTTTGCTTAAAGATGCCATTCAAAAATTGGTGAAACTAGTTGCTGATTTAAAAAAAATATATATTATGTAAATTCTTTGAAATGAGTGAATAGAAAATAAAATACGGTAATAGTCACTAATATTCTGTAATTAAATTATCAGTGGTGTAATGGGTATGTTTGGTATAAAAAAGTTACAAAATAATATAATAATTTTGTAAACTGCCCGAATTCTAAATAAGTCTTTGATCATTAGAAGCGTTTAAAAATAATATTTATCGCTATCTCCTAGTCATTTTGCTATTTTTCATTGATAGTTTACTTTTGTAATTCGAAGGAAGACTATATTCAAACAATAAATAGTTGTTGTTCTATGTTTTATTTCATCATACGAAATCTCATTTTATGTTAAATCAATAAAAAAATAATTATTATTAGAAAATATTTTTTTATTTATAATTGTGATTCGGATTTGTTGTAAGGAAAATGATTCCTAATTTTACCGACGAGAATAATTCATAAAATAGTTTTTATGTCACATATAGGAATCGAACCAGCTAGCCACAACGGTTAAGCATTTGGATTGAACGATTTCAATTCTCACTAGTTAAACAAAAAAACGACTATTCCCGTCGTTTTTTGACCTCTAAATCAATTTAGAAATAAAATTAATATTTATAAATTAAATTTTTTTTTTTTTTGTAAAGATGTATTTCGAATTCTTCTCATCATACTTAAGAATAAGAAAAAATGTGAAGATGGGATGTTTAAGTATTGAAAAGCAATGGTATATATAGTAGGTTAAAGGTTTTTTATTGGTTCGTTTTAGTATTCATTATTCAATAATGATGGTAGGCACCATGGTGGGCTCCGTAGTAAGCTCCATGGTAGGCGGGGACGACAGCTCCGTACACTCCATGGGCGTGCACTCCATGGGCGAGCACTCCATGGGCGTACACTCCATGGTGGGCGTGGTTCTCGTGGGCGGCGTTGGAGTAGGCGGCGTAGTGGGCGGCCTTGGCGTGGGCTACATCAGCAGTGTCAACGACGCGTCCATCATGTCCCAGAGGGGCGGCTCCATGGTGGTAGACTCCGTGGTGGACTCCGTGAGAGTACACATGGGGAGCGTACACGTGGGCGGCTCCGTACACGTGGTGGGCGGGAGCGACGGCGTAGACTCCATGGTGGGCGTGGTTCTCATGGGCGGCATTGGAGTAAGCGGCATAGTGAGCAGCCTTGGCATGGGCGACTTCATGGGTGTCCACGACGCGTCCATCATGACCGAGGGGGGCTCCTCCATGGTGGTAGACTCCGTGGTTGTAAGCGCCAGCATAGTGTCCGTGGTAGGGCACTACGGCATGGGCGGAAGCCATGGCTCCCAGGCACAGGAAGGCGGCGACAAACTAAAAACAAATCATACAATTAACACCATCCATAGCGTATATCAAACATTATCACATATAGTTTTTAAGATCTCATCGCTCTCACTAAAGCGAACTCCAGCTGGAGCACTCACCAGGGCGTTCATGTTGGTTGTTGTTGGAGCTTTGGTCAGAAAACTTCTTCTGCCTGTTGGGGCGGCCGACATGGTTTTATATTGCAAAATCAGAGGGTGGCTAGAGAGGGGGACACTTCCTCATATTCACTTGTTTACTCCATTCAGTTACGCACATTTCATAAACACAGTGTTCAAGGATGTTGTTGTGTTATTGAATGCTTTTTTTTCAGTAGCAGAGCGCTTATCGGTGGATTGTTTAATAACAAACCTCGAACTTTTTTTAGTGTTATTACATTTGAACGACACTATCTCATAATTCTCTGTGAGTTAGAAATGGCGGATACTGTTTTCAGATTACTGGTGATTTGATGTAATATAATTCATCCATTGGTCAATACTGTGACAGCTTAATTTTGCAATTGAATGTCGTAGCTTTCCACAGAATAAAATAAAAAAATAAATATACATTTCAAAAATTTAATTAAATTTTTTATTTTTTTAAAGGTATTAATTAATACTTAGTGTTGAATGAAAAATAAAATTATATTCACTCACAATTTGCGATCATCAAATGATATACTTTTTTAAAAAATTTTAATCAGTTATATACTATATTTAAAAATCAAAAAAAGCTCGGCATTACAAAGTCATCACTAAACGGTGAAATATATTTTTTTTGTTAAAAATAAATAGTGTTTAGGTGGTTACTGATAACATCAATTTATATTGTCCAAACTTATGTTTATAATCTGTTAAATGTACAACATTCATTAAAATGAATGATTATGTTGTTTATATTTTTTTTCGAGTGATAAAATATTTATAATCTGTGTTTATTTTTTATGAAATATTTTTAGTATATTTATTTCAATTATATATATTTTATTAAGAAATTTTAATACATTTATTATATTTATATATATACACGAGTATATATATATTAATTTTATTAGAAATAAAACAAAAATGATATATTTTCAATAAATAAAATAAAATACACGTTGTTAAAATCATTACTTAAATTTACGCTTATAATATAAATTTAATAACTATATTTATGTTTTCTGAAGATAAAATTATTATCAGAACCATGTGGTGTTTTATGTTTGACAGCAGTTTGTTCATTTGAAAACCACAAAAAATTACCCCACATTTTTTAGGCCTGCATAAAATTCAAGCACACTGGTTATATTATTTTCAGTTACCAATAATAGTCCTTAATTAAACCTTATTGTTATAAAGCGCATATTACTTTAAATATATTTCAAAAATCATATGTTTTTATATATCCTGTTTTGCATCCTTATTATAATAAAAAAATAAGCAAAGTATGTAATAAAAACATTGGATTATTTATTTTAAATATAAATATATATATATATATATAATGAAACGTGAAAAACTCCTCGAACAAATTTTTTATATATCCACAAATAAAGTACTTCGTGCTTTAGCAAACTTTCGACCACCGTCGCTCTGTAAGCTAGCAAATATTTAAATGACTATATACAAGTGTGTTACTTACTAAAATATATTGGATTTTAAAGAAAAAGGTCTAGAAATATTGACAAATTTAAGATAAATACTTAAAAATACATTTACAACTCGATTGATCTATATGTGAAAAAAAAACATGCGGATTGATACTTAAAAATAGAATTGCTATTAAAAAAAGATGTTTGTTGATTTTTGGCGATTTATTTCGAATTGCTTTCAATACAGTATTTTGTACAAACATAATAAAATATAAAACATGAGATAAGAAGTCTAAAAAATAATGGTTTTGTAATATATAATGGGAAAGGCAGGGTCAGAGGTAGGGGCCGGCTGGGGTCAAGTCACGTCTTCAATAATGATGGTAGAGACCATGGTGGGCTCCGTAGTAAGCTCCGTGGTAGGCGGGGACTACTCCATGGGCATAGACTCCATGGTGGGCGTGGTTTTCATGGGCGGCGTTGGAGTAGGCGGCGTAGTGGGCGGCCTTGGCGTGGGCGACTTCGACGGTGTCGACGACGCGTCCATCATGTCCCAGAGGGGCGGCTCCATGGTGGTAGACTCCATGGTGGACTCCGTGAGCGTAAACGTGAGGGGCGGCGTACACGTGGGCGGCTCCATACACGTGGTGGGCGGGAGCGACGGCGTAGACTCCATGATGGGCGTGGGTTTCATGGGCGGCGTTGACGTGGGCGGCGAAGTGGGCGGCCTTGGCATGGGCTACCTCAGGGGTGTCCACGACGCGTCCATCGTGACCGATGGGGGCACCTCCATGGTAGTAAGCTCCATGGTGGTAGGCGCCAGCATAGTGTCCATGGTAAGGCACTACGGCATGGGCGGAAGCCATAGCTCCCAGGCACAAGAAGGCGGCGACAAACTATAATAATACACGAAGATCAGTAAAACCCATGCTCCCCACTCTAACACACAAGAAAATATAGAACTTTCAAATATACATAAAAACATATCTACATTTAATCTCAAGCTTTTTTAATTTCTATATATGATGTATACTATAATATTTGGAAATATTTAAAATATATCATATAACACTACAATTTAAAATAATATTCACTGTAAATATTGATAAAAATTAGCACTCTTCAGAATTATCGAGTTTCTGAACTAACCAGGGCGTTCATGACTGCTGAGGTGATTCTGCCTTTTCGAGGAGAAAACTGCGTCTGGCCTTTGGGGAGGCCGGAGAGGCTTTATATGCGTGCGAGGGATGGAGGGGGAGTACTTCCTTATCTACAGGCGATAATTACTTCACATTCATCGTACGCACTTTTGGCATATTTTTACAGTGCTCAGTCTAAATATGTCTGATCGCTAATATATCACACTTATCATTTTTTATTGGCTGAATATTTATTGGTGTTTTTTTAAACCGGTTTTTTTGTTATCTGATAATGATTCGTTTGTCTTACTAATATTCTGTTAATGCTACTAAACAATATCCCATTTAAATTTATATTGTAATAATTTTAAATATGAATACGAGAAAGATGCTAAGATTTTTGGTTCACTTATATATATATATTTTTTTTTTTTTCAGTTAGATGGTCGCCAACCTTTTCTGAGGAGAAGCGCTTGAAGAAGTAGATTACACAATTAATAGCTCAGTTTGATAATGCCATAGTTGGCAAAACCGGTCACCAAGAAAAATTAACATGTGAAATGTTAATTTATTATATTTAAAATATTAATTAATAGTTTGATAAAATAATATATATTATTTAATTGTTTAAGGTTTTCAATGTATATTTGTATGCTTATGGATTTTTGTAACAACATATGTTATAATTAATTTGTATTATTCCATATTTAACTATCTTTTGACCATTAATCATGTTAAATGCGCACTCTTTGTGAATATGTCTTCTTTAACTCTGGTAAAAAATAAAATAATAATTTACATACCATAGTTAACTAGAAATAATATTTTCGTCGGTTTTTTACATTTTTAATATATTAAAAAATAAAATATATATATTTTTTAATTATTTTGTGAATAATTTGTCTGTTTTTATTGTGGTCAGAAAATTGAAATTTTATACACATAATTAATTTGAAAAAATATTTTGTGAGTTTTTTACATGTAGGCGTTGAATCATTGAATTAATTAATATAAATATTACTAATGAATAAAGAAACGATAAAAAGTATTTAAGCATATATATGAAAAAAAATTCCGCTCGGATATTTTGAATGAACGGATATGTTATCAGTGCTGAAAAACGATTTTTTTTGCTAATTTAATACTAATCACTACTAGAAACTCGAAGAAAAATATTTTTCTGAGAGTTTGTTTAATCATCTTCAACGTGTGAAATAATGTGCCTAATCGTATAAGTAATAATATAAACCTGTATAGATAATAAATACGCACTTGATTGACGTTCAATCCACAAAATAGAAATACATAATAATAATCAGATTATGTCATGTAAATAGTGAGTTTTTTTTCCGATTTGTATCGTTTGTGATATGATTATATCTGGCACAAATAATCACCACGAGGTTAGGTTAGGTTAATGTTGTTATGTACTTAATGTACACACTGTTAATAAAAACTATATTTTTGGGTGCTCCTTGCAAAAACGTTGAATAATCAATCAAGAATTTTTAGTTTGTGCACGGCTGATTGACAGTAGAACTAAACGTTTGTCACAAACGATTTCGATTTTCAAGATAAATAACACGACCTTTTTTAAATAAAATATTAGCTTTTAAAAACAAGCAACCGATTTGTTAAATTATCAAGAAACGTCGTGTCAAGTCCGAACATTCGTCGAGGCCGGTGCGACAGTGCCCGTGAGTTTACATTAAAAATTATTCCGCTAATTCCATTTCCTCAATAATGAAATGCTAAAAATGCAGCCATTTATTAAGAACACACCCATATTTAATGACTTCAAAGCTGTAATAATTTATAGACTTCAGTAATACATCCTTGTGCTTCGTTACGACATTGCAGTTCCACTATAGAATACTTGTGTCACTTTTACAAGAAAATGATATTATTTACGTAACTAGACTAACACCGCCATGACTTAAATGAATTTATTATAATGAATAAACTTTTCGATTGCCGTAGTATACCTTTAATGCGAAAAACCCATTAACATTCCTCATAGTTCTATCGTGTCCTCGTTGGATCTTTTTGAAATCGATCCAATAGATTTTTCTAGTCAAAACAGGGCACTACTTCATTGCAAGTGCTCTTGTAGAATCGTAAAAATGACTATAATCTGCTGCAGTATAATAATAAGAATGTTTAATGACTTCATTATGCCCTCTTGCAAATTTGCAGATGTTAGAAAGGTTTGAAGAGATATTACGATATCGGTGTGGCATAACTACCCGATCAATCGTAAGACATATTACGTATAGTGTCAAAAGTCATAGAAACCATATCTAGTTTGTTGCTTGAAGACTGACACTAGAATATTTATACTAGAAATACCTAGTGTATAAGTACCTATATCTATACCTAGTAAAATATAAGAAAATAAATAAGAAAAATCGTCTACAATAATATTTTGTAGATGAATATAGTTTCCAATAAAATAGCGGCTCAACACACTTCATGCTTTGGAATGTAGTAAATACTACATTC
Source organism: Atopsyche davidsoni (assembly GCA_022113835.1). Lineage (NCBI taxonomy): Eukaryota > Metazoa > Arthropoda > Insecta > Trichoptera > Hydrobiosidae > Atopsyche > Atopsyche davidsoni. The sequence goes on along the minus strand of JAILWY010000011.1, from coordinate 716,880 downwards.
GTTAAATATCTGTTCGTTCTACATTAAAAATAGTTTATTTAATCAAATGATATATTTTTTTAAATATAATATGAATTTTTTTGAATTCCGCTGTATTTTTTCACACAAAAAAACTAGATTTATATCACAAAAAAACAACGTAATGCTAAACTGAATAAACAATAACATGTTTTTTTCCTATATTTTATTGAATAAATTATGTAACGTTTTTTGTTTTTTTGCAAGCGTTTTCTAAAATTTCGATTTTAGTTAACATCGCCCTTAAAAGACGACTGTCTTTTATGTTTAAAAATATTGCTGGTTATATTTATTTGTAACAACAATTAAGTTTGTTATTTGCAGTGCCGGTAACATTATAAGACCACAGTTTATTGTCTGCCTCGTAAATCTTAAACACTTACATATTCAAGTATCCATTGATTTATCTCTTTCTTTTTTTACTGTCAGGCCTAATTTTTCAGCAAAGAAACAGTAATTATTCAAATTACTTAAATTCCAATATAATTAAGTTTTTTACGTTTGACGCTTATAGCAAAACCGGTTTTCAAGCACAGATTCTTGAATTATTTTCTAAATCTAGCGTTCGCTATTAAACATTCAACTCGTATCATTATTACGAATAGAAAAAACGACCACACCCATGACCGGTGGTCGGTACGCGAGTGTTATATTGAGATCTGATACCACCTGCTACGGTATTGATTAGTTGTTTATCATTTATCATTTCATTATATTTATTATAATATCATGTTTCACTTTTAAAGTTATAGTTATGTTGTTATTCACTACCAGGATAGAGCAGTTCATTAAAAACAATTGATTATATTATACATGTACATAAAATAACAATAGATTTTTCAAGTGCAGAAAAAACTTCAAAACTAAGATATTCACATCCACTCTCTAAAAAAGATTTTATTTATATATAAATAAATAAAGAGGCTTAAAATTTTAGTGAGATGAGCTAAATGAGTACCCACTTCAGATTGTAGTTTATAGCAAATTGAGAACTGAAATATTATGGACGATATTAACTGGAGAATTGCAGAACTAAGAGCGCAAGAGAGTAAAATCCGCCATGGGTTATGATGTAGTGTTAATTAAGTCTTCTGTCTTTTAGACGAGATAAACTAGAGGATGATAGCTATAAATTTAGAAGAATCTTTTGAGAATATTTAATGGGCAAAGATGACGAATTTGTGGAAAACAAATAATTTCAAATCATTTAGCTATTATTAAGTGTTTTGTAAAAAAACAGTATTCTTCTTTTTATCGTTATTTTACTATTTCTACTTTCGTGGCAAGTATTAAGGTCCCAATGAAAATATTATTCAGCGAGTTAACGAACGGATTAAACATTAACAAATGGTTAAGAATTTCACTGAATAATATCCTTGATATGAACACGAAATGAAATAAACAACCTGTAAACATAAGGAAGTACTCCCCCTCCGCCCCTCGCACGCATATAAAGCCTCTCCGGCCACCCAAAAGGCCAGACGCAGTTTTCCTATCGAAAAGGCAGAATCACCTCAGCAGTCATGAACGCTCTGGTGAGTCAAATCACTGAACCTCAGAAAGTGTTTTATTTCATACATATTATACATCTAAAATATTTGTTAATAGCTTTGATTTCTTTTATTAAATTTTTTTTTTTTCAAAAGGCATAAATTAAAGACGTATGAATGTGTATGAATAGTGTATGGATGTTTTTATGCATATTTGATGATTTGGGATTTTCATGTGTATTGGAACGGAGAGTGTGGCTTGTACTGATTTTCGTGTATTATTATAGTTTGTCGCCGCCTTCTTGTGCCTGGGAGCCATGGCCAACGCCCATGCTATCGTGCCCTACTCTGGACACTATGCTGGCGCCTACCACCATGGAGCTTACTACCATGGAGGTGCCCCCATCGGTCACGATGGACGCGTCGTGGACACCCCTGAGGTAGCCCATGCCAAGGCCGCCCACTTCGCCGCCCATGTCAACGCCGCCCATGAGACCCACGCCCACCATGGAGTCTACGCCGTCGCTCCCGCCCACCACGTGTATGGAGCCGCCCACGTGTACGCCGCCCCTCACGTTTACGCTCATGGACTCCACCATGGAGTTTACCACCATGGAGCCGCCCCTCTGGGACATGATGGACGCGTCGTCGACACCGTCGAGGTCGCCCACGCCAAGGCCGCCCACTACGCCGCCTACTCCAACGCCGCCCATGAAAACCACGCCCACCATGGAGTCTATGCCCATGGAGTAGTCCCCGCCTACCACGGAGCTTACTACGGAGCCCACCATGGTCTCTACCATCATTATTGAAGACCAAACAACTAACCCGCCTCGCCCCTGTTTATGACCTTATGTGCTCTTGTATATATATATATAATAAAAAATCGTTACTATTTAGTTTTACAGCTCAAATTCGATACTGTTTATAACTACAACACACTGTGATGAAAGCAATACGAAATAAATCAATTTAAAAAAACACATCTTTTACTTACATAATTAATATAACTACCTTTGACATTTTTTTTTAAAACGTGATCATTCCACGTGAATATTATAAAATTTTGTAAAATTCAATATTATTTCAATTTTTCTATATAATCTTTTACAACTAATTGTAGTGTACGCGGGATTTCACTTAAAATATTGAAAACCTATTATTTCATTGTTAAAATATTGACATATTAAAGTTAAATTGAAAATGTTTAATTTTTGCATAAACTAAAGAATTATATTGCTCCATTTAATTTTTTGATTCTCTAATAGTGTCAATTTAATGTCTCTTTGGTTAAAAATACCTAACCATCATCAAAAAAATGTAAAAACGGTTTTTGATTATAGCAGATATATTATATATAAAACTTATCAGCACATTTTTCAAATTTTAATTATAATCTTTGTTGATTCGTGTTTAGATATTTTTTTTTCATTCGTCAATTCGTTCATACATACATTTTGTCAACATAAAATAAATTTTAAATATATTTTATTTTCCATTGCCCCCTCTATGGTTGAGATTCCGAACCAATATAAAATCTAAGCTGAAAGCCTTCTTAGAGTGAAGGACACTAAAATAATAAAAAAATAGGAGAGTAATGCTTGTTTAATAAGAAAATAACACAATGCTACCTGCGGGTCCAGCTGCTGGGACGCTTAGTTGTCGGCCTTTTGTTTTAGGTTCGTGTTTAAAGGGTTAAATTTTTCAGTTATGCGTTTTCATAAATAAATAAAAAATTCTCTGAAAAGAGAAAAAAATACTCTTTCTGGTGTAAGTTACCTGTAATTTTCCTGAACAGCATATCAAAAACAGCTTCAATTACTCCTTGTTTTATAGATTACGCATTCAGAAATCTGAACATAAATATCTTATGCTCGAAAAATAAAAATTAAAAAATCGGTAGAACATGGGAAGTTCAATTAAAATAATTAGTGTTGGTTATTATAAAAATACATATTTTTGTTTAGTAAAATTTGTGTCAGTAATATATATAATTAAATAAATTCTCAAAGTAATGTATTGAAATATTAAATATTACTTCCGATATCTACGGCACGCAAACAGTTTATAGTTATTGCATAACATGCGTTATTTTAACTCTATACACATGCACATTTATACAATAAAGAAAATAATTTAAACTTTTTTTCAAAAGAAAGAGAAAAGGTTTTTTTTAATTTTTTAGGAGGTTAAAATTATAAAACTAAATGAGTAGAAAAATAGGATAGAGTAAATATTAAATTTTTATAATTTATCTAATAATTGTGAATTTTAAGCAAGTCACCGATTATTTTTCATTTTAATTTTTAGAAATTGATTTGATAACAAATTTTTAGCAATCAAGAGTAGAAAGAATTAAAAAATCAATAAAAATATATTGCAAAAATTACATTATCTAGTAATTTGAAAAATTAATTCCAACTATAATTCAAACAGTTAATAACCACGTATTTAAATTAGCACAAGATTAAATAATTTAAAGATTAGAGCTTTAAGTTATATTCAACAAAAAAGATTACATAACATCAATAGTGATCGGTGAATGCAAAATAATGGCAAGTAATTTCGCTCACTAAATGTAAAAGAGTCTAATAAATCACCCAAATTACTTGTTATAAATAAAAGTTATTGGAAATGTTGCCAAAACTGCATTAGATTAAAAATATACGTTTCGAAAATTTACACAAAAACGCACAAAATTGAATGTATGTAATTTAAGGCGAGCAATGCTTTATTACTTGTATGTACCACACGCCACTGTCAAATATAATTTAATAAAGGGATTTAAGTCAAAAACTTCAGTTGTATAGTAGCGTGAAAAAGTTGTCTGTATCATGATATACCATAACAAGTCAATATCCGCAACTCCTAACTCACAGAGAATTATAAGCTAATGTTGTTCAAATGTAATAACACAGTAAAAAAATTCGAGGTTTGATATTAAATAATCCACCGATAAGCGCTCTGCTACTGAAAAAAACGCATTTAACAACACAACAACATCCTTGAACACTGTGTTTATGAAATGTGCGTAACTGAATGGAGTAAACAAGTGAATATGAGGAAGTGTCCCCCTCTCTAGCCACCCTCTGATTTTGCAATATAAAACCACGCCGGCCGCCCCATCAGGCAGAAGAAGTTTTCTAACCAAAGCTCCAACAACAACCAACATGAACGCCCTGGTGAGTGCTCCAGCTGGAGTTCGCTTTAGTGAGAGCGTTGAGATCTTAAAAACTATATGTGATAATGTTTGATATGCGCTATGGATGGTGTTAATTGTGTGATTTGTCTGTAGTTTGTCGCCGCCTTCCTGTGCCTGGGAGCCATGGCTTCCGCCCATGCCGTAGTGCCCTACCACGGACACTATGCTGGCGCTTACAACCACGGAGTCTACCACCATGGAGGAGCCCCCCTCGGTCATGATGGTCGCGTCGTGGACACCCACGAAGTCGCCCATGCCAAGGCTGCTCACTATGCCGCTTACTCCAATGCCGCCCACGAGAACCACGCCCACCACGGAGTCTACGCCGTCGCTCCCGCCCACCACGTGTACGGAGCCGCCCACGTGTACGCTCCCCATGTGTACTCTCACGGAGTCCACCACGGAGTCTACCACCATGGAGCCGCCCCTCTGGGACATGACGGACGCGTCGTTGACACCGCTGATGTCGCCCACGCCAAGGCCGCCCACTACGCCGCCTACTCCAACGCCGCCCACGAGAACCACGCCCATCATGGAGTGTACGCCCATGGAGTATATGGAGCTGTCGTCCCCGCCTACCATGGAGCTTACCACGGAGCCCACCATGGTGCCTACCATCATTATTGAATAACGAATATTAAATCAACCAGCGCATGATCCTTCCTCCTGCTGTATATACTTATTTAGTTACCGTTAAGTGTTTTTATTTGACATTTTCCATATTTATATCATTGTTTAAATATGATAATAACAACACGAAATACAACCATCCAAACTTATTTATAATTTTATTATTTATTAATTCCTATAATTTTCAGACTTTAGTTATAGTATAGTATGTTTACTGCGCAAATAAAAAAAAAACAATCTCTGTCTCAATTCATTTTATTTTATAGTGACGTGAGGACAAAAAAATGTAGCATAGTTTTGTTGTTCAATAATATCTCTGCTTAGTTTTTATATAAAAACTAATTATATTGTCACGTACCGTTTCATTATCTGCACGCTACTTATTATTTCTAAATATTAATAATAAATACAGTTTTTAAGTATAAAAACCAATATCCTATTTGGTATGTATCAATTACAAAAATTTTGCTAAAAAAAATATTATTATTACACTGCATATAATTTTTACTGTAATAAGCATTTGTTCACTTCCCATCGTTTGATAATGCTTACTTTTAAGGTTGTCAAAACCGATCACCAACAAAATTTAACAAGTGAAAAAATCAAGAAAGTATTTTATTTAAAATATAGTACTCAATATCAAAAATATGGAAAACTGTTGCAAATATTTTTGTTGTTTTTAAGCATGAATTTTATATTAATATAAAAAGTATATTTACATCCAATCTCACTAAACATATTTTTTATAAATTCAATCTAATTTCACAAGATGACCTGACAACAGATCATTAACAAGAAATCGAATTTCCTTTGTTATGTTTCATGTACATGTTCGAGTTTTGGATTGAATAGCACTTGGACACTATCCAAGGTCGCGCGATGAAAATAAAAGAATTCGAATTGTATCTACGGGAATAATATCACGTGCAGCCTCAAGGTCACTCCGACCGCAGCTAAGCTGATCGCATCTGGTCTGATCGGATTGATTGGCGCTCGGTCGATGTCGTTAGAGGTGCTTAAAAAATTGCTCCGGATTTAATTATATGTTCGTCCGTGGTATCCTTTTTGCCCGCCGGCTTATAATCTATTCGTGACAAAAAAAATCTTCGCGATCGGCTTCGGAGAGTATTGATTGATAGCTTTTAATACTTTTGATTTCGTGATATGTATTTATTTGCATTGCCTGAACGCGTATCCTGCGCAAACATAAATAAAAAAATTATATTATTAAAATTTGTATTTAAATTTTATTATAACGCTAAAGATTCAAAAATACTATTTGTAATAAACAAAAAAAATTCTTATGCATTATTAATAAATCCCCACATATTTTACTCATACTTAATTATCTATCGACAAATGAAATCCAGAGAGATAGTTTTTATACCATTTGCATTGTAAAGCTTTATCAATATTATAGCCAAAATTCTGTTCGCCGAATTTCTTGGCCGGTAATACTAAAAACGAAACATTAATATGATACGATTAAAATAAGTTTTTTTTGTCTTTATAATGTTATTATATAATATAAACTGCTTATTTGTTATAAACACTAATTGAAACGTTTGTGTATGAAAAAAATTCAACGCGTAGGCAAGCCTCAAAACCTTCGGATATTAATTACATTTATGTAAGAACCCATTTGTGTCATTACCCCGAGCACGCCATCGGTATGCCTTAGTTTATAAACAATTAGCGATTGTACCTGGATTAAGACTTAAGCACAATCGAATGATCTATAACCGTCCGATCTATGGCTAGTCAGGTATCTGCACTAGCTAGAAAATCTACCAACGCACTCGGCATTAATATTTAATTCATTGGTTTTGTAATAATAACTCGGAAGTTGGTAGCAATAAGTATTTCGGAATTAAAGATACGAAGGCTTTGGCAATCGTTGTTATTAATTTATTTACTTATTGGGTGTTGTGCTGTGATGTGTTTTGAATTTTCTGGCGTTTCTGAATCGGCACTAGTTAAAATCCTCAAAGACTGTCCCAATACCAGGATCGATTTAGGCAGTACCCAAAAAGTAGAATATCTACAATACGCATTTAATTTCACTATAAGTATTTACTTTGATGTACATTTTATGATTTGTAAAATTAATTTGATGATAATGTCCCCAAATAGTAGACTAAAACGTAAGAGGAGTGTATACCTTAAGCAGCGCAAAACACAAGAGTCCGAATAAAAACAATAAAGGAATGTTATTACGCTAGTAAAAAAGAATTACGCCAGTAAAAAAGGATTACTTGTAAGCATACAAAGCAAATGTCTTTTAATGGATTTTTGGTTATTATGTTGTAAAAATAGTAACCATTAAATAATATATCATTATCGGTTCAATCAGGAGTCGATACAAATACAATCAAGATGTTAAAAAAGCGCACAAATTACTCAAGGGGCGTGGGCCAGCTGGTGCTGTCGGAAGCGACGTCGTAAAAACTAATAGTAAAAAAAAACAACCGGGCACATAGAGATTGAAATAAGTCTACAAATTTATTTATTAACAAAAAAAATGGCTATGTGACTACAAAATATTTGTTGGAAAGCACTTAAGCCTTTCAAATGCTTTTTCAGACTTACTCGGCTCAAAAACTCGCTTGAAAATTCACAAGTAAATATTTTCGTGATCTTTTAGCCGATTGGCTATTCGCACCTGTTGTTTGAGTTTTTTTTAAAAGTAAACCAATATGTAAATATTTGATGTTCTGTATTAAATATTTTCTAATTCATTAGAATTAAACCTTAAAGGCATTCAAGTTTATATTAAGAGCTTCAGTAGTTTAGTAATATTAAAGAAGAATTTGTTTTTTTCATATGGAGTATTACAAACTAAGCCAGGCTATCATGGTATGCACGAATGAAAAAAAAACACTCAATTACAGAGGGTTTTAATCATTTTGGTCATTGAGCGCTTCTGCCTTTTAAGGGGTCGCTAATAAAAGAAGTCGCAGTTTTTTCGCCATTTGGCTAGGTGTTGTTTGAATTGAGTATTTCAAATTAAACCAAGCTATTGTGATATGCGTGGATGAAATAAAGCACTCGATTACGGCTTAAATCGCAAAAATATTGCAATCACCGTGGTCATCAAACGCAGCCTTGGGAGTAACGGATTAAATTACAATAATAAGTGTTACACTCTCGACTTCGTTTCGAGATAGTACTTTGTTACTTTTTCAACAAGGAACACAAAAAATCGAATGGATGAGAGATTTCAAACATTTTATCATTTTTCATCAGAAAAATGATCGACCGCTATTTTTATTTAATTTAATTTTAAAAAAAATGTATTTAAATTGATATTTTTTTTAAAGTTAGAAAGAAAATAAAAAATAAATAAATTACTACAATAATCCAATAATCTTGACAATACTTGCCAAGAGGTTTTCAAAGTAGTGACCGATCCGTTAAACAGTTTCGCCATTGAAAATCACCATGATTTTAAAACACACAGCAATTCAAACACATTTTCGTTGAGCTGTAATTTGTTTTTTGCCTCTGCACGAAAGCAACGGTTTTGTATATATTACAAAGGCGTGTATTTTTCACGCAATGACACAATGGCTAGAGTTTGGTTTTTTTCTCTCAGTGTGATTGAACTTACTGAATTAGTAAACATTAAAACGCCACAGCAAAAAGTACTTCAGAATTTTCGCATAAATTTTAATTAAGGCTGCACCCTAATTTTTTCAGTGCGTATAAAATTGCCGTACATTTTTAATCAATTACAATGGACTACCAGTTTAAGCTCAGTTCATTGTATAATTCATGAATATTTTATCTGTATAATACAATGCTGATACAAAGTCGTTAGATCTTCAAAAAATAAATTCCGCGTGATCCGAAAAAAATATTCCAAAAAATGCAGTTCTAATGTTATATACATTTTTTTTAGTTGAATAAATAATAATACTGAAAAAATAATCGATATTTCTCAATTACTTGTATACTGTTGTATCAATTTTATAAAATGAATAATATTACACTTATAAGTAATATTCTGTGGTTTTTAATTTTTCTACATATGGGTGTAACTCTTTACAGGGATTTGAAACGTTAGAAAACTGAAAATATATATATTTTTTTAAAACAACGGCTTTGAAACTTTTAAATACAATTAATCTTAAAATGATAAACACAACTGACGTACAAAAGGTAACGGAGGTCAACACAAGGTTCTCGAATTCGCAAAGTTGTCAAATGCGAAAAAAAACTTATTAACATAAAATATATATTTCGGAATTCGATTTTGCTCGACATTAATTAGTTTTTATTAACGATCAATCAGTGTTTATTATCAATTCCGTATGCCGACAGTTTACATGGAATTTGTATCGGAACCCCACCTGCTGCATGTCTTTAACGGTCGCCGGGTCGGCCCACACCGACTTTTTCTGATCGAGACTGTTTGCTACAACCAAAACTTGCGAAAGAAGAATGCGAAAAACTCATTTAATTTAAAAAACTTATATTTAATGATAAAAAGCACCCTATGGAAGATTAGAGCATACTCAAAGTATAAAGTAATTCAAAGTTAGACAAATGATATTTTTTTATGTACTCATTTTTACACCAAAAATTTTAGTAGAATTTCAATTAAAATCGTTCTACTTATTTTTTTTACAAAACAATCAATTGCTTATTAATTATCAACCTTAAAAGATTAGTAAATGAAAAAAAAATTGAATGAACTAATATATTTTCAAAGTGCACATGTCTGCAAGTAACCAGAAAATTGTTGATCCTTTTATTCTGTGAAGACGTCTCCAAAACAAAGCCTAAATTATCACAATTTTGCGCAGCTGTGTTTTTATGTGTTCTCTTTTATCTCATAAGTATCAATGAAATTACTAAAATTAAACCAACCACACATTTTGTCAATAAGGCAAATAAAACTTTCTTCTTTCAAGTTTCAACTTAATTATTTGACTATTCAAACTTGTTGCTTAAATATGGAGAGTTATAAATTTAACCAGTGTTTTATTGACTGAAAGTGTTTTGCTTGTTCGATAATGCCTTTACAGGGAGATTTTTTTTTTACTATTTAATAAAAAACTGTATCTTTTAAGTCAAATGTTTTGTTTTGAAATGGTTTTATTGCAAGTGTCTGTCCCTTGCCTTCTGCTCCGAGCACTGGTGTGGCGCAGGTGTGGGTGCGGCCGTCGCCGATGTCCATTCTAGAACATTCTGCTCCTCCACCATTGCGTGTGAGGAGAGAAGACAGACTCCTGACCTTGCCCCCTCTCCCTCCAGCACGCAATATAAAGCCAGCCTGAGCGCCCCAACCATCATAAGCAGTTTTCCGATCGAAAAGGCTCAACCAACTTCACAACATGAACCCCCTGGTCAGTAACCCTTTTACTCATTATTGATACCAGTATAACAATTTTTAAATTTCTATAAAGGTTTTTCATTACATAATATTACTAACGACCCAGAACTTAATTAAAAAATAGCGATAATTGATATTTAAATAAATATAAAAGTGACATTGCTAAGAGCAATCAACGCCTTAATTTAATAAAGGATAAATATTTGAACTGATTATGTGAAATAATCCATTTAAATATGCTTTTTCATCAAGTTAATCTCACTACAGTCAATTAAATCGTTTGATTGCGCTGGTATTTTATTGACAGGTGCATTTATCTTTATCTTGTGTGTTAAATCATTGAACCATTGTTTTCGCTCTTAAGCTGGAGTCATTTCATTCCTTGAACATGTCTCTATTACTAAAATAAACATGGCACGGCTGTCAACGAAATTAAACATGTCCATTATTAAAAACCACCAAAACTTGAAAACCAACCCAGAAAAAATGTGCATAACAACTCAAAACTAAGCTCAATCAATGATTTGTCAAAGCTACTATAATTGTTTTATTTGATAAAATATAGATCAAACATTACCCTAACTCACTCCAAATTAAACGAAATATTTTACATGTTTTATAATTTTAAATAAATAAATAAACATTTGAAGAGAATTCTGTGCTTTCGGGTATTGTACTGTGTTTTTATTTGAAATTTTTGACGTTTTGCTATGAAGTCTCTATAGATAATTCTAGCAAGCTTCAAGTAAAAACGAAGCATAATGCGATAATTAACACAGCAATTGAAATTATTTCGGCTACCGAAACCTACCAAAATATTGAACTGATTATCATTTTTTATTCTCCAGTTCTTCGCCGCTTTCCTGTGCCTTGGCGCCATGGTGAACTCCCACGCCATCGTGCCCTATGGCAGCCACTATGCTGGAGCCTACCACTACGGAGGCGCTCCCATCGGCCATGATGGTCGCGTTGTAGACACTCCCGAGGTCGCCCACGCCAAGGCCGCCCACTTCGCCGCCCACGCCAACGCCGCCCACGGAGCCTACCACGGAGTCTACTCCGCCGTCGCCCCCGCCCACTACTACGGAGCCTACCACCATGGAGGAGCCCCCATCGGACACGACGGTCGCGTCGTAGACACCCCCGAAGTCGCCCACGCCAAGGCCGCCCACTTTGCCGCCCACGCTCACGCCTCTCACGGAGCCTACGCTTATGGCGCCTACCCCGTGTACGGAGGACTTTACCACCATGGAGCCCCCCTCGGTCATGATGGACACGTCGTGGACACCCCTGAGGTCGCCCACGCCAAGGCTGCTCACTTCGCCGCGCATGCTGCCGCCTCCCATGGACACCATTACGGATACTACCACTAAGCGCCCACCCCCGGCATCGAACCCCGCCCTCTCCGTGTGATTGCACGAGCTTGTGTTTAAACAAGCTCCCTCTGCTGTTTTGCTTGCTTGAATTTTCCTGCCATACTTCCTTGTAAGATAATTCCTATTTTGTACATGAGTGCCTCATGATGTAGTTTTTTTGTATTGAATCGAAATTTTATCTGTTAATTGTATGATACGTGCATGGAGTTCAACGAAATAAATGATATCGAAAAAGTATTCTTATCTTTTATTTACACTTACAAAAACAATAAAATGTAACATAAAAATATTAAAATTTATGCCTAAATAAAGGCAGATAAGCAGCATAGGCGATTTTGTTAGAAATCAATTCTAATATGATTAGGCACATTAGTTCATACATAGAAGATGATTTAAAGAAACTCTCAGAAAAATATAATCGTGATTTGTGTAGGATTTGAACCCACATTCCCTGGTTTACATGACCGGTGTACTAACCCTTGTACTAACGAATCATATTAGTAATAATATAATAAACCCGTAATGGGTAATAAATACGCATCTGATTAACGTTAATCAAAAAATCGACATATAGAAATCAATTCATTAACTTTAATAAAATATAGTATTATTCACTTTTTCTAGATCATGTAACTACTTATTTAAAATCTCGTTTATATAATAAAGTATAATCGGAAATATTTTATAAGATATTTCTTTTATGTTAATAATATAAGTTTGCCAAATGATTTAATTAAATCCTATTATTACATTTTTTTTAATCTTGTCAATTCGACCATATAAAAAATATGGAGGAAGCTGTTTGAAGCTTTATTTGTGATAATCATATATATCTTCACTGCATTGACGATTATAATATCCTAGGTCCGACTTGTGATCTCATTGTCAATCACTTAATAAACTTGTACAAATAGTTGCATAGATTTAGATCTATATCTGAGTTTAAACATACGATAATGAATTCATTATAAATCCAAAATCTACTTTGAATATTTTATGTGCTTTTGTGATTTTAAGTCTCTATTTTTTAATAAAATGATTAGAGATATTTTAGTTATGACAACTTGAGAATGAAGAGGCTGTTATTACACTTATCTGTGAGAGGAAGATGCCGGAAATAGAAGAGGAGATATGTAAGCAATCAAAAACACAAGCAGAGTATATCCATCTTAAAAAATATGAAATTAGAGTAACTAAACTACGTTTAAAGCATGAAAAATTGCAGATAAAGCAGGCACACAAGCAAAAGAAAGCAAGAACCGAAAACATAAAACTTTAAATAATATAGTTCATGTCGTCTCCATTGAGGAATTTATGCACATTTTAAGTTTCTTAATATTTAAGTAAAACATAAAAATGAATTTCCACATAGTACTGTCTGTCAAAAATATTCAATATATTAATGTTTACGCACGTAAAACAATTCTAGTATATGCAATCGTTTATAAGTACAACGGACGTTCCACAACGGATGCTTTAATTGTTGAAGCGACCGACAGCTCGTAACATGCTATTAAACAATAAATAACGAGTGTGGTTTGCAATGTGTAATCTATAAAGCGCACACTATTTTTTTTTGCAACATGATTCTGTAATATCTATTTGTTAAATTTGCAATGATGGTAAGGTAAATAGATTACGCAGTAAAAATTGCTTAATCCAATATAAATAATTACAGTTTATTGTGCGCTGTAAGTCTTTGAGATTGTATGGAGAATTTATAATTTATTAATCAATTTTTTTTTTGTAGAACTCTATTATAAGAATATGAATAAATAATTTGTTTGGGTAAAATCGACCATTTTTGCATGTTTAGTGTTCAAATGTGGCGAATCCGTTACTGGATTCGTCTTCAGAGATGTTTTTCGATGATTCCAATGCTGTAAACACGACGTTGAAACTTTAATCAAGCAAAATCGCATAGCCAATGCATACATATGAAATAATCATCATAAAAACTATTACACTCAATTAGCAATAATTTAAGTTAGGCAAGAAATTAAATTAACAATCTCTTCAGCAATGCGCTAAAGTTGTGAATGAAATCCGGTAGATCGCGTGTAGTCTAGCACTTTCCGAATACTTGTTTTGCCGATCGATTAATTGTTTTATACTATTTAAAAATTTTTAAAACACATGAGAAAATAACACAAATTCCTTGTTTATTCATCCACGAAGGACTTTTACCGTTTCACCTTTCCGTGTCAAAAACTTACATCTTAGATTCAAAAATAATTAATATACAGACATCCCCTCCTTTCATACAAAAGAATATTATTTTACTGACGTCGCCTTTGTCATTATAGTTTCATATTGTGTTAATCTATGTAAGCTCCTGACTGAAGGATCCCGCTTCGATTGCTAAGGACCTCAATTATTTGCACATATTCTATCTCTGCAAAGTTTTCTGTGAAATAAAAAATATATGTTTCGTAATGAATAAGACATTTTTAGTAAACGCAAAGCTTTGGTTTGGACCTTACGCAAACACTACACGGTACTGTACTTGTCAAGGTAAGAATTATGAAATTTGTTGAAACCATCGTACGTGCGACCTCCGGAAATCGATAATCTGTTCTATCTAAGTATCAAATACAGTATCAGAATGACACGTACTGATCGATTGGGTAATCTATTAAATATATTAGTCCAGTGTAATATCGTTCATAATTATAATATTATGTAAATTGCATACAACATTTAATTCGTTTTAATATATATTTATTCACTAAGAAAAAGAAGGCAAATAACGAAGAGTTGCTCGATGATTCAAATTCAGCATGTTGGTGAAACTAATTGAATCTGGAAACATTACTAAAACTATATTGCACCAAGTACTTTCTGTCAAACAAATATTGGTTATATTGATTTGTTGACACCAAAAAAATGTGTGTTTTAATTTTATTAAAGCTGATTTTTTCATCGTTCTATTGAAATATAAAAATTATTCATGTGAAGTTTTGTTTAAAAACAATACATAAAAATGGAAATTTAACAACATATCAGATTAATTTCAACAGATTTTCCAGTGCAACTTTTTAGTGTACAAAGTCACTGGCTGCTATCTATTACAAATAAATTAAAATATTAGGAAAATGCCATAAAATGGAAAAAAGAAATAGACGCAGCAGCAGGTTTCTTCAGCGGCTGCCGGGGCTGTGGCGCAAGGAGTCCGTCATGCAGATCCATCCCTCCACCAGCTCGCACCAGCAAGGACTGGGAAAGCCGTCCCCTCCACTGCCAGCTGGCCGCGTATAAAGCGACAACCAGCTCCCTGTCAGGCATCACAAGCAGTCTTCTTCTGGAAAAGGCTTCAGCAACCCACCGGCAACATGAAATCTTTCGTGAGTCTGAGATCATTTATTTCTTGCAAAACTAAAAAAAACGCCTAAGATACAAAATAGAACCTATTTCTGTATCAAAATAAATTATCGAAACATTTTTTGAATGTTTTGGTTATGATTGTATTATATTGTTTTTTTATTATTTTACAGGTAATCTGTGCATTCCTCTGCTTGGGAGTGGCCGCAGCCAGCCACGACGACGACGGCAGCTACAGGGGAGAAGGTTTGGCTGAATCTCAATACCACGATGGTTATAACGGAGACTCCGGCAGCTATGGAGGATACCATGGATCCGATGATGACGGCAGTTACAAGGGAGAAGGTCTGGCGGAGTCTCAAGACCATGGCGGTTATGGAGGCCCATACGCAGGTCAAGCTTCCCATTACGCAGGAGCCTACCACCATGCGCCTGCCCCTATTGGACACGATGGACGCGTTGTTGACACTCCTGAAGTCGCTCACGCCAAGGCTGCCCACTTTGCCGCCCATGCTGCTGCTTCTCATGGTGGTCATGGTGCATATGGACACGGAGGCTATGCCCATGGAGGCTACGCCCCCGCTCCCGCCTATTATGGAGCTTACCACCATGCACCCGCACCCTTAGGACACGACGGACGCGTAGTGGACACCCCTGAAGTCGCCCACGCCAAGCAAGCTCACTTCGCCGCCCTCGCTGCTGCATCCCATGGGGGACATAGCCATGGACATCATTATTGAGTTCCAAAGTGAAACCAGCCACGCCTACTGTGTTCCCCTCTATGTGATAAAGCTTACCTAGCGACAGAATATTTCTGAGTAGAACAATCATCATGTGTAATATCCAACATGATCACCTGTGATATAATGCAATCGAAATAAATCGACAAATAAATAAATAAATATTTTATTCTTGTTTTCCTCAAATGAAATACAATATCAAAAACACACAATTTATTTAGAAATTAAACAAGTAAACTTTCATTGAAAGAATAAACCCGTATTCTCAGATATTTTAACCACTCCACACTATAAGAATTAACATGCGTGTTTTATATTCAGTTATACGTGTACTAATATGTTATCATTAAATACTACACGAAGGTCAGTTTATAGAAATAAATATCCAGAATAATGACTGCCTTTTAAGTCGATAATTATATATATAATAGCATTCTTAGCGGTCGTTTTTTCACGTTATTTTAAGCGCTTGGCTAGAATGTCACATTAAATATTCTACCGACATCTAGCGACAACACATTCAAACTATAACCTAAAATGTATTCAATAATATCAATAACTAGTGCAGAGAATTCATTATGCTAATTCAACTGGAAGTTATATGTAATTTTATGTAGATGAATTACGCAGTCATTATTATCACATAATATAGTTTGTTTACAGACACCTTAGGGTGTGAATATAGAGTAAGCTATACTACTTAGTTCTTGGATGTTATGACGCAACTTTTTTGTTGTTTAATGATTTGCGTTTCGAAGATTTTAGAGCTATCGTAAATTCCCGAAGACAAGCCCAGAACTTTATAAATAAATGCTGCATAATACAAAGTGAATATTTATAATATAATTACAACGATGGCTAAAATCTACAAACACACTAAAGATAAGTTGTTTTAAAAATAAAATAAAAAATATTTTTTATTTAAACTAATACCAGCAGAGTCGAAGGATACATTTGGTGTCTTTTACTGGTTTTGTTATTTTGTGTTGATCTAAATGCTTAATGCATAAAAATTGAATAATGAATTCACTCTAACGTTGGATGAAATATTATTTAAAAATAATCAAACAAAATTAGAAGTACAGTTTTATTTTTTTTTTTAAATTAAATTTACTCATGCAATGTCAATACAATTCGTTTTTTTATTTTGGCAGAAACAGCCGTGAGTCACATAAAACATCAGTTTGGGATTTACCTGTCGAGACGGGGGCTTATCATATACTTCTAACAGTTTTTTTTAAATAATTAACCAGGTAAATAAATAAATCTAATTAACAGTTTTCAGTTCAAAAAAAATCGTGACACATCAGAAATCGGTCAATATCACAAAATATATTTCAACATTTTTTGATAGTCAAATTATAAATATTATACATTTTAGATTATTTTTTAGTGGTTTACTTGGTTTATATATTTTCAGTTAATAAAACTGCTCGCCACTGTTGAATAGATACACAATTAAAATTAAATCAAGATGATGTTTTAAAAATATATCAAGGATGTTTTTTTATTTGCGTAAGAATCATCTTTAGAAAGCTAAATATTTATATTTGTAAATTCTTTACGCTCAGATGCACCGAAATCTGGTTTATTACTAAAACAGTGCGAAAACAAAGCAACTTCCATTGCTTAAATATTTACACGACTACGAGTGTTTCACAAAAAAGGCGTTTAAAAGCTGATTTCCCGGAATTGAATAAAAAATTTTTTTTCTTATTAATAAACATACTCTTCTAACCTTGTTCTAGACACAATTGAAGATAAATATCAGAATACAGACAAGTGTGAAATTTGAGTAACATCTGGGCGAGAATCGTTATAATGGATTAGGATAGAGAATATGTCACCAGAAAGGGTGACTTTTTTCTGAATTGTAATTCAGAACAGATATACGGACACTTCCGGTTATCGCTAATCTGTTGAGGTTATCAAATAATGGGAAAAGCATGTTGATATTATGACGATCACATTTGTTGGTAAATCGGGACATATATCGTTTCATTATAAATAGTTTTTTTTTTCATTATTTTTATTATGTTTACCATATATATTTAACCCATAAATTTTAATAAAAATTTAATAACTCACCATTTTTCACTTCCTAGAATCATACGTCATCTTAAGATGACAAAACTGTGGGTGTCTGTCCGCTGATATGTAAGTTTGTTGCTAAGCAACCTTGTGGCTTGGTTTAAGGACTTCCGAAGTACGCATTTATTTGATTTTTTTTTACAATGATTTTTTTCAACGATTATTATAATATATTTTTAATTAATCTACATTTCCATCCATATAATTTTATTGAATATTAAGAATGATCCTAGAAGTTTTTTTTAATGACACTGGTGGAATTTAAACCCACACCTCCACGGCCATCGCGGCGTTGTCTTTTATTGAGCTACTTTTGATCATTATTATTATGAAATAGAATTTATTTAAGATATGTGTATTTTTTATCATGATAACAAGGACTGTGGTTTCGTTGATATGGTCGTTATCATATTCATACTAATGTATGAAAGGAGATATCGTAAACTAATAAAGCTTTGAAGGTAGAAATAATTATTTTAATAACTCAAGTTGTTTATTATGGCATTCGATAATTATTATATAACACGATTTTTCAAGTCATTAAGATTAATATTAAAACTCGATTAATTAATTAAATACAACGAGGTCTAAAAAAATTGATAAATGGCGAGAAAATACAAGATTATTCGTGCTTTGCTATTTAAGGACTTCATTAGGAAAATATACACAATTAAGGCTAGTTTAAATTGAAAATAGCATTTATAAAATATACATCCATGTGACTAGAGTTTAAGTGATGTTAAATAATACCTAAAATAAAGAAAAGATGCCAAAAAATAAATAAACATTTTTGATACGTTGTAATTAAGTAACGATTTTTCGTGGATGTAGTTTATGGTTTATTTACAAAAGCTTATCAATAAAACTTAATTATAAAATGATACTATAATTTAAAGCGATACAGACATAAAATGTACAGATACAGATCAAATTGGCATTTAATTGCTGAGGAGTTTTTTTCTGCAGAATAAATTTGGAGATTTGCTATCGAAGATCAAAATTGATCAATAATTCTGGAAAAAATCTGAGTTCGGGTAATCGAATAATATATTCGAATGCATTTGTAGGTCATCTTTTAGTATTAAAAGTATATTGAAAGTTTCTAAAAATAGTCTCAGTACCGGAACTGAAACATTAGAAATTTTAAGAAGAAACTTGGAATAATTTACAAGATTGCAGTTGGTATATTAAACTTGACTATTATGGTTTTTTAACTGACCATACTTTTTATACTCTGCAGTAAATAAATCAGTGTAAATCCCTGATCTACCAAAAAGTGCAATGTGTAAGTAGTAAAAAATGTTTAATACCGGAGGTAATGAATAGATCTAACCAAACTTCCTGTTTTTAAATTAAATAACAAGATTAAAGTTCAAACCTTCTTATGCGTATTTTTTATGAGAATAAAATAGTATAATATCAGTTTTTTCATAAATAATACACTTTTATTAACATGAAAAATACACATATAAAAATTCACAAAATAAAAGTATGGAAGCATTCTCAAAATTATTTAAAGAATAGATAAACCATATTTACTTTAGATGCTTTTTTCTTAAATGTTATGCTGCGTTGTGATTTAAGTTATCCAACATTTCCAACTTAGTACTAAGATAATCTTTGGGAATTTAAAGAATTTTTAATAAAATATAAATTATTTAAACATTACACATGCTATAATTAGCGTTAACAATTATCCTACAATCCTAACCGTTATATATAATTTTCTTGATTTTCTCTGTCTGTATAATTACTATATGGCCAATTCGAACTCAGTATAATAATTCACTCATAAATTGTTTGAAGTACAACAATCTCGTAACAATTATAATCTTTATTATTCATGGATTCTTGCTGAGTGATATAATCGATAAAAAAAACTGTCAATGGCTGACCGAAATAAAAAACTCTAGGCCACGCTAAGGCGGCAATGGTCGCCTCCAAAACCACGGAAGAAATATTGTATGCAGAGTAATTTTATTGAAGACTTGAAATTTTATATAAAAATTTAGGTTATTAATCATAAAATTACCTAGAAATAATGCGTTCTTCGGTTTTGTGACATGAATTTTCTTGAGGTTTATAACGAAACTGGGGCTGCTACAGCCTTCGCAAAGTATCATTGAGTATCAAAGTATCAATATTAATAAGTTCCACAGAAATAAAATATTATCACATTTTTAAAAATAAAAAGAAAATCTATTTCATAGGTAGTGAATATTTTATAGAATGATTTAGGTAAGAGATATAATAATTACCCAAAAAAGATAAAAATTCAAACAATACATTTATTTTTAATTTTAAATATTTTTCCCTAAATAAAATCTTTTCACACAACTTGTGTATTATTATTTTGAAGATAATTTTAAATCAATCAATGAATAATCAACTAAAAAGAGATTATCGGTAACAATGCAAGAGATTTATTCTACGCTGGCCCAATATAGTAGCTAGACAGCTGATTACCACAAATCGTTATAAAATTAAAACTAAATAATAGTTTTGTTTATTTTAAAAAATTCAAAAATATGTAAAGAATTTTGACAAAGACCTATAAAAAAAATCTAAGCAAATTTAAAATGTTTTATGCATATATTTCTGATATGGCCAATATACAATAGAAAGATCGAACTGAATACCCATTCTAATATTTTATTTGAAATAATAAGTAAAAATACTTGAGTGATTTTTCCACATATAGATTTTTATTGGTCTGTTAACTCTGTTTGATAATACAAACGTGAAAGGTCAGCAAAACCGGTCACTAAGTATTTTCCACATATTATTTAAAATAAAATATTTAAATGGAATTCCACCGAGTACTTTGTGTCAAAAATATTGAATTTCTGAATACCCATTCATTGGCGGATAACGCGTGTATACGGGGTTTAGTACATGCTCAAATACGATACAGATCGATTCCGGCTTGTCGAGTTGCGGTCACTCGGAAGAGGTGCATTGTCCAGTGTCCAGCCTAACCTAACCTAACCCATACACCTGCCGGCGTCCGCCACCGTCCTTGCCCGCTCCACCCGGCCGCGGCTTATAAAGCCTGCCGGCACATTCGCACTGGCACAAGCAGTTTTCATTGCGAAAAGGCTTCACTGCAACTCAACATGAACGCTCTGGTCAGTATCGTTAATTCATTTAAAGCTGTAAATATTTCTTAGGCTGCACTCTTTTAACTGTTTTCAGGTTTCACCAATTTGAGTGCTGGAGTCATTTTCAGAATTTTTTTAAAAATCGGTCTTATAAGCAGATCCAATTTGATTGATTTATTTGCAGTTGTAATACACAACTTTGTATGTCTATATAGCCTCACTTTTTTTTTTAGCAAAACTGTCATTATTTAAGTCATACACTGACAAAATATTTAAAATTGCAAAATCTTCATTAAAGCTCTGTTTTTCTTGTATGATATTTTTGTACAGCCATAAGAAAATATGTTGGTATTAAGGGGTTTTGATTTAAACCATGCATATTTTTTTATTTTAGGCTGTAATGCCACTTGTAAAGAATATGTGAATGTCCTACAATCACTCGTGCTTGAATTGTATTGGAATATATTATCTGTAAATAATCATAATTATAATTGTTTTATCATTTGTTTTAGTAGGATTTCAAAAATCGTAAATATTATGTATGCCTAGTAAATTGACAATCACTCTTAGTTACATTCTTGTGATCTGTTCAATCAAGTAATGCTTTTTTAATTAGTCGATATACAGGTTTCGCGTTTGTCCTTCCGTTGCACTATTACTGAAACGACATTTCGTTCGGCAGGTAATGACAAACAACTTTTTTTTCTTCGTAAAAATAGAAGGTGTTAAACGTATACAGTAGCTATCACAAACACATAACTTTAAAGTTACTAATATGATAATATTTCAATATTTTTGACAACAATATCGTAAATTTTCTGAAAAATTGTCCTCAGTACAGCACTACTAATACTTTTATATAGAATCGAAATTCATAAGAGTTTACATTAAAATATATTTCTTCCCTCCCTCGCTCCAAACTACAATTAAATCCAACTGATTAAATATTTTTTATATAAAATACTTGAGTGATTTTCCACATGCTCGTTTTTTATTTGTGACCGGTTTCGCCGAAACGAACATGTGGTAAATCACTCAAGTATTTTATTCAAAAAATATTTTTATAATGGAATTTCACCAAGTACTCTCTGTCAAAAATTTTAAATTTCTAAATATTTTTATTTTAGTTCTTCACCACTTTCCTGTGCATGGGCGCGATGGCCGCCGCCTCCGGGTGGGCGGGCCATGCCGTGGCTCCTGCCTGGGGATACTATGGAGGTCACTACGCCAGCGCCTACCACCATGGACCCGCCCCTCTGGGACATGACGGACAAGTCATCGACACCCCCGAAGTAGCCCATGCCAAGGCAGCTCACTTTGCCGCCCATGCTGAAGCCACCCATGGACATCACGGATACTTGACCGCCTCCCCCGCCGTCTACGGAGCTCATGCTCCCGCCTACCATGGACTCTACCACTTCGGAGCCGCCCCTGTTGGACACGACGGTAACGTCATCGACACTCCCGAAGTAGCTCAAGCCAAACTCGAGCACTACGCTGCCTACAACAACGCCGCCCACGGCATTGATGCCGCCGCTCACGGAGTCTTGGTCCCCGTCCATGGCAACGCCTACCACTATGGATCCGCCTACCACTACGGGGCTGCCCCTGTTGGACACGACGGTCGCGTGGTTGATACCCCCGAAGTCGCTCATGCTAAAGCCGCCCACTTTGCTGCCTACAACGCCATCGCCCACGGAGCTCACGCCGCCCATGGATACTACGGAAACGTCTACCATGGCGCTGCTCCTCTGGGACATGATGGACAGGTCATCGATACCCCTGAAGTAGCTCATGCTAAAGCCGCCCACTTTGCCGCCTACAACGCCGCCGCTCACGGAGCTCACGCCGCTTATGGTGCATACCCCGTCTACGGAAACGCCTACCACTATGGAGCTCCCGCCGCCCACGGACACTATGGATACGCATACTAGTAATCCCAATCGATTCAAGCCTTATCCCCCGAAAATGGCCCTCTCCAGTACCGTGAATTCATATGAATTCTGGAACGTGTGAGTTCTCCTGCCATCTTTTCTAGTGATGTATGTATTTATAGCGCAATGACCAAAACGACGACGTGAGTGAATATTTTTTTCAAAATGTTATACTCGCCGTCGAAAATACGAATAAACCAAAAATAATAATGCAAAAAAATATATTTCATTTTTATTTCACAACCTTTACAATTATGTTTGTGATTTTTGAAACTAAATAATTTGAACAAATTCAAAGGATTCGTGTCAATTTTGGTTAACAAAGACGCAAATCATGAAGTATTCAGTATTTCACTACACAGTGTTTTGTATTTAAAATTTCACTGAGTTTCTCGCAAAACGTAAAATCTTTTGCTTCACTGGGAAATATTCCACTTGTTAACTTGTTAGTTATAACGTGTCGTTTCTGATAATTGGCCTGTATATTAATTTCAAATAATGTATGAGTTAATTTATGCCTGCGAGAATGTGTGCAATGATAAGTTGTGTGGAACAAGATCACGGTCAGTGCAGGCTGCACCCTGAATCGACGCCCCGGGCGGTAACTTAAGTGCAGGCATGCTGAAAGCATGTTACTGTCTCACAGGGATGTACAAGATAAGTCTTATTAAATAATACTTTTATAAAACAAGCTATTAAATTTAAAAATCTTACAAAAAGTTATAATACAACTTTGATTGATGAGTATGTTAATAGAACTTAAATATTCAATAGAGCTAAAATCAAACGAGAGCATCACTAATATACGTAGTCAAAATTGCCTGACTACTTTGTATCGGTAGTTATGTATTAAAAACAACGTGTAAAGAGACAAAACGAATGATAGTTTTTTTATACCATATGTTTTTAGGTCTGGTACGATGATACAGGTTACTTTTAATTTCCTAAAGAAATAAATGTACATTACTGTGTTCGTATACCAAAAAAAAATATGATGTGAAAAAATTGAAGGATTTAGTAATTTTGAGCAAGTAGAATTTTACATCGTAAATATGAACCTAAAAGAGAAGGCATTTTTCAAAGTTACCACAACGATAAGTTTTTTTTAATATTTCTGGTGTGTTTGTCTAGTTAGGTCAATAAAAATTACCAAATTATTTTGGCTGGGGTGTTTGTGTAATATAAACTATCGAAATCCATTTCCATAGGTTTTATACATCAATCTGGAGAGATATTTGAGTGTAATATACTAAAGATGAGATGACAGAATGATGTAACGGAGGGCAAGCATGCTTTGGTCCAATAAGGAAATAAAAGAGGAGTAATGTTTAAAGAGGGCTGTAAGCAAACTTCCTTCTCAATTTCGTAACAGGTTTTAAATAATATATTTTGAGAATCCTGTTAAAATATTAAAAAAGTAATAAATTTCACATTGCTGCTTTTTTTAAAATTAAAACTATCAGTTACAATAATTACTGGTATATATGCAAAAATAAATCGAATCCTATTTGATAAAACACAATTTTAATATAAACATATTTAGTGATGGTATTTTTTTTAATTAATTCAAAATAATCTATGGATAATGTTTTTTTTTTTAAATAAAATTTATGTTTACTAATCATTTTATAAAATATAGAGTATGTTGAATTAACCAGTTTCTCGTGGATCAAATTAGATTCCAAATAAGTGAGTCAAGTAATTAATTTAATATTAATACCTCAATAAAAAGATATTTTGATTACTCTTACAAATAGTTTGACTATTCATATTTATTGGATTTATCAATAAAAAAATTATTATTCACTGGGTTGTATTGGCTGGGCAGAACACCCTTGGACAGCCCTGAACACAGCCTGCCTTGCAAGTATACCAGGCACGCGAGTAAGTAACCTCTACTTGTCACTGTGACACATAAAATCAATTCCGTATTTATCAGACATTAAAACACAAATTTCTTTTTGTATTTTATGTACCCTACCCGATACAACCTGACAGAGAACTGAATACAAAATACTTCCAAAAACTATTGGTTGGTAGCGACATTATCCTTGCAAAATTTTTATAATTAAATCATTTTATTTTATTCGTTCTAAATAATCGATGTACTTCGCTGATTATAAAAAAATTACCTAAAACTATAACTTAAAACAAAAACTAAAAAAAAATAAAAATAAGTTGATGTTAAAAAAAATTGTTACAAAAATTTGTAAGCTGTTATCTTTTTATCGGTTTTTTGTTAAGAAATAATATATTTCGCCTCATTTTCTGTAAGGAAAATTTACTTCAAAATCATTCGATTATAAATTTTCAGATTTCTAAAAGAGTGTATGAGTATATTTTTTTAGCAACAAAATTAGATTTATAATTCCGTCGTCCATTATTCTTTTGAGTAAGAGCTTATAACCTTAGTTTATTTATCACAATTGAGTTAAAGGGCGTTGAAATAGTAAAAGTCAATATTTACATGTATTTACATATTTTATTTTGCATTACTGTCGTTCAATATTTAACAAAATATTTTTCTTCGAGTTGTAGAAAATAATTTAGGAGACGTTGGGAAATGACTTTATACAGAGCGTGAGTTGGAAAAAAGTTAGATTCAATAGTGGTGTCCATGGGCGCCATGGGCGGCTCCGGAGATGGCGGCGAAGTGGGCGGCCTTGGCGTGAGCGACCTCGGGGGTATCGACGACGCGTCCATCATGTCCCAGAGGGGCGGCTCCATGGTGGTAGGCTCCGTGGTGGGCGGGGGCGGCATAGGCTCCATGAGCGTAGGCTCCATGGTGAGCGTAGTCTCCGTGAGCGTAGGCACCGTGAGCACCATAAGCTCCATGAGCTCCATGGGAAGCTCCGGCGATGGCGGCGAAGTGGGCGGCCTTGGCGTGGGCAACCTCGGGGGTGTCTACGACGCGTCCGTCATGTCCCAGAGGGGCGGCTCCATGGTGGTAGGCTCCGGCGTAGTGTCCTCCATGAGCATAGTGGCCGTGGTTGTCTCCCCACACTCCATGATCCTGGGACTCAGCGAGACCCTCTCCCTTCCACTGACCGTCATCGTTTCCTCCATAGTGTCCACCGTCATGTCCACCATAGTATCCACCATAGTGTCCGCCATATCCTCCCCACGCGCCATGGTCCTGGGATTCGGCGATTCCCTCTCCCCTCCATTGGCCATCATCATGACCGTGTCCAGCCACGAGGGCTCCCAAGCACAGGAAAACGCAGACAGCCTAAAAAATAAACGAACAATTGTTAATACAATTTTAAAAAATTACTTGAAAAACTTCAAAAAACAATTAAAATTTTACTTGTACTGAATATATAAATGTTTTTTTTAAATAAATATGTTCACTTACAATGGTGTTCATTTTAGTTAGTTTTATGAAGCCTTTTCGAAACGAAAACTGCTAATGTCTTTTTGGGGCGACGGCAGTAGGTTTTATAGTGAACGCGCGCTCGGGGGAGGGGCGAGGGTGACCGCAGATTATAGAGTTACGGGAAGTGTTTGTCACTTGCAATTTTTTTGTCCCGTATTCTAAAAGGCTGTACACCAAAATATGCAGTTTTTTCAGCCACTGGATACCAAACTACATTCTTTGTTGGGCTGAAAACCCAACCACAGCAAGTGGTTCTGTGATCAATGTGTATTAATGTCAAGTTAAACACACGTTTAGACTATTACCTGACACGGCTTCCGATCAAATTCATTTAATGAGTTTTTTGTATGATACGACAAAAACTGAAAAATTAGATTTGCGTTACGCTGTAGCATGTGCACTCTACTTTTGAAGGTCCTTCGATCCGGAATGTATTGCAATTCGAATAAGAATTAAATGCAGATTTTTTCAAGCAATTTGATTGCAGTCAAAAGAAAAGCTGTGCACCTCCCCACTATGTCCACTGAGGCAGTATAAAATAGACTGCAAAGTCTTTTGAGAGACATTAGCAGTTTTCACTTTGAAAAGGCTTTATCAAACTAACAAACATGAACACCATTGTAAGTAAATATTATATTTAGAATTTTCAGTTTTTGTTTATTCCAATAATACATTATTTAAGTGTGTTATTTTTTAAAATCTCTTAGTTTGTAAAAGCTCTATTGCATATAATTAACAATTCATTATTTTTGTCAACAGGCTGTCTGCGTTTTCCTGTGCCTGGGAGCCCTCGTGGCTGGACACGGTCATGATGATGGCCAATGGAGGGGAGAGGGAATCGCCGAATCCCAGGACCATGGCGCATATGGCGGATATGGCGGACACTATGGTGGATACTATGGTGGACATGACGGTGGACACTATGGAGGAAACGATGACGGTCAATGGAAGGGAGAAGGCCTCGCCGAGTCCCAGGATCATGGAGTGTGGGGAGACAGCCACGCATATGGAGGCAACTACGCCGGAGCCTACCACCATGGAGCCGCCCCTCTGGGACATGACGGACGCGTCGTAGACACCCCTGAGGTTGCCCACGCCAAGGCCGCCCACTTCGCCGCCGTCGCCGGAGCTTCCCATGGAGCTCATGGAGCTTATGGTGCTCATGGTGCCTACGCCCACGGAGACTACGCTCACCATGGAGCTTACGCTCATGGAGCCTATGCCGCCCCCGCCCACCACGGAGCCTACCACCATGGAGCCGCCCCTCTGGGACATGATGGACGCGTCGTCGATACCCCCGAGGTCGCTCACGCCAAGGCCGCCCACTTCGCCGCCATCTCCGGAGCCGCCCATGGCGCCCATGGACACCACTATTGAAAACAAACCACCAGCAATTCACTCATAGAAAAGAAACCAACGGATATTTAATAACTCTAAACCTCTACTCTCGTTTAAACGTATATTCTATGTACCTCGCTTGTATGTCTGGCATGATACCTTACAAGACTGATTAAGAATAAAAAAAAAAGCGTTTATAGTACACCTGCGTATTATTGTGTGTTAAAAAAAACAAATTATAAGAAATGTGTTGGAGTCGAAAAAAGGTTGAACATTCTGTAAGCTGACCTTGTGTGTGCAAGAATGTGAAAGAGTTTTTGCCCGTCGCGGCCAGCGAAGCCTGAAGTGGACTTACGTAAGTGGACGCGTCGCTTGCGATACCCACTCTCGACACCTTTAATTACAATTGAACCAAATGGTAAAAACAGCCTTTTTTTAAATTCACGATAATTGATCTGAAAACGGCCAACAAACCATAGAATATTTAGTTACACATTAAGTTTAATAGCGATGAAGTAAACGCTTTCAAACTCAACATTGATACTTGCGATAAATTATTTAATTATGTTTACTAATACAGGTACAGTTATATTTTTTTTAAATGCGTTTGATTAAATCAACAGTAAGCAATAAAAATTCTTATTTATATATTTTAAAAATTCAAACAAATGATTGATCAATTAGTTATTCGTTAAATTTAATTGCTATGATGTAATCGCTTTAAAATCTAACAGTTTGATATGCAAAAGAATATTTCAATTAAAAACTCTAAACAGTTGAATGGAAAAATCAACTGTTGGGCTATTAATAGTTGTTCCAGTTATAACAAAACAACCCGTTAATTATTTTTTTAAAATGTGATCAAAACTTATAATTAATTTTTTTTGAAGTCAAAGCTTTGTATAATTTTGTTTAAATCGATATGTTTAATAAAGTAGCCGTTATTAGAGCAAAATAACGTAATCTCGTCGTATATTTTTTACATTTTTTGATATTATTTAGTCACTAATAGATTTATTATAGCAAGTGAATCCCTTTTATACTAACAATTTAATTATCACATAATCAATAAATCTTTTAATGGAATATATATATATTTTTTAAATTTTAAGCAAGCCGTATCTGTTAATTAAATAGAGTATTAGAAATGAAACCTGTATAACACGGGTAATATTTTTATTTTAAATTTTATCAGTATCTTAGTTAACCGACCGCATCTGGTATACAATGACACTTGTTACAAGAGCATAGAGCAACTACTCTACAAATATAATTTAAAAAAAAAAACCATTGCTATGCTATAATAAACAAAAGACAAAAGCTTACTTTTCCACTTGGCCTTGGAATAAATTCCTTTTGAGCAAGATCACGGCCACTACGCGACATGTCGAGTTATTCAGAAAGTTGTCGGTTGCCCGGGGCGAGTGTCTGGGCGGCTCATGGCGCTTGCATGGCGACCCCATGAAATCGAACTGAGCAATCAACAAACAGAATATGAGCAATCGAATCAAAAAGATTTCAGAAAAAAATATATATATCTGGAGTGTGTGCTGTGCGGCGCTTGCATACCGACCCAAGCAAAACTGAGTTAGAGTCATCGGCGAACAAAATATAGGCTAATATATTGTCAATCATAAAATTAGTTAAATCATCATAACTCATAAATTTTCCATCATATATTTTTTAAGATGAGTTCTAAACAACATATATATTTTTTAAAAAGGTTGAAGTTGTATTTACAGAAAAAAGTTATTCATATGTAAAGAGTATTTTTTGAAAAAAATACAAACAGTCATTGTAGACGTATTTTATGTTATAAAAAGATTATTTTGAAAAAAAAAGTCCTCTGATAAATTCGGCGTATATGAGTATCTGTGAAATATCTTCATTTGTGCAATTAGAATTTAAATAAAAACTAATGCGCTGATCTATATCCTGTAATGTATAATTAAAGTTTTTTTTCGGCGAATCCAGTAGGCAATTTGTTTTTACTGCGCGGTAACTGCGAGCAAAGAATTATACTTGATAGATCATATTTGGTAGATCCCACATTCTGGCAGGCGCCGCATGTTATTGTCCAAAGTAATGATAGAGGTGTTTTGAGATATAATAAAAAATAAATATAATGTTTAAATCATTTTATATTGGTTTGATATATTTTGTTACATAGTAACAAAGATGACTAAAAACAAAAGGTAGAGACATAGAAATGTTATGTACAAAGTCATTAGCATCAGTGAGTTGGAATCTACTAGCTTTAAGCTGGTGACTGAGCTGGTGGTGGAGAGGTTTAGGGGGATGGTGAAGGTGGAGTTAATAGTGGGCGTGGTGGGCGGCGGCGGCGTGAGCGGCGGCGTGGGCGGCCTTGGCGTGAGCGACCTCGGGGGTATCCACGACTCCGTGGCTGTAGTGAGCACCATGGGCGTAGACATGGGCGGGGACCACGACGTGTCCGTGAGCTCCATGGGCGGCGGCAGAGTGGGCGGCGTGATGGGCGGCCTTGGCGTGGGCAACCTCGGGGGTGTCGACGACGCGACCGTCATGACCGACGGGGGCGGCTCCATGAGCGTATCCGTGAGCGTATCCGTGATGGGCGTAGGCGTGAGCAGGGGCGGCAACGTAGGCGTGGGCGTGGACGGGGGCGGCGACGTAAGCGTGACCTCCATGGGCGGCGGCGGCATGAGCGGCATGGTGGGCAGCCTTGGCGTGGGCAACCTCGGGGGTGTCTACGACGCGACCATCATGACCGACGGGGGCGGCTCCATGGGCGTATCCATGGTGGGCGTAGGCGGGGGCAGCTCCATAAGCGTAGGCGGATCCGTAGTGGTCGTAAGCTCCATGGTGGTGAGCGTCGTACTGTCCATGGTCCTGAGACTCGGCTTCTCCCTCTCCGTGGTAACTTCCATCCTCATGTCCATGGCTGTAGACTCCTCCGTAGTGAACGGCGTGTCCCAGGTAGTGTTCGTCATAGTGGCCATGATCCTGGGATTCGGCGAGTCCCTCTCCTCTCCACTGGCCATCATCATGACCGTGTCCAGCCACGAGGGCTCCCAGGCACAGGAAAACGAAGACAGCCTATATTTAAAAATATAATATATTATGATTTATATAAATTAAAGACGCCAAAAATCTTATATTGACACTGACCCAAATATATTTTTTTTTAATTTTCAAATAATCCGTTTTGTTATATAATACGACATTCATCACAAATATACAACAATTTTTTTAACAGATTATTTTATTAAATAAAACATGAGGACAATAATTATTTTTACGGTTTAATGTTTTGTTTGCAATGTATTAAAATTAAAATCATATCAAAATTCAGATTAAATCCGGATTATATTATTAATTATAATATTATGTTTTTTGACCTGCTTCAACATAAAAAAACAGGTGTTATTTTATTATTTTTAATTTTATATTTATATTTTTGCACGACCTTGTTTTAAATGCGATTCGGATATATAGACTAGGTGCGGCTGTCGGAAATATAAAAAAATCGTAAACGCTAATTGACATTGTGTCTGACACGTCAGACACCACCTGTGCAGTTTGTACTTACGAAGGAGTTCATGGTGCTTGTGGTGATGAAGCCTTTTCAAAGAGAAAACTGCTAATGTCTGCATATGGACCGCGTTTGCGTTATATACCTACGATAACTGCAACAATGCCCCATGGAGGGGGGCATGCTGGGGATACTCGGTGGAGATACGTTGCGTGGCTGTTTCAGAAACGTGTGTTAAAAAAACTGCCATTGATAATTTCATGACTGAAACATGAAAGCAGTATTTCTAGAGGTTAAACAAATTACTGAAGTTGAAAGAAGCTTCCCTATTTGAAATCTTAAACCTTATTTCCGGTTTTCAGAGTTAAGCTGCATGCAATGCCTATTTCAGTTTCATGTTATATTTAATCATAGCGAGGCTCAATTTAATACTATTAAAGTTTTTGCTTATATATATATAAGCAAAAACGCGTAAATATTTGTTTACGGCGTCAAATGAATTTTAAATCCCTTTTTGAAAAAAAATTGAAATATACACCAAAATATATTTCAAACGTAAGATGAATATTTTTTATCACCAAAAAATTTATACTTTATAAATATTGTTAAAAAAAAATAATTTAAAAAATGTCTTTACTTTGTTAAAATACAAAAAAATGTATGTAAGATTTTTGAATTCTGTTTAAATTATTTGATTTTTTAACGGATATTTAATAATAAATATATTGTACTAGTTAATTTCGTTCAATAGAAATAGAAACCAAATTCTCTAGTTTTAACTAAATAAAAAAACATTGTGCGATAACATCTTGCTGTTTTAAAGAAACTCGTGCATTTCATTTTGTTTTCTTTATTTGTTTCTGTCACATTTAGAATTTAAAAAAATATTTACTAAAAGAACTTTGTGCACAGCCTAAATCCCTAAATCATGCAAAAACTGGTTTATTAAAAATAATACATAAAAAATGTTTTTCGTTTAAGTAGTCAGTCAATCAAATATTTATTTTCAACGCTATATCGCATTTTAATGATGAATCGCAAAGCGTCATTTTTTTCATGTAAATGCATGAAGACAGTGCATTTTTTGAACATTCCTCAGATATGCTTTAATCAAGGTGCTAGATTTAATAATGCAAAGCTGTCGGAATTCGTATTACAAGTTGCACTTAATCCATGAAAGTAAAATTCCTTAAATAACGTACATTTTTCATGGCCTTTCGTTGCCAGGCGGTCACTTATACATGCATGATACAATTGTGTTACTATATAATCAAGCCGTATGTAAATTAGATAAGAGTTTGATTTAATTAATTTATTTTATAATAATTGGTATGTAGATTAATCACAGTGTTACTATGGAGGCCAAATAGTTAATAGTAGTTTTTTTTTAGAGAACGAAAATTCGTCTATTGTCATGTTTTAATGTCATACACATTAATTTATACGCACGACCAAGTGTAACAATGATCCTTGTTTCTGTACTGTTTAACTTTTGAATTAAAATGATTTATTTTCTGAATGCTGTTTTATGCGATATATCAACACAAGTTATACAACCTTTTTTATTATTTAAAATATAAACTTTCAAGCCTAGTACTGTAAGGATTTCGGCCAGTAATTGTACTATGGATTAACTGCTTGGAGTACATGATAACCGTTCAGGTGTCTGTTTGATTCCCACCTGTGTTGTGTAAAAACTTTTTTAATGATTTTTATTAATATTTTATATGTTAATTGATTATATACACAATCAAAGTATTACAGTGAAAATAAAGTTGTAATTGTTGAATTGAAGACATTGTTCGTTTTCTAAGAATAAAGTTTCTTTGAGCGAAGCAGTTCTTTGGCACGAAGCCCAATCTATTTCCAGGAAGTTGACTGCTGGCGACAGTGACCACTTGGCAACAGCAAAGCACTGGTGACAGCATTTAGCTGGGAACAGCGACATGCTGGCGACAGAGACTACGCCCAGGCCTGTCTGCGCTCGTTGGCCTGGGCGGATCACTGACCGGCTGGGTGCCCTTGGGGGCTGACGGATGCTGATAGAGTACGATCTCGAAAAAAATCATGACCAGCAACTCGTGGCAGTGAAGCCTACCATGTGTGCAGAGTATATAACTTCATGTGGAGACTGTCAACTCTTTACATGCCACGTGCCATTTAAGATTACAACCATGTTAATCTGTGAGCTCCAGTCTGAAGAATTAATCGAATTTGCCATTCGATGAAACATGAAAATATATTATTTAGACAGTGAACTGAAGAAAGTGAACTTGAAGAAATTTTTTTTTATTTTGTTTTAAATGTAATAGTTTTTTTGGTAACAGTTCAAATCCTTTGTTTTATTTAATAAAAAAAAAGTATTTTTGATATGTCTTGTAAAAGGTTAAAGTGACTGTTGTTGTACTAAATCCGATCTACGGAAGTTTACTATATTTTTTATCGAGCTTCATGGTTACCTTTTAGGTACAATATATAAATATTAAGTATTTAGAGCTTTATTTAATATTAATGGGTGTATCAGATTTGTTTGTAACTTTTAATAATAAATAAATTAAGGCAAAGGCTATGACAATTCATTTTAACGTACTCTTATCAAAATAGGTGTAAATCAATAATTGCTAGGGCGAATATTGATACGGTTTAATTATTTTGAAAACAGAGTCAACTATCCAACCAAAAATAATAAATAAAGAAATCTAAAACAGATAATAAAATAAATATAAATATATTTTTTAAAACCGTGCGGTATAAACAAATTATTTTAATATATATTCAAATTGCAGTCTCTCCCACTCATTTTATCAGGACCACGATGTCACAACTTGCATTTAACAATTGCAATACTTTCCCAAGTCAATGACGAAGCTCAGCGTTTTATAAACACATAAAAATACATTGTATTTTTTTAATTATAATTTTAAAATAAATATCCTAAAATAATAAGACATCTGTTCATAAAAACATGCTGTATAATTACGGATAATTTTATCAAGAAATATCCCTTTCGCCAACGGCCCTAATATATCAAATTAACAACGATATATAATATTTTTTTAGTCACTCAATCATACGTTGATAAAAAAAAAATACAGTGTTTTAAAACTTCTGTTGTAAATATAGCCGAATTACAATCAGGGCCGTACTATTTTTAATTAAAATCTCAGAGAAGTTTTATTTGTAAACTTTTCGTTCAGATTATTATAATGATTGGCATCTTTTATTCTTTGGGTTTGTGTGAAATAACTAAATGTGGAGTGAATATAATAACATGCGTTTGGTATATAATATAATATATATACATATAATTCACAGCCCTATTTATTAGACAGCAATCAATTTTAATAAGAACGCCCACATGATTGAATATAAATAGGAATTATTATATTTAAAGTAATTTAATATCTGAGCTTCTAAAAAAAAACTTAAAAATTAAAACAAAAGATTGATCCGTTGTATTATAATTATAAAATATTAAAAACATGAGCTATGTCCTCCATCTCTGGCATAAATCTGATCAAAAAAGTAAGTGATCAAACTTTGCTCATTTTAAAAGAACCCTATATCATAACAAGTGATCGCTTGAATAAGTAAAAAAATTGATTAATATATTATTTCTTTACCAGAATTTCTACATAACGAATTATTTGATACTTAAGGTCAAATAACGCACTGGCACATCGACCTTGCAAATATTCTGCCTATACAAATTTTCAAAAGTATATAATATTATTATTAATTTATACATGATAAATACAATGAAAGCTTCAAGTCTCAAAAATATTATTAGAGTATTTGTCTTTGTCGGAACATTTCGCCATTTTTGCTAATGAGGGCTTCGGAAGTCTGAATATGCTGATGTATTTTTTATGTTCTTCAGGTTTGGTCTATCAGATTTTTTACACTCTAATCTCGATTTCATCCATAGTATTTAAATTGTGGCTTGAGCCTTGGCCTTAGCCCAAATTTTTCACTCTTCCTTTCTTTTGAAAGCGTTATGTTTTCAGTTGACTCCCCCTAATGTATTGAAGTCGCATTTTTAAAGCAAAAAACCTTCATCACTTTAATTCTACGTTGCTTTTTTCACCATCCGATTTCAGTTTTATCCATGGTGAAAATTATTATTTAATAAAATTTATACAAATCTTTTGTGCATTTAATATACTTTTAGGTATACAATTCATACAGAAAATGACGAGAACCGAGAAAGATGGCTTCACGGATCCGGTATTCTTTTTAATCATATTATTCCAACACATTATTGAAGCAAAAACCTGAAACGTTATACGAAAGTCCAGAATCATTGCATCCACGTTTTGTTAGATAAATATCTTTAAATTTACGATAAAGATTGTGGTAATTCCTTGTTCTATATATACCTTTCACGCAAACAATAAAATATGATATATCAATGTTTTAAAGAACAAATATGACAGAATATAAAACCCGAAAATAATTTAACAAAATTGTAGTCTAGTGAATCAAATGATTGTCGCATTTCGGTCTTTAAATATTATAAGAGTATTAAGCTTAATCACTTTTAAATATAAAGCACCATAATATTTAAGTGAGTCAACTTTTTTTTACTCTCGTTGTCAAATGCTTCTATAATGACCCCTTGGGAACCGAACCTGCATTCTGGAAATAATAACAGGCTATTCTTATCGCCCAATAGCACAAAAACGTTCAATTAATGCCCGAGTTCGCCCATTGATATATCCAATACAAACTGAAAAAATCGTATATATTATCTCACATGTAAAAAAAACGTAAGATTACTTCCCGATTAAGGACGCCGTCATCCCCTCTCCTCCCGAGTCTGCACTATATAACGTGCAGAGTGTCCCCCAAACAGACATTAGCAGTTTTCTCTCCGAAAAGGCTCCATCCAACATGAACTCAATCGTGAGTATATCTATTGTATTAAAAAAACCAATGCCAGCTATTTTGCCTCGGCAGTTCCGATCATACACTCGTCTTTTACTTGTGTGTTATTTTTTAAATCATTGTAATTTATTTGCAGTTATACTATGGTTCGATGTGTTTTGGGTGTAATACAGTATAATTGTATGTCGGCTGTTGAAGATCTGATATGGATCAAAATATATACAAGACTCAAAAAAAAAAAACAATAAATTTATTAATTTGTATATTTAATCACAACGCTTTCAAAATTTATTATTTACTAGTAAAAAATATATTTTTTTTAGTACGTTCGCTTTAAACTCGAAAAACAATTTTTTAATGGTTGTTTTTTCAGTCAATCTGTGTCTTCCTGTGCCTGGGAGCCCTCGTGGCTGGATATGGTCATGATGATGGCCAGTGGAGGGGAGAGGGTCTCGCCGAATCCCAGGACCATGGCCACTATGATGGACACTACCTGGGCTACGCCGCTCACTACGGAGGAGTCTACAACCATGGACATGAGGATGGAAGCTACCACGGAGAGGGAGAAGCCGAGTCTCAGGACCATGGACAGTACGACGCTCACCACCATGGAGCATACGACCACTACGGATCCGCCTACGCTTATGGAGCTGCCCCCGCCTACGCCCACCATGGATACGCCCATGGAGCCGCCCCCGTCGGTCATGATGGTCGCGTCGTAGACACCCCCGAGGTTGCCCACGCCAAGGCTGCCCACCATGCCGCTCATGCCGCCGCTGCCCATGGAGGTCACGCTTACGTCGCCGCCCCCGTCCACGCCCACGCCTACGTTGCCGCCCCTGTTCACGCCTACGCCCATCACGGATACGCCCACGGATACGCTCATGGAGCCGCCCCCGTCGGTCATGACGGTCGCGTCGTCGACACCCCCGAGGTTGCCCACGCCAAGGCCGCCCATCACGCCGCCCACTCTGCCGCCGCCCATGGAGCTCACGGACACGTCGTGGTCCCCGCCCATGTCTACGCCCATGGTGCTCACTACAGCCACGGAGTCGTGGATACCCCCGAGGTCGCTCACGCCAAGGCCGCCCACGCCGCCGCTCACGCCGCCGCCGCCCACCACGCCCACTATTAACTCCCTTCCTCCCGGCATTCGAAGCCTTACCCTGGACACTATCCCCAGCATAAACCTGGCAAGATCGCGTTCAGCATCGATTATGTTAAAGTTGTAAATATAATAACTTGAATACAGCAAAGAGAACGTGTATTTTTTCAGTTGAATGTGTTACTATGTAACAGAACTCGCGAAAAAAATAAACGTATATGAAAATTTAAAACATTTTTTTATTAAAAAGGTACTCATTATATGCGAATATTTATATATGAACGGCCATGACTTTATTTATTGCTTGGAGATACCGGACGAATTAGATTCCGATCACTCTATTTAACTTTTTTATTAGTGTTTTATATTGGAACTCGATAATCGTGTCGATGTATAACAACATTATCTCAATCAGGGGTCTCCAAACATTTTATCCCGTAGACTGTGTCTATTATTTGTAAACCATCTACCTCTTAATGCGGATTTTTAGCAAGCATTAACACTTGATTTGATTGATTTTTCTACATGATAATTTTTATTGGTGACCGGTTTCATCAACCTTTTTTGTTTAGCTCAGTTTGATCCGTCAAGTATTTTATTTTAAAAAAATAAAATTGAATTTTACCAAAACCTTGATTACTTAAATGCATTAACATCAAACGTGTTTTTCATATGTGCACAGTTTCAAAGTAAGATAGAGTATTTTTTAATAAAAAATTCTTATCAAAAATTACACAAAATTAAAATCCAGTAACATTCACTATAAAACTCAAAAAAAAAATGGGGTGTTAGCCAGGAATGCGCATTTAATTAAAACATGCATTTTTTTTTTAAATACAAGTTTGTACTGGGACCAAAAAATGAATAGCACCTATTCTCTCAATTTTATGAAATATATTTTTAATTATTTCATATTTTTTTATTTATTTGGCTATCAAGAAAATTTACATATTTCTGTTTAATCACAACGGGGAAATTCAGAAATCAGAATTAAATAGGGAATAATTATATTAATTTTATTTTGATTGGGCGATTTCCATAATTTACTTTCTTTCATGGTATTTCAATTATTATTAGCTCAATTTAAAAATGTCTGCTTATGATTTTTTTTTTTAAATTTTTAAAAGAAAGATAAAATTGACGTATTATTTGAAAGGAACAGGAATCATGCAAAAATGATGATCAAACTAACTGATTGTTGAAAGCGACTTAAGAATATTTTACGGCATTATTTGTAAACTAACGATCGTTATATTAAAGTTAATGATCGTTGTATTATTTCATTACTGCATTTAATTGCATTATTTGTTTTATTTATTTTAAAACAGCAATTATCAACATACGATACATGTTTTTTATAAATTTGTTGTGACACTTGCAATTTCAATACACCTAATCTATTATTATCCTTATACAAGTTTTATATATTAGCTTCGTCGGCTACATATAATATTTAATAGAAATTGTACCTGTCAACCGATATTAATACTCAAGAAAAAAAAATTATAAATAAGAATTATCGGAGTTCTGTAAACTAAAAAAATGTGGCAAATCCAAAAAGATTTTTTAGGAAGTAATCAAATGACTCCTTAATGAATAAATAAGTAATTTTTGTAATAACCATATCAATACTTTTGAATAAAATACTTACGACCGGACTCTGTTTGATAATGCCAACGTGAAAGGTTGGCGAAACCGGTCACTAATAAAAATAAAAATGTGGAAAATCACTCAAGTATTTTATTCAAAAATATTAAAATGGAATTCCACCAAGTACTCTCTGTCAAAAATATTGAATTTCTTAATAACCATATCGCTAAAAAAAGGTTTATGAAAAATTCAAAAATAAAATCACTGGGTTCATTTTATATTTTAAACGATTTATTTCGTTTTGCTTTCATCACACAAGTTATTTAACAAAAAACATAATAAAATGTATACGGGAAAAAAAGAAACATAAAAATATTAAGGAGTAAATCATAATACAGAGGTACGATACGCAAGAGAATATGTACAATCTATACTAACTCAGTCGATTCGAAATCATCACAATTTATCGCGGGGAAGGCTTTCAGGGGTTGAAGTTAATAGTGGTGGGAGGCAGCGGCGTGGGCGGCGTAGTGAGCGGCCTTGGCGTGGGCGACCTCGGGGGTGTCTACGACGCGACCGTCATGACCGATGGGGGCGGCACCATGGGCGTACCCATGGGCGTAGGCGAGACGGGCGTAGGGAGCGGCGACGTAGGCGTGAGCAGGGGCGGCGACGTAGGCATGGGCGGGGGCGGCAATGTAGGCGTGAGCAGGGGCGGCGTAGGCTCCATGGGAAGCGGCGGCATGGGCAGCATAGTGGGCAGCCTTGGCGTGGGCGACCTCAGGGGTATCTACGACGTGTCCATCATGAGCCAGAGGGGCGGCTCCGTAGGCGTAGGCGGCTCCGTAGTGTCCAGCGTATGCGACGTGGTGAGCATCGTACTGTCCATAATCCTGAGACTCGGCGAGCCCCTCTCCCTTGTATTGGCCATCGTCGTTTCCGACGGCGTAAACTCCGCCGTAGGGAGAAGCAGCGAGGTAGTGTCCGTTGTACTGGCCGACATCATGAGACTCGGCTTCGCCCTCTCCGTGGTAGCTTCCATCATCATGGGCGTTGTAGACTCCGGGGTAGACTCCACCATAGGGGGCGGCGTAGGCCACGTAGTGGTTGTCGTACTGACCGAAGTCCTGGGACTCAGCCTCGCCCTCTCCGTGGTAGCTGCCATCATGGCCATGTCCAGCCACGAGGGCTCCCAGGCACAGAAGGGTGGCAATGAACTAAAAATAAAGAAAATTCACTTGTTGAGGGACTAGGCATTTGTTTGGTGAAGATACATTTTGTATTAATGATATGGGTAACTTTATATAATTTCTTAACGTTGAGTTTATTTTTATTATGACTAGTTTGACATCTGATGATGATGATCAAGATAAAAATAACCTAAACGTGAAGAAATTATAAAAAGTTACCCATATCATTAATAAAGAAAATTCACTTTTAATGAAAATACGTACATACTCAATAAAATATATCATATCTAATGTTAAAGAAGTACAATTGAATAAAAATATTATTACGCTGTGAGGATTGCAAGCATTCGGACTCCTCTCGTCTTACATTTAAAGGGATCTAATCTTTAATTATGTTTGCATATCTACGTAAAATACTGGTACAAAATAGTACCTCAAATTGTAAGCCTTCTCAAAGTTGCGATAAAAATAGCCCATCCAAAGGAATAATGAGTAATGAAGCTTTATTTTTAATTTAAAAAAATTATTAATTGTTTGAGTATATTTTTTAAAATTGTTGATAGCATGTGTTGTATACGCAATAAATTTTTATGAGAGTTAAAAAACAAATATTTATTAAGAAATCATTGATCAATCTCGTTCTTGAAACTCCGCAAATCGAGTCATTTTCCTGGCCTTAATCGATGAGCTATCGAAATTTGATTTCACGCGTCGCTTTTAAGGCACGGTTTAATATGCGTTAATGTTTAAATACTTCATTTATTAGCCAATCATTTAAGATTTCATTCAATTTATACGGTTATTCGTATCAAATTATGAAATATTTTAATATTTATTACTAAATTTTATTATTAATTTACGAAACATCATTAAGGCGTATTTTGATAGAGGTGTATATTTTCGTTTTTTTTTGGATAAAATGTTTGTGTTGTAAAACGGTTAATTTTTACTCCTTAAATATATTATTAGTGAAATTTTAGTATTTTTAAATGCGTTTGTTTTATATTGATCTCTTTAAGAATTTGGCCAGTGTAAAATTTGTATTCACAAATGTATTTGAAAGTTTCGGAAGTCGGAAAAACGTCAGAAACCTCACGAAGTATAACACTCAACTGTAATCGTTACAAATATGAAGTATTACAGATAAAATTAGTATTTAATTCGGCTAATATATTTAAAATTTATATTTTGGCATCTTTGTGCACAGATGAAAAAATTAATCGCGTTAATATTTAATTAATTCCTTTTGATTTTATAATAGAATTCCTGCAAGTGCTTTCTGTTTGAACCGTGTTTCTGGAGTGTTTTCTTCAGTTTTGGCTTGCTCTGCCGCTGAAGTTAGAGCACGAGGCAGTTGAGCGGCTTGTATGCTTACATTGTTGAACAAACACTACGCATTCCAATGGACGTAATAAAGAATCGTATCGGCAACAGTCGACAAACTAGTTCAGGCCGGCGGACCAATGTCGCCGAGGTGAGGCAGGTTCACGCTTTACGGAGCGACCTTGGACGAAGGCTCCAGATTGCGTTCACTTTATGATAAATATTTTTTTGTTCGGTTAATTAGCATCAGCAATCTTTGAGGTCTCTGAGACTATAATCGGAACAGTTAATCCTTGGCGTGGTAAAAATCGAGGCGTTTGAAATGTGGCTTTATGGGATAATTCTTAAAATACCATGAGTTGACCGTGCCACAGATGAGAGAGCCTTGCGCAGAATGCGTAAAGAAAAAAAAACTCTTGAAAGTAGTTAAAAAATGTCAAGTATACAACATTGGCCATATTTTATAGAAATACCAAAAAAAATAAACATTGGAAGAAGAAAAATAACGTTGATGCAAAATTTGCATCAGTGGCTAGAACTCGGAAGTAAGAAAATAAATTTAATCTAAACATCCTAAGGAACTTTACAAGAAAAAAATTACAAAAAATATATTATATTTGAATATATCTCAATAGAGTTTTAATATTTACAATGAACACGTGTCTAGCTATCAATAAAAAGTCAATGAGTCAGACATTGTTAAAATTAATACAACGAAGAGAAAAAACTTGAATGTAGTTCATGTTGTATTTTTTTTGTGAATAAGAAAATAGGGACAGCGAAATAAATAAATACAAATATTTTTTCTTATTTTGAAATAACGCAGTTATTTGAAGAGTAAATTCAACATAGTTTTAAAAAAATATATTTTTAAATATTAAAACATGACTATAGAAATATTCTATTCGAGAAATAAACACTTTGCTTAAGATTTGTATAAGGTTATTGAAAGTAAGAATTTATTTTGAAACAAAGTATTATTTTTGTAAAAATAGTAAAAAAGAAACAATACTTTTGAGGCATTCAAATAAATATTTTTAAAAATAGGTAAAAATCACTCACCATTGGGTTCATGATGAAGTCTTTGAATAACTTGTGGAGAAGCTTTGTGTAGAGCAGAAGCCTTTTCTGAACGAAAACTGCTTGTGATACTCGAGGGGCTTCCCGGCCAGCATATATACCGCGGCGGCGACCTTGCGGGGGGGGGCGGGGGGGGGGGGCAGAGGGGGCAGAGCCTCCGCCGCAGAGCCTCCACGTAGCTCACATGTAGGAGCACGCCCCTCCCGGAAAGCGCGAGAGGCCTCGCACTCTAGATCCGCCCTGATATGTCGTTGAGCTTTCAGATCTTAGGCAGCTTGCATTCAACGCTGAAAATAATAATATTTACAATTTAAAAATAAGAAAAAAATATACCAAGGAATCAGCAACAATTGTGGAATCAGCAAACTTATTATACAGTAAAATCGCTGAAAACAGAAATTTTTAATATTGAAAAAAAATGTATCCCGCGAAGGGTTAAAAATTATGTTAAAACTCGTATTAACCTGATTTTATGGTTTTTTGTACTTGAGTGATTTGCCACATGTTCGTTTTTATTTGTGACCGGTTTTGCCAACCTTTCACGTTGACATTATCAAACAGAGTGTCACAAAAAAAAACGAATCAATCAGATGCGTATTTATTACCCATTACGGGTTTATGATATTATTACTAATATGATTAGGCACATTAGTTCATATATAGAAGATGAATCATGTTAACCAGGGGATGTGGGTTCAAATCCCACACAAATCAAGATGATATTTGATGAGTTTCATTAAATCATCTTCTATATATGAACTAATGTGCCTAATCATATTAGTAATAATCAAGTATTTTACCCAAAAATATTAAAATGGAATTCCACCAAGTACTCTCTGTCAAAAATATTGAAGGTTTTATATTAATAAATTTAATATTTTTCACATTAAAATTGTAAATATTTTGTGCGATATATTTATATTTGCTGTTGAATAATAATAATGCTTACGGTATTTTTTTTTCTAGTTTACCGATAATATACTCACAAAAATGAT
Source organism: Atopsyche davidsoni (assembly GCA_022113835.1). Lineage (NCBI taxonomy): Eukaryota > Metazoa > Arthropoda > Insecta > Trichoptera > Hydrobiosidae > Atopsyche > Atopsyche davidsoni. Next base: position 673,244 of record JAILWY010000011.1, on the reverse strand, counting down.
GAGTATCACCGAAGGCTTCCAATGCATAAAGCTTATCTCTGTCACTCACAATCACCCCATAAATTTCAAATATATATCTATAGTATAACAAAATAAACACACTATTATGTAAATACTTATATTTAATTTAATCAGTATGGTTTAACTCATTTTTCGTTATATTTAGTAATATATATATTTAGATTCTAAAAATTATTACAAAATAATTGTAGCATATTTTTATCATATCAATTATAAACGTTTTACAAAAAAAATTAGATGAGCAAATATAATGCGCGTGAATCAAAATTGAATTCTCTGCAACACACATTTTAAACAAATTGAGCGGAAAATACGGTAGTCTCTGACTAAATTGTAAACAATTTCTTTATTGCATAAGAAATATTTATAATATACCTTTATAATTAACAAAGGACTGTACAACCATGCGCTTATACGTGTATATTTTATTATGGTAATTTACGGTTAATTATTGGTTTATTTTAAATCAATATTTAAAAAAATATTATTTGTTTTATATTTCTTTTGGAATTCATTGAATAAATTAATAATATTAATTGAACAAGGCGTATCCTTTTAATAGATATCGATTGGCAAGAACTCCACCCAGAAAGTGATCACGCAGGTAGTTCGTGGTATATCACCTGTTTCTTACTCGAATACCAAATGGTAGAATAAAGATATAATATTTGAAGGGAAAAAGAATGGTGGAAAATAAATGATGAAATATCAATCTTACTTGCTATTTATATTTAAAAAAATATTTAAGTTAATTTATATATCTATAAATTATAATAATCTACGTCAATTTAAATAATCCTTTAGTAAACTTTTGATAGTAAGATTCCTTTAAGATTTTATAAATGAATATGATTACCTGATATGTTTTTCATATGGTGCAATTTTTTTTAATTATAATTATTTAAAGAAATTTGTATTTTATTTTATTTGGATTGTTGGCAAAATAAAAGTCTCAATTCTGAGTTAATGCAATAACCTCACACCTTTATAATGATTATTTTTAATCCTCACTGAATCGATGAAAATTACGTTTTAATATTGGATGATAAATATTATTACACTATTTATCAATAAAAATATTATTTAAATTATATATGATACAATTTAATATTTACCAACAAATTTAAGCATCCATTAGCTGATCTTTGTATTATAAAGTTGCCAAAAATGTTACCAAACACGAAAATATGTTCACGGTTAGATTACTCGAGTGCAATTAAAGATTAAGATTTTCACAATTTGAGAATTATTGATACTCTCACTTGATAAATATAGGATAAGTTTAATAAACACATTGAAATTTCGCACATTACATTGTCATACTCAAATATTTAGTAATTGGTTTAGTAATTTTTTTTTATCAATGGTACATGATTAGATTAATATCGTAAAAAAATCTTGAGTCCACTGTAACATAATATTTTTTGTACTTCTAATAATAAAAAAGCATATGAAGGTTTTTTTTTCAGGAGTCTTCCGTTGATAAATCTACTTAAGCACATTTTGTTGGTGTGTTGCAGTAACTGAGAAGTACTTCTAAAGTTTTACCTTTGTTTTATCAATTATTGCTTCACGTAATATACGAACAGAGTTTACATCAATCTATCAGGCAATTGAATACTTGAAATTCCGACTCACTGGGTGAGGTCACATTCTATCAAATTGATTTCGTATTAAGATACAACTTTATTTAAGTTTAACTGCTTTTTAAACTATAATACCTTGGTAACTTATTTTGCTGTACCAGAAAACAAAGTAATAAGTAATGCTAAAAAAGTGGATTATGTTGATTTTTTTTCGTTTTGATAATGAATTATCAAAACGTAGCTAACGATGAATTATTATAAATACATTATATAAATATTAAAGTAATGTATTCAACACAATTAAAACTTAAAATTTATTATCAGAGCATGTAATAAAATTAGAAGCGGCTTAATACCTCAAACTATTACTTCATTACAATATGTGTAAAAACCTGCAAATCAAGGACAGACAAATTTGTAACACTCTTTACATTAATAACAAATAATAATAGCCAAGTGCCGATTACTATAATATTTTATGAGCGTTTTTTGCCTTTCAAGGCAAAATTCTCTTAAATAGTCTGAAGAAAGCTTTGATAGGCAATAAAAATCATCAATTGGCTGTTCAAGTTTTTTCTTTTAATATTTTATAAGTCATCTTATCTCACAGAGTAGCTCGGGTATGAATCACCTCTTTAGATTAAGTAAACATGAATATCTTCCGCTCTTGTAATATATATAAAAAAACGTATACGCTCTTTGATAATTAGTTAAAAGTGGATTTATTGTATCAAGTAAACATTTTAACCATACTTGTCAAGAATGATTAATGGATCATATATTTTCTAAAAAATGTCTCCGGCTCGCAAAAATTGAAGGACAGAATCGTGCGGTCACATGAACAGAGTATTAATGGACATTTTTATATATTATATTTATATATACAGTCATTTATTCATGGCCCACGCTGTTATACAGCGATTTATAGCTGTTTTACTTTGAGAAAAATAATAATCATTTAATTTTGTCCAACATTACGTTTTACAGGAAAAAAAGTGTTTTATTGATATATTGCTATTAATAAATTTATATAAGATATACCACAAACATAAAAACGTTGTTACGTAAAATCGAAACAGTACGAGAGGATTCATTCTGCAAATATTATCTATTAATGGGAATTATGTGAAACAAATATAAAACCAACTGCAGTTAAAAGTTATGAGCCTTTTATATTTACACTGTACAAAGAAACCAACATAAGGCGAAACCAGTCAGTATTTCGTTGTTTACTTACCATTACGCTTAGTTATAATATATATACTGTCAACTGCTATCCATTCCAGAACCGGTTTAGAACCTACTTTTATTATCAACCTTAAATACTCTGACCACTCGATTGGGCGGCCAAATTAATTCAAAATATCAAATTCTGTTTTCTCCCACTCTGGTCTAAAGCGGACAAGACACAAACCCGACGCCATTGGCCCCGTCCTTGGAGCTGTGTGCGCCGGACAAAGGAACAGGGTTTTCGCCCGAAACGCTGGGCATGGGTTTCGAAACAATTGACCACTAAATAATCAAGAATTAGGCAAAACAATATTGTTGATTATTTGATTCGACCGACTGGAATTCTTCTACAAATAAATATTATTTTTGTGGTTTTCCGATATCATAAAACAGTAAGTCGTTATATTTGATGTTGATAATTTAACGTAAAGATAATTTATTTGACATATTTTTAGAACAAAAAAATACTTATCCCATGCTATGTAAATATAAATTGTCATCGACCAAACTGAAACAGCCGTGAGCCCAATTGCACCTGTAGATGATTCACCTGCTAGAGAACTAGAGAACTTTCGAAACTGTCTTACCACGAAGCCCATAAGCTTACGAAAATTACTTTTGATTAATCTTACTACTAACTTGTGTGTAGTAGATTCAAAATAAAATGTTAATAAACTAGTTTTTAATAACGGTTTATTATTTGGCCCGAAAATAATAGTATCAAATTTATCAATGAGTTCTAGAAATACATCAAATGTCATCGAAAATAATTTTGTGATTATGTTTGATAAAACCTTTTTAAATAATTTTCTTTTTTAACTTTTGAAAGTATGGAACTAAAATAATATTATTTAATTATCCATTACATACTTTAATATTGACATTATTCTAGAACCAGATATGCCATAACTATCTATGCTCCTAAATAAAATCATCATTAAATACCAATTATTTCAATTCTTCCCATAACCAATAACATTTTGATGGCATTGAAGCTAGGTTTTACTGTTTTTTTTTTTAAATTACACTATATATCAACATTTAGGCTGTTTTTTTTCATATAGAAATATTTCGCAAATGAGTCTTCAATTCATAACAATTATTTCAATACTTTCCATATTATTCCAGTAACATTGAAATCAAAGACTTGCAGCCATTTAAATTACACTTGAATAATTTTGGCTGATTTTTATCGACCTACGTGCATTTTTTTCCTATAACGCCTCCAATCCATTCACATATGCAATAAGTGTTGAGTCTCGCTCTAAATAATTGTTTTTATTAATTTTCGATAATCAAAGGCCAGCCGTGAGAGTGCTGAAACAAATCAGGAATCATGACTCAGATTTTATGCGAGAAAAAAACTATAATTTTACACATACACAATATATTCATATATATTAATACTATATATAATAACGCTGGAAGCAGTCGCCCTTTATCGAAACGTAATACATTTCTAATTATTTCTCATGACATAATAACCGGACTGTGATCTTATTTGGCATATCCGCAATACCTGAATTAGTAATAAGTTCATGAATAGCCCAGCCCAGTTTTCTCCTACTCTGTATTGAATGGCAATAATTAGGTTGGCCATACGTCCTGATTTTTCTGGGATTGTTTCGATGTATTTTCCACTTTTAATAATTTATAGAATATACCTGAATAGTGAAAAAAAAAATTAATGACATTTGATATTTTTTGTGAGTTTTTTCCATGAACAATATGCAATTGTATTATTAGTCATACCAATTGATAATATTTCTTTTTTTTGTGTATTTTGATTTAAAACACTAATAAAGTATTTACTTCAGTTCAATAGATTAATTTATTATTTATCCTACGCAAAAAATAACAATTTTCTCATAATCACAGTTTATATATTTAAACATATGTGTTTGTGATTAATTACTTGAAAAATTGTTATTTTAAATGTTATACGCGTATTTGATTTCATTGATGACCGGTTTCGCAAACCTTTCACGTTTGCATTATCAAACTGAGATTTTAAAAAAATTTAATATTTTTGACAGATTTTTTGTACATGGTGGAATTCCATTTTAATATTTTTGAGTAAATACTTGAGTGATTTTCCACATGTTCGTTTTTATTTGTGACACTCTGATTGATAATGCCAACGTGAAAGGTTGGCGAAACCGGTCACAAATAAAAACGAACATGTGGAAAATCACTCAAGTATTTTACTCAAAAATATTTTTAAAAAAATCACAAAAGTGTTTTATTTAAAATGTTAAAATGAAATTCCACCAAGTACTGAAAAAATACCGTATTGAAATTTAATGCAAGAAACGCATTCCAAAGTAACAATGGCTCTGTCCTGGGTTCATTTTAATAACTTTAAGTTAATTTTTGTTTAAAAAGGATTCGTCCTATTTTAAATGTACAAATCTAAGGTTTATTCTAGTTTAAATTGAATGAGGTTATGTCTGTCCTGGTTTCGGTATTTATCCGACGGAAGGCTGCGCCGGAGTGCCAACCGACCTCACTAGGCCTGGCCCGCCCTCGGTTTGGCCGAAGCACGAGCAAGTGCTCTGTCATAACCTGGACCTGTATTATTAACGTGGACAGCTTCAATCAACAAATGTCAGTGGCGCACCGTGAGGCGATTACAATAATACTTGTAAAAAAAAAAGTTCAAATACAGATATTTAAGTAAAAAATAAATTTACTAATAAAGGTGAGTTTTATTACGCTTAGATTATTTTAAGCACTTGCGATTGAACTTTATTCTCGTTATAATAATAGTGTGTTTATATACATTTTGATTATTCTAGTATGGTGTTTTAAAACATATAAAAGCGTCGATAGCGCATGGTTGATTAAAGGTAAGAAAAATTGCGCGCACGCCACTGATAAAAGCTGCTGTATACTGTAATTGATCTAAAATAAATATTTTTTGCTATGTAATGCGTAAGACAGATATACGTAGAAAAAAACTAAAATGAGCTTGTCGATTAATCAATTCATTATTAATAACAATCTTTCCACTCTTCAATAAACAGCCGTTTGGCTCTAAGTATTTTTAAACAATCTTTAACTGTAATTGTGATTTTCTTGTATTAAAAATAATTTAATGTCACCAGTATCTTTAATACGTAATTTATAAATTTTATTTGAAATGTTAATATTAGTGTTGAGAATTTTTTTTAAATATTCATAATTATTAGATAATATGGCAATTTATAAAATACATTGGCATTTGTAAATATGTGGGTAAGCATATTTTCAAGAGAAAGAATAAAATTTTACGATTCAAGTTTATGATATATTTTATTTGTAAAAATGTTATCTTGTTTATTGACTCCTATATATATTGTTAATTTTAATAAAATATTCTGTTAATCAAACGGTAACATTAATTTGAAAATATCAAAACAGTATTTATCGAAGTTTTAACGCCAATTAAATTTTGATTGAAATGTATTATTAATATTCACATTTGTAAAGCAAAAAAAAGGTAATATCGTAATCGTTCGCCACAAAAAATGTCGCTTTAATAATAGCGGAAGCGCAGGGCCGCCATTTGCCAAGATGGCGGCCGCGCTCCTCGGCCCTGAGTTCATATTCAAATCGGCATCCTGTTGGGATATTTTATTTGATTTAATTAGGCTTGACATAACACTTGCGAGAAATTGATCGAGTGACTTGCTTTTTCATCTTGGGCAGCATTATTAAACCGTATAAATAAGAAGCTACACAAAAGGCAAGAAAGCAAGTAAATGAATCCATCCAAAGGCAATTTTAGCGTTTCTTGCGTTTGATTTTTAAAGCGGTTTATCAAAAAATGAATTTCTATAAGTATCATTTTTAATATCTAAAGTATTTTAAAACACAATGATTATTAATCAAATTTTAAAAACCCGATTTAACTTAAAAAGAGCTGTTGTGTATTTTATCGATAAGAGATTGAGGATTTGCAAAAAACAAGTTGATGTTTCAACGAAACAGGAAATCATAAAAATATTTGTGTTTTTAAATACTAGTGATGGGAAAAATTATACGCACTTTTTAGTAATTCAATTTTCAACCGATTTATTTCTCAAATATTACTGTTTTTTAATTAAAATTTTTATAACACGTAACAGTAAAACGTCATTCGTTCAGTTTTAAATAAATTTTTCGAATCTTATTATATCCATACGTATATATTATTAAACTTGTACCATTTTGCTTGAGCACAGCACAATGTTACCACACGCCACTATTTAGCATGCTCACGCCATTATTATTATTTTTTTAATTTCTAGCTTAATAAATAAATTCAATTTTATAACTGAGTCATACCTGAGAAACAATAATTTTTATATTTAAAAAAAAAAGTAGTTAAGTATTTTATACTTTTTAACCTATTGACATCACGACAATGCTCGACCACATGTTGCTAAACCGGTTAAAACATATTTGGAAAACAGTGGATGGGAAGTTCTGCCTCACCCGCCTTATAGCCCAGACCTTGCCCCTTCCGACTACTACTTGTTTCGATCGATGCAGAATGCCCTTTCTGGAATACGCTTCACTTCTAAACAGGGTATCGAAAATTGGCTTGATTCATTCTTGGCTTCAAAAGACGAACAGTTCTTTTGGGATGGAATCCATAATTTGCCCGAAAGATGGGAAAAAGTAGTGGCTAGCGATGGACAATACTTTGAATATAATATATTGTACCAATTTTTTATAATAAAGCTGCAATTTCACGAAAAAATTCTTAAAATAAATGCATACTACTAATATATTAAAAACTATTTGGTTTGGTTAAACAACTCATTAAGACGTAAAAAAATTCAAATATTTCTGTAAATCATTTGATATAAAAAAATCATTCGGTCACGCCCATCCCTAGTTCTCGTTATGCGATTCAGCCAATGCAACTGTATTTACGTACGTATTTATTAACGCAAGACCTTGTGCAGTTATTACGCTTTCTTGCGAGTGCAACAACAATTACGTCTGGTTCTATTCCCCCGGAGACACTTGGCTTTTATCCGACGATCGCTGTTGCGTAGGCACAGCAATGGACTAACAACCCGTGTATTTATACTCTGTCTAGTGATGGGACTTTCTAAAAATAACAATGAAATACGAAACGATAAAAACAGGAAATAAAAATATATAAAATACAGTAATACTTCGCTTTACGCGACCCCGTTATGCGCGGTTTCACTATAACGCAAATTTCAAGTTTCGCGTTAAAATGCCTCGCATTAAGAATATTTATGAACTAATATGATTTGGCACATTAGTTCACACATAGAAGATGATTAAAGAAATTCTCAGAAAAATATCATCGTGATTTGTGTGAGATTTGAACCCACATCCCCAGGCTTACATGGCCGGTGTACTAACCCTTGTACTAACGAATCACATCCATTAATCGAGATTTTTTAACAATCATTTTCTACATATGAACCAATGTGCCCAGGCCAACCAATATTTATACATATTAGTAATAATATATAAACCCATAATGGGTAATAAATACGCATCTGATTAACGTTCAATCCAAAAAATAGACGAACATAATGTAGTCATTGACTTATTTTAACAATTAAAAACAGCGTTAGGTGTTATGAACTTATTTTACAAGAACGTAAAAGAAACGCTACACAAAAGACAATAGATGTATTTTTCAGTAAAAATAACATGTAATACTGCATAAAGTGTTTTTTATTATTAAAGTGATTGATTCAAATGATTCGTATTTTTTTTATTAAGTTTTGACTATGTATGCATGTTTAATCGTAAACCCCGATATACGCGAATTTCACTTAACGCGATTTTTTACTGCATTACTTTATTTGAAAAAAAGTGCTAGTAGGTTTCATTTACCCTTGTTTTAATAAATAATTGATTATTTGGTATAACGCCATAGCTTTTTTTTAGATTTTACGATTATGGGCTCTGTTATATTACTGGGACCAAAATACAGAAATATAAAATGAGAAAAAAATCAGTTTCATTTTACTGCTTCGAATGTAGCAATTTTACGGTTTTTTCTTCGCACTATTGTAACACTTTCATTATTTATGCGAATCACAACAACAACAGTTTTAATATATTTCTTCGTGTAAAGCAGCTTTGATTAACTGCTACTGAGAGCCAGCACTAGCCATTTGCTTGTGGTATTGTCACTCGCGCTGTTGTAATATTTTCATTATTTATGTGTATCACTACAAAAACTGCTTCATTCGTTAAAAAAAAGATGAATCGTTTCGTTGCTTTGTATAAAGCAGCTTTTATATTCTGCTTCTGTTTCTGCTTCTGGAAGCCAGCACTAGGTCTTTGGATACGGTTTTGTCACTCGCGTTGTCGAAACACTTTGATTATCTATGCGGATCACTATAATCCCGTATCGGACAGTCCATCACGCGTTTCGCTCTATAAATTTCAGATACAATTTAATATTTCATTGTAGAATTTTTACCGTCTTTGAAAATAAGGTCGCATATCGGTTGTACATTTCACGCACTTCATATCCCAATAAAATTTTAAAGATGGTTTAATTATGGGTAGCAAACTTTTCTTATTGACTATAGCAATTTTTTTAATTCACAAATGACAGACTTCTATGTTTACTGAATAAGAACTAGAAATCTAATAACAATTTTTCATGGTGTGCTTTTTACTTGCTTAAGAAGACCATCGAAACCTTTGCTTTCGGTATCTGATAAATTCACATATCTTCAAATAGTAGTTATACGAAAGATTTGATAGTGAAAAGATGATGATGGTGGATTTCGTCATTTTTAAAACATAAATTAGTAGATTCATATAGAAAAATCGCATGTTAAAAATGATCACTTTAAAATGAAGTGTACGTATAATTGATTATTATTTTTATTTTTTTATTTGTTTTAAATATAAACTGATTTTTATCAATCAACTAAGGCATTAGCTTGTTAATGGTGTTTTTAAGCTTTAAACATTGTTACAGAACTGATGATAAACTCAGTTAAGAACAAAAATCAGATTTTACATTCATAAAAATTTTAATTTGACGATGTAAACTGCGTGCCACTAGTTTGTTTGTGAAGGTAGGTACTTAGGATGTTTGGCATGCAGATCATGGAACTGCTTGTTAATGTTTTTAATAAATAAATAAACCGTATTTCAAGGTAAAGCAAATAATTAAAAACGTTTCAGTTTAGGGTATAGTATCACAGTTTATTAAAATATATACGTTTTATATAAATTTCAATATAAACACAATGGTACAATAATTGACTAAAGAGTTAAGATGTTTGTTCACTGGCGTGATAATAAACATGGTGCATGGTGGTGTTAGCACTTGAAGATGGAATGCACCTAGTTTTCAAGGCTACTGAGGGATAGTTGAGGAATTACCAGGCATGGTGTCCATGAGCGTAGTGGGCACCATGAGCGGCTCCAGAGATGGCGGCGAAGTGGGCGGCCTTGGCGTGAGCAACCTCGGGGGTGTCGACGACGCGTCCATCATGTCCCAGAGGGGCGGCTCCATGGTGGTAAGATCCGTGATGGGCGGGAGCGGCATAAGCTCCATGAGCGTAAGCTCCATGGTGGGCATAGTCTCCGTGGGCGTAGGCGGCATGAGCACCATGAACTCCATGGGCTCCATGAGAAGCTCCGGAGACGGCGGCGAAGTGGGCGGCCTTGGCGTGGGCAACCTCGGGGGTGTCTACGACGCGTCCGTCATGTCCCAGAGGGGCGGCTCCATGATGGTAAGCTCCGGCGTAGTGGCCTCCATAGGCATGGCTGTCTCCCCACACTCCATGATCCTGGGACTCGGCGAGGCCTTCTCCCTTCCACTGACCGTCATCGTTTCCTCCATAGTGTCCTCCGTCATGTCCACCATAGTATCCACCATACGCGCCATGGTCCTGGGATTCGGCGATTCCTTCTCCCCTCCACTGGCCATCATCATGACCATGTCCAGCCACGAGGGCTCCCAGGCACAGGAATACGCAAACGGCCTTTAAATAAAAACAATCGATATACAATCATACTCAATTTTTACTCGTTACGTTCTAGTCCGTACAAATTCTTCCTTACTTTATTATATATATATTTTTTTATACGAATCTTACGAAATTGTGAGAAAGGTATATTCTAGTAATAAAATTTATTAAATAATTTGAATTTATTAGTATTTGATTTTCATTCTAATATTTATAAAAAAAATCGAGAACGGTATGTTTAATAATAACTGAATGTGGACTTACGATGGAGTTCATGTTGTTAGAGGTGATGAAGCCTTTTCTGATTGAAAACTGCTAATGTCTCCATGTGGAGCCTGGTGGAGGTTATATAGCGGCTGCGGCAAGGGGAGGGGGCGGCTGGTGCAGGCTTCAGCTGCGAGGGTCCCTGAAGGCTTTTTATGAAACGCGGAATTGTATTAGCACTGCGTAATAGTTAAAAAAACGATAGACTATACAACCGCATGAATTGTTGTTCTGATAACAAAAAATACACACAGGACATTCCTGACAAAAAATATCACACGAACAGACTATTAAAAGCAATGAAATTTTTTATTGAATTTTAATGTTTAATACGGTAGTGATTATATGTGAAAGCTACGTTGTTATTTTAAAAAAAGTTTAAATTCGCTCGTAGGTTCTTTAAACGTTGTTTGAGGGTGTTTTTTTTTTGTTATACTTTATTTTGGATTATGTCACAGTTTTTGGATCATCTTCAATATCTCTGAAAATTGTTCCAGCATCGGCACCAAAACGCCAAAGCTTAGTTTTATATTGTATTTGACTCTTCTGCTAATACTAAAAATACTCAGAAGAGTTAATAATTTTCTTTGTGATATGAATAGAAGACATAACAAACATAAATAATCTAAAAAAATAAATCTTAAAATATATAATTTGTTTAAAAGGTTATATTTTAGGAGTATTAAAATTTTAAATGCATGGATCTCTGCAAATAAAAAAAAAACTTTGAAAATGAGCTTACGCGTATTTATATCACTCTTTTTTATATTTTGCTTGAAGAACTTAATCTTGCCTCTAATTCCTTACCTTTAAAGGATTAATTTTACCAGCTGGCAGCAAGTTTTTCAATTCTTTTTAAAATTTGAAAGCAAATTATATCGACAGCTGATCTAAATAATTGCTGCTGCAATTTCATATCAGACCTGAAAACAAAGAATGCATGTGGCATTGTACCGGCGTTTTCCTGAAATGCGCATTCCTTATGCACCAATTGGTTATTAATTGGTGATTATTATTAGATTGTTAAAATTAATTCAACATCATTTGTGTATTTCGTTACATTTAAATTGAGCTATTTAATCAAAGGCATTCTGAAAGGCTAGATTAAATGCTTGGTGGGTACTTAGATCAATACCTATATTGAAAGGTGAATCCCATGCTAAGTCATTGGTCTTTTCACTTTTAGAGTTTAGATATTGCAATAGTCTGCATATATATATTATTTAATAAATATACAAACAAAATTGATGAACTTACGATAGATCAAGTAAATTTCTAATATTCTCAATATCTTTGACAAAAAGTACTTGCTGGAGTTCCATGTTGATATTTTTAGTATAAAATAAAAATACTAATAACATACTTCGTTTGATAATGCCAACGAAACAGGTTGGCGAAACCGATCACCAATATATAACAAAACGTGGAAAAATTATTTTAAAAAACAATTTACATTTCAAAAAAAATTACCATTTGTCTCGAAACATACGATCGAATTCACAAAAATTACTTTTGTATTTCAAAGGCAAAATCAGTTTTGGAAATAGTCGTAAACTGCTACCCATTTAGCTGGTTATATTTTATTGTTTAATAAGAAATTGTTTATAATAAAAATTTGTTAAATATAAATTTGAAAAATATATTTGTACAAATATAAGTGCTTAATGTGCCTTAACATATTACTTCTGATTTAAAGTTAGGAAAAAATCAAACCAGGGTAAAAGATAATGACTTAACCTGTAAGTCAATGAAGTAAAGAATATTTAAACTCAAATACCACTTTTATATAACCAAGCTCGGATAATCTGCACAAAATATTTATAAATCGTACTCCTCTAAATAAGAAGGCCGCAAGTGGGAAGCATGCGATCGAAAACAATTATTTCTAATACTGATAAATTGTGCATTTTGAACTATTGAACTCATAAAAATTGCTAATTAAATACTTATAAATAAATCAAAGTTATTCGTAGCATGTTTGGCATATTTGGAATGCAGTTAACCTAAATAATTTGATATATGAAACATCTCAGTGTGCATGCAGGTTTTTGAACTCCATGGTAGTAGAAATGCTTTATTGTTGTGTGTAATTCTGCGTTTATAGTACGTTATGACTTATGAGTTTCCGTTACCGTGACAGAAAACCTGAAAAGCCAATAATACCTTAAATACTTATTGACAACTATTGATTTGAAAAGTTTGGTGGTTAAATTAACTTATAAACAAAAAAATAATAGAATCGGTTCGAGTTGTTTATTGATCACAAATAAACTTATTATCTATTTAATTATAAGTACATAAAAAAATGTCCAAATAACACAGTATTTACATATCTGAGATTCACATAGAAAGTAGAGTATCCATAAAAAAGGAAACAGTTTGGTGGCGAGAAAGGGTATTGCTTGGTGAATTACCAATGATGACCATGAGCACCATGAGCACCGTGGGCGTATCCAGCATGAGCTCCATGAGAAGCTCCGGAGACGGCGGCGAAATGGGCGGCCTTGGCATGGGCAACCTCGGGGGTGTCGACGACGCGTCCATCATGTCCCAGAGGAGCGGCTCCATGGTGGTAAGATCCGTGGTGGGCGGGGGCGGCATGAGCTCCATGAGCATAAGCTCCATGGTGAGCGTAGTCTCCGTGAGTGTAGGCGGCGTGAGCACCATGAACTCCATGGGCTCCATGGGAAGCTCCGGAGACGGCGGCGAAGTGGGCGGCCTTGGCGTGAGCAACCTCGGGGGTGTCTACGACGCGTCCGTCATGTCCCAGAGGGGCGGCTCCATGGTGGTAAGCTCCGGCGTAGTGGCCTCCATAGGCGTGGTTGTCTCCCCACACTCCATGATCCTGGGACTCAGCGATGCCTTCTCCCTTCCACTGACCGTCATCGTTTCCTCCATAGTGTCCTCCGTCATGTTCACCGTAGTGTCCGCCATACGCGCCATGATCCTGGGATTCGGCGATACCTTCTCCCCTCCACTGGCCATCATCATGACCGTGTCCTGCCACGAGGGCTCCCAGGCACAGGAATACGCAGATAGCCTGAAATAATTTTACTCTTAAGTTTTTCAACCAAAGACAATGAAATCGAATATTGTAACAAATATAAATTATCCAAGCGACTTACGATGGAGTTCATGTTGTCTGGTGATGAAGCCTTTTCTGAATGAAAACTGCTAATGTCTGTAAGCAGTTCTAGCAGGGCGTTATATAGCGGCCCGGGGAGAGGGGAGCCTGAAGTGTTGCTTGTTTCAAGCGCAGGCTCGCGAGGGTCACTGCAGTTTTTTTGCTTGTAACATAAAATTTACTTGTCACTTTCTTTACATATATATATATACTGCATATATAAATAATAAGAATCGCTATGTTTTTATGATCTGTATATTATATTTAAAATCGACCCAGGAAGGCAAATATAATCAGACCTGAAGTCTTATTTTAATTTACGTTTATTTTTTTCATGTATGGAAATTAATGAATAAATATAAACTAAAATAGATTTTTTTATTAAATGTTTTTAGTTTATTAAATTTTATAATGAATGCGTATATATAAACTATATGTCGTTTTTTGTTTTTATTTTTGGTTGGTTGTTAAGGGAATAAAGAGTAGAATCTTGATTAAGAGGTCTCCGGTTCACTTCTTGTCCAGAATAGTGTATCCTTTTTTAGCAAAATAGACATTGCATATTTTTTACGTAATTTCACGTATTTTTTTTTGAAAGAATCTGCATTCATGGTTATAAACCGTTTTATTTTTTATAAGTATTTTAAGTTTTTTTAAAATTATAAAACCATTAATGAACTTTTATTCATTTAAGTATTCAATGTAATATTTTTGACAAACTTAACAGGTTGAAATTCCAATTTGATATTTTATCGAAATTAGTACGATAATTATTATGTGAAACATGAAACAATAAAATCAAACAATAAAATTAAACATGTAGAAAAATCTTTAAAATATTTATTATTATTTTAAATATTTTTATTCATGTGGCATAACAGTTTATTATTACTTTTTAAATTATTTACATGGTGCATTAGATCTAAGGAAATGTAATATTTTGAAAATAAGATAAAATTGAAAGCCAAATGGCCAGTAGTTTACTTTAATATTTGTTTATGGATGTTTTTGCGTTTTTAGGTTTTTCATACTTTTCAGTGGTGAAAGCCCACAAAAATAAAAATTTAGAAATTTTTTGCTCTTCATTCTTGTGGTAAAATTTGAAGTATGACAAATTGCACCTGTTATTGGTGAACATCATTAATATTGAGATTTCGTTAAATACTTCATGAAATCATGATTTTTGAATCTCGCAAGACTTCGGATCAATAAGATTATTAATTATGTTTAAAACAGGAATGTACATTTTAATATTATTTTATTTTAATTGAAGTAGTATACTTAATTTTAATGTCAAATTTGTAAAAAATAAACCATGTAATTACAAAAATCCTCATCATACTAATGGTACTTGTCATATTCCAATAGACAAGGAGTGAAAAATGATCAACAATGCCATACGTGTACGTACGAATTTACGAACTATTATATGATCTTGAATATATGAGACAAACTACTTCCCTTTCCCTCAATGAGTCCTGAAACTTTTAAGATAAGCAATAGTGGGTTCAGAGACATCTAAGAGTGTTCAAGCGCTTGAGAGGTCAGTGACTTTCTATTCAAAAGTTAATATGTATTTAACAGTATATTATTTGGTAATTTTATATATGATAATGATTTTCAATGTATTCTCTGCATTATAATAAATTCTTCATCCATCTTACATGGTTTTTGTAAATATATATATTTTTTCAATTATTTAAAAATTGACCATGTCTAATAGAATATGCTCTCAATGAAAAATAAAGAATGTGTATAAAAATTGATTATGACAAATGTTTATTATTATATTTTTTGCAGAGAGAAGTTTGTGTATTTATAATATTATTGTTATAAATGGGTTATAAAATTGTAAAAAGAAACGATAAAAATAATTGTTGAATTTCTGTCGATTTATTTCGAATTATTCATCATAGATAGTAACATAAAATACATCAACACTAAAATTTCAGTACAGTGAAAATAATATTTTCATATATATTTAGTAAAGAGTACCCAAGAGCAAGATTTTGATTGTATTGGCAGTCTTTTACCAATGATGTCCATGGGCACCATGGGCACCGTGGGCGTATCCAGCGTGAGCTCCATGAGAAGCTCCGGAGACGGCGGCGAAATGGGCGGCCTTGGCGTGAGCTACCTCGGGGGTGTCGACAACACGTCCATCGTGTCCCAGAGGGGCGGCTCCATGGTGGTAAGATCCATGGTGGGCGGGGGCGGCATGAGCTTCATGAACTCCATGGGCTCCATGGGAAGCTCCGGAGACGGCGGCGAAGTGGGCGGCCTTGGCGTGGGCGACCTCGGGGGTGTTTACGACGCGTCCGTCATGTCCCAGAGGGGCGGCTCCATGGTGGTAAGCTCCGGCGTAGTGACCTCCATAGGCGTGGTTGTCTCCCCACACTCCATGATCCTGGGACTCAGCGATGCCTTCTCCCTTCCACTGACCGTCATCGTTTCCTCCATAGTGTCCTCCGTCATGTCCTCCGTAGTGTCCACCATACGCGCCATGGTCCTGGGATTCGGCGATACCTTCTCCCCTCCACTGGCCATCATCATGACCGTGTCCTGCCACGAGGGTTCCCAGGCACAGGAATACGCAGATAGCCTAAAATAATTTTACTCTTAAGTTTTTAAACCAAAGGCAATGAAATCGAATATTGTAACAAATATAAATTATCCAAGCGACTTACGATGGAGTTCATGTTGTCTGGTGATGAAGCCTTTTCTGAATGAAAACTGCTAATGTCTGTAAGCAGTTCTAGCAGGGCGTTATATAGCGGCCCGGGGAGAGGGGAGCCTGAAGTGTTGCTTGTTTCAAGCGCAGGCTCGCGAGGGTCACTGCAGTTTTTTTGCTTGTAACATAAAATTTACTTGTCACTTTCTTTACATATATATATATACTGCATATATAAATAATAAGAATCGCTATGTGTTTATGATCTGTATATTATATTTAAAATCGACCCAGGAAGGCAAATATAATCAGACCTGAAGTCTTATTTTAATTTACGTTTATTTTTTTCATGTATGGAAATTAATGAATAAATATAAACTAAAATAGATTTTTTTATTAAATGTTTTTAGTTTATTAAATTTTATAATGAATGCGTATATATAAACTATATGTCGTTTTTTGTTTTTATTTTTGGTTGGTTGTTAAGGGAATAAAGAGTAGAATCTTGATTAAGAGGTCTCCGGTTCACTTCTTGTCCAGAATAGTGTATCCTTTTTTAGCAAAATAGACATTGCATATTTTTTACGTAATTTCACGTATTTTTTTTTGAAAGAATCTGCATTCACGGTTATAAACCGTTTTATTTTTTATAAGTATTTTAAGTTTTTTTAAAATTATAAAACCATTAATGAACTTTTATTCATTTAAGTATTCAATGTAATATTTTTGACAAACTTAACAGGTTGAAATTCCAATTTGATATTTTATCGAAATTAGTACGATAATTATTATGTAAAACATGAAACAATAAAATAAAACAATAAAATTAAACATGTAGAAAAATCTTTAAAATATTTATTATTATTTTAAATATTTTTATTCATGTGGCATAACAGTTTATTATTACTTTTTAAATTATTTACATGGTGCATTAGATCTAAGGAAATGTAATATTTTGAAAATAAGATAAAATTGAAAGCCAAATGGCCAGTAGTTTACTTTAATATTTGTTTATGGATGTTTTTGCGTTTTTAGGTTTTTCATACTTTTCAGTGGTGAAAGCCCACAAAAATAAAAATTTAGAAATTTTTTGCTCTTCATTCTTGTGGTAAAATTTGAAGTATGACAAATTGCACCTGTTATTGGTGAACATCATTAATATTGAGATTTCGTTAAATACTTCATGAAATCATGATTTTTGAATCTCGCAAGACTTCGGATCAATAAGATTATTAATTATGTTTAAAACAGGAATGTACATTTTAATATTATTTTATTTTAATTGAAGTAGTATACTTAATTTTAATGTCAAATTTGTAAAAAATAAACCATGTAATTACAAAAATCCTCATCATACTAATGGTACTTGTCATATTCCAATAGACAAGGAGTGAAAAATGATCAACAATGCCATACGTGTACGTACGAATTTACGAACTATTATATGATCTTGAATATATGAGACAAACTACTTCCCTTTCCCTCAATGAGTCCTGAAACTTTTAAGATAAGCAATAGTGGGTTCAGAGACATCTAAGAGTGTTCAAGCGCTTGAGAGGTCAGTGACTTTCTATTCAAAAGTTAATATGTATTTAACAGTATATTATTTGGTAATTTTATATATGATAATGATTTTCAATGTATTCTCTGCATTATAATAAATTCTTCATCCATCTTACATGGTTTTTGTAAATATATATATTTTTTCAATTATTTAAAAATTGACCATGTCTAATAGAATATGCTCTCAATGAAAAATAAAGAATGTGTATAAAAATTGATTATGACAAATATATATATATATATATTACTATTATATTTTTTGCAGAGAGAGGTTTGTGTATTTATAATATTATTGTTATGAATGTGTTATCAAATACATAAAATTTAAAAAAGAAACGATAAAAATAATTGTTTAATTTCTGTCGATTTATTCATCATAGTAACATAAAATACATCAACACTAAAATTTCAGTACAGTGAAAATAATATTTTCATATATATTTAGTAAAGAGTACCCAAGAGCAAGATTTTGATTGTATTGGCAGTCTTTTACCAATGATGACCATGGGCACCATGGGCACCGTGGGCGTATCCAGCGTGAGCTCCATGAGAAGCTCCGGAGACGGCGGCGAAATGGGCGGCCTTGGCGTGAGCTACCTCAGGGGTGTCGACAACACGTCCATCGTGTCCCAGAGGGGCGGCTCCATGGTGGTAAGATCCGTGGTGGGCGGGGGCGGCATGAGCTCCATGGTGAGCGTAGTCTCCGTGAGCGTAGGCGGCATGAGCACCATGAACTCCATGGGCTCCATGGGAAGCTCCGGAGACGGCGGCGAAGTGGGCGGCCTTGGCATGGGCAACCTCGGGGGTATCTACGACGCGACCGTCATGTCCCAGAGGGGCGGCTCCATGGTGGTAGGCTCCGGCGTAGTGGCCTCCATAGGCGTGGTTGTCTCCCCACACTCCATGATCCTGGGACTCAGCGAGGCCTTCTCCCTTCCACTGACCGTCATCGTTTCCTCCATAGTGTCCTCCGTCATGTCCACCATAGTGTCCGCCATACGCTCCATGGTCCTGGGATTCGGCGATACCTTCTCCCCTCCACTGGCCATCATCATGACCGTGTCCTGCCACGAGGGCTCCCAGGCACAGGAATACGCAGATAGCCTAAAATAATTTTACTCTTAAGTTTTTAAACCAAAGACAATGAAATCGAATATTGTTACAAATATAAATTATCCATGTGACTTACGATGGAGTTCATGTTGTCTGGTGATGAAGCCTTTTCTGAATGAAAACTGCTAATGTCTGTAAGCAGTTCTAGCAGGGCGTTATATAGCGGCCCGGGGAGAGGGGAGCCTGAAGTGTTGCTTGTTTCAAGCGCAGGCTCGCGAGGGTCACTGCAGTTTTTTTGCTTGTAACATAAAATTTACTTGTCACTTTCTTTACAACTGCATATATAAATAATAAGAAACGTTATGTGTTTATGATGTGTATGTTTTATTTAAAATGGACTCAGGAAGGCAAATATATTCAGACCTGAAGTTTTATTATAATTTACATTTATTATTTTCATGTATAGAAATTAATAAATAAATATATTAATAACTAAAAAAATATGACTGTTTTATTGAATTTTTATAATATTTTAAATTTCATTAATGAATACGTATATGTTAACTATATATCGTTTTTTAGTTTTTAATTTTGGTTGGTTGTTAAGCGGATGAAGAGTAGATTCTTGATTAAGAAGTCTCCGGTTCAGTTCTCTTCCTGAATAATAATAAACCGTCTTATATTTTATAAGAAGTTCAATTTTTTTATATTATAAAAAAATTATTGAACTTTGATTTAAGTATTTTATATAATATTTTTGACGAACTAATCTGGTCGAAATTCAATTTTAATATTTTAACGATATTCGTTTGATAATTCCAATGTGAAAGATGTAACCAATAAAATTAAACATGTAGAAAAATCACAAAAATATTTATTATAATTTGAAATATTTTTATTCATATGGCATAACAGCTTATAAGTACTTTTTAAATTATTTACATGATGCATTAGATCTACAAAAAGCTAATAATTTAATTTAACAAGCTAAAATTGAAAGTCAGTCGTATACTTTAATATTTGTTTATAAATGTAATTGTGTTTTTAGCTTTTTTCATACTTTTCAATGGTGAAAGCCCTCAAAAATAAACATTTAGAAATTTTTTGCTCTTCATTCTTGTTATAAAATTTGAAGTATGGCAAATTGCACCTGTTATTGGTGTACATCATTAATATTGAGATTTCGTTAAATACTTCATGAAATCATGATTTTTGAATCTCGCAAGACTTCGGATCAATAAGATTATTAATTAAGTTTATTAAAACAGGAATGAAAATTTTAATATTATTTTATTTTAATTGATATAGTATACTTAATTTAATTATATCAAATTTGTAAAAAATAAACCAAGTAATTACAAAAATCCTTATCATAATAATGGTACTTGTCATATTCCAATAGACAAGGAGTGAAAAATGATCAACAATGCCATACGTGTACGTACGAATTTACGAACTATTATCTATGTAACTAGAAGAGCATATGATCCTGAATATATGAGACAAACTACTTCCCTTTCCCTCAATGAGTCTTGAAACTTTTAAGATGAGCAAAAGTGATTTCAGAGACATCTGAGAGTGTTCAAGCGCTTGAGAGGTCAGTGACTTTCTATTCAAAAGTTAATCTATATTTAACAATATATTATTTTGATAATTTGATATATGATAATGATTTGAAATGTATTCTCTGCATTTTAATAATTTTTTAATCCATCTTACATGGTTTTTGTAAATATATATTTTTTTAAATTATTTTATTACAATTAATTTAATAATAGAAAACGCTATCAATAATATATAAAGGAAGTGTATAAAAATCGGATATAATAAATGTATAGAGAAAGAGAATTTCATGTATTTATAATATTATTGTTATGAATGGGTTATCAAATACTAAAAATTATAAAAAGAAACGATAAAAATAATTGTTGAATTTCTGTCGATTTATTCATCATAGTAACATAAAATACATCAACACTAAAATTTCAGTACAGTGAAAAACAATATTTTCATATATATTTAGTAAAGAGTACCCAAGAGCAAGATTTTGATTGTATTGGCAGTCTTTTACCAATGATGACCATGAGCACCATGGGCACCGTGGGCGTATCCAGCGTGAGCTCCATGAGAAGCCCCGGAGACGGCGGCGAAATGGGCGGCCTTGGCGTGGGCAACCTCGGGGGTGTCGACGACGCGTCCATCATGTCCCAGAGGGGCGGCTCCATGGTGGTAAGATCCGTGGTGGGCGGGGGCGGCATGAGCTCCATGAGCATAAGCTCCATGGTGAGAGTAGTCTCCGTGGGTGTAGGCGGCATGAGCACCATGAACTCCATGGGCTCCATGGGAAGCTCCGGAGACGGCGGCGAAGTGGGCGGCCTTGGCGTGGGCGACCTCGGGGGTGTCTACGACGCGTCCGTCATGTCCCAGAGGGGCGGCTCCATGGTGGTAGGCTCCGGCGTAGTTGCCTCCATAGGCGTGGTTGTCTCCCCACACTCCATGATCCTGGGACTCAGCGAGGCCTTCTCCCTTCCACTGACCGTCATCGTTTCCTCCATAGTGTCCTCCGTCATGTCCTCCGTAGTGTCCGCCATACGCGCCATGATCCTGGGATTCGGCGATACCTTCTCCCCTCCACTGGCCATCGTCATGACCGTGTCCAGCCACGAGGGCTCCCAGGCACAGGAATACGCAGATAGCCTAAAATAATTTAAATACTTTCAAGTTTTTAAACCAAAGACATTTAAATCAAAATATTTTAACAATAAATTGTTCACCTGACTTACAATGGAGTTCATGTTGTCTGTTGATGAAGCCTTTTCAGAATGAAAACTGCTAATGTCTGTAAGCAGAACTTACGGGGCGTTATATAGCGGTCGAGAAAGAAGGGGAAGGGGAGGTCTGAAGTCTCGCTAGTCTCAAACGCGGGTACGGCGAGGGTCATTTCATTTTTTTATGCAAGAAGTAATGTTAAATTTACCTCTGACTTTCTAAAGCTTATTTTATATTTTCTATATCTATAACTTCTGTTGTTTGAATTATTTTATTTTTAATTAAAATATATTTCAAATTAAATAAAATCTTTGACTGACTTTTTTCCATGATCGATTTCGCCAACTTTTCACGTTGGCATTATCAAACTGGGTCAGTGGTCACAATCAAAACACTTAAGAATTTTATTTTCTCTTAATATCACTTTCTTATTTTATTTAAATGGAAGAAGTAATCTCTATAAAAATATTGATTATTTAAACATTTATTAAGCAAATAAGGTAGGCTGGTTCCACAATAGCAAGAAACAATTCGGATTATCTTTTGCCTCAGGGCCCTGCTATTAAATTAAATATGATTCTGAGCTGCAGCTTTCGGAAAAGAGTAAGTTTGTGCCCTGTATATTTAAAATCATTTCTAGTATTTATCTTGTCGTTTTATGTTTGAACGATTGCCTTAATAGAGTAAATATAACTTTTGCAGGCACTCAGGCGTATGTTATTTTTACATACATGCATTTTTTACGGTGACTGCATAATTTACAGTGCATCGGTTTGTACCCGATTAAAATTTTAACTTGAGTAATCAAGTTAATATTGAAAGGCGGTAACTGAAACTGGTGAATACTCAAACCTTCATAATAGGAATCATTAAAAATATTCAGCAATTTATTACTAACTTTGTAAGCATAAAAGTAAATATCTTAATAATAAACCAGCCAATTCGGTACAAGAACCTTTTTAACCTTGAAAAATTTATTTCTGAATAAAAATATTTAAAAAAAACTAACATAGTGATGTTAGTTTAGTTTAGCTTAGTTTAGTTTAGTTATTTATATACAACTAACGTGTATACAAAAGTTATAAAAAATATATAACAGAAAACCAAATAAAATATTGAATATTTCAATAAGTGAGAGTGTAATATTATAAATAAAAGCTGAAATTTAAAATTTCATAAAAACTCTATATCCAGGAATTACATATACAATAGTAAAACAAACATGTAAATATTTTTGTCGATTTATTTCGAAGTATATTTTTATCACAATATATTTGTTAGAAATAAAATACAATAAAAGGATAAAAGAAGATCTAAGAATAAAAGTACTAAAAGAGGGGATATATCTAAAAGAAAGAAAGAAAGATATTATCCAGTAGCATGAAATCAGGTCGATGGTATTTCAGGAAACAGGAAACTGGATTACCAGTGGTGGCCATGAGCGCCATGTGCACCATAAGCGGGAGCGCCCCAAGCAGCGTGACCCCAAGCACCATGAGCACCATGGTTGCCATTGCCGTGGCCATATCCTCCGTGAGCCCCATGAGAAGCACCAGCGACAGCAGCGAAATGGGCGGCCTTGGCGTGAGCGACTTCGTGGGTGTCCACGACATTTCCATCATGTCCTAGAGGAGCAGGTCCGTAGTGGTGCAGACCTGCGTGGTGGTCTTCATGGCCATGGTGGCCGTCATTCCAGTGTCCGTGATCCTGGGACTCGGCGAGACCTTCTCCCTTCCATTGACCGTCATCGTCTCCTCCGTAGTGTCCACCGTCATGTCCTCCATAGTATCCTCCGTAGTTTCCTCCGTTATATCCTCCGTAGTTTCCTCCGTTATATCCTCCATAGTGTCCTCCATATCCGCCCCATGCACCATGGTCCTGGGATTCAGCTAGTCCTTCTCCTTTCCACTGGCCATCATCATGGCCGTGTCCAGTCACGAGGGCCCCCAGGCACAGGAATACACAGATTGCCTATATTGAAATTTAAACAAATAAAAGACGTCCAAAAAAATGTATTGCCCTAACTATCTTATATTGACCCTTTGACTAAAATATAATACAAATAAATTTAAATTGTTCAAATAATCCGTTTTCGCAATAAAGATTTAAGCTCACACCCACACATCACAGAACCAATATTACTGCACGAGAATTTTAATCGTTTTATACTAGTATGAAATCAATGTATTTAATCGATTCGTGAGTGAATCGATTATTTAAAAACAATTATTGAAATAACTTACGATTGAGTTCATGCTGTCAGGTGCTGCTGGAGACTTTTCCGAATGAAAACTGTTAATGTTTCTAAAAAGAACCCACCGTCCGTTATATAGTGGTCACTCAGGAGAGACAGGCTAAGTGAACAGATGCAGTTTCGATTGCCGGTATTCTGAGGGCCATGGCTTTTTTGCTTGAAATTGATTTGTCACCGTATAAAAGTCATGTATTTTGTTTATTTTTTAATTTATATATAAAAAAGTTAAATAACAAGTAAAGGCTGCTTCAAAATATTTCATTAAAAACACATCACTTTGATATGACATATACTGTATATACGTCTAAAAACCCACAACTTTTGGTTTGTTTATATTTCTACCGTTATGATAAGGTGCCTTACAATTTATTATTTTAAATAAAATACTTTAAAATTATTATTATTATAATCGTCAACCAAATGCCAGGTAATTAGTTTAAATCAAAGACTCGAATTAGATAACAAACAAATTTTTATCACAGCTGAAAGATCATCTCAAAGTTTCCATCAAAAGGTCTTTATTCCATCTGAAATCAATACCAATGAATAACTACAACTAACACTGTTTTAATTATGTATTACACCAAATTAAAAATAAATAAGGCTAAGAGTAAAGATCATTTTTGTTTATGAAACCAATTATCATTAAAGACCTTATTTTATACTAGAAATAAATTCGCTTCACTCATGGTTGAAAAACAATTTGCGTTTGTAGTTATACGAATGGACTGAATAAAAAAATATATAACAGTGTTTTTGTAATTCAAATTTTATTATTTACAATAAATAATAACGTTGGAATAATTTATCAAAAATTGTATTTCGGCTGCACTTGCAAGCAAACAGGTAGTAAAGTAATATAATCAAATCCATAGACTTACCTGTATAATGTGTCTTGTCATGCTTGCGGTTACCTTGCAGATTTTTTTAAATCATAATATTGCAAACGAATGGGAATGTATTGACAAACAACGTGACATACCTGATAATTTTACTTATTTGCTTGGGTTCTAAGCAATGTTAAATTTTTGGTTATAAATGACAAGGAATGAAGTGAGAAAAAATAAAAATAAATAAATATTTTTTAGTGCACCATTTAAAAGTATCTTTTATAAAAGATTTTTTGATGGGAAACGCATGTATTACATTTAATGAAAATGTAAATTTCGAAGTGGCTTTACACTCTTTATAAGTGCAAAAGCAAAAATTTAAATTGAATTTGAGTTTTAAGTAACGATTGATTATTAATTTAAAAAAATATTTTTAAATAAAATAAAATTCATATTTGTTAGGTAGTTTAGAAACACTAATATTTTAGTTACAATATTATTTTAATTTATTCGCTTTTGCACCCGTACAAGCTTATTAAAATAAGAGACCTTATAAAAATACAGTAAAAAAGAAAAGATTTTATTTTTTAAAAGCCTTGAACATTGAAAACAAACGGTCTGTATAACAAAGTAAAAATTTTATTATTAAGAACAAGTACGGAACCAAAGTGTTAATTAAAAATGTAAAGTGAATTAAATGTGTTTAATAAAAAGGTAACAGTACTTTTCTATTATTATTAAATTAATTAATTTTTGTTAATGTTTTAGTTTTGCAATTAAAGAAAACTTTTCTGCAACGTGGATAATATAACTCTCACTAAGAATGAAATTGTGATGGATCCTGTATTTGTTTCGTTGAGAATAAAACCCGCCCTCGACAATTTGGATAAAAGTGCCATTTTATGAAAATATAACTTAGCTTTATTTAAAGATATGTGAGAATTTTTATCAGTTATTTCAATAAAATTTTTAAAAAACAAGGGAAGTATATCCGAGAACTTAAACGATAACCCTAAAACGAATTGGATTCAGTGTTTGTATGGTAATAAAATAAGTCATTAATTTTTTTTCGATTTATTTCGAATTATTCATCATCTTTAAAAAATATATACACAGAAAATAACAAAAATACAGAAGATGTGTAAAGATCAAAAGAATTGGGGAACGAATATGATAAAATATATATAAAGTGTTTTTTTTTAATTTCAGATTCTGAGTATAAAGGCAGGTCGGTGGTATGTTAGGAAGCTGGCAATCAGATTACCAATGATGTCCATGGGCACCGTGGGCACCGTGGGCGTATCCAGCGTGAGCTCCATGAGAAGCTCCGGAGACGGCGGCGAAATGGGCGGCCTTGGCGTGGGCAACCTCAGGGGTGTCGACAACACGTCCATCATGTCCCAGAGGAGCGGCTCCATGGTGGTAAGATCCGTGGTGGGCGGGGGCGGCATGAGCTCCATGAGCATAAGCTCCATGGTGAGAGTAGTCTCCGTGGGCGTAGGCGGCATGAGCACCATGAACTCCATGGGCTCCATGGGAAGCTCCGGAGACGGCGGCGAAGTGGGCGGCCTTGGCGTGGGCAACCTCAGGGGTGTCTACGACGCGTCCGTCATGTCCCAGAGGGGCGGCTCCATGGTGGTAGGCTCCGGCGTAGTGTCCTCCATGAGCATAGTGGCCGTGGTTGTCTCCCCACACTCCATGATCCTGGGACTCGGCGAGGCCTTCTCCCTTCCACTGACCGTCATCGTTTCCTCCATAGTGTCCACCGTCATGTCCACCATTGTATCCACCGTAGTGTTCGCCATATCCTCCCCACGCGCCATGATCCTGGGATTCGGCGATTCCTTCTCCCCTCCACTGGCCATCATCATGACCGTGTCCAGCCACGAGGGCTCCCAGGCACAGGAATACGCAGATAGCCTAAAATATTTTTACAAATTTATTATTCAAATTAAACCATAGACAATGAAATTAAATATTGTAACAAAAATAAATTATTATTATCCACGTGACTTACGATGGAGTTCATGTTGTCTTGTGATGAAGCCTTTTCAGAATGAAAACTGCTAATGTCAGTAAGCAGAACTTGCAGAGCGTTATATAGTCGCCACGAGGGGCGAATTTCACACTCGCCGTTTCAAACTCCGGTGCTGTGAGGGTCATGGACTTTTTTTACCACTTCTATTAATTTTTTGTATGTGCTTTGTTATGTATATGCTCTCAGAAAAATATCAATATCAAATATATATAAATATTATCTATTTATATATTAACAAAATCGGTTGAAAGTCAATATTTAAATGTGTTTAGTAAACGATTTGTATTTACGCCCTGGCATTTAAAATTAAATTATTTAAAGCAATTTTTTTATAATCCAAAATTACGAAGTTTTATTGTGTGTTACGGTATTTTCATACTTTTTTAAGCCATAGTACGGTATCGCTTTGATAAATTTAAACATCGTAAGCTTTGTGCATTACTTTCAGGAAACTGAATAAAAAGCGCCGCGTGTGGTTAGATATTTTTATTATTTTGTGTTGTGCTCGTTATCGTACTCGAAATAATTTGTGATATCACTGAATGGTGACAAAATTTAAGGTGTACAAGTACAAAAGTAATGCGTATCAATGAATTTTGAAAAAATGAATGGGAAATTTTTGTCATTCCGTGGAATTATTGACATTTTCGGGCGTGAATGATTTTTATATATTTGTTTTTCCTTGTCGGCTTAAACTTATCAATGTAGGACTGCATAATTGCTCTTTTTACCTTAACTTATAGTTTTATTATGAATATTTTTATATTACCAATTATATCATTTTCCAATGAAAATCTTTACTCTGTCTTAGATTTTTGATAAAAAAAAATTATTTAGATGTAATATTTCATATTTGTTAAAATTTAAACATTCCGCGTTAAGCTTTATTGCCATATTTGTTGATATTGATACTCAAAAAAGTATTGATTACAATTTTGCTAAAATATTGACGCTTGTAAATATTGGTAAATTCAATAATATTTTGGTTTTTAAATATTCTTTCTCCCTATGATTTTTCTTAAGAATGAATTTCAAAAAGACCATATTTTTCAAGCAATAATTTTATACCTAATAGTATTGCGTGATATGTATTTAATAATTATATTTGACTTGAAAAATTCAATGTTACAACAACATGTCTATGATTTAACCGAAACAGTCGTGAGCTAGATTACATCAGTTTGGAATTCACCTGCCGAGACGGGATCTAACCAGGGCATCCCGATCAAGAGTCATTGGTCATACCACTTAACCTACAAGTAAGCCTCATTAAATTTGCTATTACTATAAAAATGCCACAAGAAAAACATAGAACTGTGAACCAATAAAATTATCGAAGACAGTGTATTTACAAAAAACGAAGATATAATTAAAAACGAAAAAAAATTGCTACCTTTTGAAAATTGAATACTTTGAAATGATTTTTAATAGAAATTCAATATTTGACTTTTTTGTATGAAAATGTGAAGTGGTGTTTTTACAAAAAAACAAAGATTTAATTAAAAACCACAAGAGTTTTGCTACCTTAAATACTTTGTTCTATTTAAAACAATTATATATTTTGAAATGATTTTTTACTGGGAATTGAATATATGACTTCCTTTATATGTTAAAGTGATTTTTATTACAAATGACAATAACAAGTTTATCAAGCTTTAAGATAATTAATATCTAAATAATAAGTAAAATACTTGAGTGATAACGCCAACGTGATAGGTTGGCGAAACCGGTCACGAATAAAAACGAACATGTGGAAAATCACTCAAGTATTTTATACAAAAATAATGTGATTATATAATTTAAAAGATATTAAAAATAAAAACAATCTAGTAACTTTTAACAATTATAATCACTATTCATCTGGAATATTTACTTGAATGTATTCAATCTACAAAACCTATATCAATTGTTTTTGGTCTATGAAAATTATTTTGGAAAGAATTGTAATAATTATTTCCAAGGAAAAAAACAATTTTTAAAGGTTTATTGAGAAATAGGTTTTTTTTTTTTATATATATGTTTGGTACCTTGCTTGTTATATACAAGGTATTTCGTCACAATTTGGGGAAACTTTCCAAACTAGTCGATTGAATTGATCTATAAATGGGAGTGACTGATGCTACACCCCCTGGTTTATCTTTTTTATGGTTCCGATAACATGCTTCAAAAAGCCATCCAGTGACTTCATCAACTGTGGGTGTCTCGCCACTGACTTCAGGTCATCCAGGCACAGACCTTCCTGTCGGCATTGGCTCTCCAGTTGGTGTCTCTGAAGACCAAATATGGGGCATGAACTCACAAGGTGGATCACTGTTTGTGGAGTAAAATCATCACAAGGGCATGTGTCGTCGCTCGTCAAGTGGAACCTGCGGAGATAACTTCTCATCGCTCCATGACCCGTTAAGAGCTGGGTTGATTCAAAGCTAATAGGTTTAAGGTTTATTATTAAAAGAGGTGTTTAGTTTTTGTCGATTTATTTCGAATTATTCATTACAAGAAAATCAAATATCTATACGGGACAATAAAAAAATAGGAAACAAAAAAAGGGATTTCATAAAGGAGGTTTTAAGGGTAGTAATTACATATCTACAAATATATTACATTACTGGAGTTCCCAGTAGGTCGGTCAGGTCGGTGGTGTGTTGCAGTTTAGGCGAGCTGATTACCAATGATGGCCATGGGCACCATGAGCTCCATGGGAGGCGGCGGCGACGGCGGCGAAGTGGGCGGCCTTAGCGTGGGCGACCTCGGGGGTATCCTGGACGGGAGCGGGTCCATGACCATGACCGGCCCAGGCTCCGTGAGCGGGGGCGGCCCAGGCACCATGGGCATGTCCTCCATGAGCCCAAGCACCATGGGCGGGGGCAACCCAGGCACCGTGAGCACCATGAGCTCCGTGAGAGGCTCCAGCGACGGCGGCGAAGTGGGCGGCCTTGGCGTGGGCAACCTCGGGGGTGTCTACGACGCGTCCGTCATGTCCCAGAGGGGCGGCTCCATGGTGGTAGGCTCCGGCGTAGTGTCCTCCATGAGCATAGTGGCCGTGGTTGTCTCCCCACACTCCATGATCCTGGGACTCGGCGAGGCCTTCTCCCTTCCACTGACCGTCATCGTTTCCTCCATAGTGTCCACCGTCATGTCCACCATTGTATCCACCGTAGTGTCCGCCATATCCTCCCCACGCACCATGATCCTGGGATTCGGCGATTCCTTCTCCCCTCCACTGGCCATCATCATGACCGTGTCCAGCCACGAGGGCTCCCAGGCACAGGAATACACAGACGGCCTGCAAGTAAATTTTCATTAAAAAATATTTAAAATACTTAAAAAATAATTTGAATACTGACTTACGAAAGTAATATTAAAAAAAAATTATTTCTGGATATACCCTTAAACCAACCCTGTCTTAAACAATACATAAACGCGTGTATATGAGTAAACGTGAATATTTTTAATAATTGGCAACTAATGATTTGATAATTATGCGTTCGTTTTCAGAGTAACTGTTTCAAATAACTGCAAGTAATTTGTAAGCAACTTACGATGGAGTTCATGTTGTTTGGTGGTGAAGCCTTTTCGAAGTGAAAACTGCTAATGTCTGTAAGCTGAGCTTACAGGGCGTTATATAGTGGCCAGGGGAGAGGGGAGGCTTGAACAATTCCGACTACAACCGCCGGTTTCGTGAGGGTCACTCTATTTTTTATGCACGCAATATGAAATTGCTTTGTCACATTATATGCATATACCTTATTAAAGTTGTTATGACAAGTTCCATTCTGCTAAAAATATTTTATACGTTTGCGCAGCGTAGTTTGATTTAAATTAAATATTCAAACTTGTTTTCAATCAATCGAAAGTTTTTTAATATATATATAATTAATATATGAAATTAATTGTGTGTTTGGGCTGTTTGTAAATTTTTATAAAGCAATACTATATTTACACAAAAGACAGCTTTTACTTGTCACTATTTATCCACTTTTTAAATCCGCATTGTTTAACAGCACAGGTAATATTGTGTAAATAATAAGGTTTAAAAATATTATTAACACTTGAAATGGCAAGGTATCTATTAGACTTATTTCTCAGTTCTACATTTTTACAGTTTTTGCAGCCTGGTGCTTTTGCCAATTGAGCTACAGTTACACTGTTATTGAGCGAGAATATTAATCGCAATTTGCAAGTATGGAACCAATTTATCCTGTTTCTGCTATATATGAAGCTAACGGTTATTCCTGGTTTTATTTAATTACGAATTTAGAAATATCCATAAGCAATAATTGATATCAAATATTTAAGTGATCCGCAGGTTTTTATTTTAAAATATTATGATAAATTGTCGTCATGTCACGAGGGATATGAAACACCTATTGATTAGAATTTCGCGGTCATACATGCCGGAAATACCTGTTGACTAGGTTGGATTATTATCAACATTATGTAAATAATTATAGAGAATATAATATTTCTCTTTTCAGTGCTTACTACATTTT
The DNA here is from genome assembly GCA_022113835.1 of Atopsyche davidsoni. Taxonomy (NCBI): domain Eukaryota; kingdom Metazoa; phylum Arthropoda; class Insecta; order Trichoptera; family Hydrobiosidae; genus Atopsyche; species Atopsyche davidsoni. The sequence continues at coordinate 641,396 of JAILWY010000011.1, read as the reverse complement.
AAAATTAATGAACATTAAATGACAAATTTTAGGTATGAATAGAGAATGTGAAACGAACAAATTGGTTCGTAAGGATATCAACCTGTTGCAATTGTTTTTAAGTCTTAAGAAACTGGTCTTGACCAAAATATACTTCTTGTTATGATAGAATAATAAATAAGTTTTTTATTATATTTTTTAAAATATATTTATATCATATGCAATTAAATATAAACAACAATTTGTGTATGCGTATTTCGTATAATTTAGAATATGCGGAAAGATTATCTTTTTTAATTTGCATTTTAAACCAGCAAAGCTTAAAGCAAGAACAGTTTTAGAGAAACAAAAGTTTTGATGCAACACTTGAGATATTAAAGAATACTATAAAAGGATAAGTGATAATTTTATTTTCATTGTCAATTATTATATATACAACAATAAAACAGAAATAAAAAGTGCAAAGTGCCATTTTTTATATTTCGTCACGAAAAATAACCTACGGTTTTTTTATTTAATTAATAAATTAATTCAGTTATATAATTCACATTGATAACCGCAATAAAATTGAATACATTCTCATTCAGAAATGAATGTAAAACCGCAGAATCGACATTGAAAATACCTTTTCCTGAAATGCACATTCCTTGTGAGAATATTTGCTAACTCATGTATTCTAAATTTTTGATTCTAGAAATGAACTAATGAATTTTAGAAACACAAAAAAATGTTAACTATTTCTGTTACTTGGTTCATTATTTAATATAGTGTTGTATTTGTAAGTATATTTATAGATTTTATTTATTTTAATAGTAGTATTAATTGACACAACAAATTTTAACATAGAAACTTTATATGAAGTAAGCAAATGAGCTAACAACCATTTTCATGGTCATGTCTTGTATGACTCGATGGTTACTTGTAACTTGCATAAGTTTACTATTTACTCAATACAATTTCAGGAAAATGGTTCACACATGAAACAGCTTTAAAAAAAGTATTCGGAAGTATTATGACGCTAAGATTTCAATAATTCTACCTGTATCTCAATACTTTTTAATTATTTATTTTATAAAATTTTGAATTTGCTTAAAATAATATTTTATATCGTCTTACGAATAATAATAACAACATACAAAATTAATATGCGTTTTTGGGTACAATTTTTTTTAGTAGTAGTCGACTCACATATGAAACGAAATGAAAATTTCTCGGTTACAGTACTATATTTCAGTAAAAAATATAAATTACAGAGACATACAGATTGGAGTTATGGGTTCTAACCCCATTTGCGTCTATAAAAAATATTAAAGGAATTTTCTCGTAATTTCACGCGTGAAAAGACTACATTAAAAACATGTATATCCACATTTTATATTAAGAGTGTAGACACAGTACCAGTTTTTCTGAATACGTCAATCAGAAAAAACGAGACAAATTCATTTGTGGGAAATGAAAGATAAGGTTAAAAAAAATCAAGCAGTGTAGAAATCATATCAGTTATGATAATTATATATGTTTCATTTTTTGCGTTAAGAAAAATGTTTGATCGGATTATTAATAATTTATTTGCGAGACCAAAAATTAATAACAGATTATTGTAGCCCCTATTTTTCCAGGGAACCTTATGAGATCATAAGGATTCCATAGTATATAGGAGACAGACACTATGTCGGTTGTTAATCTCAATTAGTCTCAAAATCTATTGTAGTGTAATGGTAAAATAAAATATCCACAAATATTGTTTAAGTCGATTTATTTCGAATGCTTCGTCAACTGTGTACAAAAAATTAAATATAACTTTTATACAAAATAAAAAAAGGAATATAAATACGCAGATTGGGGAGTACAAGAGGGGGGAAATAATTACATATCTACAAACTACTTCAATACGGGGGGAGTTCGAGCAGTAAGGAGTCGGGGCTGTTGTGGTTCAGGATGAAGGCAGATCACCAATGATGTCCATGGGCGCCATGGGCGGCGGCAGCATGGGCGGCGAAGTGGGCGGCCTTGGCGTGGGCAACCTCGGGGGTGTCCTGGACGGGGGCGGGAGCATGTCCATGACCGGCCCAGGCTCCATGAGCTCCATGAGCCCAGGCTCCATGACCCCAAGCCCCATGGGCGGGGGCGGCCCATGCTCCATGGGCATAACCTCCGTGAGAAGCGGCAGACACAGCAGCGAAGTGAGCGGCCTTGGCGTGGGCAACCTCAGGGGTGTCTACGACGCGTCCGTCATGTCCCAGAGGGGCGGCTCCATGGTGGTAGGCTCCGGCATAGTGACCTCCATGTCCAAGATAGTTGTCTCCCCACGCTCCGTGATCCTGGGACTCGGCGAGGCCTTCTCCCTTCCACTGGCCGTCATCGTGTCCTCCGTAGTATCCACCATCGTGTCCGCCATAATATCCTCCATGGTGACCTCCATATCCTCCCCACGCTCCATGGTCCTGAGATTCGGCGATTCCCTCTCCCCTCCACTGGCCATCATCATGGCCGTGTCCAGCCACAAGGGCTCCCAGGCATAGGAAAACGGCGAAAAACTATGAATAAAATAATAACACAAGATTAAAACATTTCATTTTGCTTACCTTAAGCTTAAAACCTTAGCTTGCTTTTAATCTAATTTGGACAAACGTCGTTGCCAAGAGATATTAAAAAAGAATAGCCATTTGGTTATTCATATTTATTATTTAATCTGGGATCATCAGAATCAGTTATTTATTAGATTTAAAACAGCATTAGAGTATAGTTAGTATTTCTATTTAATATATGATTTTGCTCGATATTTTAGGTCATTTGATTTTCTTGTAAATATATATATTAGAACGAATAGTTCACGCTCTATCAATTAGTTCCACTATGGATCAAAAAGTGATTCGAGGCGGCAGTTAAGCTTGAAGTATCGATTCACTGTCAGAACTTTTTATGTTTATTTTGGTTAGCAATGTTACTTAACTGAACTGCGGTTAGGTGACGAAGAATTTTGCGCGACCTTGGAGTTTTTCATATGATATATAACATTTTTCTATGCCTAAAGCTTTTTTGTTTACTCTTAAGCACACGACTTGCAAATTCTTAAGGAAAAAATTGATGTTTCCGTTTGATATATTGTCTCAAGTCAACGCAAAAAAATATATTATTAAAAAATAATGATTTCCGTTAAAACAAATAATTTTGCTTTTGTAGATAAAAGAGTGTGTGTGTATGTGAGAGATTTTTTCAGGTGTTCTTTTAACCATTTGGTGTAATTTTTATTTGAACAACGCTGCACAAAGCCCAAGGAAGAAAAACATTTAACAGTTGTGATGCTTAAAAAGGATTTTTTTTAATTTTTCTCTTTGAGAGAACCCAATGTCAGTAACCAATAATTACTTGTCACTTATCAGATGTAGCTTCTACCGTGTTTATTATAGTTAGTTACAATATTATTATTTATAAAATGCGTTGTTAAGTATAAAAGAAATGATACAAACAAAAAATAAATAATATTTGACTTTGGCACTGCGCGAAATATTTATGCAATAAATTAATATTTCAAACCATTTAGGTCTATATTTGTAACATATAAAAAAAAGAATAAGCTTCAAACTGGATATATAATATTTAGAGGGTACTAGAAATTTTAAATTGTTATTTTCTTTTCGTTTCGTTTTGTTTTCGTCACAGCATTTTAACAACAAATGTTGAAAACCCAGAAATTTTTACAATAAATAGAATTAAAACTGATGACTCAAAATACAAGCTATTATTGCTAGAAGATACGCTGTGTAACAAATACGCATATTGTTATAATTTTTTTTTTTAATATATACACAAAAATTTTATCAATTTAATCTGTAAACAAGTGTTCGCAAGCTTTGTGGTTGTTGATTATTTTATATATATTTTTTCTTTTTTGAAACGACGACCATCAACAGTCTCATTTTTTTCCGATGCTATTTAAAACAATTTGGTGAACCAGAACACATTGATAAATAATTAATATTATAAAAAATATAAAGTAAGACTTTTAAATTGTTTTTTTATGATTCGACCAATTTCACCAACTGAAACTGGTCATTTTTTAAAATGGATAAAAATTATTTTTTGAATATTTTTAATGTTATTGTTGTGAATGCGTTGCTGTGGCAGTCGTTGACTTACCATCGGGTTCATGTTGCTGGTTTGGATGAAGCCTTTTCCGACTGAAAACTGCTTGTGCTGAGGTCCGAAGCCTCGCCAGCCTTTATACAGGTCCCAGGTGACCCTGAAGCCTGCACCCCCCTCGGAGGCTCCGGCCGGCAGCGCGGGAGAATGCAGTCAGCCGCGCCATCAACTACTTGTCATATCCCGGCCTACCGATAGACAATTATCGATTCATAATAATACGACAATCTGCATAATATTATTAGCAAACTTTTTCATTCGCCTGCCCTAATACGCACTCTCGCAATCACACGCCAAGTTTCATTCGGCGTTTTCTTCCAAAGCAATTTGCTTAGATTTAATGATCTATAATTTGTAGAAAATTAATCAGAAATCTTAGATTTTCAGAATATTTTTTTAAACATTCATATTAAATACATATTTAAAAGGGCAACAATTTTGTACAAAGTTTGAATTTTTAGATTTTTCACGCTAGTTTTCAATATACAAAAAGCCAAAAAAATAGAGCGGGTTTGAATTTACCGCGCGTTGAAGTATTTTTAATTGATATATTTTAATATGTGTAATCAAGGCGACGGGAAAATGAGGCTATGCAAAAATGTTAGTAAACATATTTGGATCAATTTTTTTTAATGTATATGGAGGCATTTTTTTAAATAAAATTTTCTTCAATCATATTTCATTTTACTTCAACTACTGTAAATCTAGATAGATATATTAATCGTGAAAATAGTAAAAATTGTTATTTCCTTGACTATGCATACTTGTTGTTTAGATACAAAATTTAAAATAGCAATGAAGATAACGCCTACCACTTTTTTTATGTATAGGCAGCGTCAATGTTGGTTTATATTATGTCAACAAAAAAATTTTTCTTTAATTATAAATGAATCTTTGTTCATATATATATAGATCATTTTTTTGTTCAATTTATAATTTATAAGTAACAAAAAATATTGTTCACTTCTTTTTATATGAAATTCCATAAGTTCTTTTTTGTATGCAATCACTTTGCAAGAAGTTATTTCAAAAGATTAAATCAGTATGAAAATACTGAACGCGTAGGTAAATACAAGGCGTCAATTTAATTCCTTGCATATGATTATTTTCGGTGACCATTTAACAAAAGACAAAAACTTAATCGCCTGTTCTCAAACAAGTAATCTGTATTTAACTATCAATCAAATTTTACGATGTGACGTATGAAAGTACACTTAGTATTTTGTTTGAGTAACATTTTAAACGCTTTTTGGCTTTATATTTGATTTATTTAAAGCTCTAAATGATGATTTCAGTTATTGATTTCATGTACAGATTATCTAAATTTTGGTATTCCACTCGTGGAGTAAAAAAATAACTCATAAAAATCATCTATATAAAAAAATCTAGTTTGATCAAAGCCCGCTTTAAAAATGAGGTCTTATATGATAATTTTAAAAAATACGGATTTAAAATTTTTTTAAAGCAAAATAGTATAATTTATACGTTATTACATTCATCAGCTAAATACACATACATCATGCATAGCGTATCATGATTTCAATTTCAGTAACAAAACAGGTAGACGCTGTGCAAAAATTAGCCTGCTGTAAAATAACACAATCCAAAGCATAAATATTTATTTTATTTGTTCATTAAACAACAACCCATTTATACGTCATAACCTATTCATTTAAAATTAACATTAAAATAATGAACTATTTTGAAATTCAACCGATTCAGTTTTATTTTCTACTAGATCAATATTTTTTATACATCATGTAAAATAAAAATAATTATTACATGTACAGCAAAGTATATTGAAATTTAAACTTTTTATTAATCCATAAATGCATATCAACATTTTAAATAAATTAAAAACAACACTTCTTTGTCCAGTTTTAAAGCATCCTACTTGTAAATATGTGAATTTAAAATATGATACTTTTGAAGAAAATATAAGGTATTTTTTTAATTCATTGAATAATACAGGAATCGTAAGAAACTGCCAAAATAAATAAAAAATAGTTTTGCTATATTCAGACAATGTTACAGCTGATTTTTTTATTTAAAACTTATTTAACATATGATGATTTTTAATATATTTTTTGCTTTCCAATAAAAGTTTCCATCGCTATTTTTTGTATCTTTATTAGTAGTATGACTGAAAGAACTGCACTTTTATATTTTTATAATTTCATGTGAAATTTTTTATTTACTCTACATTTATATTCATCATGCCCATATTTTTCAAAGTACGCCAACATAAACCATTAAAATAAAACAACATATCACAAGAGTGGGTGTTCGTGGTTTCCATTCTGATAAACATTCAAGTATAAATGATTTTCATATTTCTTGAGTATTACTCCACTTGGTCTTTTTTTCATATTTTTCAATTCAAATGACTTACAAGACCGAAAATTTACCGAATAATACAAGCTATCAAAACTTACAAACATACTCAAAAAAATATTTTATTAAAATTTCTCAGTTATTGGGTGTTACGACATTCCAATAGTTAATCATTTTTTTCGACATTAAATTTTATTATTTTTCTAGCATATTTTAAATGCAAATATTTTAATTTCGATACTTAAGTTCTAGATCTCCCTTAGAAGGATAAATCAAGTAATTTACATCAACACAAAAATATTTCCAAGACTGCTTTCGCTATAAACAATAACAGTTGCAATTAACGCAATTTGCAGTGTCCACAGCCGCTTACCTTAGCAGACCTGCCCTTCGGTGCGAGGCTAACGATTCAGATAAGCATTATTACCCTACCAATCGGAAACCTGTTAGTTCCTTGTTTTAATTATCACGTCTATAATTTTCAAACGCCCGATCCTTTGCTTAAGATATTGAATAATTTTACATTTTCCCTTACCTAATCCTACCAATCGAAAACCTGCCAGTTCCTTCACTTTTAATTTTCTAGCGTGCGATATTGAACAAGATTAAAAACACAACACCGAGGTTGGGAAAAAAAGTCAGATAATCGACCGTCGATCTGATAACTGACTTTTATGTTTAAGATACCATGAGTTGATCGAGTCACAAATGAAAGAGTCACGCACAGAATGCGTAAAATAATTAAAATCCTGACGCTGGTTAAGAAGAGGAAGGTCTCCTATTTTTCGTAACAATAAGTATGGAATCCTCTGTATCATAATATGCTAAATTTGCGCCAGTGGCTGGAGACCGGAAGTGCAGCTTGATAGAGATATGTACGAGGAAATGATCACCATGAGGAGATGCAACAGAAGAATATGTTTGATGACCCATTGAATTTCTTCTCGGTACTAGTTTGAAAGTACACACTAACAGAAATGTTTGTGATCATCTAGCCAATCGAAATTAAAGTGTTTTCGCACAGATGTTGTTGTTTCGTTGTTGTGGCTGCACTGGAGCCGCGGGTGATACAACGCGCCAGGAATGCCAACCGAAGGAAAAACTCACTCCGCACAGCCCGTGACATTCTGAGTCAGTCGTAAGCAATCTTGCACAAAAAAAATATTTAACAATAAAGTCAAACGCCTTTCTGTATTAATAATCAATTAAACTGTGATATAAATAACCAATCGTTCCAATGTAATTAAAACGGCAACGTTAATGATCCTAAATGAAAAATATAATAGTAAAAATAATCAATAAATTATTCGTTAGTCATTGTCGTTAAAATACTGTGTTCTGAAGTTTTTTATCGCGTTTTTGTTGATATCTTCGATGTTTTGTTCTCTTTGATGAAACCGTCTTCAGAAATATTTAAAAAAAAACGCTGCATTATATCCAAGATATTCTATTTTACTGTTGTAAAATAATTCTACTTTTGATTTACCCGATAAAATCCAAGTAGCCGTTTTTATTAGATTGTGTTCGTGTCGTTTCTGGATTCCAAGACCATCTCCAGAGATTAAAGATTTTAATCCCAAAGATGGGTCAATTTTTTTTTATAAGTTTGGTACCTTGCTTGTTATGTACAAGGTTTGTCATCACAATTTGGGGAAACTTCCCAAACCAGTCAATCAAAATTGTGCTATATATGGGAGTGACTGAAGCTACAGCCCCTGGTTTATCTTCTTTGTGGTTCCGATGACACCCTTCAAGAAGCTATCCAGTGACTTCATCAACTGTGAGTGTCTCGCCACTGACTTCAGGTCATCCAGGCACAGGCATCGTGTCTCTGAAGGCTAAAGATGGGGCATGAACCCACAAGGTGGATCACTGTTTGTGGAGTAATATCATCACAAGGGCATGTGTCAAGTGGAACCTGCGGAGATAACTTCTCATCACTCCATGACCCGTTAGGAACTGGGTTGATTCAAAGCTAATCCTGCAGGTATTCCTGTATACAGCGGCGTCCGTAACAGAATCAAAGAACATCTTTGTTACGTGGGTCAATTATCGAAGACTCAACAAGAAGAGAATCCCAAGATCATGCAGCACGCGTCCCAATAGTTGCCCAGCAGCTTTCAACCTACGCCGAGGAGACAAACATCTGGTACATTTTTTTAATTCCAAGCTGTGAGGTCAACTCCAGCCCGGTAAAGCACACAATCACAATTGAGCTAATGTTGCCGAACGGGTCAACTTGAAATATGGGGTCTCGTTTTGTGCGGTTATACGATTACAATGTATGCACTATATCTTGACACATGTGCCTTCAAGATTATCTAAGCAATACCTTACAAGACTTTTACCCAAAACTAGTAATTTATCATTTTATTTGATCCATGCTTTTTGAATAAATCGATCCATTAATACTGTTCAATACTCAAGCATAGACTTTTAAACAAATCGTCGAAGTGATTTTCATAGCAACCAATTTTGATCAGTTTTTGCATTTTTTAAAGCAACTTTAAAATAAATTCAATTCTCAAGATAATTATAGTTTCTTTATTTTATATTTACCGCATATAACGAGACATTGCGGTATGTACCTGAATCTGGACATGACAATACCAGGAATCGCCATTGACAACGCTCAGTTATCTGCCAACGAAAGGGCATCGGTCAGAGTCGGTTAATTTATTCGCCGCGCTTTGTACTTAGTTTATTTGAAACAGGTTAGTCCCAGATGACTTGAAAATGGCCACTGAAATACCCAATGATTTGCAACTTTGCAGTCGCCAGTGCAATTTGCATAATACCTGCGTTGGTGGAATTATTATTGTAACAGGTACTAATGAAAATTGACACTTTCGTTCGTACACGATATATTTTTAGGTTATCGATTCACAAACGAGACGGATAAATTTTGAGCCCACACAGTTCAATGTTTTTGTTGCAAATTGAGAACTGAATTTTTATTTCGTTACGTGCAAGTGTGAAACCAATAAATACCTGCGACTGGCAAGCACAATTGACTTTATTTGGTAAAAATATAACTATCTGTCTTATTAGAACATATTATTATTTTTCAAGTCTATTTAGCATAGCAAAAGCGAAAACAAGTGTTCAGATTATTACAAATCACTGCTTTCTCATAAATTTATAAAGAGCGATAAATTTAGTATAAAATAATGTATCTTTGAGTTTTAATAAAATATGAATAAATCTTTTTTTTGCGTTTGTTCTATTCAAATTTCTTTTATCCAAAATTGCTTGGAGTGAAACGCAAAAAACCTTTTTTCTATTTTGAAATTCTGAACTTCACATAAACAAAGCTTTTAAAAAAATAATTAATAGATCTTAATAAAATAATATATGCCGTGATCAAAGCGGGCTTTGCAACTCAAATGCTCGTGAGCAATAACTGCTAATTAGCATACAAGGTAGGCCTTTGCCTCGAAGTCGTCCACTTATATTTGATTCAATGAAGCTCTAAATAAATAACCAACCCGTACTGGCACTACGTATTGAGGAAGTTTATTCGTATAATCCGGATATTGTCAACATTATGGCATTGTAGATAAACATGCTTACAAAACGATTGTAAACAAAACGTATGTGCGTATCATAAATAATATTCGCTTATCGTGATTCGTGATATTAAACAGCCTTAAATATGTATAGTGTAATTTTCTTATTGCATCAACATACCATTCGTTTCAACAAAGTATGAGAAATCTACATATGTAAGAAATTCACAAAATTTCTGAAAAATATTTAACAACTAACAGCTGATATTAATAATCAAGGCTTATGTGCGAATTTGTTTTGTGATTTTTCACAGCTGCAAGGCTATGGCGAAAGGCGAGTTCCTGAAAACTTCCAAAATTCAGCGTTGCACATCTTCTGCTAGAGCCTTCGCAAGCTTAACATACCAATTAGCAACCATTCCGGTCCACGTCGATGCTATACTAAAAGCAAGTCTTGTTTATACCCAGTGACTTTAATTGAAGTACTCCGAAATATTGTTATACTATTTCTTTTAAGTTTTTTTTGTCGGTTAAAAAAATTTAGCGCTTTACTACGATTAAAGATAGGCTTTGGATTTAATTATGATTTAATTGTGTTTTTATTTCGTTATTTTTCGAGGTTCACTCGTTCCTGAAAACCAGCACAGTGGATTTCTGCACATGAATGTTTTAATCGTAAAATTTTAAATAAGACCCCTTAAAATTGTAAAGATGACTTGGATATGTAAATAGTAATAAATATCATGGCAACGGTTTATAAAAATAAGATTGCATTATATTTTCAAGGGATATCAGTAAGATTGTTATAGTATAACGATGCAATCAATAGTCAGTTCGTCTACATACGTATGGAGTTAAAAACCTCATCACGTAAATAATCTACAAAAGGAAGAGTTCATGTCTTGTAAGAGTATAAATTGTATATTACTTGCTTTGGTGTATTGACATTGTACATGGATATTTTAAGCTTTTACTAAGGTTCTAAATCTAGTCCTAAAGCAGCCTGCATTACCTAAGAAACAAGGGAATATTGTACAGCATTGAAGGATCGTACAGATATAATACCAGTCTACAGGGGAACAAAACTACTGAATATGGTTTTTGTCTTGTATGAAAATCTTGCTACTCATGAAATCCAAGAATACTGATGAATAATTTAATTCAAAGACAGAGCTATTTATATTAATATTGTGGCATGGCATGGTGCTCGCGTGCTGTTTACAACAATAATATATCCAGCCGAGGTATTCAGATAATTCGACATCGGACACGCTCGCTGCTGAGAGTTAATCAATACGAATTCTATAAGCGAATGCTAATACAATTCCACACACACAATGCAAATCGAATATTTTGTTGACCACAAAATTAAATCTTCCGCTTCCTTGCATGTGCTCACATACTCTGGTATTGTTCTAGCACGAAGAATGCGAAAGGCGAGCATATAAGGCCATTTATTCTAATGTATTATTATCTCAACGAATCTCTGCGTGAATAATTTATATTTCAATGCATCGTAAAGCTTTACAAATAATATTTATTAATGTATTTCATATATAAATCCGCATGATATATCAAGTCTATTTTGTGAAGATTAACGTGGAATGCCAGGCCTAAAGGACGGTTATGTGGAAAATATATGAGAATTGTTATTTATTATAATGATCATGAAGTTTTGCTGAAATAAATACGACAAAATATATTTCATTGCTTCATTATTATTAAGATGCTATTCAAACAAATCCCGTGAAATTCCGTGTAAAATAACATGCCTATGGGATGGTATGCGCATGTAAAATAATAAATTTAAATAAAGTACTTTTGTGATTTTTTTACAAAATTATCAAAAATAGAATTCCACCAAGTACTTTTTATTAAAAATATTGAATATGAAAAATAATAGTCATATCGATCGCACATATTTATTAATTAAATTTTCAGGAACATTGTTAGTTACTGCCATCTTTTGAGGAATAGTTAAACTATTGAAATAAAAAGTGCCATCTGTGGAGTGTTAGAGAAACAATGCACGACATACTTACGAATAAGTTTCAACGAAATGAAAAGTTTATAAACTGGAGCAATATTGTTTCACCCAATGGCCGCTTGCCTGAGATATTATCATTTTGTTTAATTTTATGCTTTTAAATTACAACTATATAAATAAATAATAGACACCAGTAAAAAAACCATCAATATTGGTATTTTAAAATAAACAAAAACAAAAATTATCAAAGCTCCATTTTGCCGTTTAAATTTTTAAATTTATGTATATATTTTATCAAATAATGTAATTTTATTTTTTTATTATTTAAAACACTAATGTTTTGTAAAAAATACAAGGAGCTAGCTAGTATTATAAAATCACAATAAATAAATTATATGCGACTGGCTCAAGATGACAAGTGGTCGAAATACAAGTTACGGTCTCATATGAAATAAATATATTTTTTAAAAAGTCTGTATTACTGAAAAATTTATAAAATATTAAAATAATAAGAGTTAATCGGTCGCTGGGTCAGTTTTGTCATTAGATTTAACAATCAAGCAAGTAATGGCGCTTGACCCGCGGCGGGAAGTGCCGGTCCACGCAAGCGACGCATTTCTCCGCCTCGTTGGGCCATCGTCAGTTTCAAAACGACAGTCGGGTTTCGCAAAGCCCACGACCTGATTGTTTACGGCAATTTTCGATATTGGAAATGCGATTTTCCTCCGACGCGTGCCTCGGCCGGCAGTGACAAAATCGCCGCTCGATCAATGGTGAAAACCTGAAATCGATTTTTGCAAACACACCCCCTCTCGGTGAAAAGTGGGAGGAGTTGTTTAAAAGTATAAAAGCCTTTGGCCATAAAAGAAAATCGTAAACTTAACTCATTACAAGCAGACAAATCATTCAGTATTAAAAATAAAACTGCAATAATTCCAACGCCAGGAACATGAAGTCAATTGTAAGTCAATATTTATTTTTTATGTGATAATTTTTCCACAATATATATGAATATCAAAATACGGTAGTTTTTTTTTTGTGAGTGCTTTTTCAATCTGAAGACACTTCAGGTTTCATATATAATAAATATATATTCTGTTTTAATTTAAAATTTTGATCAGCGCTAAATTAGTCTCGTGGTAAGCAGTTCAATGTTTTATTTAATCATTTACATACGCGTAGTTTAGATTTAAAACTTTTCGTGCATGATCCTTAAACGTTATTTTGTGATTCATATCCCTAAACTGGGATCAAACCATGAACCTCGCAATCAAGAGTCACTTACCACTGAGCTAACAAGTTGATTAAAATTAGTAGTTTTAATCATACAAGCAGTTTAATATATCAAAATCAAACAAACGCAGCAAACTTTCTAGATTTATTAGCTTCTTGTAAACGCAGTTATATTAGTTAATCTACCTTCGCAGTGTGCTGTAAGAGAAACAGGTGCAAGTAATGCAAAGCATATCTGGACTGCGTGTCTTTCTCCGAGTGCAGATTTTTTTCACATCTATTTCATATAATATTGACTTGTACATTATCAAAATCTTTTTAGTAAGCAATATATTTCACATTGAGTATGATATCAAGTAAAATCACAATAAAACATGGCTCAGTGATCAGACAGAGGATTCTTAATCGAGAGGTTTCCAACTCGATCCCAGTCCTGACAAGTGAATTCCAAACTAATGTTATTGGGTTCACCTCAGTTACAATTTGGTCTAAAATTATTTCTGCTGGCAAATACGAATTAAAAAAATGTAACTTGTAGATGTCTTGAAAATATTGAATATTCAATTAACCAACATTTAACACATATATAATATATGGTAATGACGTTTTATTAAAAAAAATATATATTTCAGATACTTCTTGCATTATTTGGATGCTTTGCGCTAGCAGTAGCTTACCATGATGGAAAATGGAGAGGTGAAGGGTTAGCGCGGTCGCAATGGCAAGGAGAAGGTCATCATCACGGACAGTGGAAGGGGCAAGGTCATCCGCATGGACAGTGGCAGGGCCAAGGTCATCCACATGGACAATGGCAGGGAGAAGGTCATCACCACGGTCAGTGGAAAGCGCAAAATCACCCACACGGACAATGGCAAGGTGAAGGTCATCACCGCGGGCAGTGGCAGGGCGAAGGTCATCACCACGGACAGTGGAAGGGGCAAGGTCATCCACATGGCCAATGGCAAAACCAAGGTTTTTTTACTATTAAATTCTACCTCTAGAAATCATTTGAAAGCAAGACATTGAATTGTTCTAAAAAATACACTCGAAAGATCATTCAAGCAATATTTTCGTATAGTAAACATTGTTTAAATACCTAAGTGAACAAAAGTAATTTATTTGGAGGGGAATAAGATTCAAAGTCATCCGCAAGGCCAGTGACAAGGTTGTGAGCAATATTTATCGACTTTGGCAATACCAGCGATCTTTTTTAAAAGTTTCCCAGTGTAAAAAAAGGAAATGTTTTACTTCGACCCAAAAATTAATGGACCGGTGATGTTTTTAGATTCAAGATTTTCCCTGTTGCCTGAAATTCCAATACGGTTTAGTTGCATAACCACCGCAAAGCTTTCTGAACCGTATTTGTTAACTGCATATTTAACGGATCACGGCCGATGAATCCGCGATGATTACTTTGAGGATTTGGTATTGACATTTCATCAAGACTTAATGTTTACAATCATTTTATGACCACGTTGATAAATAAATAAATTCCATCCCTTGAATGACGATTTTTGATATTTTTTTATTTTTCAGGCCATCACGCCGGGCAGTATCAGGCTCAGCACGCAGCTCCCTACCAGTCCTGGGCACGCGGTCACCACGGGCCTCAGGCGCACGTGGAGCTCACGCACGACCGGAAGTACCTGAAGGACACACCGGAAGTGGCCCACGCCAGGGCCCAGCACCTCGCCGCCATGGCAGCCGCGCGGCACGGAGACCAGGGCTACCATGGATACAGGCACTACTGACCTCTGAAACTTAAAATAATTAACCATAAATTAATATTTACAGTTGCATATTCATCAACAATTATTTTTTATATGTTCCACCCTTTATTTTTATCAAGGGTCTTGCTATCTAACCTTGCTTGGTGTCCATCCCCCGTCTGCCACAAAAAAAGGACCGTTTTACCTGGCGAAATCGTGTCATTTAATTAATTTAATTGTCACTTTACTTTTCTATGCCGAAAATTTATTTTTTTATAGAGTATTGAAAAAACTACAAATTATTTTTATCTATTTTTTATTATTTAATTAACGTTCATTTTTAGGGTAAAATAAAATCTTGAAGATGATGAAAAATTGGTTAAAATAACGATTTTTCAAAACCAAAGTTTGTTAAAGATTTTTTTTATTTTTATTTTTAAAATAATAAATCACACAGGGTTTATATTAAATCTTTTAATTCCAATTGAAAAAAAGACTTTTAATGTTTAGAACAGGGACATGACGAATCTCCAAATTCTTACACTTCAATCGGAAAAAACACATATTTATCATATTAAAAGTAAATTTACAAATTTGTTCGGAAAAAGGGATGTATCTATCTTTTTGCATTTAAATTTTTTTGATTGGTGCAGTCGATTTTTCGCAAAACGGACCAAAAAATGATCAAAAAAACTCGAGTAACTTAGACCCTTAAGTATACAATATGATTTTTGGTAATTGATTCACTCATCAAACGACGAAAATTAGGGCTCAAATCAAGCTTAAGGCAATGTTGCAATCTATACTAAAAAAAAAACATTATCCGAATTTTTAAGCACTCTTATTGTTATGGCTAAAAGTGTGTTCAGCACCAGAAATATACCTGTGCAATATTCATCAACATCACGCGGCTTAATACCCGATAAAATTCCAAAACAAAGTATTATTCACACAGATTCAGCTCCACCTGTTGAATTAATTTAATATTGAATAACAATCGAGGTAAAAATATATATTACATTCATTTATCTCAGGTAATTCTGTGCTTACTAACAGGCTTTGTTTCTAATGATTTCAATAGATGCCGCTGAAGAATTTATCATAATATCGCATTTTAAGGAAGAATTTAATTTAAATTCAATGGGGGTAGAATTGTATTGATTTTTATATAAACTGTATGTAAATAGAGTTAACTGAAAAACAAGATAAATAATTAATAATAATCTTGACAGCTTACTTATCGATTGTGACTCTTATATTATATACAAATATTATTCACGCCATATCACTGATCTTATATTTTTAATAGCACTTGTTAGTTTTTAGTCTTCTTTAAAAATAAATCATTTGAATAAGTACGACTTCTTCATTTATGCCCTTTGATTGACTAAAAAAGTACTTTGTTTATAGTCGAAATATAAATTAAATAACAAAAATATTTTTAAGGAATATTACTAATAAATATTTTATTATGTATGTATATACAGTGGAATGCAGCGTTTTAATATATACTCGCAGTAGGTATTTTGTGGCTTACGTGTTTTTACTTCGGTATTTATCAGTATCGCTACAAATTGCTTCATGATGACTGCGACACCCGAGGCACTAAAATTTCCCTGAGAAGTATTCTGACTTATATTTAATTACCAAATTCAGATTGTAGAGAGCACCCGAGAGATCGAAAACACGCAGGAACAAAATAATAATATATCTTGTGAAATATTAGTACTTTTTATTTTTTGGCAAGACTAGTCATATGAGGTTTTGTAAACTGTTTAAAAATAAGCAAATCTCCAAGTGTTATATAGAGAGGAAATGATTGAAAGAATCAATGAGTTTTCTGTTCTTGACTAAGTGGGAATTCTTTCTAATTACTACGAGTATTTTAAACGATTCTAAACCACGCAAGTAAATAAATTATTTATTTACTTGCATTACTTATTTAAATAAAAATTGAGGTCTTTATAATTCCGGTAACGTTTGTTCCTGTTATGAGTTTTCAGGTCAAAAAATTATAAGTGGGAACATCACTTAATATAGTATTAATAAAAATGTATTTTCAACAGGTATTTTCTGACGAAAATATTATATAAATCAGAAGAGATCAAGAGATCTGATCCGCTGTTTCCTTGTTGAAGAGGATGCGCAAATTCTACTGAAACTTCCGGCGAAAATGCATCATCTGCAAGAACGACCGCGATTTCAGATTTTATCTCAACAGCCTTCTACGAGAGATTATAAAATTGTTAATGGAATAAAGTGCATCCTCAGTGCAAGAGCAATTAATTTAATAGAAAAATAAATTGCTGATAAGGAACTCTTAATTTGGCAAACCAAATGGAGGTTCTGTGATGAAATATTCATTGCATAAAATTTCATATCCAACAATTATTCCGTTAAGATCTTAAATATTTAAATTTTTAATTTATGCCAGTAATATTTTATATTTAATAATGATGCAGTGAAATATTTGACAGTGTTTATAGTATATTATATGTTTTACTATACAAAAACTGGAAATATGATTTTTAATTCATTAAAATTATTAACTAAACACAATTATTAAATCAATATATTTAGGAATGTGTTATTCATTTTTCGTAAAAAAAAAATTACTAGCTTCTGGGTGAAAATAAAAACAAATTATAGAAAATTACATAAATATTTTTCTATTAAGAGATTATTACTTTACCAACAATAAAGGTATAGACTTCGAATCCAGATAGAGCAGTAAGTGGAATATTTACAAATCAATTCCACATAATAACATATTCTTTGGTTGCAGTTTTATATGATTTTCAATGTGAAATTTTAGACTGTCTAGACAGGCCATATTTTAGACTTGACGCTATTTCCCAAACAAACCAAAACATTATCCCTATTTTTCATACCTTTAAATTAGCTCCAGTACTGAAACTGAAACGTCATACTTACAAACTTGCATTTAAGAATATAATGTTTAGATATTCTTCTATATAAGAGAAATGAACCCTCTCGAGCAAGTTGCATGACACCTGGCGTTTATTTCCGAAACGCGTTTTCTTAGATTTCTCTAATACGCAAACAGTTTAAGAAGATCCAAATGTGCTGGACTCTGATTTCCACGTGATTTTATAAAACCACTTGCCCTGGGAGATAATGCAGTAGACACCACACGTGTCCAAGCAAGTAGTTCCTAAAGTCGTGAGACCTGAACCAGCCTGCAATGAAGGTAAGTTGAATTGGCTTTCAACACAAATGCAACGTAATTTCCAGTAAAATCACAAACGCGTTGAAAACTAGATCGCTTATTATATCTAATCAATTTTATTGCATTTCAGTATTACATGGCATTAAACTATAAGGTTTTTTTATTTACTACTTAATACAATGTAAGCTTTTTGAGTTTCTCAATTTTTGAAAAACAATGGGTCTAATAAGTAATCTTTTGGCTTTCTATAATTACAAATAAACAATAATATTTTACTGAGTAAATATTTTTTTCTACGCATTTAGACAAAACAATGAAGAAATAAATATTTTTTCTTTAAACGTTTTTATTATATATTTTTTTTTTTCTAAAATATTTAACAACTATAAATAATTTATTTAATTATATATCAAATTGGATATTTTAATTTCTCAATATACTGAACATATAAATTTTCAATGATGGCTCAAATATCCTCAATTTTTTTTTTCTGTTTTTGTACTCTCAAATAAACAGGACCCCAGAGTTATTTGGTATTTTTTTTAAATATCGCACCTCAAAGTTAAGCTTTTTAATTTCATTGATACATTTTCATGACTCGATAAAAATATTCAGTTCCTCCTGCTGATGATTGCGATGGCGATGTCCAGCGTGTCAGCCTACGAAGAGAGCTGGGGACTGCACAAGTACGGCCCAGCACCTCTGGGGCATCACGGCGAGGTTGTGGACACCCCTGAGGTGGAAATCGCCAAGCAGAAGCACTACGAGGCTCTGGAGGGTGCCATCTACCACAACAAGCACCCCTGGTACAGGACCCCCGGAGCCAGGGTTGGCCAGCAGCTCGCGAACGGTTGGAAAACCAGACCGGCGCTAGGTGAGATTTGGTGACCAATGCCTCGAAACAAGACAAGTTCAGAGGCTTGCAATTCCAAGTGCATGAGTGGTAGATTATTTATTCAACTCTTATATTTTTCTACTCCAAAATCTGTTTGTTCGATAGTGGCATTGAACATTTTTCAATACTTTTCAGATAATAAAATTAATTCGCAAATAATCGGTCGTTTCGGTCGCGTAGCGGGAGCTCGCAGCATGGACTACGGGTACGAGGCATACCACTCCCCGTACGTGGTGGAGATCCACCCCCCCGTCGTGGTGAACCCGGATGGCTTCCTCGAGGACACTCCCGAGGTGGCTTACGAAAAGATGAAGCACCTGGCTGCCTACGAAGGCATCAAACAGGACAGCCTCCGCGCCCTGGCAATCCAGACGAAGGAGGAACATGAGGGAGACAAGGACTACTAGCAAACTTTTACCCATACCGAATGTTTCAAGACTATGCCAATAAAGCTGTTATCACTTCAACGCTTTGGATATTTAGTCTAGTTTATATTTTTAAAATAAATATATTTAATAAAGACAGCATTGTTTTTTTTTTTGTGTCACAAATAATTAAGCATCAAAATATTTTTAAAATACTTACATATTCATACAATATTTAATATGTACTGTATAAAGTGCCACGAAATAACTTTTACTATTAGATTACTATAATTTTGGATTGATTTTCAATATCTAATAACGCTGTTTGTGGTGTTTCGTACCACACTTTCAAAACACGCGTGCGGGTTTTTCTATTCTGGCGCGGAGCCAAAGTCGCTTGTCTTTGTCTTATTACATTCCGAGCTCTAATTATAACACAATGAGTTTCCACAATAATAACCTCGTTGTACGATATGATAAACATAGAAACAAAGATTAGATAAAATATATAAATAAGTATAATAAACGGGAAATCTTAAAATTGCCTAATTACATTTTATCGTATTTATTTAAAAATCTTCTTCGTAATTGATTTAAGCCACAAAATATTAATGTGCAAAAATATATGTTTTTTATAAAAGCATATCCGCTGAAAAAGATCGGATCAAAATGTAGTCGAGGTCACGGATTAAAGATATGTTAACGAAATTTTATTCAGCTGAGGAGAATTTCTTTATCTAGATAACATTGAGTGTTAGATACGATGAATTTAAAATATCATAACAGTAATAGTACGTGTTTTTTGAGAAACTGGCCACTCGGTCCTGTGGCGCAACGGATAACGCGTCTGACTACGGATCAGAAGATTCCAGGTTCGAATCCTGGCAGGATCGCAAATACTTTTTTTTAAATCACTGTAATTATAGTTCCTATTAAAATGAAAATATATATAAATATAAATTGTAACTTTTTTTGAGTATTTTAAATTAATCATGACCATTGAGTTTTGGGTATATTATTTATTTTTCAGCGTTTCTCTGTCATTGTGAGCTATGCTATCCCTTCTACTCGTAAAATAACCATAAAAAAACATAACCTTAAAACACAAATACCCATTTCAGCACACATCGGCACAATTGCGCATATGTTCTTAAAACGCCGAAATTAAAACATTATGTTTAACCACGCGCGGCATTCCTAGCAAGGTTGTGTATTTTTTCATAATAAATTAAGTAAGCAGCGTTACAATAAAGTGTTTGCTTTGGTAATCCGATATATTGTAAAGGCGCCGAGTGTCTTGGCTGAAATTCCTGAATTCCAGAGAGGGGCGCACCTCCGCAACCTCTTGCGCTCCACTTACTCCAAAACATTTTCACACATTTTTTTATAGCCTATAAGAATTTTAAATACTTGACACAACAAACAACCCAGCAACGCAAAAAAAATTGATCAGTTAAGACGCAGTAGAACTGAAAACGGGGAATCGGGGTATAATCATATCTTCTACTTCTGTTGCCTCTCTTCATGTGAGGTTGGTGACCTTTTCCTCGGACATATCCGTATCCTGGGCCAGTCTCACCAATTCAGTGGCACTTCCAATCTGATCTTCTTCTTCTTCCAATGCCCATTTTTTATTCGATTTTTCCTTGGAGAATCAGTTGTGGCCAGCGTCAAGAGTTCCCTTTCTCGCGGTGTTTTAAGAATTCTTCTATATAGCCACATTTCTGCCGCCTCAATTCTTTTGCATAGTAGCTGTCTTGAGTGTTCATGCTTCGACTTTATAACGAAGAACTTAAACGACATAACATTTGGTGATTTCAGGGTTATATCTCTAGTGCTGTCTCAATCTTCACTTTAATTTCCTGGTCAGGATCGCAGTTCTCATTCAACCAAAAACCTAAATACCTTAAACTTTTAACTCTCTCCACTACTTTTTTGTCGATGTAGATATTAAAAAATCATATAAAATATGACGTGAATAATATTTTTTTTTTTTTTGAGGATGACGTTGCAAGTGTTTTAATATCCATACCGTGTGTTACAATGTATTTCTGTGGTGCGATTGGAGACAGGGAGTCGGTAATTTGCTGTCGATGTCGACTGGATACAGAGGCGGACAATCGTAAAGCTCTCGCTCGGTCATTAGTTATAATAGTAACTGGGCAGAAAGTACTGGAAACAATATCGAGAAAGTGCACCGGCCGAGGCGTGCATAAGCCGGGCGGCGCATTTGAAGAACGTGTTCCGAAACGCTACCCTAAAAGCCTTGATCGAGTGCCACATTGTCGTCAGAACGTTATTAAAATGCGGCCGCTGGTGGAGCTAGCACTCAAAACCAAAAAAGCGAAACCGTCACTTAAAAGCTGATATTTTTACGTGATTCTACATTCGCATAGCCTAGAAAAAGGTCGCGAGTCAAAATGCAAGCAATTATTAATCAGAACGATTACATTATATTATAGCTGGTTTTCAAACATTTGTTTATTGGTTTATTACTGCTTTAGGCTACTAGCGTCAGCTGTGGCCGCAGTAACAGCCGCTGCCAACAATGTGGAGAGATTTCGAAGGTAGTATCTTAGACCTGGTTTTCTAGATACTTGCACCGACAGACATTCAGATCGTATCGAGCGGTCGCCTTCTAGAACAATCACATTCTTCCTTTAATCGTGAGAAAACACTCTGCATGGTTAATATAACCAAACCGACTATAGCGTTTTATCAGCAACTACTGTCTATTAGTATATTTGTTAACCATGAACAAAACAAAGCCTTATAAACCACGTGTAGTTGAATAACAAACATTTTGCTAACCGAGGATTCCGAGGCTTGAAAATACGGATAGCAATATTATTTTAATTTATAAAAAAATATTTTAATTATCATTGGTAATAAATTTATTTTTAAGCACATTTTTTGAGATAAGAGACATAAAAGCAGAGACCATCAAGGTCTTGGATATTAAATTTCAAACTTCACATACAACTTTCATATCTTCTTAGTCATTACAATTTAAGCCATTGCTATAAGTAATTTAATACTCATTCTGATAAGTATTATTAATAAATAATCTCTCAGCCCTTTGGCTGAGTGTATTTGGTTTTTTTTATTTATTCTTAATTGGTATAATTTTTTTTACAGTCTTAATATGCCTGAAAACATGTTTCAGAACCCTTCCGCGTTGAATATTTCTTGAAATACTTCACTTCAGAATTTTTGATCGACAGTCCGAGTCCTGTAAATTAATATTGAAGGAGAAATAAGTTCTCCTTCACTTTTAGAGGACGTGAACATTTTGGTTATTTCTGAGATGCCATACATTTGTACTACTGAAAATATTTTGATATTTATATGTATTGAAATCAATGCAAGTTTCACAGACGTATGAAACTGGACAAAGCCTTTGAACGGTTTTTACAGCGTGCCCATCTACTTATTTACATTGCACCCTGTTATTTTTAATAATTCTCAAATTATTTGATCTAAGATGACTTCTCTTCGTGAAATTGAAAATATTTAAACATATTCAATGATTTAAGTGTCCGATAACATGAAAACGCGAAAGTGAATCTTAGTTTGCAAGAAAAAATATGTTTGCACAACGTACTTGTGTAATTATTAATTATCTATTTAATAATTATTCATTTTATTAACTTATTATGTAATTTTGTTGTGCCTAATGTTTCGGTACATACCATCAGTGAGTCAATGAAATGTTGTTCTTATACGATTTATAATTAAAATTAAAACATGTAACTCGAATTATAACATATTCAGCAGGTCGTAGAGTAGTTTAATATTGAAGAAATCTATCGCTTAAAAATATGTAAATAAATATACAAAGTATATATACATTTGCTGTATTTTCTTGTTCGTTAAAGCAGTGTTATTTGAAGTAATTTAAATACTTGAGCCATAAATTAATCATAGTGATTCGTAAAGGTATCCAATTACTAATAAATACTCTCTGAGATTTAGAGTAAAATGTTAATCGACGGAGTGCGTGCTTGTAATTTGAGCGAATGCATTTTGTTCCAGTCGGAATAATCTCCAGTATTCATTTTCATCTGATGAGCTTAATCAAATGGTATTTGCGATTTGACACAATTTTAATTATTCAATTAATTGACCGATTACTTACTTTACATAAAACTTATCATAATTGATTTGAAGTCGATATATGAAACATTAATACGTTTTTGGTTTTAGAGTAAAAAAATCTGAGTTGAATAATTTGTGGTACAATCGAGGTTCAGATGATAAATTGGTACGTTTATCTTAAAAATGGTGGTTTATTCTTGACATGACATGATTTAAAACATCCTAATCATAGATTTCGGTGATCAGTCTTTTGGAAACTGGGAGTGAGAGCTCTCGAAAGTGCTGTCAAGTGTGACCGCGCCCTAAGAGCGTAAATATTATTCAGAAATGTAGAAAATGCGATTTATTAGACTAATTTATTTATCTTACTCAACATTATTTTAATATATAATTAAAATATAAACCAACCGACTTGATCACTTTGGTTTAAACAATTAAGGTAAGAAATTAAGTAATTATATTAAATAACGACTATTATATTTATATAATAATTTATCATGATATATTCATGTCGTTTTCTAGTCGATTTGTTTTATTTTATTATACTCAAATTAAGCTTGTTTAGTAACCTCCTTAATAAGCTAAAGTGATTATATTTAGAGTGAAAATTAAGACCTAGAAAGGTAAAAATATAATAACTGTAGTTTTTTAGTCAGTTGACTATTTTTTGATTGTTAATCAATAATTTTTTATCATTGAAATAATGTTTTAAAATAAACAATGCATTAAATTCGTTCGTATTTTTTGGAAGCCAATGTTTTTATATGATCTTATATCTTGAGTGTAGGACTGCGATGTGATTATTGTCTTCAGACGTTTCAGCCTCGGTACTAAGACCATTTTCTGAGTTTGATATCTGAAACCGATTTCTGAAAATGGTAGTCACAAAATAAAAAAGAGAAGATCATCTATAAATACTTTAAGCTTTTACTTGTCGTTAAAATATCGTATGAATCTTCGAATACATTTTTTTCGTATTTTTACTGCAACATATAAATAAATATTTCATATTAAATTCAATACTATAGCCTAAGCAATGCGTACGTGCTTTCAGACACGCAAATAAACCTTAAACCATAGACCACTCAGTTCTTAGTGTTAAACCATTGTTCAAAACAAATTATAGATTTTAGTTGTTCTTTATCAAATTACGAAGATAGAAAATATTTGTTTATATATTGAGAAAAATCAACAAAGAAAAAAATAATAATATGCTTTTTTAATTGTCTTCAGTTATCAAAAGTATTTTTTTAAAGAATTTCTTGTCCGATTCCTGTTTTTTTATTACATTTCTTATCATATTTTTTTAAATAAAATACTTGAGTGATTTTCCACATGTTCGTTTTTATTTGTGACCGGTTTCGCCAACCTTTCACGTTGGCATTATCAAACAGAGTGAGATTTTATATAATAATAAGCAATTAGATAAACAATTGTTAGAGGGAGAGGTTGTTGGAAAGAGAGAGAGTGATTGTCAGGTGGTAAGGGCTAATGTAATTTAATGTACCTGACAAGTGGAGGATTCTATATAATTGCAAATTTGTGAACAAATGTTTTTATATTAATGGTGTAATTATCTAAAGTAGGCTTTGAGGTGTAGCAGTAGTTATCCTATGTTGGAGTTTGTCCTGTAGTGTGTTTATCTGTAAATAATAGGTTTTTACGCAGTAAATAGTTTTTTAAAGATGTGATATAGCAATAGGGAATAATAGTGGAGACTTATTGAAAATAACCGGTGTGTTATCTTTCATGCGATTGATTTCTAAAATCTCTTGGCGATCGAGCTTTGTGCCTTTATTTTTAATATGCATAATTGTTCTGTTTGAATAATAATAAGTCACAAATAAAAACGAACCTGTGGAAAAACCACTCAAGTATTTTATTCAAAAATATTAAAATGGAATTCCACCGAGTACTCTCTGTCAAAAATATTGGGTTCAGTTTAGTTCAAGATTATATTATACTGTTGCTATTTATGTTGTTTATGTTGCATTTACGAGACAAAGAAAGCACTTAGGAAGCATTAGCAAGTATATTTGGAATAGGTACAAGAGCAAGTGCTCGTGTTACAACACCCCCGAGTGGGATTTTGTTCTGTTTGAATAATAATAAGTCACAAATAAAAACGAACCTGTGGAAAAACCACTCATGTATTTTATTCAAAAATATTAAAATGGAATTCCACCGTGTACTCTCTGTCAAAAATATTGGGCTCAGTTTAGTTCAAGATTATATTATACTATTGCTATTTATGTTGTTTATGTTGCATTTACGAGACAAAGAAAGCACTTAGGAAGCATTAGCAAGTATATTTGGAATAGGTACAAGAGCAAGTGCTCGTGTTACAACACCCCCGAGTGGGATTTTGTTCTGTTTGAATAATAATAAGTCACAAATAAAAACGAACCTGTGGAAAAACCACTCATGTATTTTATTCAAAAATATTAAAATGGAATTCCACCGTGTACTCTCTGTCAAAAATATTGGGCTCAGTTTAGTTCAAGATTATATTATACTATTGCTATTTATGTTGTTTATGTTGCATTTACGAGACAAAGAAAGCACTTAGGAAGCATTAGCAAGTATATTTGGAATAGGTACAAGAGCAAGTGCTCGTGTTACAACACCCCCGAGTAGGAGTGAGCAGCTGTGAGAAGCAGGCTCGGCCCCCGCCCCAAGCCCCTCAGCCGCTCCTCCTATAAAGCCTCGCGCGCCGGCTATGGAAGGCATACGAAGGCAGTTTTCTACACAGAATAGGCTTTCATCCACAGCAGACTCCACCAAAGCAACATGAACTCAATGGTAAGTCCCATTTTCCAAATAAATCCATTTAAAAACATATATATCGAAGCACAGCTGATTTCAAAATTAAACAATCTTCTCAAATATATTCAGTAAATTCACTTTATTACTTGCACACGTTTATACGTGAGATTAAACATTGACATATTTTTGAAAGGATTCATTGAAATGATACCTATTTGCTTTAAACATGACGATTTAATGTAAGTAATTACAGTCCTTAGAAACTGTTTCTAACCACTATCATGAGAAAACGATTAATTAAAACCGATAAAGTTAACACCCGTGTCAGCCATTAATTGCTATTGCAATCTGCAGTTGCACAAATTTATGCACAGTTCAGTATTAAATGATCTCGTTTAAAATCATTTTTTGATGAGTTATCGCTTAAAAGTGTATAAAATACCATACATTGAATACACCAGTGTCGTGAATTTTATTTTTTTTATTTTATATTTTATTTAATTAAGTTTACATATCTCATATTTCTACAGAAGCAAATATATCCGGTACATTAATTTCATTCTCAGGTCCAATTTCTCTCATAAAGCCTATTCGATTTCACATTCACGCCCACTCACTCGCTAGAATAAGAAATCCCCATTGCTTAGGCGAGTGTTGAAAATCTAAAGTGAACCTTCCACTCTGTGAAAGGACGCGAGACAAATTCAATTACAGTGTAAGGTTTCCTAATTAATCTGCTACGAAGGTACGAACTGGACATGCAAATTCGATCCACCTAGGCGATTCGAAGCACAGGTACGCTATTTATAGCACCGGTGCTATAATTGGTCGGTACTGCACTCTGATCAATAATATTATATCAACTAAATATTTCATTTTGAGAAATTTTTAATCCCTAATGCCTGATCCCAGCACAGAGAGCGAAATATTGGAGGACAGAAAACTTCAAGCAGCTCAACATCAAAAATACTAAATCATCTATTTTACAAATATAAAAAAATCGATCTAGATATAAACCACTGTAATCATTTAATAATCTTTATTTATTTATATTCAGAATTGATTCTTCATAAAACATGATTGTCAGTAGTATAAGCAAATGCAACATACTAACTGATAATTTTTTACTAATATGATTAAGCACATTTTTTCACGAAACTCTCAGAAAAATACACAAGCTTACATGGCTGGTGCACTGACCCTTGTGCTAACTAGTCACTTCGCTGATAATTTCTATCAAATTTTATGTAGCGACTATTTTTTTCGAATATGCCACATAATGAAATTTTGCCATTTTTACTGTATGTCCTTTAGAGTATTAATGATGTGGGTAACTTTTTTATACTTTTTTCACGTTGAGTTTATTCAGTTTGTTCTGCATCTGATGAAACTATAATAAACTCAACGTGAAGAAAGTATAAAAAATGGATCTTCACCAATCGAATGCCTTGTCCCTCAACAAGAATATTTTTTAGAGTGTATTCGGTCTCCTGTGGTGCGTGGCGATGGCATCCGCCTACGGTCATGGTTGGGATGCTCCCGCTCCTGCTCCTCACTGGTCAGGTCCTGCAGCTCCCCTTGGCCATGATGGCAACGTTGTGGATACAGCTGAGGTTGCCCATGCCAAAGCTGCCCAGTTCTCCGCCCTCGCCAAGGCCGCTGCTGAGGCTTCTGCTCATGGTCCCTGGGTCGAGGAGGCGTGGGCTCCTGAACCAAAGGCCTGGGCTCCTGCCCACGACTCCTGGGCACCGGCTCCCAAAGAAGACCCCAGATACCATGGACCTCCTGCCCACATTGAGCTGACCCACGACGGCAAGAACTTGAAGGACACCCCCGAGGTGGCTCACGCCAAGGCACAGCATCTGGCCTCCGTGGCTGCAGCCGCTGCTCACGCTGCCCCATGGAACCCTCACGCCAAGTGGTGATCGAACACCACCCTCATCACTCACGCTCACGATCACGACTGACTACCCACCTGCATGTGTATATACAGCACTAGACTCACGAATATTATTATTTTTATTTTTTTTAGTAAAAAGTTTTGATACATTCAACTCGACTACTGACCGGCTTTCATTAAAATAACAAATGTGTTTTAATATTGTTATTTTTTTAAATCTTTATATCACTTTTTTTTTTTGCATGCTTAGATATTCTCCCTTGTGTCCTTGTAGTAAATATTTGTGTTGTTTATCTCCCCAATGTCCTTAGCGTCTTCATTTATATATTTTATATTTCAAACTAATTATTCCTGAGTCTAAAACACATTTATGTATAAGGTAAACATTTATTTTTATATTATATGCAAAACGAATAAATCGATTTTAAAAAAATCTGGATGTTTGATTAAACCTCACATTATTTTGTCATTTGATAACTTATATCCGTTATAATTGGAATATACAGCAGTATAAACAATGGTATGTTATAAATCACTCACTAAAAATGTAAATTTTGAAAAAATAGACAGCAGATCTCAAAGTATTATTTGACCGTGATAAAAATAAATTCTCAAAAATTTATATTAAGTATACACTAAAATTATTTAAAATTGTTATAACTGCTTAAAATCATATGTAAAAAGTAAAATATATTTTTGATTTAAAATATTTTTTTCTTGTTTTGTTTTGGATTAAAATTATATCCAAGTTTTAGTACTTTAGATTCTTCTTACTATTTAGATTAATTAATTTATTGAGAAAAGTTTCGCAGACCTAAAAACTATTATTATAGAAGATATACTTCAATATTTATTTATTTAATTGGTATTGTTTTGCCAAATTGGAATATGTAGCAAAGACACGAACCGGAAAGGCAATAAAAAAAAATCGCGTTAAAATTAATGATTTAAACTTTAAATTATATAAAAATATTAATTGCAGAATTGTTAAAATTATATTAGTAAAATTCATTAATACAATCAGCAGAGTATATAAAATAAATATTTTAAAATATAACTTTAGCTCATCATGATTTTATAAAAAAAAATTATATTCCATAAATCTACAAAAATAAAATTATTAAAATAGAATAAAATAAAATAAAATTATTATTATATATTTTTTTTTTATTCGTTGCAATACCACTAGAATACATTTCAAAGAATCTCAACGAAGAGTGTGTTAGTCATTTTATTATTTTAAAAAGGCCACAAATATAAGTGTTATTAAAGCAATTGATTAAAAATAAATTCAAAAATAATACAATCTATCAATTATTTATGCGAAATTCAATATTTTTGACAGATAGCACTTGGTGGAATTCCATTTTAATATTTTTGAGTAAAATTCTTAACTGATTTTCCACATGTTCGTTTTTATTTGTGACCGGTTTCGGAGTGAGATTTTATATAATAATAAGCAATTAGGTAAGCAATTGTTAGAGGGAGAGGTTGTTGGAAAGAGAGAGTGATTGTCAGGTGGTAAGGGCGAAAGGTTGGCGAAACCGGTCACAAATAAAAACAAACATGATTTGCCTTGCCTATTTATTATTATAAATATATTATAGTTGGAATTCATTCTTCAGTTGCTCGTTTTATTGTGATTTTTTTCTGAAACGATTAATTACTTGTTTAATCCGCCACGCATAAGATAGGCAAGACTTTTCAAATATCAAAAAAATTGGTGGCTAATATAAAAAATTTTGAATCCGAATTAATAAATAAATGTTTATGCTCTATGTAACAAACAATTTCTGAATCTAAAGACACACAACTAGCAAGCTTACATTTTTTTATTAACGTCATAAGGATCAAGATGAACTTTGAAATTTTGCAGATGAATATTCAGAATTACTGCACCAATTTAAATTTCTTATATGAAATGATGAATTAAAAGCGATAAACGATCACCAATATATTCTCCATATCAACAGCTGCAGCGAAGTGATATTACATAACTTAAAAACCGGCACACAGAATTCGCCCACAATTTACATGTAAATCACGCCAATTTCCGAATGTGAAAACAAAAGCGCAGAATGCACACTCCGGGGATTTCCCGATGTGGTTACCCAACCGGGATTCGTCTCGCCTCACTTCCCGGCAGAACTGACGATCGAATCCATATCATAACGGACAATCATCTCGGGCAACTGATCACCGATCAATATCAATTCTTTCCAACTTTAATTTGAATTGTGATTTCGCGATCGGCCGCACCCCCACTTGTTTTTTCCCGATTGTATAAAAAGAATTGGAAATCTATCGATCGCCACACAAGGCAGTACACCTTTGTAGGCCTTAGTATATTTATATATTTTATTTCCCCTTACTGACGGATCGAGTCATGAATCTCATGGTAAGACTTATAAATATTATTAATTATCATTTATTGCATATAATTTTTTTCTGCTTTCTCTTGTTTCAATAAATGTTTGATAAAAAATCATTTAATCAATGCATGGCTGTAATAACTTTGATATTCATTGATTTGAGGCTTACTTCCCATATGTAAAAAATATTTTAAAAATTAAACAGATATAGCCATTGTTTCATGATAAATTTTCTAAATAAAAAGGTGCTTTAATTCCTTTAATACAAGAGTAACTGTATTTTATTTGGATTACCATGCTATAGCACTCTTAAGGAATTGGTAATGTACTCCACTTCAGTATAACCTCTTCCTATTTAAACAGTAGTAAGAAAGTCAATAAAAACCAATAAATAAATACAAAAAAAAATAGTTTCATAGCTTAAACAAGCGGTCGACAATTAATATTTACTAGAACTTCAACTGCTTTTCCCTGAAAGGGTTGTGCATCAACTACGCGGTTAATCATTATACAAAATCATCATTATGATTTTGTTAAAAACCTTTAAAAATGCATGAAATAATTAGCATGCCGTTTTAACAAAAATTGCTATGCTATAAAATTACAATCGATTCGAATTTGTGTGTTAATTTCGATATATTCGGTGCATATTTGACGATTGCGGATATTGTGTAACCATTTCTGATCAATTAAAATAATAAAGATATAACATGATTTTTTATCCGTAACAGTTGATTTATTTGACTCATATTAAAAATTTAAATACTTTTTTTAATATAAAACTCGCAATCCGTTCACAAAGAATGCAGTTGAGTTTTCTCCGACAATAAAAACTTAATTTGAAATTTATTTCCAGAATGTAATTGGTGTCGTGTGCTGCATTGGTGCCGTCTCCGCCTACAGCTTTCATCACCATCAGAGCGATCACAGCTGGGAAGGTGCCAGCCCTCCTCACTGGAGTGAACACAACTCTCATGTCAGCCACGAGGGAGAATTAGAAGCCTTCGCACTAGCCAAAGCCAAAGCGGAATCAACTCTTTCAGCTGGCGAAAACTTTAAGCCTTCCCCTGAAGCGTGGGCGGCTGCGCTGAAAGCCTTTAACGCTGCTCCAGCAAAAGCGGTTTCCGCTTCCATCGGAGCGACCGGAACCGGTTCCGGTTCAGCCGAATGGGCAGCTGCTCTTAAAGCATTCAACGCCGCGAATGCTGCACCAGCGACGGCGTCTGCTTCAGTTGGAGCAAGCGCAAGTGGATCAGCTGGTTCAACTGAATGGGCTGCTGCTTTGAAGGCTTTCAACGCAGCCAACGCCGCTCCAGCGACAGCAGCTGCTTCGGTCGGATCATCAGGAATGATCGGTTCAACAGACTGGGAGGCAGCTCTGAAAGCTTTAAACGCTGCCCCAGCAACAGCGTCCGCTTCAAGTGGATCAAGCGATCTGACTGCTTCACCAGAATGGGCAGCCGCTTTGAAAGCTTTCAACGCCGCCAACTCTGCTCCTGCCACAGCATCCGCTTCGATCGGATCAACTGCTTCAGCTGCATCAATCGGCTCCACCGACTGGGCTGCTATTCTGAAAGCTTCTGCCCCCAGCATGGCCTCGGGACTCACTCCCGATGCGTGGGCGGGTACACTCAAATCTTTCTCTGAGGATCAAGAATCTCGCAAGGAAGAAGCCGTTGTTGAACTGACCGATGATGGAATGCATATTAAGGATACTCCTGAGGTTGCTCACGCCAAGGCGCAGCATCACGCCGCCGTCGCTGCAGCGTCTGCCAAAAGCAAACCCTGGGATCACACCAACGATTGGTGATGACATCTCATCCCAACCTCGCAATGGACCCGACAACTGTGCAACCATCTAATATTTTTTAATACTATAAAATATATAGCATTTTAAAAATATTTCATTCAAACATCTGTTCATAATATTATATATTTTAATTTTAAATTCTTTATTGTAACACTTTGTACCTGCATTGTTTTTTAATTGATTAACCTCTCTTTTGTTAAAGTTTGAAAAAAATTTAAATCTTTATTATATAAATACAATATACGCAGTTAAATTTTTTTTTTTGTTCCCACTTCATATACCCATTCTATTTTTTATCAGTTGGAAGACTGACATCATCTTTTGCATGATTATTTTCTAGACAACTAGGTTTTATAACGTCCTTAACTGAAAGAATCGAAAGTCTCAATAGTATTTAAATATTAATTTTAAAAAAATTAATACCCCGTGACTTTATAAAAAAATAATTCAATTTGCCTGTCAGAAATAGAAACCATATAAACTTAATTATAATACTGCAAAAGAAAAGCGTTAAAAATACTATCCCAATTAC
Source organism: Atopsyche davidsoni (assembly GCA_022113835.1). Classification (NCBI taxonomy): domain Eukaryota; kingdom Metazoa; phylum Arthropoda; class Insecta; order Trichoptera; family Hydrobiosidae; genus Atopsyche; species Atopsyche davidsoni. The sequence continues at coordinate 608,574 of JAILWY010000011.1, read as the reverse complement.
ATTATGTATTACAAATTTATATCATAAACAAAGTCTTAATATTAAAAATCCACGCATATTTACAAAATTGGTTCTTATGTGCTTAATACCTTTTTCATAGCTTTATCATTTCAGCACGTAATAGACAAACTTTTGTATTTGAACACAACCAACAAGTAATAAATGTATGCAATTAAAATATATTGTCTATAGCACTATTTATTTTCGAAATATTTTTAACTATATAAGTGCTTTGTTGAAACAGTTTTTTCGCAATTTTACTAATACACGTAAAAAAAAGTTACGCATTATTAGGCTTATTTTTAATTCAAATGTAAAATTAGTACATATTAAATTTATGCATTGAGAGAATATATCGAATGTAACATATTTTTATATTGCACATATCTAGAAAAAATGTTTTGATGGCTTTAATAAACATGTATTTGAAAATCTTAATGCATGTTATCTCGATATTTTGAATCTTATGTATTTTTTAAGCCAAAATTAAAAAGTAAATTTACGTTTTATATAAATAATATATTATTGAATGCTTATATGCATAAGAAGATATATTCAGATAGTCAAAACGATCTGAACAACGTTATCGAATGATTTCTATTTATTTTATAGGAAATCGATTAAAAACTATTAAGCCGATGATTTTATATTATTGCTGATCTTGTCGATATAATTTTACATGAAGAAACATTAACAGGCATAAATATTACACACAGATTATAATACATTTAGTAACAAGATAACCGTAAAAAAAGCAATATTTCCCTAATAGAAGAATTAAACATTACTGTATGGCATTTACTGCATTATGTGAAATCTAGATTAACAATATGAAGTGATTTATGATGTAATTGAGTTATAATTGTTTTGATTTCAGGTCTAGTGGCGGGCGTTTCGAAGAAAGTCCGGAACAGCTACATCGGCAACTGCTTCTTTAAAAAAGCAGCTACTATTATTTTTTAAAATATGTATATTTATTAAAATTTGGTTCTTGGGTGTTGTGTCGCGTATTTTTGTGGCCCAACGCCTTGGTCTCTGTACTGGGACTATCTTCAGGAAATTGATAATAACGTTATCTGTTTCTGCTTTTTTAGCACATTGACTGTCTCCAGCACTAGTCGATGGCTAATCAGTGGGCATTTTGTTATGTAAATAAGTTGTACGGAAGTCTATGGAGTCGTGCGACCTAATTCTACACAGATTTATTTAGCTCAATGGACACAGCGCTGGTTAATGAACTCAAGGAACAGGTTTGAGTTCAGAAATGCACTATTTACGGCACCTTATGCGTTATTTAACATTAAGCCGTTTAATAGTCCAGATACAAATTAATTTAAATTAACATAAAAATGCGTCTCTTATTATTAATAAAATACTTATAAATAATTTAATATATATTTTTTTTAATAATATAAAACAAATTTGAATAAACGAAAGGCTAAAAGATCACGATCATGTGGTATTTCAGATGAATACAGTATGAAAAAGTTATCAAAAATATAATCATTTGATAAACACGTTTGATTAATTTTATAGTACCGTACGTCTTAGTATATTTAAATAATGATGTATTGTTAAATTTTATATTAGAAAAAAATATCTGATCATTGAGTTTGAAAACAGTGTTTAGAGAAGAAAAAAAATTATGAAATCCCTACTCGTATTTACTTTGTTTTGTTATATTTCAATGCTTTTCAACTAATAAATTTATAAGTTGACAAAAAGAAAAAAATATATTTTATGTCTTTCTTCTAAAAAAATTGTTTAGAATAAGTTTAATATTCTCTTCACGCTATCGCTGTCTAACGCATCAGTCGTTTTGACCACCATGGCCTTGTATCTAAACGTGAATTTTAATTATCATATACAAGCTTGCAGTCGATTAATCCATGTTGTATAAATGTTTAACGACTTGCAAACATTCTTGACTCAATTAGAGCACTGAAAAATAATGTCGTTTTATGTGTAAGCATCTATCTAAAATGTAGGGGTTCAATGCAGATATATATTGAATATGCAATGGATCAATTAAAGCACACCCAATGGGTTGGAAGGTTTTGAACTACGTTTGACTTAAAAAATGGTGATCTACTGAATATAAAAAAAATCATGCCGTGTCTTAATTTTAAGCTTCCGATGTTTCAGTTTCGGAACTGAAGTCATTTTCTAATATTTTTGATATCAAATAGAAACGGCTGCCAAATACTATAACCATGTTTTATTTTTTTAAATAATATATGATAATATTTATTAAATACGTGTTTATAGACGTATTTTATTATACAAATACATTATCTACGCCAGTGGCTGGAAGTCAGAAGTATAGCCGAATTAATAAGTACCAAATCTCATCAGAGGACAGACACTTGAAGAAGGAAATTAAAAATACTTAAGTCATGATTTAATGGGGTGTGTTTTTCAGAAATTCTGAAAATGGATATCAAATATAATTATTATATATTTTGAGCAACGTGGAACAACAGATGATTGTAAAATATATTCCATGGCGTGCTGCAGAACAAATCGATGTTTCATTAGGAAATTGAAAATTTCAAAGAGATTGTGTATTGGTTACTATTATATCAAAATTTCATTCAAATTTTCATAATTGACTCGGAGGAACACACTTGTTTATTAATGCCAGTTTCTCAACCTTCTTGGTTTAGTTTGACTGAGCAATTCTCATACGTTTTGCAATGAATTGTGGCTTTCTTTATTTGGCGATTATTTATTTAAATTTGAAAGGCATTAAAAATATTGCAGCCAATTCTGATTTAAAATATCTCGTTAAAGCAACGTAAAACGGACTGAAGCCCTACTGCTCTGATTTCTCAAGCAATTGTTGCATTTATAAAATAATTACAACTTCTAATCGTAAAGTGTAAAATGTACTTAGCTGATTGCAACTGCATTAATGCAGTGGTGACCACACCATCTTGAGATATGGATATATGGCGTATGTCATGCATTGCATTTAAAACTTTTAACTGCATCTCGCTAAAAAACTTGGTTAATTATTTATTATATGTGAACAAAATAATATGACTGTCTAAAAACTCAATCATAATAGGCTTGTGGTTTACAAAATTTAAAATTCTACTCCAAAATGTGAAAGCCATTATTCGGATAAAAATAAAAATTAATTATAATTAAAATGCATCATATCACTGAAGATAAGATAAATATTCTGATAATATTAATTAATACTCGTATCTCTGAGCACTGCACTGGCAGTGCAACTAATTCTAATGAAATTGCTAATTTTCCCTCTCCCCCTGAAGAGCCCCTCTCCAGCCTGAAGCGACTATAAATACGCAGTCAAAAAATATATCCAATCATACAAGGCAGTGCTTTTTAGTAGGCCTTCGTCTCGAGTAACATCTTCATTTCTTTTCCTATAACAGTTCAGTACATTTATCTCAATATGAACGCCCAGGTATGTTTTATATTTCATTTAATTTTACTCAGCATTGTATAAACATAGTCAGTCCCCGCTAGAGGCATTTGATTTTGGATAGTGGCAAGTAGAAAACGATAATTTTTATTTGTAGGTGCTTTCAAGAAACAATGAAATTTGGAAGTGCCCAACAAATTTTGTTTGTTTCAGTCGTTTATTGTGTAGTACTCAAAAATAAAAATATGAAAACCATAGTTTTTTTTATGAAAACGTCAAATCTATCGTAGAGTTCAAATACTTGCACTTTGAGAAGAGCAAAACAATGTTATATTTTTTTAAATTCAGATGTTCAGAAACCACAGAATTTTTTATACATAGACATCTTATATTTTGGAAAAAATGTGTGTAATTTTTTAAAATAATTTTATTTTTAAAATGGCCAAATAATTTTTGTCTTATGGTATGATTTCTTGGTTTTAGAGTGCAGTGAGTCTTCTGTTTTGCGTATCGGCGGCGTCCGCCTACGGGTGGGACGACAGCTGGAACGCCCCCGCCTACGCCCCCGCCCACACTCCTCAGTGGACCGGCCCGCCCGCGCCCATCGGCCATGATGGCAACGTTGTCGACACCCCCGAGGTGGCCCACGCCAAGGCCAGCCTCAACGCAGCCCACCAAAAGGCCGCAGCCGAGGCCGCGGCCCACAGCGCCTGGGCCCCCGAAGAAGCATGGGAATCGGACTCGAAGTCCTGGGCTCCGGCTCCTGAGCACGCGGCTCACTGGTCAGGCCCGCCAGCACCTCTCGGGCACGACGGAAACGTGGTGGACACACCGGAAGTGGCCCACGCAAAGGCCGCCCAGCACGCCGCCCTCGCCAAGGCCGCGGCCGAGGCTTACAGCAGCAAGTGGGAGACTCCTGAGGAATGGGCGCCTGTCGCCACGCACAATGGCGCCTGGGCGGGCTCAGCGCAGAAGTGGACAGGACCTGCCGCCCAAATCGAGCTCACTCACGATGGCAAGTTTGTGAAGGAGACTCCTGAAGTAGCGCACGCCAAGGCGCAGCATCTTGCTGCCGTGGCTGCTGCCTCCGCTCACGATCACGCGTGGCCCGCCCACGCCAAGTGGTGATATGATCCCGTCCGACAACATCACTCACGCTCACGATCACGCTCACGTTCAATATTGACGCAAATGTACATACAGCACTAGACTCATGAGAATGTATTCCTTTTACACTTTAGAGACATAACCTTTCCTATATATCCTCATCCCTACAAATCCCCAACCCCAAAATTCCTTTTCGCCATTATAATCATAAGTAAAAAAATATTGAAATTATCTTTTATACACAAATTCTATATTCTTATATGAGTCTTATTCATCACACTTTTATTATTATATATTATAAGATGTTATATTTTTTATATCAAATGAATGCAAAATAAATGTATTAAAAAAAACAAAGAAATTTTCATTATGCTAAAATATTTCACAAAAAGTACTTGCTTGAACTGTATTTTCATATCAAAATTTTTACATAAAATATATGAAACATGCTTAAAGTTTTCTTAAAAAACTCCTTATGTTTTTATTTAATCAAAAGCATGTCATAATAATAAAGATGTATTACTACTATTAATTTAGAAATTCAATATTTCTGACAGAGAGTACTTGGTGGAATTCCATTTTAATATTTTAAATAATAAGTAAAATACTTTAGCAATTTTTACTCATATAGATTTTTATTGATGACCGGTTTCGCCAGCCTTTCACGTTGGCATTATGTTTGATAATTTAAATAATTGAAAGAAGGTCTTTCTAACCTCACACATTATTCGGAGTAGTGAAATTTTTAAGCAGCTCATACCCAAAATCAAATCAAAACCTACCTACATTATATAATATTACTTACTCATGAAAAAGCACATATATTAAGAAAAAAAGTAACGCTACAAAAATAATATCAGAATTCAATTCATAGACATAGACTTTTTAACATGGTATTCTCAAACCAAATAGAGTATACATGTTTTTTTTATGTTTAGCTACTTGGTTTTTTATTAAAAAATAAATTTAAAAAAGCTTAACACATCGAAATAAATTATTAATAAAACGTTCTGGAATCACCTAAAAAAAAAATAATAATAATAATGGATGCGTCAATTTAAAATTAAAACTAGCTAATTACAGCACTAACACCCCCACTGTCAACCATGCGGCCCTCGAAAATAAATATCAATTAATCAGAAACGTTTATGGTGCATCTGAATTATGCATGTGTGCTCTACATGCCACATTAGCTTCATGCATTTTTATTGTAAATTTGGAGGCTATACACGTTCCGGTCGTCGCAGCGCCATTGCACAGTCGCCTAATCTCCAGAAGAGAGGATGCATGTAAAACGGACGACACATCCGGTCCAAAGCGGGCAGTGTAAGAGAATTACATCTCCGCATCGGTACCGAGGTACTCCACGCTAGTGATTGGCATAATCGAATATGCTTAATCGTATAAACGATTTTTCATAGCATTCGATATTACTGAAAGCATGAACATTGAATAAATGTAGAAGTTGACTGCTTTTTTTTTTATGAAATCTTTATAGAAATTTAAATATCCTATCCACCGTGTTTTTTTGTAAGTAATTGATTAAAAAAATATTCAAGTCAAGTGTTTTTCTTATTTGAGTAATCGACTATATTATTAATTTGATCGTACGAATCAATCGTTTTTTTTTTCCCATCACTACTCCAGACGCGAGCTTGCGAAATCGGAATTCGTAGGTAAATTTTTTAATTTCATCCGAATGCGAAATATTAAAAATTAACCCAAAACTGCTACATGTTTCAATCCGCTCTCGAGCGTGACTTTAGTAGCAGCCGTGTCAGAATAACTGAATCATATGCAAAGCCAAATTAGTCGTTACTAAACGCTGCTTGCAAAGCGGATCTCAGATTTTTAATAACGAGTTGTGGAATAAAGTGGAGCGCAGGAGAGACCTTCATCCAATGAGAAATTGGACAGCGTCGTGGAATTGCAGTCCAGCACGCTGGACAACATCCAAAGACGCGCTATTGGACTGAGCAATTACGCAAACCTAAATGCAATATTAGAATAATCACTAGTCGCAGTAATCAGCTATGATTTATCAGTAATTAATCAACGCCGGGGTCACCAATTTGCAAAACAGAGTGTTTGATAATTTATAAGATAAAACTCTGTTTTATAAGATTGGCGAAACCGGTCACCAATAAAAATCTATATGTGGAAAAATCACTCAAGTATTTTACTTATTATTTAAAATATTAAAATGGAATTCCACCAAGTACTCTCTGTCAGAAAAAATTGTGATCTATTTTAATATAAAATGTTCAAACATCCTTAACTTATATATATATATATATTTTTTTTTTTTTTTAAATTATAAATATTTAAAATAAAATGTTTAAAACAGATTGAAAACTACACGTTTATAAATTCTTTAATACTAATATTGTAAATATGTTACAAGTGAGTTTTTTTTTCTATCGTGCTTCTATTAAACAAAATATATTGACGTTTTGAAATCTTTTGTGAATTTTTTCAGCATGAAATGTGTATTTACAATAGCATTTTCACAATCGACTGTAATCAGACTGTATTCACGCAAATATATTTTTATTATCATAATAGATCTTTTAAATGAGTTATTAAAATTTTAATTCATGAAAAAATGCTGAACAAGCTTATGTAAGATATTATTTATTAGATTGAGATTATTATGTATAGATCGGCTTATGAGTGTTTATTTTAATACTTCTCACAGCTCAATTTTACTTCTTCTATTTACATAATTTTAATAATTCTAACAATCATAGAAGTCCTTTAAAATATTTATTGAGACAAAAATGAGAATCAAATCCAATGCTCTACGACGATGGTATTTTCAAAGCCTTATTTTCTTGTCAAATATCAATGGTATCGAGACTTTCTCACGAATATGGAAGACAATGATTTTACTCTAGCTAGTATAAATTTGTTTCATTTTCGCAAATTAATGATGTCCTTCACAGTTGAAGTGTTTTAAAGCAAAATTTGCAGATTATGCAAATAAATCTTATAGGTTAATGAAAACATTAAATTAAGATAGCATAGAAACAACACAGACACGGAAAATTAATTACAGAAATTAGTAAAAAATACGGCACATGTACCGGAATTTTAAACATCATGTGGATTTTTCAATAGAATATATACTTCCTTTTTAAGTAAACTCCTTTAAATAATAATAAAAAACTGAAATTGCACTTAATTAATTGAAGTGTAGATGATTATGAAAATAGGTGATTTCCCATTCAAAAAAATATATTATTTATTTTATAAGTCTTGAATTTGATATTTTTTGTCATTTATATAAAAATCGTTATTATAATTTAACATTTTATTTTATTATTATTTGTTATAATATTTCGCCAGTGGTTGAAAATCGGAAATATGGCCAATTTAAATATGATCAATGAAATGGTCACCAACTTCCTATGAGGAGAGACACCAGAAAATAAATTATTATAATTTGTATAAACTTGGCATACTAAATATTGAATAATAACTTGTTTAAAAAAGCTCCATTACATAATATTTTTCCATATTACTTAAACAATTTATTTGAATAAAAATTAACGTTGTCATCGTGATGCTATTAAAAATATTTTTTAGTTAATTAGTCTGACGGTTTGATTGAAAGGGGAAAGCACTCACTTCCAAATTACTTGTCTTAAGTCTTTAAATTTTACAAATTAAGCACAACTATCAAGGGTGTTTTTAATAAATATAAACAATTTTTTGTATTCATAATCGTGCTGGTTTTTATGAAATGGAATTATAACTACCCAAGCCAGAATTTAGGTCTTGAATTGCAGTGCTGTCAACTTGTTTGTTAAATATTATTTTTTTAACTAATCATAAAGATAAAAAGTTTATATGATATATATTACCGATCCCATGTTAATATAAATTTCCTATGCAACCTTATTCAAACAAAATTATTACAAAATATACTTTCAAGAAAATCGTTGAACGCACGATGCCACAAACCTGAGAAAAATAATAACATAAATAAAATAATAAAAAAAAACCAGAACAGCGTAATTATTTTCCTAACTACAACAAAGGTCATTTCTGCAATCCGAATTCGACTGCTGGATAATCAGCTATTAAGCTGCAATTATATGATCTCGTAGTAATCTGTAACACATCTACGTGCATTCGTAACATTCCAGCGAGAAGTTCTCCGGAGCGAAGGCATTGGGGCTCATGGGAGAAGGGTGGGGGTCGCTGGTATATAAGGGGGGCGCAGAGCCTTACTCCTCACAGTAGGCAGTGCTCTTCAGTAGGCCTTAGTCCGAGAATTTATCAGAAACACCAATTCTTCAAAATGAAGTCCGCGGTGAGTGCTCGTGGCTGTAACAGTGCGTTAAAAAAATTATTGTGAAAGTCAAAACATATATTGCATAAATAACCACCCCGTGGAGTAGCAGTTGAAAAACATAATCATCCCTTATAAAGTCCAAATTTTTTTCCACATACAACATTTTTTAAATATTCGACTTAATTTACATGATTCATAGTTAAGAAATTCAATATTTATGACAGAGAGCACTTGGTGGAATTCCTTTTTAATATTTTTTGAATAAAATACTTGAGTGATTTTCCACATTTTCGTTTTTAATAGTGACCGGTTTCGCCAACCTTTTGCGTTTGATAATGCCAACGCGAAAGGTTGGCGAAACCGGTCACTAATAAAAACGAAAATGTGGAAAATCACTCAAGTATTTTATTCAAAAATATGATTCATTGTGTTGATTTCATAACGAAAACGCTAAAAAATAGATACATCTTTTAAGTAAAATTATAAATGCGGAATACCAATTTTTTTTCCCAAAACTAAGATAAATTAATATGTTACTCGCATAGTCGGTTTAAATTTATCAAATATTTTTAGGTAATATTCATATAATCAGTTAATTTGTAAATATTCACATTTCTGCCTTGCTTTGCCATAACGACATTTTTTGATAGTGTGATTTAGTTGCACCAAAATCACTCACAAAGAAGAAGATCGTAATCTCTTAGCCCTTTTGGTTGTTTATATTTGTTATTTGAACATGTAAAATCACTTAATAAACCAGTTTAAATAAACTCTCACTCTCGTTATTCATTATGTTGCTTTGCGTATTTAAATATACAAGTTATTCGGTACTTTTAGTGCGTAACGAGAATTCGAAATCTAGTTCAGAGAAACCTACGGCCCCTGCAGCTGCTGCATCTCGGAGCTGCAGTTGTGCAAGCCAACTGTTAGAATTACCCAATTAGAACTGGACAATCCACACTCTCGGGTTAGAGGCCTCACGCTCAATTCTAGGGTCCACGCTTGTCCTCATTTTTAAATAAAACACAAAAAATACCCGCAGAGCAAGCCTCGAAAATCCTGCGTACACCTTCTTTGAAATGCACGTGCTTCAGTAATTTAAAATCATTAAGGGTCTTACTACCTAACCTTGCTTACCTGGCGAAATCGTGTCATTTAATTAATTTAATTGTCGCTTTATTTTTCTATGTCGATAGTCGATCTTTTTATTGAGTATTAAAAAAACTATAAATTGTATTTGCATATTTTTTATTATTTAATTAACGTCCATTTTCAGGGTAAAATAAAATCTTGAAGATGTTGAAAAATAATCTTTTAATACCAATTGAAAAAAAGACTTTTCAATGTTTAGGACTCTGAGAACAGGGACATGACGAATCTCCAAATTCCTACACTTCAATCGGAAAAACACATATTTATCATATTAAAAGTAAATTTACATGAAATAAAAATATATTTTGTTTGGATGAAGGGATGTATCTAGCTTTTTGCATTTAAATTTTTTTATTGGTGGAGTTGATTTTTTGCAAAACGGACCAAAAAATCGAGTATGGGACTTAGGCCCTTAAAAATTAAAGCTTAAAATCGCATATGTCTCACTTTTTATTAATTTGATGTTTATTTATTAGTGCTTGGTCAGTCTCCTTTGCGGCGTGGTGGCCATTTCCGCCCATGGCCATGGCTGGGACAGCAGCTGGCAGTCAGCCGCCCCCGCCCATACTCCGCACTGGTCAGGACCCTCCGCCCCCGTCGGCCACGACGGCAACGTCATCGACACCCCCGAGGTGGCGCACGCCAAGGCCACTCACAAGGCCGCTCTGGAAAAAGCCGCTGCTGAGGCAGCCGCTCATGGACCCTGGCAGGAAGAAGAGTCCTGGTCCGCTGAACCAAACTCCTGGGCTCTCGAACCCAAAGCGTGGGCACCGGAATCATCGTGGGCTCCAGCGCCCGCCGCACACGTCGTCCACTGGTCAGGACCTCCAGCTCCCATCGGCCACGACGGAAACGTAGTGGATACACCTGAAGTAGCGCACGCCAAGCAGGCCCAACTCTCTGCTCTCGCCAAAGCTGTCGCAGAAGCCGCGTCTCATGGGCCGTGGGTCGAGGAAGAGGAATCGTGGGCACCGGAAGCCAAATCGTGGGCCCCGGAGCCCAAGCAGTGGGCAGCCGCCGCTCCCAACCACTGGGCTGATGCTGCAGCACCGAGCCACTGGGCCCCGGCTCCCAAGGACGACGCCAGGTACCATGGACCACCCGCCCACATTGAGCTGACCCACGATGGAAAGAATCTGAAGGACACCCCTGAAGTAGCGCAGGCCAAGGCGCAGCATCTCGCCGCTGTGGCTCAGGCTGCTGCGCACGGCAAGGGGTGGCACTCTCAGCCGAAGTGGTGATAACCCTCGTGGACCACGAAGCTTTCATTGTTCATGACCAACGGATGACTCAAGCATTATCACACGCCCTTGGTTTTACGAATACCACCTCACTGAGGCTTGCATAGTAAACGTATGAAAAAAAAAACATCACAAGAAAAAAAAATAAAAAATAAAAAAGGTTTATGTTCAAAAATATATTTTTGAAATCCAAAAGTTTTAAAAATATTTTCATTACACATATATATTAATATATTTTTAAAAATTTTAAATACATATAAAAAGTAGTAAACATATATATTTTCTATATAAAATTGTGATTGTTTTGTTTGAATTATTGTTTATAAAGTCTCAGTACTCATTATAATTAAGAATTTGTTAAAAATGTATATATTTTTATATTATAAACGCAAAATAAAATACAATGTTTTATTCTCAAATAATTTATTTTCTTTGATTATCATCCAAGCATTTTGGCTAGAGTACTGGAGAAGTATTTGGTATTCTCTAAAGCTGACTCTAGTACCAAGCCCAGAGCTTTGGAACACAAAAAATGATAAAAACGCGGCTTAACACCTAAGAACAAAATAATAATCACGGCTACGGCCACTGAAACCTGCGAACACATTTGTGAAATTTTAATTTTATATTACACTATTTAAAATATATATTTATTGATTTGTTTTTGACATTTTTATTGATAACTCTATACATCAAGACAAAATCTGAAGATGCACCAAGTCAGACATGACTGCAATTATGTTTTGGCAACTGCATGCCTACCTGACATGGACACGAATATGAACTTCTGCCCTTAATAAATATATTATCTATAGTCTTGGATTATCCGAGCTTGGATGAGACTTTTGGCAGATGCAGAAAGATTTATTTTTTTAAATATTTTTTTTAATTTGAAGAATATTACTTCCTTTCAGAGTCCTGTCACTCTGCTTGATAGAATACAAAAGATTATTTCAGATATTACTGCGAATGATGAGTTAATCTGTTATGCTTCATCACAAAGAAATTAAAATGATAATCATAAAAAAACATACCTTGTTGAAATATTCTAGTTTCGAGACACTTTTGTAATACATTGCAAATCAAAGTAAATATTTTTTTTTCATAAATCAACGTTATATAGATCATTTTATAAAGATCAAGGTTGGCCAATTACAAAAAACAATACAACCTGCTCTGGGATGGGATACATTCTCATGGTTTACAATGGCGGCGCAACAGACATGAAAATATTTCGGCCATAAATTCGCATATTAATTTGAATACTAATGATGGGAGACGTTTTGTAATTGAAGAACATTCTTAGTCAATCAAAAAAAAATAAAGCCGAGACTCGAACCACTGTGAACACAGTTACTGATTTATTCGACAGGTGGCTAACTAAATTTCAAATTATTAATAATATAAATAATAAGGAGGGTAATGTAATATTTCTACAATAGACTGATTACGATAATTTTTATTTGCTTTTGCTTTTTGAAAGCTACTGTCTATGAGTGTGTTTGGGTCCAATGTATTTAATAAATTTAAAGATAAAACTATGTGTGGATTCATATGTTTTGTTAAAAAAATCGTATTATGTATGAATCAATTACTTAAAAATTTATTGTATTTAACCATTCAACTCTTTATTCATTATTTTATACACCTATCTGAAATATTTCATCGTTAAGTGTTGCATTTGATTTAAATTTCGTTTTTTGTATTGGTGGATCACGATTTTTAATCACGAACTGACTCCAATTTCAGCTTTGCATTATTTTGATTATAAAAATAGTTTCAATAGCAATTTCGAATATTTTCCTAGTGACTGAGCAGGCATAATGTTGCGCTCTGCCGTCGACATTCTTACCAATCTTTCCGATTGCCGTTTACGTGTTTTTTGCTGTAAGTGTCACAGATTAGCGTTCATTTTTTTGCTGATGTTTTATGTAGGTGGACACAGAATTAATAGAAAATGATAACTATTTGAGCAATCGATTTTTACTGCAGATCTTGCTGACCTAACCTAGCCTAAACTATATTTGACTGATGCATAAATCTGGGTATGTACACAATTGCTTGATACAAACATAAATATCCAAATGGTTAGAAAATTACAATAATTTTTGTTTGTGATAACTATTTCCTTTCTAGGTTTTATTCAAACTAGACATCAGTCTAAAAAAAACCTTGAAGGATTAAAACGCTCATCTAAATAATTAAACATCGTGGATAATATAAAGAGCGGAAAAAAATATTATTTTATCTGTTTCAGACAAAATTTAATTATATAAAATAACTTAAATATTACGTGATCTGCTTTATGTATAATTTTTCAAATTCTCGCTCATGTATGAGGCCAAGGTGGTCAAATAAATTACAGAGCAAATCTTGATACACGGGATAAGCAGGTTTGAGTGCTACCTGTGTCTGGAAAAAAAATATCTTACTTCTTGTATAGGTAATTTAATTTAAAATCTTTACTGTAGAGCAAAACGATTTATAAAGAAGTGAATGATTTTTTTAATTTAAAGAACCAAAGAGCAGATCAAGTGTCACGTCTCTTCAAGTAAAAAAATAATAAAACTCGTATCTATAAAAAAATTATCACGATCAATCAGTTTGCAATATGCACATTCTGCAATTAAACTATTAATGTCTCCTTGTTGCATTTTGAAAGTTTGATCGGTTGCACTGGAATATTAAAATTTAATGCTGTACCTAAATCATAATAAATATTAAACATGATTCTGTGTTGCAACGCAAGTGTCTGGGAAGACAGACACCGTGTGAATAAAAGTCAGTGATGTGTCCGTAGATACTTCAGAGATAATCTGGAGCAAGATGTTATTTATGTTTATTATTTATACAACACAGTAAGCATGTAATTATCTACACAGCAAAAATTGCTGTTGTTAAATAAATTAAAAGATTTTTAATATACACACATACTCCTTCATATTGTCATTTCCCTCTTCTATACATCTCCATACTCACATATAAAAGCTTCATAAAATATCTGTAAATACGTTAAAATATCAATAAGGCAAATGATCAAAGTAACGTAGAAATTGTATTAAATTTTTATGTTATTTGTTTTTATTTAATTGCTTGAAAAATTATAACGAGTATGACAAAGACTCAAGAAGCAGAAAAAAAGGTATACATGCTTTTTTTGAGCCCAGCTTTTGGCAAAAATACCTATTTTTATTTATGATTATTTAAACAAGATTCTTGGTTTACTCTTTTTTATTTAATCACAAAAATTTGTTGAACCTCAAAAGCTCAAAGTAAAAATATAAAAATGTTTCTTCGTAATCCACAACTGGCTTTGCCTCCGTTTACCTAAAAATGCTAAAATAACGAAAATACCACAGCGTGGTCCAATATTTTTTTACTTATCGCAGGTAAGGTTAAGTAGCAATGTTTCATACTAATCTGGAATTAATGGCAGCCGCTGACTTGGCAAAGAATGGTCTTTTGAGTTATGTAAATTCGATATATTTTTTGATCGGCTCTGCGTCCGCATATCCGCGCAGCCAGCAGACCGGAAAGTATCGGAATTATGCCTACATTTCACTGTTATACCGTTTTTTTGTTTAATCCAAACAATATGTCACTTGAATATGACAATTGCGTAGTTTACTTTACAATATAGTACAATGCCTCCATAGCTATTTGCTATCTTTTTTTTGCATTGAATATCGTAACTTTTCCATGAGTACCGAGAAAAATTTTCATTCCGTTCTAAGACGTCAATTACAGGCGACGACTACACACAAAAATAAATATATATCACATCTTAGTTTTAATTCACCATTGTTAGTGCGAGTATTTTGACTGTATAGTTAGATTAAATAATTAAAAATTACTTCATCCTCTTAATGTCATTCATATTGAGGATAAATTTAGATTTTTACATAAATCACGACCTTTCGTGACTTTTCTGTTTTTGTCTGAAAAATTATAGACCTGAAATGTTTTTCTGAAAAATTATAAACCTTAAAAATTTTGTAATTCACCTTATTCGAGGTCTACTTTTCTTCTACTTTCTTTTTATTCATAATTGATTTCCAATACCGATGTTATTGGAATACCATTGGTTTTTGGATTATACAAATATTTATTCATTGTAAATTTTAAAATAACTCAAGATTTCTTTAATGAAAGCATGTAAGCACACGCTATGTATTATATAAATTAAAATTGTTAAAGTTTACCGATAAACAAATCAATCAACATCGCTTTTCTGCAAACAAACGAATGATTATAATCAAAATATCAATGTTTACTCATATAATCAACTTGAGTTTAATTGGTCAGTTAAACTAAAGACAACCAAAGTTCATATTTTATTCAAATTAATTTCACCATCTTTTAATTTTATATGAATAATAATTCTCAAAATGTTTATAATAATTAGTTGATTTATTAATATACCAACTTGTTGGTTACGCGGGGTACTGAATACTCCTTACTTAATTACTTTAAAATTATCTATATTTTTGACAGAGAGTACTTGGTGGAATTCCATTATTATAAATAAAATACAAACTGTTTGATAATGTCAATATGAAAAGTTGGCGAAACCGGAAATCAATATAATAAACATGTGGAAAAATCACTCAAGTATTTTATGTAAAATATTAGTTATTTTGATCAAGCTTCACTATATGAGTGATAAAAATAATATAAAATATATTTAAATTAAACACGCCTTGCCTTGAGGAATGCCATATGGTTAAGAATATGGTTTAATTTTTTTTAAACAATCCGCTCAATTTAAGATTAACAGAACTAGGAAAGACTTTGCGATTCCCATTTTCCTGCGAGTTGGAACTGAGACTGTCTTGCGAATAAATAAATAAGTATAGCAAAAAAAGCTTACACTAATTTTACAAATATACTAGAAAATATTATGAAATAAATTTTAAGATACCTTATTATTTCCATTTTAAATATTCTGGTATAAAAAACTACCTAGATGATAATCGTTGAGTTAATTAAATCATAGAAAAAGTATACAAGAAAGTACCTTTCTTTTCTTTAAACCTGGAGAAAGTTTATTTATAAAATCGAAACCATTATAATATAAAAATTTACTATTATTTTACTCTTGTTATGTTATGAAATGGATTGTGCCGTAGTTATAACTACTTTAACAATAATGGTGTGTGGATGGAGTGTTTATCTTTTGATTGCCAGTCGATCGCTGTGATTATAAAAATCACCGAAAAACATTATCACAACCTAAAATTTTCACCCCAATTTGCGTTGAAGTTGATTCGGATTGAATTAAATTTTTGGGCCCAGAGTTGCAGGAGTTTCAAGGTTTCTATTCAAGAACGTGGTTCCAATATGAAGGGTTCCAACAACCACTTACCATACATCAATCAATCAATCGAAGCTGTTAACGGATTATTCCTTAATAAGGTCATTTCACGTAGAGGTAACATCAACTGGCCTCCCAGAAGCCCCGACCCTTAGCCCTCTTGACTATTTTGTAGGTAAATACTTTAGAATAGGGTTTATGAGAATAATCCGTCGAACTTAACGGAATTAAAATAAAACATCAGGTCAGAAATGGCAGCAATATCGAGGGCTATGTGTCAGCGTGTTATCAGCAATCTTCGTTCCAGATTAGAAGAGTGCCAGCAGCGCGTAACGGTCACCATTTGGATAACATCATCTTTTTGAAATAATTTTCCATTTTGCATTCTTATAATCAACAATAAAAAAATAGTTGATTACTAGTAGTTTTTGTTTTACTGAACTAACAAATACCCGATACTCTGTTTGGACACCCTATATAACAAACGCCCCAGGTTTGCCAACCGTTACTCCATCGGAATCCGTCTATTTGTCGGTCTATTAAGCTCGGAGGGTCACTGCGGCGCCGGTGGAGGTGGCCAGCCTGGAGCCAGGTATATAACCGCCGGCTGCCGAGCACCACCATACAGCACCAGCGAGCACCAGCAGGCACAGCTACCAGCCACCGTCGAGATCCAAGATATATAGTTCAGCCCAGTGAAGATATATCATTTCGAGATGAACCCTTTGGTAAGTACCACAGAACAAGTACTAAAAAAAAACTTAACTTCATTGCTACCCACGAAACAGTTTTGCTTAAAAATTTCATATTTACAAACAAACACGACCATGCAAATTTCTTTAAAATTAATTAATAAATATATGTATGTCTATTTTGGGATTGAACGTCAATCAAATGCATATTTATATTACTTACTATTTATATTATTTACTAATATCAATTAATCGAGAATTTTTAACAATCTAACTCTACATATGAACCAATGTACCCAGGCCAACCAATACAATACAAAGGTTCGTTAGTACAATGGTCAGTACACCGGCCGTGTAAGCCTGGGGATGTGGGTTTTAATCCCACACAAATCACGATGATATTTTTCTGAGAATTTCTTTAATCATCTTCTGTGTGTGAACTAATGTGCATATTACTATATTAGTACATAATAAATATATTGTAACAAATACTAATAAAATGGTGAGCAAACGAAATAATTCATGTACGATAATATATGTGTTTTCGTATAATTAAAAATAAGTAAGGATCAAATCTGAGCTTTCTGGTTGGTGCTTATAATTATTGAATCTTGCTGACCGTGGCCCTGTATCTTATCGAGAATTTTATTCGTTACATACATGTCTGCAGCTAATTAAATCCGCACTAAACGGTTGCTTGTTTTGTTTTAAATTTTATGGTAATATTTATTAAACCTTTTAATATCAATTACTAAAATCTTCGACAGTTCAATCCTCTTTTTAGTTTGAACCCACGCCTCCACGGTTATTGCATCTCAATGTCTCTTTATCAATTAAGCAGTGCCGTTGTAGCTGAACAAAAATCCGACGCGATAATTGCAAGTCAAATTTTTTTACATAAAAAAATAAAAGCTAATGGCAAAGAATTCAAATCAGCATTGCGAATAATGCTTTTTTTTCGAATCACTTCCCATTTTACGGAACATTAGACGATAATTTTTTGCGGACCGATTCGCACGCGAAAACAAACCGGTCAATAATCCGATAAAAAAAAATATGTGAACTAAAGCAGCCGCTAAGAAATGTAGAAAGCAACGCGGCCCTCGCTGCAAGACCGATATTCGATTTTTTACGTAAATCGGTTATTTTATTGCACTTCATGCAAGAGAGACCAGCACTGGCAACACGCAAATTCATAACTGCGGTAAAAAAAATATTACCTCAATACATGGCAACGCCCTATTTGAAATATTGCAATATTATCCGATCGTTTCCTCCATTGAATTCCGCCTGACAACTTCCGCAGGCGAAGAAAAAACAATGTTGATCTATCAAGGGTTTTTATAAATATAAAATTATTTGATTTGGTGTTGTCGTATGTGAAATTTTCAGGTGATCTTTGTAGCTGTGCTCGGAGTTGTATCAGCCCAGACATGGGGTAACCAGGGCTACCAGGGTGGCTCCAGGGCCCCCATAGTACCCGCGCCCCTTTCCCATGACGGCCGCGTCCTCGACACTCCCGAGATCAACCAGGCCAAGGCCGCCCACTTCGCCGCCCATGAGGCAGCCCAACGTGCCGCCCCTCGCCAGAGCTTCAACAACTACCAGGCCCCCAGGAACTACGACGACCGTCAGCAGTCACAGCAGTACAAGCAGCAACCCCAGCAGTACCGCCAGCAGCCCATCCAGGACTATGATAACTACGATGACGGAAGCTACCGCCAGAACGCCGACACCAAGGAGGAGCCCAGGTGGAGGGGACCCCTCGCCAAGGTCGAGTTCACCTCCGACGGCAAGTTCATCAAGGATACCCCAGAAGTAGCGCACGCCAAATCTGCCCACTTCGCTGCTATCCAAGCCGCGCAGAAGAACGGAGGCGGAAAGAGCGTCGGATACGAAGGCAACTACCAGGGACAGCATGACGATGGCTCTTACAGAGGAGAAGGCGAGCAGCATGGGCAGTACAACAGCGGCAACCAGGGTGGCAGCAGATACCAGGGAAATGGAGGGTTCCAGGGAGGTAACCAATACAACTCCGTGGACGATGGCCAATACAGGGGAGACAGCAGTCAGCAGAACAGAAACTACCAGGGGCAAGGTCAGGCCAGGCAGCAAAACAGGTTTTACTAAGCTCTGATTAAGGGATGTCGAAAACTCGAGAGTGTGCATTGTTCAAAATCTTGCCTAACACGGAGATGATTTTGGACAATATTGAACAATATATTTTCAGCACGTGAACATAAATTGTTTTACATATTGCGAGTTTATCAAATCACCAAAAGATACGATCGCCCAAAGGAAGTAGTTTTAAGTAGAAAAATATTTAATCAATTGTTAATTCGGCACCTAAGCCAAACATATTATCTATTGCTATGTCTTTTGTTCCTTGTTTATATCTTATAAGCTCTTCTGCTTTTTTTTCACATAACTAAAAATGAATTTATCCAAAACCATTTTATTTGAACGTGAGAGCCACAATTATTTTAAATCAAGTCATGTTCATTAAAATAAGACGCGTTTCAGTGGGTTTGAGTGGCAAAGGATAATTTGTATCATTGTGAAAATAAGATAGTTTGGGTATTTATGACGCGTTGCTTTTTTTTTAGTTATACTTGTTATGTAATCTTACCACGACTTTGTATACTTTTATATAAATAAACTTTAAGAAACATTCAAGAGACTTTCATTGTGTTTTTTTGCTCTATGCGTTTATTCGCATACAAGACGTAATTTTCCCGGTAATGTAGAAATACATTACATTATCAGACATTACTGTTTGTTGCGAAAATAAAGGGAGTTGCCGTAACTTCGTATCACCTGCGCCGGGCCCAGGTGAGCTAACCTGGCCGCTTGACCAGAAAATGTTTTTATTTGGAAATCATATTTGAAATGTGTGTGTCGATTCGGAATAATTTCATTCCGAAGCCTTTGCTTTTACAGTGATTCGCATGACAGACCGCCACGTGAAAACCGTTTCGATAGAAAAATATTCCAGGCAGTGTTGATTGCTGATTTATATTGCACTCGGGCTGAAGAAATTGGCGCTTAAACTGGAACATTGGAAGAACATTACAATAGCTCAATTGAGTTTCTATTTAATACATTACTCGATTAGTATTTCATAAATACACATTATGAATTAATATTTTTTACATAAAACAAGTGCATTTTTACCATATCAATATTATAGATTAGAAAAACAGTTTTACATTTAAAGTGTCTCGCATGACAGACTAGCGCGTAATATTCCAGGTTTATAATATATTCACCGTAAAAATTTCAAATAACTGGATTATTAGAATTACATTACAAAAGTCTAATTTAATTGATATTTCAAACATTTATAATAGTATTTCATTTGTCAAAAAAGAGGTTTATTTATCATATTCATATAATATATTAAGGGAATAAACCTTGTTTTTAACTTTGACCATTAGAATAAAATCAAATTGAAATAAGAGGCTCAAATAAAACATACTTTTTCATTAAAGTTTAAAAAGTATGCACGGCAGACATTCTGATATAAATATGTAGTTATGAGCATACTTTAATGCAAAAATAAAAAGCCGCAACATAAATAGACAAACAGTTTTAAATATTCAGAAGCAGTTATGGATGCACTCGTTTTGATATGTTTTCGGAATTTTCCCCGATATATATTAAAATCATATAAAAACATAAAGCCCATTGTTTCGGTCATATTCAAGCCCTGAACTCCATAGCAAGCAAGTACTAGACTACTTAGTTTGAGAAAAACATATAATGCAAACACGACCGCAACTTTTACATATTTATTTGTTTTAAAAGCTATTAGTTTAAACCCTTTCAATGGCTTCTTCCCAAAATGCCCAAAAACAAAGATTTTTATAATTTTCTAGCCATTTTGCAGTTTGAGATAAACAAAAAATCAAAATCAAAAATCTTGAATAAAAAAGATTAAAACTCTACGTCAACCTAAATGTGCACATTCAGCCATAGAAATGATGCAATTTTATCGCAGGCGTTTGAATCGGCTACGTTTCGGTCATGAACCAAATGCCTCCTTCAAGTTGACAGCCAGAATGCAGGCAATCGATTTCCAACAGCGGTTTGAGTTCGTTACGGCGATCGCGTTTTTGTGGAAATGTCGTGGCCTTCGGCGGGGAAAGAAAGAGGCTGTGGAAATACTTTTACTCGGATATTTTAAGCATACAGTTTTTTTATTGGAAAAAAGTTTATTATTCTCTTTGAAACCGGATACGAGAAAAATTAAAAACAGGTGATTCCTAACGGGCCACAAAAATGCAGCGTTGTATTATTATTACTACGTGCAGAACAAAAACTTTTAAATCGATCATTTGAAACATATCATTTTAAATAAATTAATTGAGTGATTTTTCCATGTGTTAATATTTATTGAAAATCGGTTTCGCTCAGCTTTCACGTTGGCATTATCAAATTAAAATATTCAAATGGAATTCCACCTAGTACTCTCTGTAAAAAATATTGATTTTTTGTTAGAAAAACTTTTTTTACTTGATTACCTGATTTGGGAAGAGCTTAATCGTTTATTACTATACAAGTGATTTCAAACGTGCCATCATTACTATAAAGAGTGCAAAAAATATTAAAATGATTTTTTAGTTTATTACTTTTACTCGGATGTAATATACTCAGAGTTTTCAATTAAAAATATTTTAATTCTATTCAATATTATTATCATTACTATACAGGTGATTCCTTGTAGATTGCGTGTTTTTAAGCCTGGTTTTCTAATTACTGTATTCAATACAAAGATTATATTTATTACTACACTTTACTTGATTTCACCATGTTTATAAGTAAATAACATCTTAATAAAATAACACGTATATTTTTAAATATCCATTTTATTATAAAAGTATAAAATATTTACACATAACACGGTATAGAGTTATACGATATGAGCAACAAATAAATATTATATAAAGAGAGAAAAACAATAAGCATACAAAAAAAAGTCGGTAAAAGATGTTTAACTAAAACGTCAACATAATGAGTGGAAAAAATAGCATAATTTTCAAAAACATAACCATTAATCTGTCGGAGTCAGATATTTTTAAAAAATGAAAATTTATCATTAAACGCTGGTTGTTTATTTTTTTATATTTTTAGCAACAATATATGATAAATTTATTTTTTCAAATTATCTAACGAGTAGTCAATAAAAATATACATGGGAGGTATATTTTTAGCGGATTTAATATCTTCGAATGCCCCCAATACCTCCAAGGCCCAATCCATAGCCTCCATATAGCCCTCCTTCGCCAAGGTAGCTTCCGGTTTCCTCTCCTTCCCCCCTGTATTGCCCCAGCTCCTCTCCCTCGCCCCTGTACTGCCCACTCTGGTCTCCTTGGAATCCACCCCCATAGACTCCTTCTCCAGAATACAGTCCTCCGGATCCGTGTCCGGCAGCAGCAAGAGCTGCGAGGTGCTGAGCTCTAGCGTGCGCCACTTCAGGAGTGTCCTTGACGAACTTTCCATCATGGGTCAGTTCAATATGAGCAATGGGTCCATGCCACTTTCCTCCAATTCCACCATAACCCCCTCCATAGCCTCCGATACCTCCAAACCCAGCCCCGGATCCTCCGATGCCTCCAAATCCACCTTCATACCCCCCTCCGAGTCCTCCAAACCCACCAGCTCCGATTCTTGCTCCGGCAAAGCCTCCATGGGATGCAGCAGCGTGAGCCTGGGCGTGTTCTGCCTTGGCGTGGGCGACTTCAGGAGTGTCCACGACGCGCCCGTCATGGGCCAAAGGGGCGGCGCCGTAATTGTGGAGACCCGCGATGCCTTGGCCGCCCCAGAATTGTCCGCCCAAGCCACCTCCATAGCCTCCAATACCTCCAATGCCACCTCCGAAGCCTCCGATTCCTCCCCAACCTCCCTGGGCAGCGGCACTACCGACAATGAGTAAAAGACACGCAACCTGCAACAGAGACCAACAATTTCAAAACTAATATATCATTAAACATATGAAGGTAAAAATAAATTTTTAATAAAATAATAATAACATGGGTAATTGGATTCACACATATTTATCTAGTAATGAAACTACATATGTCTATTTCACATTTGCAACGAACGAATTGAATTCGCACTTAGTAGCTCAATTGGACAAAGACCGCGACAATCTCAGAGGCGTGGGTTCAAGTTCCACCATCATGTGAAAAAAACTATAGTCGTTGTGTTTCTAAATCAATATAAAAAATAAGGGTGCAGGGGAAGAGGCGGAAACAAGCACTTTGAACCAACCAAAGGCAATCAGGTTTCGTATGTCTCGATCGTATTTAAGGTTATATTATTATTTTTATTACATACTTTATAAAACAATATTCCTAGATTTCGACGGAACTCATTAAACAAGCAATGCTTTTGCCAAACCACATTATGACGTAGATTTTCTTAAATAAACGCATATTTTGAAATCAGCAAGTACTAGAGTTTTGATGCTTTGAGAAGCTATGTGGCCAAATCCGATAAAGAACAAATTGTTCTAGACACCCCATAAATCCATGGAATTTAGCACCCCTGTGTAAAGGCTAAAACAAACGTCATTACTTTATAGGCGAGGCTGCATTATTGATTTACGTCGTCCGTGTAACGACTTCTGGGTAGCAGATTTTAATATCTGCAGAAATAGATATAAACGATTAGTTCAGATTTATGAGAAGTGCGTGACTTGAAACTCCCGATATTTTATTTAAATAGCGCGTAAATTAATCGTGTATTTTTTTCCATAATCACTGTTCACTTCTAACAAAGTAAAAAGCTTATATCAATATACAATATGTGAATATTTTCAATACTAAAACTATATTTAAAGTAACCATAGGTAAAATTGATTATGATTAGCATGTTTCTTATTAAATTTAAGATCCGGTATATCTATATAAAATTGTGCATGTCGATATTAAATAAATATATAACCGTTTCATATACGTTGTTAAGTTATCACTGCAATTATTATTCTTCTGTTAAAATGCACAATCCAATAATAAAACTGAGGGATCAATGATATTTGAAGTATTTTATAATACAGATATTTAGATACAACAGAAATTTAAAGTTATACGTGGATGTGTGATTATATACAATAATTTTATTTTTTGAAAAACCATTGATGGTACAGAAAAATATTTGTGATGTTGAATTTAGATAAATGCGCTTACCTTCATAGTGGAAGATTCCTTTAAATCAGACAATCAAGCAACTTGAATCTTCTTCCGAAAGAAGCCTATTCCAAGCTGGAGAGGTTTGCTGGAGAACTGCTTCTGTGGCCACCAGAGAGTCCGCCCACGCTTATATACGAAGGTTCCGCGTGCTGCTCGATGAGGCGTGCAAGTGCATGCAGACGTTGCACCACGATGCAGAAATTCTGTCCATCTTCAACAAAGTGCAACGCACGAGATACATAAAACCCAATTAATTTAAATCTAGCTATTTTCAACCAAATAGAAACAATTCAAAGGTTCACTGATCATTCCAGCCTAGGACTCTCCGATAACAAGTGGATAGAATGCTTACTTACCGATCGTGAGATCTCATGATTAAATTCGGGTTGAGTGATGTTGTTTATGTTTATTTACGGATTGGTTAATCAGATGCGTATTTATTACCCATTACGGGTTTATTATATTATTACTAATATGATTAGGCACATTAGTTCATATATAGAAGATGACTTAAAGAAACTCTCAGAAAAATATCATCATATGTAGAGTTTGCTCATTACTCAGAGCACATTGATTAATAAGTAGAGTATGACTTTTAAAAATTATCGATAAACGGAAGTGATTCGTTAGTGCAAGGGTTCGTACACCGGCCATGTAAACCAGGAGATGTGGGTTCACACAAATCACGATGATATTTTTCTGAGAGTTTCTTTAAGTCATCTTCTATATATGAACTAATGTGCCTAATCATATTAGTAATGATGTTGTTTAAGCTCTCTATTTAATTCTGATAAAATACGAACTGTATCAGGAATAAAAGAGATTTTTGCGTAAACAACAAGTAAATTCTCGTAGAGGTTCATGCCGAATGCAACTTTTTTTTCAAAATGCTTGTCTACTTGCTTCTATTTTTGCTGTATTCGAATCATAAAAGCTAGCGTGGTTAAAGGTTTCTTGTTCGCAGATCATTCTTAAATATATTTTTTTTAATTATTAATAAATTAGAGTGCCAATTCAGTCCTGGGTTCTTCACCAACTTCCGATCCCTCTGATATCACGAGGCAGGTGAAACCCGCGGTGGCACCGTCCACGCCCGGCATTCCTTTTCACACCAGTTTTTGCGAGCTCGTGTATGAGTTATGAGCAAATAATTTTACTGTATAATTAGCTACTAATTTTGTAATGAGCCCACTGTATGAAATGCGTGTTTTCGACTTGCTTCATTGTGTCGATTGACAAGCGCTGCGGGAGGCGCGAGCCGTGACAGTGTCGACAAGTCGAATTCCTTTCAGAGGCTAAATTGTTGTTTTCATTGTAACAATTAAATGTTCTTCGAATTATGTTCAAAGTCTTCTAAAGTTTCGGTTCCGGTACTCAAAGCACAACGCAGAGCTACACCCTTGAAAAAAACCTTAAAACAACGGCAGCCAAAACCTGCGAACATATT
Organism: Atopsyche davidsoni; assembly: GCA_022113835.1. NCBI lineage: Eukaryota > Metazoa > Arthropoda > Insecta > Trichoptera > Hydrobiosidae > Atopsyche > Atopsyche davidsoni. Next base: position 582,734 of record JAILWY010000011.1, on the reverse strand, counting down.
TAATTTTGAGTCAACATGTATGAACGATAATAAATTACATGTTGTTAGTAGTTGTTTTAGAAAACATCTAATGAAAATATTCAAATCATCTAATATTCACTAAAATTAATTTTATAGTAAAAAACGAATTGACATCTTTTGTCTAACCATGAAAGATATTTGGTTTCATTCATTTCATGATTTGATTTCAATTTGCTTTAGTTTCATAACATAATTAAAACAGCTTAATTTGTTGAAATACTAAGATAAATAAATCTGCCTTAATAAATACGAAGGCTTTAACACTTTAATAAAGTTTTAATAACAAACGCCAGATGTCCAAAAAATACAACAATATTTACATTGATAATAATTTGTATCTAGTTTCATTTTTCGTGATCGATTTCAATATTATCTAGATCACAACTTTATTTAAATGAACTCATTTAGTTGTTGCTTGTGGTTCATAGATGTCCTTTTTGTAAATTGATTTATATTTTTTCGAATTTATTTGTTTCACGTATAAAAATGATATACTTTCATACGTAAAAATATAAATATTTTTTCTTCTGTTTGCTAATTATTTATTTGGGCCAGTTTAAATGGTTGGATAGGGTTTATTGGTTACAAGTTTTATTGAGACTACTGTAGCGGCCACAGCTACCACTACTTTTTTTCGCTACTCATTCCTGTATAACTATTATCCCAGAACAGTTGCCTAAGCTTTTTTGATTCGTCGTTTTACAGCGAAGTAAAACAAAGCCTTGTCGATAAATGCAAAGTTCCCAAACTTTCAAAAAATAAATATATATAATTAAGCTAATAATATTATGATTGAAACACGTAGTCTTTTATAAATATTATTCAAAAATATTATGCTGTAATGGGAATGCTATATTTACTCAATACTAACTTACGTCTACCCCATCTGGGGATACAACCCTCCCTGAGAGACACAAGCCACTCCAGATAATCCAAAATAGAATTTAACGCCCCTTTGTTCATCTAAAATGCCCAACTCCATCGAGACACCAACCTACAAATAACTCATGAAGATCATCGAAGTGGCAGACTCTTTTCATAATTTCATACCCTTAGTACCAAACCCTTCCATTAATTCACTCCTCGATTACAACCCCCACTTCCACCCATCTAAACCCAATCAATGCTCCCTGGTGATAATAGAAGACGTTGTTATATATATATATATATATATATATATATATATATATATGAATTAAGTTAAAAATAAATTGTTGTCCTAACCGCTAAACTACGAGGTGACAGAAAATATTAGAATAACATCAATTCATCCATTAAAAGCATTGATAAATCACCTCGTGATTCTCAGCTCTTTTTTCAGGACATTCTTTCGACCGCAAATAAAGCCACTCCATTTTGTAAAAAAAGTGGTTTGCGTCTTGAATAAGTGCGCCATCATCGCGGTCGACGGCCGGTAGCGGAACTAGCATCATCGCCCGTGCCAAGCGCAAACAAACATCATTAAAAAATAATAATAATAATACGGGAATAATGTGATTAATTAAGGCTTCGGTACAATTTTAAAGTAGTCGAACCAAACCACGATAGTATATTTTCTGATCTTACCTGTCAAGATTTTTTTCGTCGTTTCGTGTGTACATTTACAATAAGACATATATTGTAAATGCGAATCGCTTGAATATTCCGTTATCATTCTCGAACAATTGTGATTTTGGTCTTTTGAAATTGTTTTATTATTTTACGTTTTGTATGTCGTTTTTAATAATGATATGTCAGTAATCTCAATGCATTTAAGTTTTATTTGTCTCTTGTGACAAAATTTTCTATCTTCAGCCATGCACAAGCAATAGAATGAGAAGAGCGGAGAGGTTCATAGGTAAAAAAATATTTATATTTATCTTTTTTTTTATGCAATAGATGCACTGAATATAAGATTATGTAATCTAATACTGCTAAGCATAATATTTTTGGGAAAAAAAACTTATTTGCCGTCTCATGAAGAGGTCTTCTTTGTGTTCAGACAGTCTATCCTAGTCCTGCATAGCATGTGTATCTTCACGCCCCTCGGCTGCAAATTGACTGTCTAACACGGGAAGTAACCCTACACTCTGTTTTCATATATCACTGTCTAGCTCTGACCTCTCCAACACGCTTTGGTTTGATAATTTGGACCAATTTACACACCTTCGGGAATCCGAACCTCCGCCGTTTTTGACAGTGTTTACTCTAAAAGCGGCAAAAGGTCATTTTACTCTTTAGGTTTACAGCTCGTAATGTTTGTTTAGACTCGTCAACGTTACTTCTACCAATACTGTCCAGTGATTCTGAGCAAAGTGACAATGAAGAAGTAGAGTGGTCAGAGAATGATAATCCTCCAATTATTGAACAATTTTTAGGACAAAGTGGTGTTATTGTGATGCCAAGTAATCCGCAAAGTGTGTATGAAGTGATTCAACTTTTTATAGGAAACGATTTATTTGACTACATGCAAATCAAAGAGTGTATAGACAAGATTTCACACGCGTAATTTTACGCGAATTTCGTCCACTTCGCACATCAGTTTAGTCAATTTGACTACCCGCTTAAAGTGTGTTAAAAAAACAATAACATCAACAAAAAAAAAATGTAATCTGTACTTGAATACGTATACGTTCAAAATAAATTATTTATATAATTTAATAATAAAACTTATTAATAGTATCCTCTTTTCTCGCAACACGGCAACACCCGGCCACTACCGCCAGGCTCTGGTGACAATACTGGGTGGCCTTGGCTGCACCAAACAGGCCGATAGCGACCCACCGGTGATTGATCTGGCCCGCTACCAGCCGCACCCGACAACGTGAACGTGGCTTTATATTAGGCTTATATTAATATATCCCAATTTTAATACACGTACAGTAACCCCATAAAGCTTGTGTAATAAATTATAAAATAACTTGAAACGATACATTGTTTTTATGGACATAATTCAAAGCATTCATGCTTAAAGCAAATGGTATCTGTAACGTAAATTGTAGGTGTATTTATTTTGGGTACTTGTTTTTTATCCGACCACCAAAAGACTTGTACCCAACCTAACCTAACCTAACCCAACGAATCGAGCGGTCATGGAAATCTGCAAAGGAACGAAATAAACGCCACAACGGGACTCATCGTCATATGATAGATTCTTATCTCTGCGAGTACATGTACATTAAAAAAAAATTGGTGGTCGGATAAAAAACAAGTACCTTATTTTGTATCATCGTAGTCAAAAGAGCTCTTAATGTCTTATTGATAAATGTCAGTTGTCGCGTGAGCTGTTGAAGTTTATTAATATTTATACCTGTATCTGTCACGTTCAGCGGTTTTATTATTCCTCGTGTACCCACTGGGCCATTCCGTTGAGTTTTATTGATGTTGAGATTGAATTTCAAGCATTGCCTGTGCCTTGACCGTGCCCAGGACTTGACTGTGTGACTTGTGATAAGTGACTGAGCGCTATACCACAAGGGCTCGAGTGAATTATTTTAAAACTATTTATTTTGATCTAAAATACCGAGTCAGCTAAATCAGTAAATTTAAAATTAAATATTTTTATTATTTTATTCTATTAATACATTATTTATTACTTATAATTTTAATGAGATCAAAATTGACCGAAGACAGTTTTTATTACAAACATCTATGTAACTTAGCCTTTTTTTAAAGAAAACATTTTCTTATAAACCTGTCAAGATATTAAAAAATAAAAAACTGGTATTTTATATTCAATTTACGGAATTAGCAGCAAATTTTTTGTAAGAAGTAGGTACATTTAAGTTTTACTGTTTGAGATCATAAAAATGTAAGTATATTTATTTAAAATGCATTGTATATAAGTAAATAAATTTTATTACTTATAGCTTTCAATATAATAGAGCAAAAAATATGGTATTTTTTGCAAAGGTTTTTTATTTTGTGTGGTTTTTACTCCACACTCCGACCTAACCTAACCCAGGCTTGTATATACTATAATATCACTGTTCTTATATTTTTTTCCGTATAATAATTTAATGAAATTATTATTAATTAAAAATATCATTATTTGTTTTAAATAAAAGCTTGTATCTTTACTTATATATGTAATGTGAGACTGCGAATTTTAAATTATTACTTGTATTAAAACATATAATATTTATTTATAGATCTAAGCAATTATGAAACTATCTACTATAAAAAACAAGAATTTATTGTTTTGCTCTCCCGTCGAAATTGACAAACACAATTTTACTCTGAAAGGCTAGATTTATGATGAAATCAAAATTCGTATTAAAATGACAATAAGTGCGGGTAGGCTGTATTGTTACTCTCATTTGACAAATAGTTGTGAGTTTAAGAGTAAATGTCAAGTCACGAACATTCGTGATCACTTTATGTGGGTAGGTCCCGGATCAAACAATCCCTTTTTCAAATAAACTGAAAGCCTGGTTAATAATAAAACACTGCGTGTTAAAAAGATTTTTTCTGACAAAAATTTAATTGAGACTTTTTACGGGTTTAATATATGAATAAATAAAATATTCAATTAATTTTTATTTTTCAGGGAAAACCCTGTGACCACTCTGAAAAGGTATAAGGGTAGATAACCGAATAAAGTAATGATTAGTAGATGATTCGAAGCTATTATAAACAAATAGCATTTATGTAAAACTAGTGACGTTTTTGATATTTATAAGAAAACTTGTCAATGTAATTATAAATTTTCATTTCAATTGTTTTCAAACAACAAATATGAATAGAAAAAAAAAGTTAGGAGATTACAATTTGTTTGTTATTTTATCTGTTTCTTCTGACTGAAAAGTCTGATGAATCCATTAAAACGGTAAAAGCGTTTACAAACAAATATATTCGTAATTTTATAATTGGTCAAACATATTTGTTGTTTAAATTTGAAATATATAATACCAAATAATGTTGTTTTTTTTGATACTCATAATCCTTAAAATGCTTAAACCAGTTATTTTTTAAAAGCTCTATAAAACGAGGTTCTAAATTTTTTTTTTACATACTACATCAATTATGAACGCAGCGGCAGACGCGAAACTTTTTTCGTCGATATGCCATTTTTGATATTAATAGGTCCATTCAACACTAACGCACCAGATAAAAAAAACTACGTAACTCTAAATTGAACGACATTGTAATTCCAAGAAACAAAACAATGCATCTCTGTATTTTACAAATGCTATAATTTTTTTTCTCCATAGCAATTTATAATTGACGAAGATTTTTAAAAATTTTGACAAAAAATACATGGTAGAATATTTTTATAATGTTTTTAATAAAAAAAAACATATTTCAAAACTGTTTCCACTTTTTTATGATTTCATATACATGCTCATCTAGTATCTTCAGACGAAGCGCCTGAAGATGCCAACCGAGCATATTGGTGAAACCGCTATATTATTAATAATACTGGTAGTGTTGAAAAATAAAAAAGTTGGAACAACACTGAAAACGTTTTATTTTACCTAAATTGTTTTCGTATTCTACATTTTTATTCATGTTAACTAGCAGAAAACAAAATCATTAGAGATGATCATTAAGTTTGGTGTGATTGATGAGCACGTGCAAGTTTTTTTTTCACATATTAGAAGTTTTTAAAATATCGTTGCAGTGTTATGCTACGCGTATGATCAAATGTGTTAGCACCCGTCTATTTTCGCACATAATATCCTTGTAATTATATACCTACTAAAAATAAATTAATATTTTTCATACCAATTTTTTTTTTTATAAATAACAAAAAATAAATGGATATAATAACATCAATATAAGGTATTCACTATTAACTTGAATGCGTATTAACAGCACATTGAAAACGATTTTCAAAATCATGTACTAGCAAATTAACTTCTGTACTGTTTTTAACGAAACAATTTCAAAGAATTTAGAAAAATCAAAAGCCTGAAAATTATCAAATATTTCACTGATATAATTGTGTTGGTTGTATGATAATTTACTGGGACATAATGGACGAAATAATTAAAGCAACAGACTGCGATAGCAGGAGGTGCGGGTTTTATTTCAATATATGCATTTAAAACATACGAACAAAGTATATTTTTTTTATTAACAATTTTACCATAAACTCTATGAAACTAATAAAAACAGTCAATAACTGAATTATACTGAATACTCGTAAAACAAATATAAAAATGGCAAAAAGATTATTATTTATTTTCTAAAATCGTTATCTTCTTATCATTTGCTAATTTATATTAGTTATAAAAAAAAACTTAAAACGATGTACATATAACTAATACAGAGATGTTTATGAAGGTTTTTTTTTTCTTCGGCGCAACCTGTCATTACTTTAATTAGAGAGTTATATAAAAACACTCATTCAAAAAGAGAGACTTCCTATTGAAAACATGATGTATTAATCAATTACCTCTGATTTCATATCAAGTATCAGTTTAATTAGTATGGAGATAATTCAATTCAAACGTCAGCGGTCGATAATTTTTCTTTGAATATTCGACCCTGAAAGTGCGCGTTGCATTTCCGTTATAAAATATTTGCAGACAGAGCAAAAATGTGTTTGAAAAAAACGGACAAGTGAAAAGCAGTTTATTTGCTTGGTTGAATGAAGTATAATTATATTTTATTATGTGTGAAGATTTACTTCGCATTTCATTCGTATTTATTTATTTTAACTAAATTGCTTCATAACTTTTAGTAAGTATTTTTTGGGTACGTTAGAAGATAAAGATCATTTTTGTTTATGAGCGTTTTGTTCTTTTAAAAGCTCTTTTATGCTTATCTGCAAGGCTCTTGGAAGTAAAAAATTCTTATAAAACAAAATTTGTCGCTTTGTAGCCATTTTATGTATTAAATTTACTTTTCAAATATCAAATATAAAAAAACTAGTCTGTCGTGGATAATCAATAGTTTATTAATGCTTGTTATAATGTATTTTTTTAAATATTAGATTAATATGCAAAACGATATAATATATTTTTTACCCAGCCCTATACACCGTGGGTCTTTAATCTGCTTCAAATCAGATAGTCTAATGCCTTGCTAATAGCGCAGTTAGTAGTTTTGTAAAAATACCTGCGCGCGGCGCTTGACTTTGCTGCTTCGGATTAAAATTATATCTTACCTGTAATTATCACGTTGTATGACAAATTATTGCAGAAACACTTGTTACTGCAATAATGAATAATAATGAAAAACGTTATTTTTATTATAGGAGCTTAAATTTGCGAAATACATCAAAAAACTTTTTAGGCTATTAATAAATTTTAAAATAAAATTTAAGTGGATTCTGCAGCTCGATTACTTAGCTGATTTATACAAATATTATTTATTTTGATTTTTTATCCGTACAGTTTATTATTTATGCATTTGTATTATGTGTGTTGTAATGTAATTGATTCATGCACAAAACACCGAGAATAATTCCCAAATTGTAAATAACTGCATCCTGCCACACTGCAAATGGCAATAAGGTACAATTGAACAATTCAAAGCTGCCAGTAAAGCAAATTAGTAGAATGGGAGTTGAGCCTCCGCCATTTTGTAATGCGCACCTTCATTACAACATGGCGGTCGGGTCCGTTGCGTAACAGTGCCTTCATATCGCAGTAACACTGAAGTAGAAATTACCGCCTGCGATATTAAATGCAGTTCAGAGCGGCAATAAAGCAGCTGAAAGTAAAAGTATCAGACGGGAGACATAATGACTTAATCTGTATTTATTGTTTGGTACGAGATAACGCAATTACCGATGATTATTTTTTATTTTAAGTCAGCATCAATTTACCATACATACTCATTATGTTTATAAAATGTTTTGTTTAAATGATTTGCTATTGGCGTTGCTTAACTTGAAGTAATCTTTAACGCCACTCAACAATTGCTTTTTAACAATTATTATTATTAAATACTACCTTAACAGCCCCATCCATAAAGTATGGTTATGTATGCAATAAGTAAGTAATGTAGTAGTAGTACACAAATACTACTGTCTGAAATGCGAATTTACAAAAAAAAATTAATTATAATCATTGATAAAACAGTGGATCGCAACTTTATTAAGTTCAATTACTTTAATTAAGTGAATTACGTGAGAAATTCCTTAAAAATCCAGGCTTCATCGATTACCACACGAGACTATATTTTAGCTAAATACGCCTTCGTATAGTAATAAAAATCATAAATCATTAATCAATTTTTTCCGGCTTGACAATCAAAATTCTATAAATCACAATAAAATTATACAAGGAGCTGTAAAAATCAATTTGATTTTGGGGCGTGATGGACAATCTGTCGCTCCTTTTCGGGAAATACCGCGAGTTTGAATTACACATTCGGTGATTAATTTATAACCAAAGAAAAATTAATGATTTATAATCGGTTTCACTAAGTAAACGACCATGGAAAACCCATTATCTTAGATCTGCAGACTCGGAGTCATTAACCAGAACAGTCATATATGGTAACTGCTTTTCACTCCAGCTTTCGATTTTCATATTTTATTTAGGAGCAGTAGACATTTTTGCTTAGGTAATCTGAATATAAATATTTGTGTTTATATATATATATATATATATATATATATATATATATATATATATATATATATATATATATATATATATATGAATATATATATATATATATATATATATATATATATATACGAGGCATGTGAGGCCCACACCTTATGTGCCAGTACTTGCGGTCAGTAACGTGTTTGGGAGTTACAGCATCGGCCTTGGAACTCAGCGTCCTTGAAGTCAGCTGACCGTGAGAGAGGGTAGGGATGTGCAAAATCAAAGCCGTGAATAACCGTGATAATAATATTTTATATGTTTACCCAGCATTATAAAATTATCACGTAATTTCAACAGTCAAAGTCTTCATTGTTTAAGGGTTCACATACTATTCTTTGAAAATATTCTGTACTAAAAGTCCACCATAATACGATAAATCAAAATCGTATGTTATTAGGTATATCTATATTTAACTGAATATTCATTATATAGAGAGATGTTACTTTATTAATCATTTTTTTAATGGAATGAATTCTCATACTCAATTTTATATCGATTCAGAATTCTTAATTTTATAAAAATAAAATTTAATATAATTGATTTAAGAAAATGAAAACTCCCGTAACAAGGTAATACAATTTTTTTTTTTTTTACTATAATTTGGAAAATGGCCTTTTTTAATAAATATTATTATGAAATTCAATATTTTTGACAGAGAGTACTTGGTGGAATTCCATTTTAATATTTTTATGTCAATCGTGATTGTTCGTGACAGTTCGTGAGTGATACACGGCCCCTCACTATGCTCCAGTCCTCTCACTTTTATAAACCGCACGGCATACCGGGCACATAAATGTACCGCACAGTAAAGTTCAGCTATTCCTGATCCCTACATATTTACAACACAATAGAGAAAAGAATTTCCATCCCCACACTTCGACCCGTGCTACAATCATTCGATGGAATCCCAACAATAGAATTTAACGCACAATCATTTTGTGGAATTTTAACTCGAATTTCAATTTAAACCCCTATTCAGGATATAGTGAAATTCATATTTCTAAGGTTCAGTCTACAAATGAACCATTGTATGTAATCTCCACCCCGAAACAACACTCAATCAAAACACAAAAATTGATTGTTTGAATGATCGATTGCTTCAATTGAACATTTGTCCGAAACTATCGCACCAATACAAAGTATCACAGCGTTCAATAATAATTATAAAACATACTAAATGTCAAGCATATTATTTATTACTTGCGACATATTTTTTAATTTATTCAATGTAGATCACGGTGCAAATATGAGCGCATTAAAAAAATGCACACCTTTCATTATGCCATCGCTTAATTCACCGCCCACAATAAACGGAAAATTCTACCTTTCCAGTAAACTGGTGACTTAACCAATTTACCTGGTAGCACATTCCTAAAATCGGCCAGAACCGCTCACTAAATACAAGCATCAAGGGACATATATCAGACATAATTGCGTATGGCATTTTTTCATCCCAGTAATTTGCTTAGTCCTCGACAGTCCTTCTTATATATTAAGCAGTGGCGCACAGTGGAATATGCATTGGTTGTCTTAGTTAAGAGCTGCCATATAACCCAAAGAATCATACACTTGTTAAGACCTTTGAAAAGTTCGGTAAGTCCAAAATCATAGCAAGCGCTTTTGCATATTGAATATAAAAGAGCTTTAAAATAACGGAAACGACTTATTATACTATGGAGTGTATAATATATCATTTATCATATATACAGCAGAAGTTATATACTTTTTTCGAAAGGCAAAACGGCCAAGGTTATTGGCATTGCGATCGAAACAATAAAATTGTGGCACATCTCGTTTTGCACAATTTTTAATACTAAAGTGATTTTACTTTTCAATGAATCAGAGTTTGAGCCCTTCGCACGCCACTGAAGCGTAATGGGTCGTACCTTTTGACATAATATTTGGCATTTAAATCAATTTTCGTACGAAGTCCGCCCACCGCTCGGGCAGGCCGATAATTATCAACCCTGCCGACTGCCTCGCCGCCGATTAAAGCCTGTTGGCCAAGCCTCGATTTTTTGTGCAATCCAAATAATGCGCTGGGATAATTTACGCAATCATTTTTAAGGGTTACCACAAGAATGTGAATTTTTTTTTATTAAATAACTCCTTACTCATAATAATTTTCAGCGGTTACCATATTTAGTGAAAATATTTTTTAAATTTATTTTCAAATGTTTAAGTAATAAAATAGTTAGAATGAATTCAATAAATGTTTAATAATAATTTAAAATTTACGCACCAGCAACATTGAATATGTCACATTTGTATGAAATCATCACAACTTTTATGGGAACGATACCAAAATAAAATATTAATACTGCAAATTTAAATGTGGTATCCAGAAATAGGCACTCAAATAATTTGTACGTTTTGAAGTTTTAATTAAAAAAAAAATAATAATTGTAGGCAACGGGAGCTAGGTATATCCTCGGATGGAGGCTCTAGCTCTCGTTCTTTTCTTGCGAATTCGCTAAGGTTCATAAGCTATCAGTAGACTGTACTTCACATTACTTTACGACAGGATCGTACTTTACGTCTTTATTCGATTGGAATGCTCGCGGACGTCGTCTCCCCTTGAAGATGTATCGAACACTGGCACACGAGGACCCACAAAAAAGCATGTTACAAACCCACATGCGGACCCAGTTGGGTGCAACAATTATGTCACAGTACACACCATTCGACTCACCGAACGGGGATCCATCAAATAACATGACACCGACTCGCAGAATATATAATTCCTTACCAATCCGAAATTAATTTAAACGGGTTGCCAACAATAATAAAAAGCAAATATAACCCATCGATCGATAAGTCATGGTAAATCGATTGCTGTCAGCCCTGCCCCGCAAACGACACTTGTCACAGCCGTCCACAGAGCAAGGCCGCGAACTTCTGTCGCCCGACTTAAAACGTCTAGCCGGTTTTTTTTTTCAACTCCAATACAACTTAATCATAAGTTTGTGTTATCTTGTACGTTGGTTATCTGACTGGCATCGCCATCACCCACACAGAACCAATCATTGTAAAGATACATATAAGTATATCAACTAGAACAAAATATAATTTCAACTTTAATGAATAACCAAATGTCTAGGGGGTTACAAGTATTTTAATAGTAAACACTTTCGGTTTTCAAGGAACTCATAAAAACTCAATATCTGACAGATATCGCATTCTCCTAGGTATTGCTTAAAAATTGAGTATTACAAATTAAACGAATTTGAATCCACGTCAATGTTTTGCCCGATAATATTCATTAAAAAATATGGAACCACAAAACACCATTGCTTGTTTTTTTATAAATTCTACGATAAAAGGAAATAAGTTTTAATAAAAATAGTTTTATGAAAAAAACATCGTGAAAATTGGATGTCATTGAAATAAATTGATCGCAATTGTTGTTAAATATATTTACAAGTGTTGTAAATTCCAACAAAGACTATCTATTTTTATCAATATAGTAATTGCAAAATTGTGATATAGATTACATCACTGACTTGAGTACATTTTTGAATGATTATGGTTACAAGGTCGCTCTCGAAATGGCATTCCAATCTAATATCAAATTTATTTATAATAACAATACATAATAACATGGAGTTCAAAAAGACCTTATATTTGTCGGGACTCTGAAGGCGCAAACACGTCCTGTGGACCCTTGAACTTCTACCACTCTTACTACCCTACTTATCAAAATTGCAATATAAATATTTAAAAAATATATTGAACTAAAAATGCTACTAATAAGGAAGGAACTTAAATATTTAATAACAAAACGTATAACGGTTAACATTATAAATTGTAGGGGAAGAAGAAATTTGGCCTGTCACTCGTGATCGTGAGATGTTCTACAAGTGATCTCAGACAATTTTTTTCTCTGTGTGATCTGAACTTCTTCAAGAAAATATACATAAAAATATAATTCATAGACCTATTTAATTTAAATATTTCATGGCTTAAAAACACTCTTTACTGAGTACAAAATGCAGCAACTTGTTTTGACATAATTAACATTTTTCGTCTATTCAAATTATTAAAGATCCTAACGTTAAATACAAGCTGCTTTTATAAAAACAAGACATGATTATATCGAGTTAAATATAGTTTTTAGCATAAACTAAGAAAAAAAGTTTAATTTTAATTAAAATCGTGTACTCTCATTTTGTATCGATAAAATATATTATAGATAAATATTATAATATATGAATGGTAGTTATGTTTATAGGTTTTGCCAGAGTTATATTGTAATATATTTTATTACATACTATATATTTACCATTCATTTGAGATTTGTTGTAGACCTTAAAGTTTAAATAAACAAATGGTTTGCCATGAACTTAAAGCAATAACGCGTTCTGTTAATTTCTTGTTAATATTAATATTCTGTTTCAAGATCGTTGTTATTTCTTATTGTTAGCAAAGACACTTAACAAATGCATTCTTTGTTTTGATTCCTGAAGATTTTGATTATTAAAAATAACAAAGTGGAGGTCAACTCTACCTGCTCTTTTTAATAACAATAAAAATACTATATCAAAGTTATAAAAAGTAAAGCATTTCTTCTCAGTGTAACTCAGTTAATAAAATATTAATAGCCAAATGGCTAAGATATGACAAACTATCGTTACTAGTATTGACTACTATCGATGAAAAACATTAGCATTTTCAACCTCATTAATAATAAGATACGTAACATGTAAAATGATACTTTTACGAAATCTAATTTATTTATTTTACTGTCTTGATAAATTTAAGCATCCAAGCATGAATATCTCAAACTAAGTATTAAAAAAATATATTTACAGTGTGCCTTACAAATTGATAAAAATTTAATAATAAATTTGAAGGCAGACATAGTTGATTTTGATGTAAAAATGTTTATGAAATTTCAAACAATTGGTAATTTATTTTTAAAGAGAAATTTATTCGGTATTACAAATATTCTAGTATCAATCATAATATTAACAAATAAAAAAATACTGTGGCTTCAAAATTAAGTGTCTACATCACCAAGAAGTTTCAAGATAAACTAAACCAGTCTGTCGTGGTACACCTTCTCATTTGTCAAGATCATTTTATTTGTTTAGCAAGCTTCACGCCGCATTTTTCAAAGAAATTATCAAATAGCCTTTTACTTTTGAACAATTTACATATCTGTACAGTTAAGACCACCTCTACACGAAGCTGGAGGAAATATATCAAAGCACCACGAAGGTGTACTGAAAAAAAGAGATACACTTTCTGTGAAAGTTATTCAGGTTTAATCTATAAAGGAGACTAGTGTGCACGTTTTTGTTATATTACTACATATTTGGTGATTTAATTTAAAATAAAAAGGTTTTGAAGTACTATGAATTATAGACTATGTATTTTCTCATTTTACAACTATTGATTTTTTTTAACTAAAACGTTTACATCACTTTTTTTTGTAACTGTTTCTCTTAAAAAAAATATTTAATTGGTATAAGAATACAATTGCACGTATTCCAATATATTATCGTTCCAACGTATTATCAAATACTTTATTTACTCTGTTTGTTTAAAAAATAAATATTAATATAATATATGAGCATACTAATTGAAAGCTATTCGATGTGATTAAAAATTATTTAAGTTTACGCCTAAATTGTGATTGATGATAATTTGTCAATCACTGCCATGAGATATTTTTTTATGTTTTACTGAACCTTTTAAAAAAAAAATCAATTAGCAACTAGATAAATATTAAAGATGCCTTCGGCCTATTATATAGATGGCTCACATACACCGCAGCCGGTTATTATGGGCCAGTAGTACTCATGGTATCAATTTTCTTTAATATTTACATTATTAAGGTGATTATTGCATTATTGCTGGACACGTCGCGGCATTCTTTGTGGGGTATTAAAGTTCTTTGTGAGGTGTGACGTCACGACCCCATGGTCACGTGAGAGGGTGTTTACCCACGTTCCATAACCCTTTGCTGGCTTACTGATATATAAGAACCAGCACAGGAGGGCCAAGTTGTCGTCTCAGATCTGATATCGTATTGAAATAAACCTGTATGAAAAATTATTTTCATAAAAACGTTTTAAAAAAAATCTTAACTACAAGTCATATAACTCCAAATAAACCAAAGTACGTGATTCATCTTCTTAAGTGTCTCTCCTCAGAGGGGGTTGGCGATCATTTCACTGAGCATATACTCATGCTGAGCCAGTGTTCATGATTTTCTAATAGGAAAATAGTGTAGTGAAGAAGTTTTCAGAAGAAAATGTCTGCGTATTGCTATTGCCCAATAGCATTATTATTAATCCATTTCTTACAAAGCTCTGGCGTTCAGATTTGATACTCCTTCTGCAGCAAAAGCCTCCTCCCCACGTACTTCCAGAGCACATCCCTACACAATAATTCCAAGTCAACTACTCCATTACCGATCTTTTACACACGTTCAGGATACAGAATGGCAGCTATGCATAAACAACACAACGGGGAGAGCTGGGAGGTGATAAAATGACTTTTTTTCTCTATCTATCATTGTTCAAATGTGACAAGTACTAGTGAGCTTTATTCTCCCTAAAAAGTCCAAAATCAAGAAGTGTTCATATTTAAATGACTAAGGATATGCATATTTATTGTTTGGATTTGGAGTATTACAAATGAAACCTGGCTGTTGCGGATATAATAATAAAGCATTCCGGCGATCGAGTTTTACTATGGCGCAACGATCACGCAGTGAATCTGTGCTTATAACCCAGATTTAAACCAGAATCCAGTGGCGGGTGTGATTGATGGCGAGAATGCGCCGAGGGAATGTCTCGATCCGATAATGTCACCTTAATTTGTCACTTTGTCGCCGCCACTGACACGCAAGATAAAAATAAACCATATCAATTAGATACACGACTTATTTTATAAAATGTAAAAATTTTGAACGCCTACAAAAATCGACATGTATTTGTATTACAAAAATATTGTTTAATACATTTTATAGCTATATATTCAGAATAAATAATAAAAATGAAGTAAGAAGGTAAAAGCTACATCATTATGTTCATCTTATTTTTTTTTTAATTTTGAGCTTCGTACTATTATATAATACTTTGACAACCAAACCAAATTTCAGCATAAGATATTTCAAGTACACATTTTTGGTATTTCTTAACCTTGCAATTTCATTTAAATTATTTTGCAAAGTAGGGTAATTAATTAACCAGCTTATCTGTAATTTCTAACCGACTGCACTGCTTATTTTAAGTTGATGCAATTTTTAATTGATCACTCCCAGATGCAACTCACCTTGCAACTGCAATTAACATACCGAAGGAGCGCAGATTTATTCTTATCTCTCTTGATAAACAAATCCATTTAGGAATACCGACCGAAAAATTCTTCACAAACTGACTTTGATTTGTAGACCTCTACGCGAGTCACTCAATATATCAGTAACTTTCTTATAATTTGGCTATAGATAGAATAATGCTTGCTCGATGATTTTGTGAACTGAGTGTAAAGTTACTTGAAGTTATTTGTTTCAATAAAAGTCCTCAGAAACTTCCTAGAAAACTTCAAGCAGCACACATTTTTTGTTCTCTTAAGAAAATTTCTTACATAGTTTAGAGAATAGTTTCCCAAACTATTTAGTTCCGTTGACCCATTGTCGAGTTTTCCTGCTTTTTGTAGACCCCTGCCTTGCTAATATTGAATTTTTGCATAACATATTTTTGACATCTGATATACAGGGTGCGCCATATTTTATGTCGGAATGTAAACATTAAATAACTATTTCTTTTTTTGTAAGAAGGTTGACAACTGCACTGAAAACCTTTTCCGTGTGGTATGAAGATGGAAAAGCTATCAAAAAACTTCTTGCGATAGTCCATAATGCAGGATTAACAGCTGTGTTCAATTATGACATTTACGGAATGCCTAAATTTTGGTGATGACCTGCTTAAATGGGATCCACTCACGTGGACCCCCATTTACAGTTCGTGGATCCCCAATTTAATTTTTCGCTGTCATCAACCCCTTGAAGGGCGAAATCGACCCCTGGGAGTCGATATTGACCACTTTGAAAACCAATAGTTTAAAGGAACACACAGTTTCTCTTAAAAAACTTCACTCGAGAAATCAAATACTCTTACAACGATGGCTGCCAAAACCTACGAACATACCAATGAGTATTACCACTAACAGCACGTATCCTTGATGCCTACATTTATTTTAAATAGAGTATCATATTTCCAACATATCCTGAGGGTGGATCAGATATTTATAAATAACAATGTTTTTACATGTAATTACCGATTCAATTGTTTCATTTTTGTACATTTTTTTCTGGTAATAAAATATTAGCACAACCAAACAGGTCATGACACAGGACGTTGCCGGTTTCGGAATGACCCGCGTCGTGTCTCGTTCTAACGACGCAAATCGAGGCAGTCTCAAGGTGGAACCGTATCTATTATGTTCATTAAAATACTCTGTGCACAATACACGCAGTAAAAAACATATCGATCCTGAACAATGGAGTGGTTGGACCGGATGTATTAGCGGGAGACATATCAACAGAACATACGACATACACGGCCGATGAAGCATGTCGTATTCAATAGTACAAAAGATATCCACGATTCAACAAATACGTATACCCAATCGTATTGGGGGTCTACGGACATTTTGTTTGTTAGTGTTTTCGTACTAAGGATCCCTTGAAAGGGGAAAACAAAAATCTCTTACTGGCAAAAATGTTCGTAGGATTGCTTTCAAAATCTCTACTCAGTGAAAATCACATATCTTGCTGCCAAACACGTATGAATTTTATGTGAATAATCAATTTTATCTTGCTCTCTGATAATAATATGAACTACTAATGTATCTCTAGGTATAATAAGAAGAGTTTTTTTTTTTCTTTATATTATTTTGATATAAAAAGTTGAAGTTTTCATGCTCTTTAAAAACTTGCTTACTTCACTTTTCCTCCTGAGGCTTCTTACTCACGCAGAGTTCTGTGGTTATCATTCCTTGTTTATATTATTTACGATGTCTCTCACTTGATAAAAGTAAATCAAATAAGTTTATACGCTTATTTTATCTAAAAATTCTCGTAGCGGGTTTTGAAATTCAAAGAGTCACTTTTAAGTTATGTATACAGTAGTGAACGTTTTTATGATATTTGGATTTTACTATTAGATTTGTTTGCAGGGCGTGTACCTGCCTAAAGGCCTCTGGCGCTGGCTGATCATGAACATGAATAAAGTTCTATGATTACTAATCATTATATACCCAGTGAGTCAACCTTGCCTTGCGGCAGTACACAAGACGCAAGTCTCCAATCAGCATCAAGTATTTCCTATACAAACGCTAAACCAGCACTACAGGACTTTTCACAAGTCGTGGAGAAAATTTAAGCAAAACATGGAAATAAATATTATTTTAACTTATACAGATGCAACGTTGCATAAAGATGTAAATAAAATGTAGATAGAACGTATCGATGCCTAAACAAATTATCTTTACTTACTAATATATATAAATTGTGAATTGAATATGGTACGAATTTTACTTGTCGAGACCTAAACAAGACGCTGTTCAAATACTTTATTATTTATTTATAAGCAAAACGTAATTAATGTCAAAATCTAAATAAAAAACTTTTACTTTTTACTATCACTTTTATAAGCAATATATTACGAATTGAATTCACTACGAAGTTTACAAGTCAAGACTTTAAAAAAAGGCCATATTCATTCTTGAAAAGCAATAAGTTGAGAAATTAATTTAGTACGATGCTTATACAAACAAACAAACGACTCTGGTCAATGACCTTGAAATTTCTAAAGCCTTTTCGTTACAGCACCCCGTGTCGTGTGAAATATGGACGACAAGTTTCACGCCCAGTGCAATTTCCATAGATGCATGGGACTACTGGCAATGCCCTTTGAGCGAGGAATTTAGAGCAAAACTCTCGGAGCTGTTTACGCGACTTAAAAGTACTTTATAGAAAACTTACAAGGTAGACGTGCCTATTTATTAATAAAACATTTAATTAATATATCTAAGTTTACTTGTTACATACATGCATGTAGCGTTTCAAATTCTTGCTCCGTTATAGGGGCTGAGGTGTAAAGACGCGATAGTCGACAGATGTGGGTTTGGATAATGTAAAAATATAGAGCTCAGGAAGAAGCTTATTTTCTTTATTGGTTTGGTTCACAATGGATAAACATAAATAACATCAACTGATTTTGCAAGGTAGTATGTAGGTTATTTATTTTAGATTTGAGAAATACTTGTAATCTGTATGGAGATTCATTTTTACAGTGTATTATTACCTAATTGGTTGTGGAAATTGTAGTTTATTACGCCTTGTAAAATGCATATCAAGCCATTATTTTGAATTTTATAGCTGATAACATCTTTTGCTCAACAGATAATGCAAATTCGATATGCTCGAAAAACATCTTTCATGCTCTGATAATAGGCAATGCATCGTGAAATTTAACACTTCTTTCTAAAACAAAATTTAACTGTAGCAGTTAAAAAGCCAAAAAAATTAACAATAGGTTTTTTTATATATTTTAACACCCCCAAAACTATCGCGGCTAAAGTATATTTTATTTGCTAGATGACTATTTTAAATAAACATTTCATGCGCATAATCAGCATTTATGGGAAGAAGCAGCGGACTTGTCAAACATTTATTAATAAATATCACAGTTTATTAAAATTTAATTATTAAAATAGTATAAGGATAAAAAACCACTGTGATTTGAAGGATTATTTTGCTAACCCACGATCTTTAACAAGTTAAACGTCACGTTATGTTATTTAACATGTCTACATCAGTAAACTGGGAAAAAATACCAAATATCACTTCAGCGCGACGTAATTTATTATTATTATTACTTAATGTTACATTTGTAAATTAAATTATAGTATTTATAATAAAAATAGCAATAAAATCAATCGGATATCCCTAATTATATTTTTTTCTATTTTTATCACTACGGTAAGTGCTCGTATTACAACTCCCACCTTGGATTTTTAATGAGCGTAATTTTTAACATTATATCGTTTTTTTTAAAGCCTGCAGCAAAATAAAACAGTAACTACATTACAGTTTATAACCTGAATCTGCTTTAATGATATCTTTCAGAGTTGAATTTTATTTATTGTTGGATTACAATCAAGATTTAAACAATCGATGTAAGTAATACTATTGTGTAGGATAAATAATAATTAGTATGAAGAGTTCTTGCGGTTTATTGCAGATGAAAGCTGGAAAGTCGGGGGGAGTTTAGTAGTTTAATTGCACTAAAATAACAGTGGAAAAATTACAGTATATTATAAGAATCTACAGTTTTGATATTTATCATAGAATAAATTTTGATTATGACTATATATTTTTTTAACGGCATCAATGCATTTAGAAAAAAATTGAGAAAATTGTGTTTAAGTGAAGATTCATACATCTCTGGTATTTCCTTTGTGTTTGTGGATCAGACAGAACTTTTCTTAAATATATGTTTTTTTATTACAAATATATCATGGATAAATTATATTTCAAAATTACAGGTGTTTGTTTATTTGTAACTTGCAGCGTCTCTGCCATTTTTCAGCTGTAAATAAAAGAATCACAGAAATATTGCAAAAGAAACCAGTTTTTTAATGTGCTATTTGTAAGCACAATTATGAAAACACACCATTTTACATTGCGATCGATAACAAGTAACCGTACTAGCTACTAAACTGTAAGTCTGTACTGTATTACATTACATTTGTTAAATTCAAACCTTACATAGAATTTACTTTAATTTACTCGCACGGAAACACCTTAAACTCGTGATTATTAGCTTTCATGTGAATAATTATAATAATAAATTTTAAATAATTATAAATCACAATCAATCATAAAACGTTTATTTAATTACCTTTTTGAATTTGTGACGAAAGTGGGTCACGAATTATGCTATAATGCATGACATTAATTTTGTATCAACGGATTTATGAGCCAATTAAAATACGCGTTAATATTATTATGTTATCAAACGTCACACATATGATATTAAATTAATAAGTCCGATTAATTTGATAATTGACACAATTATTAGTATTGCAGCATTCGATAAAAAATGAATTGACTTTTTATAACAGGTTAAGGGGTGTTTTCAACAGATTTTAAAGATGGTTTAGTACTTGCGAATTTATCTATCCAAAACCGACACAAAACCTGCACAAAAAAAATATTATCTTCTTCTTCTGGTGCTTCTTCAATAACAAATGGATTTTAAAACAAAATTTCCTTTTTGAATACCTCTATAGAAAAAAATGTACACATATACTTCCGAAACATGTCTCCTAGTTATTCAAATAATAAATTAGACGTTGATTAAAAACGAGTTATCATCAAATACTTTTTTTAAGTAATAAATTATTATTGCGCTGAAGGTCTAAGATAATGACGAGTACATCAGGTTTTTGGTGACTTTTCAGTCTCTACTGAGAACCTATGAGAAACTAGCAAGTTAATGAATGGCCGTCTTGGGTTGACGTCCCTGACAACAATTGGCGTGGGCCTTCCCCGATCAGGATGTTGGGACAGTTCCTAGTACTTTAACAGTCCAAAAATCCGCCCAATACCTAATGAATTATAATGCCTAGTGATGTAAACAATCGAATACGTTTGATCGAAAAATTCGGGTAAAAAAATCAACCTTTCAAAAGTCATTTCGATTTTATGAAAATGATAACCAAAATGCTTAGTTGTGTAAGTAGTCGGATACACTAGAAGTATTAATTCTAAAACCTTGTTTTTACATTCTTCAAGTAATGCATATTTTATTATATTTATGTGCACAAGGAGTAATCAGAACTTTCGTAAAATATCTCTTGCCTATGCTTAGTTATTAAGATTATGGGTCTAATGACCGCAGCGGAAAAAAGAATTGTTGTTTTCATGGTACTTGTGACCTTTGCAGCCTAAACTTATATTTCTTAAATATTAAAACAAATTTAAATGTGTTATAAATTACGTACCATTGTTATATATAATAAATTACAATTATACGTTTGATCATTAGGTTAAAATTAATCATGGCTTGAAAGACATTGTTATATAAACGGCTAGAAAAATATGGCTTCGCTGAAATGCGGTGAATAAAAGGAATGTGGTAAAATGACAATGCTGATTTTATTTGTAAGTTTACAATTAAATTAAGTTCACATCAATCTTTAAAAAAAATACATTAATAGAATTATACGCTTTATATCACATAAATATAAATTTATTGAATCTATTAAAGTTTGGCGCACATGTAACGATACATTGAATAAAAAAATCACAATATTCATTGAAAAGTTTTTAGCAGCCTTTGTTATTTTATGCGTTTTTTGTCTTTCTACGTTTCGGTTTCGGTACTAAGACTATTGTCTGAGATTTTAAAATAAAACCAATAATAATAATTAACAAAGAAATATCTAGACCATCAAATTATTGTCAAGTAAATAAAATAATTATGACCAAATTGTGCATCCATAAGCTTCTGGCACATAAATATTTCGTTAATAAAGTCACGTGTATCGATGTATTAAATATAAACACTGCTTTCTTGGTGTTTGGTTTCTTTCATCTTTAAAATTCTCACTTTTCGGTCCCGATACTGGGATCATCTTCAGGTCCTAGCTCTGAAAACGAAATCACGCCATAACACCCAAAAGCGCACTATTTGTGCTGAAAAACCTACGAGTATAGAAATATTGAATAGTTCAAATAAATAAATACATTAATAAACATAAGTAAATACTGAAATACAGGTGGTTGTACATGCTATAATATGTATTCGCCATATTCGTATTTAACTCTTCCGCTTTCGCGTAATTATCTGTTAAATTCATTATGATATTTGTCATATTAACGATTTTTACATTATTTTCTTTAATATCATTAATTAAGTTCAAGTTTTTTAGAAGTGTAGAATTGATAGTTTCTCTGAGATTCTGAATAATATATTCATCTATTATATCTTTTCGAATCCACGGAGTCAGTTTCAAGAGTTGGTTATTCAACGCAATGTATAATGAATACGTGGAGTCAACGTTAATTGAATATGCTGAGTCAAAGCCAACACTGTATGTAGAGTTCTCAAAACCTGTTACTAAAGTGGGAACCTTTTCCCAGGGTTGGATAACAAATAGTCCATTATCACTGCAAATATAGGCTGCGCCATTTTTATCTACCTGCACCCTGTTTATATTATAACCTGGAAAAATTAAACATATTCGGATGATAATTACAGTCCTGCTATTATATATTATTAAAAAATTATTTTTATTCACAAATTCATTTAAAATAACATTACTTACCAATACTGAAGTTATACGGCCTCTGCATCCGGTAAGGCTTTACTTGCATGAGGTTGTTGGAGGAAAGGTAATATTTGACGTTCATTCCCAAAATATGAGTTTCGTATTTTTTTTCAGTCAAATCATTAAATTTTTCATGCCTCATCTCCATCATGTGCTCAAAATTATGATCAAATAAATAAATAACTCCGTTTTTGTCCATTTCCAAAAACTGCACTTTTTGCGCCTAAAATATGATAATATTTTAGCTTATTGAAATAATTTATATTTTAAACTTTTTTTTAATTTTTAAAGACAGTTGATATTTCTTTCCGACAGCAATTTTTTTTTAATGAATATCATTAAATAAATAAATTCTACTTTTTAACTCTAACAGATATATTCTGTTAACAATATGAAATGACTAGAAAAATTGTCACATAGCCGTTAAGATGTGGGTTTGAATCCCACTTGGAATATTTGATATTGTTATAATTTTAATAAGATTAAAAAACATATTATATTTCTTAAATAATTTAAACTTTTAAAACATTTTTACAAGAAAGGAAAAGCCAATGAATGAAATATATGAGTAATAACAGTTGTATTTTTATTATAAATAGTGTATTTAACAATAGTAAAAATAATTAAATAAAAGATTTGTTATAGTAGAAAGTTATTATAAAAAAATTATCATTCACGTCAAATTATACTTATTTTGAAATAACTTTAATCAACTTTTTTCACAATTTAATAATTATTCTTACCACACTAAATTGGAGAATTGGTGTTATATTTTCATTGTCATCTTTCTTATAAATTCCCACGTCTGTAGCTATTATAAGGTTTTTTTCCATATCAATTAAACAATCAAAGCAGTATTTTCCATTTAAGCCTTAAAAAACAACAACACTAAGTAAAAAAATTTCACAAGATTGAAACCATGCAAAACATTTATAAATTATTCATCAAATCTGCATTTTGTTAAAATGAATTTTTTAACCACATATTTAGATAAGATAAGTTACATTTTTACCTTTAACAGTTGAAAGAACACTTTTTTCCTGGCTGTACTGAAGTAATACCCCATTGCTGGCAAAAAACACATTATCATCATCATCATCATCAACCACAATGCGTGAATTCACATCAGAAATATTGGAAATTAGTAATTTTTGCGTATAAAAAGCCGAGCCGATTTTCACGATCTTACTGTGAAAATTACTTTTCGTAAAAGCAAAACAATATAAAAATATTAACAAAAATAATTTCACTGAATTCATTTTAAATTTAATTTTTTTTTAGTACTAGTAAAATAAATGACACAACCGAGTGCTTCTGTCAATTAACTTAGATTGATTTATCAATTGTATATTTGCACAAATATGAAGTAAAACTTCATGATTCAGAAATCAGGATGTTGATTGCGGTTTTACGTCTATTTAAATATCATTATGATAATTGTAACATCCTTCGACATGCAAGTGATATTTAATCAATTTTATATATAAAAAAACATGTGGTTACACTCAAAAATATATATAATAGAAAAATATATCGCACCGTAAAAAATAATTTCTCCAAGTGAACGCAAATTTTCATGGATGGAAAAAAATTGATATACACATTATATTTTAATATTATTGTTATTTTTCCACTTTTTTTTTGATCAGTTGACGACCGCCAAAGTACAGTGGTCCGGCTGTACTTGTCAACCGCTCATACCAGAACAATATGGATCAAGATCGCATTCGATCGATAATCATACGTAATTTAATTCGACACGGAGTCCTCTTGGCCTCCAGCGTGCTTATGAATGATCGCAAAAAAAACACGTCAAATCGCGTGTCACGGAATAGGTGTGACGTGTTGATTGATGGCCGTTTTGGGATATTAAAAAATGTCCGCTCAAAATGTGTACATTAATTTTATAATTAAATTAATGAGTTCAGATCAACGTCAGTGTACTCAAAGACGTGCAACTGAATATAAATTATCCTAGTAAATCACGTTTTTTTTTTTTAAACGAAGTTTGTTTCAAAACACTAATATTGCATGCATTTGTCCATCAATTAGGAGATATATACACAACTCCACCTAGCTTAATAATAATAATAGATCCATTATATTTTTTTATCTTAAATTAGATTACGGCTTATAATCGGTACAGGTATTAATAATTTCGGAAGGTTAGTATGAGGAGAACCTTCAAACCTACACATTAACCTCGATGCTTGTAAAGATGATTAAAGATTTGTATACTATCAAGTATACTTATCATTTTATTTAAAATTTCTAAATAAAGCAAGCTCTTGTCAGCTGGTGTGAATCTACTGAATATTCAATAACCACAAAATGAATATTGCTTATAGAAACCCGAGTTATTCATAGAAAAACGCCATGGGAAACGTTTCGATACTCTGTGATTTATCATGTTAGTTATCACACCGTGAGTTTAATAAATAAGTCATTAGTCATTTAATGTGCTTCAGCGTTAATTTAACAATGCGAGATATGATCATAGGTTAGATCTAACAGCTGTTATTGACTCTGGTGATATCAATATCATACCGGCACGAGCTATGACAGGCCATTGTGAAACTCCCCCGCTGTATACTTTTGACTATTAATACAGTGAACCGTATGACCTTGTTAGGATACTAGAGACATAACCACCTCATGGTTCAGTGGTTTGCACACTCGCTTGCCGACCATGGGGTCTTGAGCTCGATATCTGAAATCAAGCTTTTTAGTTTTTTTTTATATTCTATAGATCCACTATCATTGAAAATACTATGAATGGTGAATCATTTTAAGGATTGTTGTTCGCGTAAATAATTTCAATCTCACCGTTGATATTGAAAGGAAACCACAATTAAGTAACTGCAAAACCAAATAATAAACAATTACCTCCTACTTGACAGAATAAACAAAAATGATTAGTGACAGTATTTCTGTAATTTCACTTTTGGTAACTTCGTTTTTAGCCCCAAAAATTAAAGTAAAATATTGTATTATCTACTAGACAGATAAAATCTGCAAACATATTTAAAATGGTAGTAGACTGTACAATGATGTCATCTAGCTGTTTGTACCTTTTGCGGTAAGTAAGACTCGCTGCCCACTCACAAAAGTATACATATCTCCTCAGAGAAATATTTATTATATCCGATACCGCACTTATGAAAACATCCTGGGACTATAAATAAATCCTATAATGATTGTTTACTATATTATATTGAGATTTGGAGACATTTCGACCACCCGGACAACTTCTCCTCTAGGTAAAAAACCTGATGCAGTAACTGGAATTTTTACCTTTTTTACATGATACATAATAAATATGCATGAATGAAACATCTAGATTTATATTTAATATATTTAGTAAAATCATTGGTAGGATATGCAGCCGGTTATGACAACCTCGAAAACATGGTTAAGTCATCATTCTCTACCGCAAAGGAAAAAAAATACGAGAGCACTTAAATACCACAAAATAAAATATCTTCCCACGTTTTAAGCATTGTAATATAATGAATAAATCATTGTGACTTCTAAGAGCATTGAAATATATATTCTGACATATACTTATAAGTGTTTATTTTGCGAGAAGCCCATACATTCTGCTTCCAACAACGCTTAGGTAAGTAATACAAAAACTGTCTTATTATTACTATATAATATTCAGGTGTTGAGAATTTAGCACACATTAAGCTATCGATAGCTTAAATTGTTTTCAAAAAAAATCTTACTATATAAAGTAGAATTTGATAGTAGAAAATATCCACGTACTTATCTCCGCACGCAGATTCTTAATAAATTAATCAGCGCAAGGTTTTTGAAAGCAGATAAAATAAAGTCTCAACGAATCACGAAAGATATATGAGATCACAAGGATGCTGGAGTAGATATTAACGGATGAAATCATCTGTTAGGTTAATGTGTTTACTGAAATCATATGCAGTTCCTAGTGGGAGGTAACATAGCGGCAATAAAAGTTGAACTATGAATATATAATCAGATTTTTTAAAACTATTTTTGTGATAAATAAATTGTACATATAATAATAAAAACAGAATAAATTATGACTTTCTCGTATTTTTTTTTTTTTGAAACGAAAAAGGATATTTGGCAAAAATTTATATCTGGAAATACTGTAGCAGCTTGCACTTATTGCAACAACATCGACAGTAACTGGCCAATACTGTTTTATTTTGAATTGCTAATTTAGGCAACTAGAAGCCTACAAATCAATTAACAGTTAAAACTACTTACACATGCAGCACCATTTAGATATGCATTAAGCATACACTGATGTTTAAAAGCCATTGATTTCCATTCGTCTTAATGCATCAATTTCTAAATTTTACAATGGGTCGGAGACTTATTTTTACAGTAAAAAAATCTCAATTGTTCCTATTGAAAGCTCCTGTGCAAAAGTTAAAATTCTCCTCAATTTAATTATCTTTAGTTTGTCATATAAATTAATAACACAGCCGTGATTGCCCGCGCCTCAGTTCTTGGGAAATCATATTTTTACAAGATTAACGAGCAGAAAAGCACCCATAAGTTACACTAATAAATAATTAATAATCAAATTTTATAACCCCTTATTACCAGCTGCACATTCTTAACTGATTGATTTTTTCATATCCATGATTTATACGACAATTTGTTTTTATTATCTATTATACTGCAATATGGACTACTTACATTCCAATATACTAGTTTTTTTAAACAATACAACAGCCTTTGTCTCATATAAATGTAAGATAAGTTCATTATGAAATTAAAATATCTATTTCACCTTAATTTTTAGTTCTTTATTATGACTGAACCGTTTGAAGCAAGTTCAAAAGGAAAAAAGTGTAGTGTCATAATGAAATATAAATATCGGTTAAATTGGGGTTACGTATAATAAACCAATTGTTTTTATATTACATTAATTTATGTAGTACAATAATTTACTGAATAATTTACAACTGCTCTGGTTTTGTACGGTACACATCTGGTACGATGTTTTTTTTTATATCTGATAAAGAAATCAATAAAAAAAATAGATTTTATTGTCAATGGATGTGGTGATACAAATTATTTCCGTCCAAAATTTTTTTATGTAATAATATTTTCTTAATAATCAGTTATGAATAAATCAATTTATCCAATAGGATATCCTTAGTTTTTAATTATCTTTGTATACCATTGTTTTTTTTTTTAATTCACGATATAATGAACATAAAGGCATATTGGAATCAATAATTAAGAAATCCATTGTTTTTGACATCGGTCGATGTGCTGAAGCGGTGCCCAACCCGTAAATCACGAGCCAAATGTGGATTGAAGTAGCTTTTTTTAAGGCTCACATTGTCAATTAGGGGATGAATAAATGTGTTTGCATGTTTATGCAGCCACTGTTTGGGTTTTTAGGTGTTTTTGAGGATGGATAAGGCAAAACCTTGTAGATGATCCCAGCATCATAAGCATAAAGCCACTAGATAACAACGGCTGTCAAACATGCCGATAATTGAAGCTTGCCTTAAATTTTAAAATTCCAGGTTAAAGGTTGGGCACCACTGAGGCAACTACTCTAGACATGAAGCACAAGGAATGTTGTGACGTCACTTCTCCAGCTTATAACTCAGAACCGTGCATCGCGGCAAAGTGAACTATCTCACTATCTGGCCTTGGCCGTACCTGTTTTTAAGTATCTCTCTGAAAAAATGGGTCAGGAGAAAGAGATCCTGAGCTGAATCGAACCCAGAGACACAACTGACAACCAATCGGTGATTAGCCAATAGCGTCCTGTATTAAGTTGATCACTCAGGTTATTCGGTTATCGGTTGTATGTATTTAAAGCTGCCTACCGACGTCGCAGCACAACCGACAACGAAACGGTAAGTAGCCAGTAATCATTCATTATTCTCAAAAAAGAAGGACGATATCGGTTTATTACTATTCGGTTGTAGGTTTCTGTTTATGTCATGCACACGCCTAGTTTCTGAACGGCTGATTAGTCGATGAAATAGTGCGCAACCTGTCAATTACGCCATACAGGCTATATCGCATATCTTTCGAGGTTTTCATTTTCACCAATATCTCTCAAATTGAAAAAATGTAAAAATAAAAACTCTTTAATATTTAATAAAGACGTTTACACTTTTTAGCATCAAGTACACTTTAAACAAACTGACTCCGACATTTTAATTGATGTTTATTGTAATACACACGCCCAGTTTCTGAACGGATAATTAGCTTGTGAAATAATACACAGTCTGTCAAGTACGTCATACTTACTTCATTTATTATCCTTTTGAGATAAAGTTAACTTTTACTTTTGATATTGTAAACATATTATTTTAACGACATCTCAAAAATTAAATTAAATTGTGAACAATAAAATCTATCCAAAGCTAATAAACTGTGACATAAAATAATTATTTATTGCAATTCACACGCCCAGTTTCTAAGCATGTGATTAACGCATGAAATACTACACAGTTTTTAATTTATAAATAAAACATTACATATTTCCGTTGACACCACAAATTTTTTTTTTGCTTAAAATTTAAATAAAAAAAACGACTTTTTAATAAAATCAGATTTCTAAATAAAAGCTTCAAGAAGGACCAAAAGCTGTTAAAAACATTTTTGATCACAAGCGGTTAACCTTTCCTTAAATCACAATATTTACAGCAAACTGTGCTTACGAAGCTTTTACGTTTCGGATAAAATATTATTACCAACATTTAAGCCATTGTCGAGCGTCACAATACTCGTAATGCAGTTAATTTATGGCAGCGGTAACTAGAAATTTATGAGTTTCGATTTAACCACGGCTATTTACTTCACAAATATCATAAATTTTAACATGATAGCAATAATATCAATTTTATTTGTACCTACAAATATACTATTATTTGATTTTTTATCTACTATTATGTGAGCTTTTTTTTAACTTTCACGCGCATATATGCCGCAAAATATAGCCTTTTTCGGGTAAGCAAAGATACGCCCTTTAAATATTCAATGATTTGCCATTCAATGTATATGATTTTTTTAACCCTTGCGCCACCTGAATCCTCCCAGGCCAAAAGGCCACAGTGTATTTAGATTGGCTATCCTGTTGCGCAGTAGTGGCTTGGAGCCTTGTCCTTTCCTCCCACGCGCCTCCCTGGCCAGCATGATCAAGTGGCTGTCATGCTGGCCAGGGAGGGCCTCTTGGTACTCCTGAACTCTGAGCCCATGGAGTCAAGTCTCGTTCGAGTCAACCTCCCTGCAAAATGGCCGACACGGCGCCGGCAGCGAGACAACAATAGGCTCGTTAGAACAACCGATTCGCCCATAAAGCCGAACGTTTGTTTTGTCACGCTGTAATACTACAACAACTGAGGGAATTCCAGCCAGTACCGGGTCCGAAACATCGGAATATCGGCATCAACCCTCAACCATCAACTGGCCTCCAAAACTTACCAACATTCTTCTTCATCAAGTGCCTCTCTTCACGGAAGGTTGGCGACCATTTCACTGAGCATATACTCATGCTAAGCCAGTGTTCGTGGTTTTCTAAAGGTAAAATAGTGTAGTGGGTCCCTGGGTCCTTCTACAAATATATTAAATATTTAGAAAAAACAAAAGAATCATTATAATTTGTTTATGCCAGCAATGTTTATCACGATAAATTAAAGTTTCATTGTGTATATAGCAGGGACGCGCGGTGAGTTCATAAATCAAGATAAGCAGTTGTGTTCACTGAATATAAAGGAGCCTAGTTAATAACGCAAAATATTTATTATGTATAATTATAACAGGTATTATAAAAAATATTTTTTCTATTGTTTGTACAAAATCGCTTTAATTCGTATACTTAAATATATTCAGGGCATGTGATGCTTTATTGCTTGTGTAGACCGCACGCCAGTGGTATACAATACTCGTGTTTACTGTACGCGTGTAGTGTATAATTGGATCATTGTTTTTCTATAGGTTTGATTACATAGATCATTTATCATTTTTCAAATAAACTTCTGTTCAAATTAGCGTGCCGTTAGTTCGGATATCAGCGGCTACGGCTGGCATTCAATCACTTTTGATGTCTTGTTTTTGCTGATCGACTACTCGCTGGCAATACTGCCGAGTTGAGGAAATGCGTGTTAGATATTTCAATCTGTCAAGTTGTATTTGAAATGATACGCGAGCAATCACAATTATGACTTTTTATCGTTAACATTTAATTTATAGCAACCACGGAAACTAAAGCGTCACTGAAAACTTCAAGCAACTCAACACCTGAAAATCCAAATCAACTTATAACAATGACTGCCAAAGTCTACGAATATGATTCTCGGTTCGATTTAAATCAATTACGTAAGGTTTGTATTTAATTTTTTAAAGAAAATGATACAGCGAAGCAAGAGGAACCACAGCCTCTCCGAGGTGAGCCACTCTGCTCTCACTTGCACTCATGACTCACTCAGGGTCCAGTAGTTGGTGTATTTGCTGGTAAGCAACGCGATCTCTAATCCAAATCTGGACAAGCCATTTCATAGATTTTCATAAAAACCACTCCACCTTTTACTGTTTGTCTTATTTCAGTTCAAATGCTTTCAACTGCATGCTTACTACCTTTTGGTTTGCAACCTCTACTGGAACCTCTCCTGGTCGTGGACTTATCAAAAATTAAAAACACTATCAAAGTTACCTCATTATAGTAACAACGATTTAATCTTTAAAAAATCGTGAAATGACATTTTGCATTGAAAACATTTTTCAATGTTGATTCATAATAAATCAGTTACAAATTTATAAAAATTGTAAGTAACCTCATAAGAAATCCAATTAAAAATTTTAGACATTAGTAATCGATTCACACATAAAACGACTGGAAAAATCCTCAATTTTTTTTTCCCAACGCAGATGAGATTGCTGTTACCGATTTCTTAAAAATATATTGTATCCATAATGGGTGGATGATAAATGCGGATTTTTAGAATATTTCAGAGAATTCGTGTATTTTCTTCAGCGCCAAAGTGTATTTGTAAATGTAATCAGTTGTTAAATCAAGGTCTGGGTCTTGTGACCTAATTCCGGCTGGATCGACTACCGAGATATACTACATATATGTAATGACACACTTACAACTGGTCAGATCAAACATGATAAAAAATGTATTATTTCCACTACCATTAATGTAAGAATCAATCTACACAACGCGGCAGCTCCTCCCACACGTCTCTCGGATATCCTTCAGCTGAAACCCATTAATTGTTCAGAACCAACAATTAACTAACTGGACTCGTATTACTTGTAAAACTGGAGGTACCTTGTAAATATAATCTTATTTATTTAATGTATGTAGGTTTTGTTCATGTGAAATCCCCAAAGGTAGCAGCAGTACCGGGACCGAAACGTCGGAAGATTCAAAATATAACGCAGCACAACATTTAAGAACACGAAGCTAATGCTTGTTTTGGTAATAATTACTTTGAAATGATACAGATACATGATTATTTTTCAACCTTTTGACCAGCCAATTGATGTTTACCACAATTTCACCATGTCCTCGCTGGATCTGACTTGGGTACTCTTTTGTGCCATGGATTTCTGTAAAATTAAGGCTTTCATAAAATTTACGATTAACTATCTATGAAGGATCAAAGGCGATAGTTTTATTATATTATACATATCTGTGGATTGAAATCTACGAGATCGGTTTGTAGGAATTGAATTGTAGGACGTATTGCATACGTAAATAATAATGTCTTGTTAGACGTTATGTTTTATTGGTTAGTTTGATTAACAATTCGAGTCCATTCATCACATGTTGAGGTCATTGCATCCATCAGCTGCTGTTCTTGTAAACACGACCGGTAATTAACTTAACGGTTTGCCTCTGTAAACCAAGTAAGCACAGGTCCGAATCCAACACAATAAAAGATATCTTTATTTTTGTGGAGCTTCCTGTTTACAAAAACATTCTTCGAGATCTTCCAATCTGCATCCAGCCGATATTGTTTCTAGTTGCTTGAAATACTCAGTTCTCTGGGGGCCTTCTGCTCTTGCTGGGGGGTTCGGAACAGATAATGCACTTGATGCAAAAATCCCTGAAGGTAGTCCCACAAAGTGGACCAAAACGTCAAAGTATATATACTCCAACAGAAACCAAATCATCTCGAATAGAAATTCCTGTTAAAATGTTTCCAATTCGAACCCAATAGAAAAAAATAATACTCAAGCCATGGCGCCAAATCTACAGTAACTAGTCCAAGCAAATATTGTAATTCGTCGTTATTTATGACTGTTTGGTCAATGTTTTAATTAAGAATAGCGCTTTATGCAGGTGGGCGGGCGCGGGGTTACCTGGCGAGATCCGCCGACCAGGTGACCATCGAAACAACACCTAATGCCAGAATTTGATTTACGCACCTTTTTTTGCTGCGTTTTAATTGAATTTGTTTTTAAAAGTAATTAAAAACAATTATTGCGACACCTCCCTGAAATAGAATCGAATTTGCGAAATACTTGTTATTCTACAGATGAGAGTTTCGCTCATAAACAAGCCTTTGAAAATATTTTCAATGAAACAGAATGTCAGCGTTTGATTTACGCATTTTTTTGCTGTGTTTTAATTGAATTTGTTTTCTTAAGTAATTTCAAATGACAATTGCGACACAATTCTGTCATACCGCTTGTGGAAGATATGAGAAAACGTTAAACTAAAGTGAATGCGAATCCCATGTACTTAAAAAGAATTTGACCTGAAAAACTTATGAACCTGAGAAAAAACGTTTATTAGCATTATCAAAGTTTAATGAAGTTATTTATAAATAAACAATAAAAATAAATGTTTCTTGCTTTAACTTTAGCCACACCTATACTACGTTTATTTTGAATTAATAAAACATAAAAAAAATATTCAGAAGCTACCCTAAATAATTAAGTCCCAAATTCAAGTAACCGCTTTATTCAAATAAACCCGCTGCCATTACAGTTTTTATTTTGATTTACGACGATCAATATTGATTTTGTTCAGCCCATTAAGGCTCGAGTTAATGTCATACGAAATTTATATCCTTGGCCCAGCGAAATAATTGTGGCTCGAGTTTATAGGCAATATGCAAAGAACTAAAGTTTGTGTATATATTTTTTTTAAGTTACGGGATAATCAACGGCGGCCGCGACCTCCATAAAGCAATAGCAATAAACGTTTTAATTTTATAGCAATTTAGGACAATAGCCAAACGGGTATTGCCTGATGGTTGGTAGAAAGCGAAAGTAAATCATGCATGCTTTTTTTAATAATAATTTATGTGTGGTCTACCGATGAACTCACTGCAATATCTATACTTCTGTAATAATGCATTTTTTACTAATATATTATTATTTAAATTTAAATGTCAGAAGTTGAATGTCACAATATAATTGAATTCAAACACTTCAAAAAAAAAATACCATTGTTGAGCTTTAATGTCTTAGTAACTCACTTTTTAAATGTTTTACAATATAAAAATAATACTGTGAAATGATTTTATTTTTTTATTTACTTTCTTTTGTGTGAATTTACTATAGTTCTTACAATATAGTAAATGGTTATCTCCTGGTCCTACTTGCAGGTTGTGGGGCTTATGAGTTGTGGCTTAGGTGGTAGCGTATATAGATTTCTTTAATGAATTTGTGTGGGGAAACATGTATCTAAAAAAAATTTTTTTCTTTATATTGAAGACTAGAACAAAATATGGCTGGAAAAAGACATTTACTCGTACGAAAAATAACAAAGTCGTTTTTGATTGAATCTGTGAAACAAGTAGAAAATCTTTGTTTTGAGAATAACATTTCTGGTATATAAGTTGTTCATAGAATCATTAAACTTTTATAATTTTTTATATTTCATTTTAGTATTTTTAAAAACACCAATTAGCTTTAACGTATAAAATATCGATCATGCTGTTTTCCTTTCAAGCATCGATACATCTGTACAAAACTGTACATTGTAAATATAAAAATAATAACAAGCTTCTGTTTGATAAGAAAATTGTATTTTTTATTTGTATTATATAGCAGTTTTTTTTATAAGCCTTCTTGTATTATTTTTGTTTTAATACATTTAAAATAAATATTTTAAATTGTCCTAGTAAAATTTTTCAAAGATTTCGTGAAAAATTTAATTTTTCACTACTCACAGCTTCTATAACAGAATCCATACAAAGAAATAAAAAATAAATCACAAGCCGAATACAACTTTTTTCCAGTGTTCACAAGTGAGTCAATGAATTTTTAATAACACCTGAAAGAGTGTCAAACTTACCCACGCGTCGTTATAAATATTTATTGTACTTTACGACTTAATTAAAGCTGTATATAGCTTATAATATAATTTTAAATACCGATTAAGCTCATTCAGCGATCATAATTACGATCATTATTGGCTAGGAGATTACGATCATTCTTAGCAGTTTTCAGCAGTTTGGCTATTCGTGGTGGTTGTTTTAATGTGGAATATTACAAGATTTTTTCTAATCATAACACCCATAACATTTTTTAGGCATCAAATTTTTCAATGAAAAATGATTTAATTTTTAATTAAAATGTATCGTAAAAATGCGATTATATTTATAATAAACGATGTTAGCAGTACAATATTCATTTAATTCAATAGATTCGACTTATACAAATCGTATTTTTTTTCGATACTACAATTTATTGATCATATTGCGCCTCGGGACGTGTGTATTAAATTAAAGTCATAAATATCGAGAATTTTCTGACTAACACACACGCGAGGAGTACTCTAAAAGTTTTGCGATAAACCCAAAGACATAAAACTGTTTTCGCTCAAAGATTTATGATTGTTTTTTTTTTATTATTATAGCGAACCAGCGTGTCATGACGTTTCAGCTTCGGTACTGATGTGTAGATACCTAGCAAACTGGTGCTCGAAGTGGTGCGCTCGATTCATGCGAGTCTTTATTATCATATAATATATATTAACTCAAGCCAATGAACATAGTTTAACCTCATAATTTCTACAGTTAAACCACCTTATTTCTAATAATTATCATTTAATAAATCCTCATTTATTGTGTACGCAATTTATTTATGAAAATATTTTTTCAATATATAGTTAGGATTCGAGCCTACATATATTGTGACTCGGTGTTTTTGCCAATTTAACTACTATGGATATATAAGAAAGCGTGAATTTGAATCAATATGAGCATGTAGGGACTTGGTGTACGTAATTTACTCTAGATATGCAGATTTGCTAAAAACAAATTTGTATCAAGGCTTTTACTTGTCGTTTCGTGTGTGAATCAATTACTTAAATACGCTTTATATACTTCTTAATAAATATCACGCTTTTTAATACATTTTTGTTTTTTGTGATGTTTTTTGACGAGACTTTATTCACCAACATACTATATAGATTGGAGAAACCAGTTGTGAGAATAAATAAAAAATCAAAACGTTACATACATATATATATATATTTTATTTTTTTTTGGATAAAAATATTAAAATGGAATTCCACCAAGTACTTTCTGTTGAAAATTTATATTTTCATTGGCAAATCAAATTTGGTCACTTGACTGAAAGATTGACCATCCTGGTGAGGAGCGGCCGAGGCGAGCACGCGACTCACTTTTCCAGCCTTCGATTCTCGTTTGGACAATTCGGTTGTTGTTTTTTTTAACTCAATTTAGCCCACCGGACACAATTAAATGGCGGAGTCCGCCAAAACACAAGCCAGGCATTTAATTGCGGAATGTAAACAAAACTGGTAATGATTATAATAAATAATTAATCGCGGTCAGACAGACCTGATGTCAATGAAACTGCCCTGTTACCATATTGTACGCAGCAATATAAAATAGATTTAACTATTCAAATATAAACTTTTATAATCTGAATGATCTTCCAGCTTACAATTAAATGCATTATAATTATTGAACCACACATAGAAACTGGCAGTTTCAGTTTACCATTAAACTATGTAAGATTCTTGAATTACAAGTAGAAATTGACAAACGCATGCAAAACAGCTGTTTTCGAATCGTACACAGAAATATATATTTTATAATTAAAATATTAATTTAAATAATCAAAATATGGTTTTAGTTTACCATTCAGCTCTGTAAGACAAACAACTGTTACTATATCGTACACGTCAATATAAATTTCCTTGTTTTCCATGACATTTAACAAAATTAATCATCACTCAATAAGATTCTTGTCTGCTTTTGTATTATTATGATGACAATTAAAAAATTATACATACCTCGTCTCTCTGCACCGGTCTTTTTTTTATTTTATGAATATGACACGCAATCAAATACTCTCATTTCGGCATAGTTTTTATCAACATTAAATTTTTTTATTAAGTATTTTAGTTCGGTTTTACTAATCAAAAACACTGATATTGAAGATAACGAGCATTAATTATAAAAAAACAAGTCATTTGGCATATCCTGCTGTTCCAACATTATTTATGGCTTTCCGTTATACCAATTGAGATATTTCAAAATACTTTGTCTATTTTTATAAGTAATAAATCTATTTTAATGGTGGTTGACTTCTATATTGACATTAGCTGTTCGAAGAAATACATTATTATGATAAATAAATATTATATATTCTGTCCGCTTTCCTATAAAATGTCATAATATATATCATCGACCAACACTTAACCTATTCATTCATGGCTTTGTAAGCTCATGAGGCTTGCGGGCTACAAAAGTATTCAAGTAGTTTAGTGCTGTGGGTATGTACACAAGGAGTGGGAAAGGCTGCAGTCAGAGTTTTGCAATATGTTTGTATTTATTTTTAAAAAAAACATAATTATTGCTATCATTTGCAAGTTATTTATGTTTCAATACATATTCAAGTCATTTGCTTTTTCTTTGATAAAATTTTATTTGTAATATATGACGTAATATAAAACTGTATTAAAACAAGTAAAAATTATACTCAACGTCTATATATTATATATTTTAAGCAAATTTTAATTATTTTTTCAACGTGTTTTTCAAATTAATTGAATCCAGTTTTAAAAAATGGCGTCTTTAAACTGTGAGATTAAATCGATTAAGGAATTCGAAATATCGTAAACCTATGAAACAAATCCATTTATCATGCATATCATGTCAGTTTCAGAAACGAGATCACCCCGACATTTGGACGCGATGGGCTTTACATCCTCAATATTATATTATTATAATTACGGTTGAATATTACTAAAACTAATAACCAAGGTCAGTTTATTACAAACGCTGCGAATATTGTCTCTACATCTCAATCTCATACCCCAAGTGGAAATTCGTTTACGTTTAGATCAAAAATTACACCTCAGATATAATTTGATCACCATATAAAATAACCGGAAGTTAAGCGTATATTCTTAAATCTTAAGCTTTAAGTGAACATAACAGCCTCCTGGTAAAAATAAAAAAGGAAACACTGAAATGTTGAAAAGAGATGAGAGAGATTTGTATTTGGTAGTTATGAATCGATGAACCCAATTCATTATATTTGGCTCTAATGTATTTTTTTACATTATTTTTTAAATGTGGTTAGGTAAAGCCACATTTAAAAACAATGGTTTGTGAAAAGTCACAACCTTTCAAAACAACATATAAAAATTTATATATATATATATATATATATATATATATATATATATATATATATATATATTGGTTCTTTACTTAATCAAAACAGGCCTAAAACAATTAACACCAGTGTGAGATAAATCTGTTATTCATACCATTAAATATTTCAGTTAGCTTTTGTATGAAATTCACTATTTTGTATTTGTATCGACGGGACGCCACTGATATATACATGAATAAAATAAAAACTATTTTTTCTAGCAAAACAGATACGTATAAATAATATATTTCATTTGGAATTGTTTACATTCATAAATCTGCATAATTTAATTTGAAACGTTATGAAATGCTTGTACCATCGCCGTAAATGAGTTTTCTCCTTGAAGCCTCCCAAGTGGCAGATTCTCCACGCCTAGACATCCGCAATCCGCCAGCACGGGAGACGAGCTGGTGGAGGACGCAGCCACCCACGCCATGGACCACTCCGCGCCCAGCTCTGACCTTGGGGTGGGACTGCAGAGCACACCCAGCAAGACGCGTACATCCTCTTCCATAACTGTACACCTACCAATCAATCGATTCAAATCAGCATCTCACCTCCTCCAGGTAGTCCAATTGATTTTTATAAAATACAGTGACGCTTGTTGTAAAAGTGATCAATATTTTTGACACAGAGTACTTGGTGGAATTTCATTTTAATATATAAAATAAAATACTAATTCACGTTGGCATTGTCATGTTAAATAATGCCAACGTGAAAGGTTGGCGAAACCAGTCACCAATAAAAATTAACATGTGGAAAAATCACTCAAGTTTTTTATTTAAAATATTAGTATTTTTGAATAAAATACTTGAGTGATTTTCCACATTTTTATTTTTATTAGTGACCGGTTTCGCCAACCGTTCACTTTGGCATTATCAAACAGTATCAAACACTCTGTTTGATAATGCCAACGTGAAAGGTTGGCGAAACCGGTCACTAATAAAAATAAAAATGTGGAAAATCACTCAAGTATTTTATTCAAAAATATTAAAATGGAATTCCACCAAGTACTCTCTGTCAAAAATATTGAATTTCTTAAAATATTAGTATGATATTTATATAGTATAGATCTCAAATAAATTAAAAAATTATAATGAAATGCACTTCATATGCTATATTATGAGATTCCTTACGTTTTTTTTAGATGGAGATGACCCGGAAGACTTTTTATAGCAATGAATTGATACCGACTTATAGTTAATGTAATTAATTTTAATACACAATATACAGTATATTATCAGGTAGATTTTTTTTTTTGGTCTACTAAATAATTATAAGCTAGACACGACTGCAATTGCCTGCAAATGTTTTCTACTGATTTCTTATTTTCCACTTCCTTTATACTACTATATAATCCTAAAGAGTATTGTGATACTTCTCGATATCATATTATGTAAGTTTGACTGTCTTTTGTTCGTAGAATTATTTATTTATTTATAAAAAAACAAGATTCTTCCGTTGTAATCTTAAATTTCCTTTTTTTATTTTGGTTTCGTTGGAATTTAAAATATGTCATTGAGAAAATTTTAATTTCAAACACCCAGAAACTGAAAATATAATTAAAGCGATGTTATTCCAAGTTTTCCTGATTATTTCCATAATAAATTGTACAACTCGTTAGGGTTTCCGTTCAATTACATCATTTTGTACATGCGTTTATATTAAAAAATAGATGGAAAATAGTCACACTTATAATACATTATTTGATTTTATTTATTCCATAGTAATGAGACATCCGCGCTTTAATAATCTGAAAGTGTGCAATTTATAACAACACTATTAATATCCATATAGTTTTTTTTTTTAAAGCATGATGAACAATTCTGGTACATTTCTTCATCATCAAGTTGGTGACCATCTCATTGCCAGTCTTTCTAATTTGGCCGTACTCCAATGATCCTTTTCCCTTGGATTTTTCCTTGAACAATTGGCTTCAGTAGACTATTTATTATATTTCATATATATTTATATTAAGTATGGCCAAAAAATTACGTTTTAAGCTTTTTTAACATCTTCAAGACTTAAGTGCAAGTTTTAAGTATTTTCCTACAAACCAACACTTCAAACGTATCAATTTTCGTGTGGTTGCTGTCTCAAGTAACCAAGCCTCAATTCTATTAAGAAGAACTGTGACACCATAACACTTTAATTTACATTATTACATTAAAGCAACAATAAGTACAACTGCATATAAATTATTGAAATCATTAAATAGCTTTATCGGTCAGCTAGCAACAGCAGAAAAAAATTAAAGGCAAGGCGCTCTCAATTTTATCTCAGAATACTGTGTGACTAAAAAGCGTTATAGATATTATCAAATTATTAGATAGCAGGAAATTTAAAACCTGTTACATTTTTTACACGTCTCCAGTTTCTCTGCAAGTTCAATAACAAAAAAATTAATAAATAATGTAAATTAATTATTAAAATAATATTTAAAAAGTGGTGTATGAGTGAAAATATTTTCTCTGAAAATTGTATCGTAACTTTTTTCACCTTGATACAGGAAATCTATTGCTAGAAACCTAATCTCATGAAAGCATTTCTTAAAGGCAGTTATTAAATTGTATCATAAAGATTAAAATATTATATTAAGGTCCCCTTTTTTGTAAACTACTTCATACTGCTTTATAAATAGATAATAAAAACCTGCATTGGATAGTTTTTTTTAAAAATCAATTTAATTTAAAGCCAAGACCCCCCAAAGTCCGACAGCAGGCACATTAACAACTGTACCAAGAGGCTGTTTTGAAGTTATTACCAATGGAAATAAAATATTTTATATAGAAATTTAATATTTTTGACAGAGAGTACTTGGTGGAATTCCATTTTATTATTTTTTTAAAATAAAATACTTGAGTGATTTGTGACCGGTTTCACCAACATTAAGCATTATCAAACAGAGTGCGATAATGTTTGATAGGTTAGGTTAGGAAAATCACTCAAGTATATATTTTAATCTGCAATACTCAACCACACGAATTTATTGTTGATACAATAGTAAGGTAATCGAATCACACATGAAACGAAGGAAATTTTTTTGTTCGAATCCCATCAAACCTGTAAATCCCATCCTTTGAAATTGAAGCTGATATACACTGGGATGGATCAATTTATTTTTTTTTTCCATAAATCGCATCTCTTGAAAATAAGGCTGATATACACTGAGGTGGATCAATGGGTGTTGAGACGAGTTATTGAGGGAAGTAAAGTGCTCTAGTGCCCGCCTGGGAGACTCGCGGCTGGTCGGAAGCCGTCACTTCCGCGGCGGCGAGGAGGGCGAGGAGGGGGAGGAGCAGAGCAGGGGAGTGGAGGGGGAGGAGCCGAGCAGGGGAGTGGAGGGGGAGGAGCCGAGCAGGGGAGGGGAGGGGGAGGGCCGCGGAGTATAAAGCCTGCGCACCCCGCCAGTGGAGGCATTCTCACAGAGAGCAGTGGCGAGTCCTGTCCGCAGCAGCGCTACTCCGGCTTGTGCACCAGAATCCCCGCAGAGAAGATCACTCGACGTCAACATGAACAGCGCGGTGAGTTGGCCGCGAGCCGCAGTGCAGTGACCCATGTGGTGTGAAGCGAGCGCCATATAAAAGTTGTCGTGCCGTATCGCAGGTTTTTGTTGCTGTATCGTATCGCAATACGCTAATTTCAAAAAAAAAATTATCATATCTCCATTATATCCGTAATACCCAATTTTTTTTTTCAAATTATACCATATCTCTAGTCTTCAGTTTAAGTAGCTGTATAGTAGCAAATACCTTCAAAAAAAGTTTTAAGTTGCCGTGTCGTATTTGTTTATTTTCACTATTGGAAAGGTGAAATGACTCACCTGCTGAACGAGCCAGCTTGCATTTAACCCGTTTCAAATGTTTAAATAATTTAATCGAGCTCTGTGCAGAAGAGATTTGTTTTATAAAAAAAATGATCTTCTTTATATTGTTATATTTCTTTCGAATGCAAAATTATTCATCCCTTAATTTAAAATATTCAGCACCCTTAATGAATGAACTTTTATAAATGTGCAATCAAATATTTTTTTAACCTACTTTAAAAGTATAGAAAAATACTTTTCAGCTATTCATTATTTCACTGTACTACATTTAAAACATTTCCTTGTTATTACAATATTGATGTTTACATGTTATATCAAAACTTACTTAAATCGGAAGCTTACTCTATATTTCAACATTTGGTTTATTCAATCCATCGAGGACAAATTTAATAAATTGCGTAATCAACATTCATGCAATCCGTTCTTCTAAGTGCATTCAACGACCGATTAAACACTGCATTCACTTCAGACTCTAAAACGCATAATTTATTGATCACAATAAATTATTTTACCAATAGCCCCCACGCTGCGTCGATAGCGACTCCTCCTACTTGGACTACCTCCAACAAAGGCAACATTCACAATTACGCTGCGTATTGTCACATTTTTTCTCCGGGAGTGACACAATTGCCCGCTCCTTGGGTCTCTCGGGTCTGACATTTGGTTTAGCCTTGCTTTCATTTTCTCGCCAGCCCACTGCCCAGGCCGCGCCTCGGAGAAGGACCTGATCATTTGAATCGCAATATAGAGCAGGTGCTAAATACCACCGAGAACAATCACAAAGAAAACTGCAAGCAACTACTTGCGATTGCAAGCCGCATTTTTATTCAAGCTGCTGAAAAAAAAATTGTGAACTGAACAACGTGAACTGAGATTTTAAATTTCCACGCAAAACGACAACAAATTGTCACGTTTATTGAAATCTGCTCAAAGGAATAAAGAATGTTTATCAGTCTTGAATACATCGGAAGCACGCATATCTATTAAAGTTATTGCTATGTTGCAATGTCGCGATAATCGAAATGATCAACAGACCTATTTTAAAAAGAACAAAAATACAGTTTATATATTGAATATACAAAAATTACCATATAACAATAAAACCATATATTTTTTTCAGATAATTAAATTAAATCAGTTTTACTTGTCACAAAAGGGATCAAACCATGAACCTCTCCATCAAAAACTAACACCATCAAAAATTTCATCGTCAAATTAAACTAGTTTCTCGTGAATTTATTTCAGAGTGATTAGCTTACCAATACGCCTTGAATTTGTAATAAAAAAAAATAGATCACCAAATTACGCATGTACGTAATTTAAATGTACAAATAAACTGTGTTTTCCTCAGCAAAGGCCGTTTCCGTAATTCGGCCATTTTTACGTCCGCTCCACAATTTACATATTACCTGAAATTTAAGACACATTATTTTGAAACGGTTCTGGTTTATTTCCTTAAAATCTACATCGCACTTATCGCATTTGCAACACTTCACATTTATAACAAATACGAATATCTACAATACAAGGCACATTCTGGCACTCCAAAGACCCAAAGAGCACATTTCAGTGATTTCCTGAAAAAAAAACGTTTTTTTCATGTATATCTTTGCTTAAAGCTCAGCGCCGAGTCATCCTTGGGACAAACAGCGCCTAATCGATTTTTTTTTATATTCCGTTTTGGGTATTGGATCTCTATTAGCATACTGATATTTCGAGCATCAAGACGACTTTGATATGAAATAATTTCAAGGTGTACTCGATAAAGATATCCGTACATTTAAAATACAAACACGTCAATTTTTTACGTTTATAATTGGCTGGATAATAATAGCCTACAAATTAATTAATTTTTTCCATAATCTAATACACTTATTGACGTGTCGCTTGAATCAGATTTAAATGTATTCATCCGACTCGTTTATTGACCGTAAAGGAAAACGGCAGTTTTCATTAAGGTACACTTTTCATACTAACCTGTTCTGAAGGTTGTTCATAATTAATAACATATGTTTAATATCTAACTTAATCGTAAAGCAGGGCTGTCGAACGCTCTGGCCGTGAAACGACCGTTAAGTGCTTATTTCCGTTCACATTCGGAGACCTAAAGTATGATGTATTCAGCTTTATACGTCTCCGGCATATGCCTTGTTATAAACAGAAAAAAAACTCAAAAAGTTTGTAGTTTAATGCATTTATAATCTTGCTGAAAATCTAATTACCAAAAGCGATTGAAAGAACTATTTTAATAATATTCAATACAGGAAATGATTTTTAGCTGATTTCTAAAAAAATATTTTATTATATATTTAACTCGATTTAGATTAAATTTCTGAGACTAATTCAAATATACGTCAAGTATACCAATTATATATAAAACAATCACATATATCCTTGGTAATATATTGCAATATTGATTGATTGTTGCGAATTAAATACGTATGCACGATTGTCTCGACGCAAAAACAATGTGTTTAAAATTTAAAAAAAACTGCAAAGCTGCTTTTTTTTTTCAATCAATTATTACTATTATGGTTTGTGTAATATAAAAACACGAATCAAAGGC
The DNA here is from genome assembly GCA_022113835.1 of Atopsyche davidsoni. Classification (NCBI taxonomy): domain Eukaryota; kingdom Metazoa; phylum Arthropoda; class Insecta; order Trichoptera; family Hydrobiosidae; genus Atopsyche; species Atopsyche davidsoni. The sequence continues at coordinate 537,802 of JAILWY010000011.1, read as the reverse complement.
GACCAACATATCACCCGTATCAGGCAGATACAATCTGAGCAACAGTCCAAGGTCACGCCAGAGCGAGAGACACGCCCGGAGAGCCGCCAGGAATTCCGAGCAAAAACCATTCCAAGTCGAGGTACCAAAGCCAATCCGACACGACGATCTGCGGAGCTGGTTGCATTGCATCAGCTCCAGTGCTTTGTGGCCCTGTCTCCAAGTTGGATTTTTGAGCAGGCTGCACGCGCAGCGACACATCATGCAAACGATTTTCAGTCAACCAATAGCGTCGCTTTTAGATAACGATATTGGGTGGTAACTATTCAGTTGTCAGGTGTGTCGCAGCGTGTGTTGGCTTTACATTACGAGCTGTGGGCATGTGAGCAGATAGATTGAAAATACCTCTGTATCTTCTATTGTCTATTGGTCGCACCACGATTCGTTTTCACATTTTATAGTGTATTGTTTTCTTGTAGATCGTATTCCTTTTCGCCGCGGCGCTCGCCGCCCCCGCCCTCGCTGCTTGGGGACCCGCCCCCAACTGGGCGGCCGCTCCCGCTCCTGCCAACATTGCCCTCAGCAATGATGGACAGAACGTCCTGGACACCCCCGAGGTAGCCAACGCCCGCGCCGCCCACTTCGCTGCCGTGCAGCAAGCCGCTGCCCTCTCCGGAAAGGACAACGATGACGGCAGCTACGACCCTCGCTGGGAGCAGGAGTCCCAGCCTGCCCCACAACAGTGGTCTGCCGCTCCCGCCCCCCAGCAGTGGTCCGCTGCTCCTGCCCACCAACAGTGGTCTGCCGCTCCCGCTCCTCAGCAGTGGAACGCTCCCGCCCAGCAGCAGCAGTGGTCTGCTCCCGCCGCCCCCGCTTACAGCAAGTGGGCTAACACCAATGCCAACATCGCCCTGTCCGCTGATGGACAGCACGTCCTCGATACCCCTGAAGTCGCTCAAGCTCGCGCCGCCCACCTCGCCGCCTACGCCGCCCTCAAGACTGCCGCCCCTGCCGCCCCCGCTACTCACAACCAGCAGTGGAACGCCCCCGCTCCCCAGCAGTGGAACGCCGCTCCCGCTCCTCAGCAGTGGAACGCTCCCGCTCCCGTAGCTTCGCACGCGGCCCCCCAACAGTGGAACGGAGCTCCCTCCTGGCAGGCTGCCCCCGCTCGCCAGAACTGGGCCGCCTCCCCCGCCCAGATCTCCCTCTCCCAAGACGGACAGAACGTTCTGGACACCCCCGAGGTCGCCCAGGCCCGCGCCGCCCACCTCGCCGCCCACGCCGCCGCCCAGGCCGCCGCGCCCCCGGCCCACGCCTCCGCCCAACCCCACTGGTAAACTGCCTCCGAGAACCGTAGCCGCAATGTGATAAGTAGTCTAATGCCGGGGGCCGCTCCACCTCCAAAAACCTAGAACCTCGCGTCAACCCTCAGGACTCTCCGGACTCTTCAGAAGTGCCCTCTCTCTCCCGTTAAATTATTTCTACCCTTGAGCAACCGGTCTGTCTTCTGTCCTGTCTCTTCCAGTAGATCGTAGAAGCCTTCCCCTGTCTGCCTCCGCTCCGGGCGCTTCTGCCAGCCATACATGTCGCCGGTCATGGGGTTGCGCGAGGAGGTTGGGTCTCGCGCTAGTCCGCAAGGAGCACGTCTCACTTTTGTATTATATTTACACCCCCTATGTATATTGATCGCCTTATAATTTTATTTTACGTTTTGTTCGATGTGATGTCTCATTCCTAAACTTCTTTTTGTATTATTATTTTGTGTGTTTTTTTTATTTTATTTTGATTTGTAGCATTTTTACTTTTGTAAAAAGACAAAAAGAAAATTTTGAAAAAAGAATTTAAATAAAAGCAATTTTGGTACCAGACTCATTTGTTTTACTTTCGTTTATTTTTTCTTGAACTGCATTTCCATAGTAGAAAAAATAATAATACACTGTATTTATAGTCATCTAGCAAATATTGAATATTCAATTATGTAGAAAAAACTAAATGATCAGTTTAAAAACATATTAAATTAAGAAGATTTATTATTACGAATAAAATTACGCAAATGACTGATTGCTTAATAAAATTCACAAAAATATCAGCGCAAGTGGATAAAACATAAATTAAGCCTGATTTTAAGATCAACATAGCAAGCAATACTGTATTCCTTGTATAGACCACACTTCACTGATATGATAATTATTTAATGTATAGGTGTCCAAAAAGAGTATCAGGTATTTGTTTTAGTGACCGTTTTTGAGATATGCTGCAAAAAAATTTGGGCCCAGAGTTGCAGGAGTTTCAAGGTTTTTCAACTCAAGAACGTGGTTCCAACTTGCCATACATACAATCAATCAATTGAAGCTGTTAACGAATTATTCCCTAATAAGGTCATTTCACGTAGAGGTAACATCAGAAGCCCCGACTTTAGCCCTCTTGACTATTTCGTATGGGGATACCTTAAAAGTAGAGTTTATGGGAATAACCCAACAAATCTAACGGAATTGAAACAAAACATCAGGTCAGAAATGGCAGCAATATCGAGGCCTATGTGTCAGCGTGTTATCAGCAATCTTTGTTCCAGATTAGAAGAGTGCCAGCAGCGCGTAACGGTCACCATTTGGATAACATAATCTTTTCTAAATAATTTTCTATTTTGTATTCTTATAATCAACAATAAAAAAATACTTGATGACTAGTAGTTTTCGTTTTACTGAACTAACAAATACCCGATACTCTGTTTGGACACACTGTATAAAGAGAAGAAAAAAAAGTGTTTTTTCAAGTTTCAATGCTGGTTTACAATTCGTGCAACACCTTTAGTGTATCTTTAATTAGTGTGCAAAATGGAGGTAATCGCATAGTGCGGTGTAACCTCAGTGCCTTGCCCCGAGCAACCACTTTCACGTCTGCTCTCGAAAATCACAGCTCTACAGTTGCTTTTTTAATATATTTGATCAGATATTTAATTAAGATTACACCGCCCGAAGTTCTCAGGTTAATTTAAACACCTCGATATTGCGAATAAATTACTTAATCGTCGATCTGCAACGTCCGGACAGGCGCCGATGCTTACACGTTAATTTATTCACGTGTTTCTCTATACAAAGATAGCATGCAGCTCCTTTCTGATTTCTCAAAAGCTGTTCAGAAATATACTTATAAATTATCCATAACACCAGCTGTTATTATACATATATAATAATTGAAAACAAAAAAAAATTAGTGCGAATCATCAAATACACACTTGCCTACAACGATTAATTTTTTTTTCTGAGTTACAGTAAAGCCTTGTTGGTTGAAACCCCAAGCCGCTATTATTCAGGAGATATGGATTCAAATTTCAGGTATTTTTTTTACGTAATTTCATATCGATTATGTAAAAATATACTGTAGACCTAATTAAAGCTAAAAATTATTACCAACAATGTATCACACAAACTTAAAGCGCGTTTGCTTATAAAGTTTAGTATTTGGGTAAAACATAAGAATACGGTAGTTAACCTTTATATACTGTATATTCTACAATAAAATTATGCTGTCTGGTAGGTCAAAAAATTTCAAATACTAAACGTTTACTCATCAATTACTTTTACTCCGCAATGGAGGACAAGCGAAGAGATAAATGAAATGTAAATCAGCAATTGAGATATGGAATACAGAGACCGTTTTTTTTGTGATTTTTAATTAATTATTATCCAAATAGAAGCCGCTGCGTATGCACAGATATAAATCAGAACAAATTAATTAATATAAATTGCTTTACGGTTAATTAATTGCTGATTCGCGGCAGGTGGGGCAGGGTTGCCTCGTGGTGGGTAACTCTTAGTAGGGGACAGTCCCCCATAAAAAATCAAAATCTAATATCCATACACTGTAAATATTTGAAATAAATTAAAACTGAAAATCAACACTGCTCTTAACATGAAATAATATTTTTTTAATGTCAACGCTATATTATTGTTGCAAGTTACAAATAATTATTTTGCAGTTTTGACAGTTTTTAGGTGTTTGCTGCGTTATTTATTGTTTTTCTCAGCCTTCCTTGCAGCATCAAGGGAGACGATAGTCTGAGTTAACGAATCTACACTCGCTCCTGGATTCCAACATAATGAATCTCAAATGAAATGGAAACGCTGGGAGAATCAAAATACAACCCAAGTTTAATTTGTTTGCGTGGCAACCCTGCGGAAGTTGGGGTTTGTCGCTGTCGCGGCGCCTGCCCCTCAGATTTATCACATTGATCAGCGAATTATTTATGTACCTGTAATATACCGTCTGAGCTTAATTGCACAAAAAAAACTGTCTCGTTATTCGCAGTTTATACGCCAGTGCTTTTACACTTACCGTATCTTTCAATCGACCCAAATAAAGCTAAAAGCTAATCTTCTAGCTGTTTGTCTGTTCAATTTTTTTTGTTGTGTCATCTGAAAAGCGAAAGCACTCACACAAAAATAATATCGCAATCCGTTTGGCTTATCATATGTGTTGAGCGTGGGTATCATTAATCATCATTAATCGGCACACAGAGCTTCTAGTCATCAAATTAATTCAGGGGTCTCAAAGAATACGAACAGAAAAGTTCGTATTCTCCTAATTACATTTATTGATTGTGTGACTAGCTTTGGAGCATTTGAATAGTAATACGCCACTCAAAGTGCTCTGCCACTAAACAAACTTATTAACATGAAATACAAAGCCATTAAAACACTTTTTCCTGTAATTTTTATCGCAGCCAACAGCCCCTCTCTCCCGGTGCATATACGTGCAATTTTCTATTACGAAACGCTGTGAAATGTCATCATTCTGCTGGATAAGGATCTCTCGTGCGCCAAACGAAGCCAAATGTGACACAAGATATGCCGATACCGATTCAGGAGTGCATGCAAACATCGGACATTTGAGCTGCCTACACACGCTGCTGTGCAACCGACAACTGACCTGTGCTCGTTTTGCTTGAAATTAAATGAAACTATGGGGTAGATACCGATTAATTATCAGGTGAGTTGCTGCGCGTGTAGGCAGCTTTACTGACCAGGCACACCGGCACGAATTAGCAACATACGTTTGCATGCGACCGCTTTTAATTAAAGCTCTTTTGTGAACACAATATTTACGTAATCGATTTTCACATGAAACGACGGGAAAAGCTTTATTTTTATTTTTTTCGCGACACAGGTGGGGTTTGTATTTCCGCGTCCATGGCTATCGCAGCTGTTGCTTTAACCGTGAAAGTGTGGGTAAATAAAATATAGTTTCTTTCAAAATTTCAATTTTCATGGTATTTGAGAGAAAGGGGCTAAAATAATTTTAAAATAAAAAAAAATTAACCGTGCTGCCTATTAATATATTTAATAGAAATGTACTGTGTATCGTAAAAATTTGGTTAACCTTTCTATTGAAAAACATTACTTCCACTTTCCTTATTCTAGTTACCTACTTTTCAAATGTTAAATACACTTCAATAATTGAAGCACTCAGCACGATGGGTTTCAGCAAACCCTAAAACGACACCCCCATGCTTTCTCTGCCCTGCTTACCCTTCTGCTCCACATTCCGCGCGATCCATCACTCTGGGGTGCCATTTAATCCGCAGCCCTCTAATCAAATGGGGTATCAATTTGTAAACAAGAAAATAAATTAATCACATCCCTAACCGATTAATACACTGCGAGTCATAGACGTCGTCGAATTGCGTCTGGTTTAATTTGTAATACCCCATACTAAGGCAAATACACATGAATAAGGTGAATATTTTATAGTCTGACAAACCTGTTGAAATATTGAGTATTTTCATTTCTTGCTGATGAATAAATTAACATTGTTTAATAAACGAAACCGCAAGCCAAAAAAATAATTATTTAAAAATGTTGCCATATTCGAAAAAAAAAATTATTTAATATTAATATTTGAGTTTAGTTTTTTTTTTTTTTTAAGTGTGAACTGGAAATAAATAAAGTTGTGCCCTACGCCCCTGCGCTATCGCCCATCGCTGGAATTAAATTCAATTACCTGTCGCGATGGCAGACCTCGGAGGGCGGACGAGCAGCTCGACTTATTCGATTGGAAGATATCGCGACCGACTGTCGTCTCTGGGGTCAGAGGTCACGCTGGACATGACCCTTCTCACATCGACAATTCCGGTAAATAAATAAATTATTTAATAATAATAGCTATGTCAAGGGAAGCAAGCACGAGTTTCATGGCCGATGAATCGATGATTTTGGGAATTGAGAATTGGGAATTTAGTTTGAGTCTTAGCTTCGTTCTTGAGTGTTGCGTTTCGGCCCCAGTACTGGGGCTATCTTCAGGAAGCTCCATTAGCCGAAACGTTTTGGAGAGTTTGTTGTGAAGTTTTCCAAATGATTTATTTTTTTAAATAATATTTTCATTTTGAAATACTTATACTTTGTTTCAAGTGATTTTTTTTATGGAGATGTTTACTATATGCATAATTGTATAATAAATATATGTTCGTTTTTAAATCACGAGTTATTAGATTTTCATTTTTTCTAATCACTTGTAAACACATAAAAAAAACATCCCCCGAGTTGGCAGCAATTTGGTAAATTGGATGATTGCGATCGTCGAAGTGCTATCGTAAATTTTCGATACATAGAAAGCTTTTTTTTAAAATTAGACTGAGAAATAGCAAAACGATTTCGATAAAAAAACTTAAGTATAATATATTTTAACGTAAACCTATTCAATAATAACACAAACTTAGAAATAAGAAGTAACAACAATTAATCCGTGATTCTATTATTATTCATTTATATTTTAAACGTATTACAATCTTTTTTTGACAAACCTCTTAAGGCGCTCTCAGTACCGAGACCGAAACGTCATAAAATTCAAATTTAAATGCGCCACAAGTTTTTCGAATAACATCGATTGCCAAAACCTAAAAACACATTTCAAGGCTATTTTTTGTTCTAACGTTTTGGATCATTAAGATCTAGAATAAGCCAAAATATGTGTTTAATATTACTAGCAATAAAGAAGAGTTTAATAAAATATTGTTTCTAATAATTGTGTATTTCTTTCTGTTTAGATAAATATGAAAAATTAAGAAAAATAAATGGCATTTATAACAGACCTAACACCACATAAGAGCAAAGAATCGAAACCAGGTTCCACGATTAGAAAATCCCCACTGACCGGAGTCAAAAAGCCCGGTCAAAAATCCGCAGTGGTCCCTGTAGGGCTTTTCAAAAAGGTGCGAAGATCCATCATGGCGTACGGAAACCACCTGAACATCATCAGAACCAGAAAACCACCTGTCAGCAACAACGCGCTACCGTCCTGGGGAAACACCGACTATAACAATCCGTCAAACTATCAAAACGAGTATAATTCCTACGAAAAGAACATTCAGAGCATATTTAGCTCAAAGAACAAGAAGCCTCCGAAGGAAATTCTCATACCAAAAAAGCTCACGAAGAAGGGCTCGTCCCAAGAGTTGCTTAAGCCCCATAAGAATCCGGTGGACACCCTTCTAGAAGATCAAGACATCAGCTGCTTCACCGTAGGCGGGCTGAAGACGAACGTGAGGTATTACTTGGCAAAGACAACCCTCCATGGATTAAGATATATTGGGGATGGACATCTTTCTCTCATTGAAAGGTAAAGCATACATTATTTTTACCTCGGTCTTACATAATAGATAAACAATAGGAACTGTTTGCTTCGAGCTGACGCAAGCAGTTTGAGTGTGGGCAATGTGTCATCACTACCATTTCATAAATATACCCATCAACCCTCTAATCTAGATAAGGCAGCTGCTAAAAGCATGTCATAAATTATTACCTTCTGTAAACACTCCCATATATCAATAGTAAATCCTTCACTTCCGATCACCTTCGTATAATATTCATCAGAATTTCTACAGTAATGTTCACGGCTTCGTATGAAAACCTCTCTCTGAAAAGTTTAAAGGGTAATTTTTCTGAATAGTTCGTATCAAAGCAGGTGCAAGACGAATTATATCCATTTGGGACTCTCTCCAAGATGAGAATCGAACTGAGGGACCCCCAAGCAAGAGTAGACGATCTGACCACTGAGCTGACAAGCCAAGGCCATTTCCCGTCATCGACATGAATCTAAATTTAATTGAATGAAATACCTGGTAAAAATGAGAAATATAATTTTTTGCATTAAGAAGCTAACTGCTTAGTTTAATTTTTACCTTTTGCGGTAATATTTCTCTAAAATAATTGCTTTCGAAATATTCAGCTATTGCTTTTGGCATCAATAATTATTATTAAGTAAAATAAATTCGCATTTTATATATTCATACATGAAACGATGAGAAAACTCATTGAAAGTCAGAGAAGAATACGAAAACAACGCGGCGGAATTTTTTATATAAAAATAGAATTTCACCATTTATTTTCTGTCAAAAAAATTTAAAATATTACTATATTAAGATGTTCAAATTGAATTACAAATATTGATATAATATAATATAATATAATCGCATGCTGCAAATGTGACCAATATTCATTTTCGCCCCATTTCGCGGCGAACCCCACTATCGTTACGATCTCTCGTGCTTTTCTACCTGTAAATAAAAAATTACCGCTCGTTAAACTAAACTGAAAACTGCAAAATTCCGTCATGACACAACTAATATTGCACTATTTTATATTTAAATGGAAAATAATGCAAATCTATATTTTTGGGTTTTACAAAAACTCAAAAATGTCTCTACTGCTGTGACTGAGTTATTTTTTCTGCTTGTCTTTAAAAAACGTTTTTTTTTTCTACTTTTTTATTTTCTTTTATAAAACCATGAACACTGGATCAGCATGAGTATATGCTCAGTAAAATGGTCGCCAACCTCCTCTGAGGAGAGGCACTTGATGATCTGAATAATATACTGAAAAGCATACTGGAATTCCTGTAATTCAAAAATTTTATATTTAAAATTCCTGATAAATATTGATTGGCATTTTCGCCGTTAATGTTATGTCGTTTGTTGATTATGGATGTAGATCAAAAGGCTGGCGAAATGTTTGCGTATTCGTTTATTTGTATGAATTGGACAAGACAGAATAATACGTGGTTACTGGTCGAGTGCCTGCGTCTCTCTGTGTGGGGTTGCGTTATCGCTGGGGTTGTTGTAAAATTAGAAAGTCTCTACCTGAGGTAGGGGCGGAGCTTAACAAGTCAAATATTGTAGCGGTGTATTTGCACTGACCGCTACAGCATAATCAATTATTAGAGGAAGGTCCAATTGTCCAATCCAATCCTAAACATCCTCTTCTGCAGGGTGTTCTGGTTCCTCGCCGCGTTCAGTGCGGTGGTGATGGCCGCGTACTTCATCACGCTGCTGTACCAGCGCTGGGACACCTCTCCCATGATCGTCTCCCTGAATCCCGAGCTCATGCAGATCACCAGCATCCCCTTCCCGGCCATCACCATCTGCAACATGAACCAGGCGCGGCGCTCCGTGGCCGAGAAGGTGGCGACCGACGGGTGAGCCTCCCCAACTGATACTTTCTCCTTACCTAACCTAACATAACAAGTAACAAAGCATTGTTTATATTTCTAATTTCAACGTGACTTTAATTTATCGATACGGTATAAAAATCCTCTTTGACATATCAATCATTGACTGTTGATGAGAAAAAATCTTGTCTACTTGGCAACTGTGAAAAAAATATGAGTGCTTAATATTTGTATGCATTTTTAGGAGTAATGCGGACAAGAAACTTCTCGAAGGTCTCTGCAATATGAATAATGAATCTGTTCTCACGGACATAGACTCATCCGCCAAAGCCGGGGAGTGGTCATACTTCAAGCATTTCCTGATCAACGTAAGCCACCACGAGCCATTGTTGAGTGTATTTTTATGATTTAACCTCAAAGTAGAACGCTTTTCGCTAATTGCAAAGTCGTGACGCGACATCAGCCCTTACTTTTCAAATTCACATATCAATATCAAATACTCTTTGTAATTCAATGTGACCTGAATTTTATTTCAAAGGTTAGCTTAGATAGGTGTTAAAGTTAGTTTTGAAGCTTGAGCATCGTCGAAAAAATTTCCAAATCCATAGACAAAGAGATAATAATAAAGTCACATCGCTGTGATGGCGTTTGAAATGCCGTGTCGCTGCAGTTTTGTAGATTGTGATGGGGTGGGATAATATAATTACCTTTTGATGGGCGAAGGTCACCCAACCGTGCTCCCAGCTGCTGGCTTCGTGCCGATGGAAGATGGAGCCCAAGCCTTGTGATACTCTCTTCAACGCCGCCCTCACGGACGAAGGCTTGTGCTGCACTTTCAACAGCGTCCACAGGGAAAAACTTTTCCGAAATCCGTAAGAATACACTGAATACTTTCCTCGCTGAACACTTCAAAGTTCATTTGTGTCAAATTATCATCAAAGTTTTTTCACAAAGTGAGATTTGTCATCCGCTATTATCATAGGCTCAAATGCCTGTGAATCACATAAACTCCTCACCTTAAAGATCTGACAAGCTGGAATAATGTCATATAATTATTAAATGTTATAGTTTATCAAGACTCTAAATATGCCATTTGTTATACATAACTTTTTAAATGTTCTAATTAGTCTTATACTTCAACATGATTTATATGGAACTGGCTAAATTTTGGCTAACAATAATATTTTCAAATTAACCATGACTAAAATTCATATTAAAAAAACTGTCCTGAATCTATTTTTAATCTTTACTTATATTCCAGGCGAGATATATCAGATCTCAATATTACCTTTCCGTTCCCGGCTGTAGATTGGACGCCAGAAAAAGGATATCCAAGCGACGCACCCATCGATGGCTTTCCATGGAGACCCATTGGTAACGATAAACTTGTAGATTTGCCCATCTGTTACAATAGAATTGTAGAATTGCCGTAATGACATGAATTTTATTCAAATTCATTTTGAGAATAAATAAATGCTATTTTTGCCCTGAAAGGCAATTGTACGGTATTAGCAGATAATTTACGACCTACCTCGGTCAGAACAAAAATCTGTTGTTTTTGCAGTATTTTAATAATTTACAGTAATATTTATCATGAAAATACTGAAATAATATATTCCTATTGAATATTTTTATTAATGAAAGCTTATAGTAGAGACATCTGCTAAAAAATGAATGAAGTATTACAAAACTACTCAAATGCAACATTTCAATCGAATACAAAATTCTATTATATGCTGGCTTATAAATATATCTCATTGTAGGTGCTGGTGCCAACCTTGGTCTGACCCTTGTACTGGATGCTGCGGTCGATGAATATTACTGCTCTTCAACCAGCAGCGCTGGATTTAAGGTGAATGTTTATTCCGTCAATTCATTTGTGTTCACTAGTGACATCTATGGAAAAAAAGTGACTATTCAATGTTATTTGGGGAGAAAAAGTTATTCAACCACCGATGCACTTAAGTAATTCTAGATAGTCAGAAAGATTATGACATTCCAAATAATCATAAAATAATAATATATTTATCAAATTAAAAATAAAAGCATACAAACATGATTTTTAGATTTGTATTCTGGCTACATAATTCAACTCATTATATTTGACCATAAGACCATGAAGCTGCGGTTCGCATCAAGCGATTGATACACTCTTCTAGGCAGGTGATGAAGTCCACCACTAGGTGCCATGTGAGGACTCAAGTCCCTGTCCCATATATGTGCACTTCTTCTATTGCAGATACTTCTGCACAGCCCAACTGAGACACCAAAAATTGCTGACTTCGGAGACTTCATAGGCACGGGGGAAGAAGTCCGTCTGGTGATTCGACCTAGGATCTACGACGCTCAGGACCAACTCAAGAATATCAAAGTGAACAAGAGACGCTGCTACTTCTCTGACGAGCGCCGCCTAGTCTACTACAGGTCCATACTTCTTAGTCATCTCGCTATTTCTCCACATCTCATTGTCAATCAATATATTTATCACTTCTTGAATGCTGGCATTAACTTTGTGATGATATTGCAGAACGTACACCCAAAAAAATTGTGCCATGGAATGTGAAGCGAGACTCACCATAGAAAAGTGCAACTGCTCTCAATACTATATGCCCAGTAAGTAAGCGTCTTTAATGCTTTATTGGCTGTAAAATTACGACAAAATGATCACCCATGTTCTGAAAGTTTAATTTATTTGAACAATGCAGATAAGTATATCACATGAAATTAACAAAACAGTATTTATTTTATAAATTATCTATATTTCAGATCAAAATTATTGCTATTTACAATTAAATCATAAAATATATAGTAACTCAATATTTCATGGAATTATTAAAGTAATGATCAATCATTGTGATAGTAAAGTCAATAATTAGTCGTTTATTTAATATTGTAATAATTTTTTTTTTCCTTTGTAGAAAATAGCTCGGTCCGAATTTGCGGATTAGCAGATGCCAAGTGCTATAGTGAACTCAAAAGTAAGAAAATTTTACATATTTTAGTGTAAAATCAGTGTGGTGGGATTGTCCCTTTAATTTATTTTTTTTACCAAGTTATTAACGTGAAAGGTTTTTATTTGCATTCAACGCATAATACTGCCTGCTCAGATCTTGAACTCACTACATGCTACTGGATCAATTAAATTTAATATTAATACAACCACTATCCCTACATTTAAAAAATAGTAAACATTCATTCATTAAAGAAGCGTCTGTAAATTATCATATTAATAAAATATTTTTGATTATTGTTATCTAGCTCTGAATATTTAAAGTATTATTTATTAGCATAAAACTTGACTGCTGGCGTCATCTAGGTTTGAGTAGATAATGGTTTCTGACTTTTTTGCTAGTTTTGTTTTTTTTTTTTTTTTAGTTGCCATTGAGGACAAACTTGGATTCAACGAGAGTACATTGCTGTTGAACACAAACTGTGACGATTGCTTCCCCGCCTGCTTCGAACTGTCTTACGGCAAGGACGTCAGCTCTGCGTCTTTGAGCAACGCATTCCCACCCAGAGAAGAAGCCTTAGCGGGCAAGTCCGCTGAATACATCAAGTTAGACTCTTACTAGTTTTAAACTCTTAATATTTTTTTTAACTATTCATGATCGAGAAACATCCACGGAATCCACAAGGGACGAGACAGTTAGTCATGCTATGGGACGAGACAGTTGATAACAATCAGAGGCAATTGCGGCTATGTCTGACTTGATACATCTTCAACATTTGCCATGTTGTTTGTCATATAAGATGAAATTACAACCCTCAATTATAATGCTTTTGTCTTGCATGCTATCCAAGATACCGTGTTCATTTTTACTTCCAGAAGCAACATGGCGATGGTGCAGCTGTACTTTGCTGATACTTCCTTCATCAGATTTACAAAAGGCGAGCTCTTTGGGTTCACAGATTTCTTATGTGAGCTAACATTTGTTTTTTCTGTTTCACCTGACACTGAGAATGTGACTCACGCCAAATATCATTGTTGTAGACCAGTCATGGTGAGATTATGGTGTTTCTTCTTGAAGTCTTGTGCTGACCAAAGAGGCCGATTGCCGAGTTCTTTGAGTGTTGTGTTACACTTGCACATAATTGTTTCAATATACCTATTTAATTTATTAAAAAAAGCAAGTAAAATATTTAATTTTACTAAAAAAACAGATTTAAAAGATTAAAGCTATTTAGTACAATGTAATTAATCCTCATTAAATTTAAAATTGACACGGCCACGTATATAAAATACTTTTAAAGCGTGTATTCTCAAAATTATATTATATTAAAAGGGTCAATTCTAAAGCTAGTATTTTATATTGTTTATTGCAGCTAATACTGGAGGCCTATTAGGGTTATTCATGGGCTTCAGTTTCCTGAGTTTTGTGGAGATAATTTACTTCCTGTCGCTACGTATGATGTGTGCATTCTACCGCCATGAGAGAAAGAAGGGCACTGCTGTGTACCCCTTTTCTCAGTGATGACCTCGCTCTCGTCACCTGTCTCGTCCGTGTTACTGTGTTTTATATATTAGTGATAAAAATGTTATGTACTTTCCAGATTATTTTTGTTTTATAATGAAAATAAATACTTATATTTATCATAGGTTCAATTTCTTTTCCAGCCTCCTTCTGAAAGGCTCCTCATTCTCAGTTTATCCAAGCATGGGGTATCTTCCACTCACGGGATGAAGGTAAAAAGAATTACTTCACGGTTTACACTGGAAAAGGTTTTAATGGAAAAATAATGACAAAATGTATATATATGGATTAAGTTTTATTTCTCGATAAAACAAACGGCAATTGCAGATATGTACATTTGAAGTATATCCGAGATATATGATTAAAAAAGAACCATATTAAACCAAATCACAATTATCCAACAAAGGAATATCATTTCTTCATCAAAATAAACATTTAAAAATAGCAAAGATAATATCCAACAAGTCGGGCAGGCAGCCCGAGCGACAACGCTCCAACAAGCCGGGTACAAAGGATACAAAAATACCTTAAAACTACGGGGCTTTCGCCCCCCAGAGCCTCCGCCCCCGGGACTCGTACCCCTCCTCAGACAAACGTGTTTGGAATCGTTATTTGCCTCTCAAATAATAAATACCTTTAATTTACACTTAAAAAGTTATTTAGCCACTGTGGTAATAACTAACATAAACTAACGACTTAACTTTATACCAAGCATAAGTTACACTGTTATGGCGTATTTTGCTCAAAACGCCAACAAGGTTGTATTGCATTTTGTATTTCATTTCGTGAACACTTTCATCCTCCAATATTTTATGACCGTCACAGTCTTAAGTTTAAAAATGTTATGCAACGAACGCACTCATTTAATGTAAAATTCAATTTTAGTAATACCGTAACCTTGTTGATCACCATTACAGAAGTATGGGTTATATTTTTCATACTCAAATATTGTTAATAAGCCTGTAACTTCACAAAACAAACATTTAAAATTATGTACCAGCCATATACAATTTAATTTCATAGAAAAGTCAATCTTAACATTCTAAAATTTAGTAGTCGGTAATTCCCATTTTATTTATTTTTTTATAAATTCTGAAAAGATATAAATTTACATCTTTTTAAAAAAAAATAGTACACATGAAAGTCTCTATAATCCCAAAATCAATTGTGAATGAGAATATTTTTTAATATGTTGATTTTTTACAAAGATGTGATTGAAAATCACAAAATAAAACGAGATTGAAATAAATCGAGCTCGTATTGTCAGATTTCGTACATACACCTAAAAACGGAAATAATGGCTTATGCTCGGTATAAAGCTAAATGTTATATTATTAGACGGAACAAAGGAGTTGTAGCAGTGCTTTAAAATTATTATAGCTTACGACAAATCATTACCAATGGCCTAAAGCCCTAGAAGACTAGTATTTGTGTAATGCATTCCATGGCAAAGATTTATAAAAAAGACAGCGACGTGTGAATTTAAACTATATTTGTTTTAATCTATTTGAATAAGTACAAATATCAGGAACTGATTATCACAATAATCAGTATTCTCTTTTCTTCACATGGTGTTTCAAAAATCAATGAATTGGCTTAAAAAGGGGGACTGGGAATCATTTTTTTTTTTTTTAGTATTTTGAAAAAAATATTTAATATCTATATAGTTTTTCAAGTGACACTATTTTTTTTGGAAATTCATTAAAGGTACAAAAATATTTTCACATTTAAAACAAAAATAATTATTCATAAATACATTATAATAAAAACTTCATAATAAAAACTTAAAACTAATAAAAGAATAAAAACTTATACCCAGTTTCATTTTCAGATAGCAGCACGATTTTTGAAATACCATGTTGAAATATTAAGATAATCTTATAATTTAATTTCTTGAACAAAATAAGAAAAACCTGTTCCAAGAGATTTTTCTATACAAAATGAAGCGCTTCAAACATCATGTGACAAGAAATAAAAATTTAGATGCTCTCAACAATCAAAAAAACAATGGCTTATTATAGTAATTAACGTTTGGTTTAATAATATGTATTAAAGGTAAATATTGTGGCTGAAAATTCACATTGTTAGTCATTTGACTGTAATTTAAAATCGTACAACTAATAATTAAGTAGAAAAACCTAAAAAAAAAAAAAAATTATTGAATAAATTAGTAGCACTATTAAACAAAAAAAATGTGCTAAGCAATATGTGGCTCGGCGGTTAAAATAACATGTACCAGAAATTGAAAAGGTTTAAGAAAATACATGTATAGAAATAAAATTAAAAAGAAACAAATCAGACCCACGTCTAAACGCACTTGACTGAAAAATCTCAAGAGTGACTCGAAGGATGTAGACATAGAAAGCCTAACTTCATTTTAGAGTAATACGGAGACACCGATATGGGCCATCTCTTACGAATTGAATACTCCAACTGCTGATCATCAAGCAATGTTGAATAATTTACTTCAAAGAGTTCCATCATTCTCTCATTTTACGCTTGCACACTTCATCTGATAACAGTTGTATTGAACTATTCTTCTCCAACTTGTAATTTAAATTAGAGCAGAGCATTTTGCTGTCTAAAAGTGGAATTTAACATTAACTGATTGAGCAGTAATATCTAAACTGATTTTTAAAAGACGCGGCTAGTTCACACCGAGACCTCGTTAGACGTCTCCATATTCCGAATGGTCCCACATCTTGATGACTGCTTGTGTTTAACTCTGTGAAAATGTTAGCATCGCTGTATTACCCTGCGCTACACTAGGCAGAGCTATTTGTCTGCATTAACAATCAATAAAATAAACAATAACTATGATATCAGAGTATCTTGTTTATTTAATAAATTCGCAAAATGTACAGCTGTATAAACATAAAATAAAGTCAAATGTCAATTGAAAAAAATTAAATGTCAATAACCCATAATTACTTAGATATGCTTTAGCAAATGCTTTACGTATTCTGTGCTAGTAACAACATCTCTAAAAATCACTCAGGAGATTTTTTACTATCAACTGAAATTTAAACTCAGTCTTACTAATAAAATGAGACATAACTTTATGCTTAATACAAATGATATTTTTGATAATGCTAAATACAACTGTAAAGAAAACTTCGCATCGATTCTGACGACTAAGAAAATAGAAAGCAGCCGAAGTAGTGCTCGCTAAGTCGGCAGCATATTTGCATCAAAAACCATTTGTAAAAATGCCGTTATTTATGTGACAGATGTAACCAGAGCACGTCTTCTACTATCCGTTTACAATGTTCAGTTGTACTAACCTAAGCTTATAACAAGTATAAAGTTATGTCACCGGTTATCAGTCAGACGGCTTATTTAAGATAAAAATAGTCAGCGCACTGGCTCTCAGGGCGAGAGCACTAAGTCTTATTATTTCCGAGGAGCATGGACCTGAAGTCGGAGTTGGAGAGCTTAGAAGTTCCGGCAGCGGAGTCGGCGGACGAGGAAGCACTGGAAGCTGCTGGCTTCTGTAGCACGCTTGGCATGAAGAGCTGCGTGCGGGAGTAACCACGGCTGGAAAATATTATCAAATATATATGTATATTACAAATCTATACTAAATTTTTTTACATTATAACTTTTTTCTTTGTTGGTTTTTTGTGATTTGCAAAAGAAAATACCAATTTCCTTAGACAATTTTTTTTTTTTAAATGAAGGTCCCAGCTGAAACTAGCCATGAACATAATACATAAGTACAGGAAAGTATTTGTGAGAAGCAGACATGACGTGGGAGGAAAAAACAGATTAACTTACACATTGGTGTTTTGGTTAGTAGATGGGATGGGGGGTGTCGGTCTTGCGCGTCGGCGGAGCGCTAATGGCTACGCTGAGGGCTCGGCCGCCGACCTCCAGTCCATCAGTAGCCGTGAGCGCAGCTCCTGCACTCTTCTCGTCTGTGTACTCCACGTAAGCAAGCCCTTTTGGGTTGCCAGTCCTAAAAAATCATCAAACATTTTTTCAAAATAAAAAAATTATGTAACCTAAAAACCCGCAGTCCTATCTTGGATTTATTACAATTTTAAATATATTTTATTAATTATTTCTACTGTATTTTTACTTATATTTTCGTAGGTTGACAGGTTGTTTTTTAATATTCTAAATAAAATACTTTTGTAATGTTTCCACAATTTCCAAATCAGATCACCAATAAAATTAAATATGTGGAAAAATCACAAAAGTATTTTATTTAAAATATTAAAATGGAATTCCACCAAATACTCTGTCATAAATATTGAAAGCTATTTTTTGTCAAACATTTTGCTATGGTGCTAAAGAAGTTCATTTTCTTTGAAAACAGCTCCGGCGTCGAGCTATAATGCGGGATAAAGAACCAGATATCAACACAGCCTTACGACAACAACAAAAAAATTAACAACCGTCAGAATCTGTCTGCATATCAAATCTAGTCACTCACTTGTAGGTAACTATCCTTATGCCCTTGAGCTCGCCGTACTTGGCGAAGACGTCTCTCAGCTTTTGGTCGGTGCAGTGCTCAAAGGAGATGTTCTTGACGAAGAGCTTGTTCCGCTCGATGCCTGTGGGGTATACAAAGTGCTTCTGCCGCGAGTCCTTGGTGGAGCAGTACTTTGAGATGAACATGGGCCGACTACCCAGCAGGGAGCGGTCGTGCTCCAGTGCTACCCCCAGAGATTCCTGAAAAGAAACAAATTTTAAAAATATATACTGTCACAATCGAACTAAGAAATAGCCAGAAGATAACTAAATAACTTTAGCTAGTATTAAAGTTAATTAGTATTATTTTGGGAGAGTTATTTACTGTATCATTGTAAACACAGTAACAGATGCTGCCGAATGACTTGACTCCCTTGACTAGCCTCATTTCTTCTATGGATCCATACACGCTCAGTTTGGCACGTAGTTCGTCCTCATCGACACTGCAAGCAAACAAGTGAAGTCTTTAATAAACACTCATTGGAAAATTCAAGAAAAAGTGGAGCAAAACCCAAGAATACAGAATCATTAATAACAACGGCGACCAAAACCTACCAACACATTTAATTATGAAATTATTTAAAAAGACTTAATGGACTTTAAAAATATTTGTTTGACTGACTAAACAAAATAATGAATTTGTATTTTAAAAGTACATTAATTATGATATTGCTCAAAAACTTGGTCAAAAACGTTACTACGCTTAGTGAATCGATTACCACAAAACATATTATAAAGAAAACGGCTTACTTGAAATCGAGATTGCTAACGAACGCCGTCCTCGAATTCTTCTCCTCGTCTTCAATCAGTTCGCCCGTGATAGTCTTGTGGTGAGCCTCATAACCAGGGGGCGGGGGGCCGGATACCTTATTGTTGGTGTGGTCTGCTTTCAATCTCTTTGTGGGCACATCTGAAAAACAAATAATTTGATTAATGATACAGACAATAAATCTAAATTTGCCAGCTGGACGAATGGAACCCAATTTGGTGCTGTTCCCGCTAACTAAGTTTCTCCTGAACCGATAGCGGATTACTTAGAATTTGTTTTCTACCTTTGTTTGATCCAGAAATCGAGTGATATTAAATCTACCCCATAAACTAACAGTCCATTGGTTAAAACCCTTACTTCATTATCATGGGGGTTCCAGGTTTTAGCCCAAGTGGAGTAAAAAAGTTTGTTAATAAAATTGTTTAAAGCGAAGAAAAACAATCAACCTCATTAATAAAGAAACAGTGATGACAAACAGCGTCTGGCAAAATACAATAAAATCATATCAAGAAATAAATTTCAAATGTGCTTATGCAACTTACTCGAAGATTCATCCATTTTTCGCTTAACACTGTTCCCTTTGGAATTCTCCTGCACTCCATTGCTGGATACGTTGTTCCGTTTATTTCCATGAGTATTCTCATTCCCGTCACCGCTCCTTGAATCCAGCTTTCTCTTCTTGCTATTGGAGGTTTCTTTGCTAAGCTTGACGGAATTGTTCTTACTGAAGTCCTCGTTGGATCTCTTGTTGAAGTTCTTGGGAGGACTAGACTCCTCGGCACCTCCCTTACCCTTTCTCTTCTTCTTGTTCTTGGTGAAAGATGCGTCCTTATCTTTTTTGTTGAATTTGTCATTCTGTATCTGCGCTTGGCTCTCTTCCCATTCTCTGGCTTTCTCCTGCAATGAAAATAAATTTAAAACATCGAAAGAAACAAAACTTGATTTTATTGAAGTTAAGCATTGTCAATTTTTGGAGTCCTATTTTGTAGGCTTTATAAAAAAAATTATTTGATAAAACTGACTTTTATCAATAATTTGTCATTTTTCAACATTAATTAATATTAAGATTTTTAAAAAGTAAAATTAAAAAGAGAATCCAGAAGAGCCTTTCTATTCAACTCTGATTTGAAATTGAGACTGTATGGTTAGCAATTGAGTGTGCTGACTACTGGGCCACGAGGCAGTGCAAAAGTGACACGCACCTGACAGATCTTGTTGCACTCAATGATAGAGTCAAGGGTACCATGATCCCTCTCCAGCGCCAGCCATGCTCGCTGCAGCCGCACGTCCGCGCTGCAGCGCACGGCGCGCCTCAAGGTTGCTCTCGCCCGGGTTGGTCCCCCTCGCTGCTTCTCCAAGGCCACCAACTCTAACCAGAGACCCCCACGCAGTCTGTTATCTCCATATTCTACAATCAAACAATGTGCTATATGAATGATATAAATTAAGTGGTTATTTTAAATATAGCTGTCTGAGATTAACATAATGTGGGCCACTTGCGTCTTATGTGTCTAAACATCGATCAAAACATGACACGGCTAAACATAGAAAATAATACGTCTGGTGTGGTACGTACAGTTATATTTTTAAACAAGGTTAAAGTTTTTTTTTAATACTTACCAAAAATTTCATCATAAAGCTCCTTCCCGTATTCATAGTCTTTAGTGTGATTGTACTCAATCCTGGCCCAAAACTGCAGGATGGAGAACTCGGTGTCTGCTGTGTCACCCCACATCTGGAAAGCCACATTTAATCAATCAATTGAAGGACCCGAGCGTGCACCGTCTGACTAAAATCTGAACCCTTGATTTGAAGGTTTAACCCAAAGGTGTACTGGAGAAGTTTTAGGAGGAGAAAAGGAGTTTATAGTATTTTTTTAATTACTCCAAGATAATATAATCTGAACAAAGACACGCAAACATTATATATTCGGGTTGATTTGTCTTTAATATTTGCTTTGTTGTTTTTAAAGAATCACAGAAAACCTAAATGAGAGAAATTTTTCTCGATTTTTTTTAAGCATTGGAATGTGAAATTAGTCTTACCTGGCCAAGACTCTCCCAGGCGAGGCGGAAGGTCTTGCGGAGACGATCAATCTCCTTGGGCGAGGAAAAGTCAGTTAGACGCCGAAGCGCCTCGAGATAACACAACCACACATCCACGTAGTCCGCAGCTCCTTCAAACCCACCAAATAGGGCAGTCTCCAGCTCTGACTTTAGCTGCAAGTAACCAATATGCATTAAATTGTATTATTTATTGTAAAAGTAACTATTTTGTAGTATTCCATAGTAAAAACATAAATAAAACTATATCTTGCACTTGTCACTGAAACAGTGAGATCACCTGAAGATGTATCATCAAACTGCCTTGTAATGAAGCCATTGAAGGGATAATACACTCTCACTTTTTTAAAGATACATCTCAATTGACTCGTTTACTGCATTTGCAGGCTTCTATTAGGTCTGGATGGGTAGAGCAAACAATGGATGTAGTGTGAGCATTAAAAATCAAAACCCTAACTCACATGGTCCAAGTCTTTTCCCATTCTCTCGATGTGGTGTAGCTTGATGATCCAAAGGCGGCTGCGGCGTGGGCAGCGGCGGATGACCTTGTCAATGACCTGCAGTGTCTGCTCAGCACCGAGGTGGTGTGAACTATACTGAATATACTGCACGCATAAGTCCTCGGCCCCCTCGGGCAGTGCAGCCTCAGCACGTGCAGCGGGCCCACAGCAGTCGGATGTGGCGCGGTCATAGAGCACACCCAGCAGGCCTGATAAGTCGAAGGCAGCATAGTCCTCGGTGGACAACAGGTATGTAATATGGGAGATGTAGTCACGGTATGTGTTGCATTTTTCCAAGATCTCCCTGGAAATTAAATCATAACACACATACATAAACATATATAAATTTACAAAATCACATTAGACAAAAAAAAGGGTTATAGAAAATAAATTATACTTTTCTTTTGCCTATCAACTAACACTTGGAGACCATCTTTTCATTGTCGACTTACATGGATATAATAATAACAGACAAAGCAATGACAAACAAATGTCAACAAATAAATCGCTAAGAGATGATAATCGTAATCTTCTAGCCATTTGGTTATTCGCATTTGTTGTTTAAATATGGAGTGCTACCTAATTAAGCCAGTATATCGTGGATTAATTGAAAGTCACTACTTACTCGGTATCATTGTCGTCCACCAGCTCTAGCTCATTTTCAAAATCCATTATTTTCTTCAGGAGATCTTTGGATGCTTTGTGGGCTTCCTCTACCTGAAACGAAAATTTTACTCATTAATTTTATTCAATTCAATATTTTAACTAACCTGCATTAGCAACAAAGCATTACTTACCTAAAATATCAATTAAATAATTTAAACATACATATTTTTTATTTTAATATTATTTATTCTCTGAAATTTCATGGTGATATTTTTGTAAATAATTTTTATGACATAACAAAATTAACATATGGATTATGTTTGAAATGTGACCTTTTTGGTGGCGGTGTCTACATCGGGGATGTATGTCTGCATGGTGTCAGTGAAAGTCCTGAAGTCCTTCAGTATCTTCTCAGAGAGAAGCAGCGGTCGGGACAGCTGATTGCTGAATGCATCAAACACTCGCATCACCTGTGCCGTGAACTCGTCCGACGTATCGCTAATAAAACACAATCATATCAACAATCGCTACTTACAAGTTACATTAATGTTAATCTGGTTATGATGCTGATAAATATTTCTATAGTCGGCCATAGTAATTTTTACAAATATACTTTGCAATATAGCTAGAAGGTGACTAAATATTTAGATTTTTTGAGTTGGTGGTTTTGCCTTTCAAAGTCTAACGAAGCTTTTGAAAGGCAAGTACGCTTTCCAAAAAATATTTTGTCATCTTCAAGCCAAAAATTACAAGAAAAAACCAGTCCTCTCATTAATAAAATATTTTCACAGTACTCACTGGGTACTAAGCATAAAATGGTAATGTCCAAATAAATATTAATTGAGTGGTAGATGTATACCTCATAAGAGACAGATGTGCCAGTTCGTACTCCTTGGCGGTGTCCCATAGCATGGCCCCGTCCATGGGGTCAGATCCAGCAGCCTGTAGAGCATGACTGATGATGGTGCGCGCATCCGCTTCCTCCTCCCCACCTCCCATGCTCATTGCACACCACTCCATGTAAATGGAAGCCGCTGGAAATCCAACAAACACATTCAATTCAATAACTATTCTACAATGAAAAAATTGTATAGCAAATAATTCACAATTACACTAACGTGTCAAATGTAGTGCCGAAGATGATTCAGTAATATTTTTAAACTTACCTATTAACACAATTATCTATTGAATTGTTTTTACTGATTTTAATTTTAATTTAGTTCATATTATCACCCAATGATAACTGGAGATCTCAGTTTGAAACTAGTTGTAAAGAAATACTGTGAAAATTCATAATAACTTAAATAGGTGTGATTTTTCTAGAATTATAACAATGACAGATAAACAAGACTCTTAGGTGTAAAGCCACATAGGAGTCATCTTCGTGGAATGACAGTACATTACTTAAAGCGTAGGGCACAGAACGAAAGTACAATATGTAAAAATTCAAAGTATTTTCTACCAATGATGCATATCTCTCATAATGCAATTTCCTATTATCCAGAACATTTTCCTCGGGCTGTGTAGGAGTCTGGTGTACTAACAATATCAAAGGTATATCAGTATTTATAACTAATACAGTTGATTAAAGGGATAGATAAAAGGGGGATAAAGTCATACAATAGCAGTCGACGAAGGCTCTCTCGAAAAGTTTATAGAGCTGCTTCCTCTCGTCGGGGGTGGAGGCGGCCGCCACCTCCAGCTGCAGCCACGCCAGCCACTGCTTGGGTCCCAAAGGGCACAGCCCGCTCAGTCGTTCATACGCGCTACGCAAGCGAGAGCAGTTGGACAGTTGCCTGGAACCAAACAATCAACCCTTAAATACAATATTATTCTTATTACCAATAAAAAAATTACATTACAAATTTAATAACTCAGATAGACAAAGTACATTGTTAATACTGTTTGGGAGAAATTGACTTGATAAAACATAAAGAATTACTTGTAAAATATAACATGAAGTAATGTATAAACATAGAGACGGGCGAGACACCCACAGTTGATGAAGTCACTGGATGGCTTCTTGAAGCATGTTATCGGAACCATAAAAAAGATAAACCAGGGGGTGTAGCATCAGTCACTCCCATTTATAGATCAATTCGATCGACTAGTTTGGAAAGTTTCCCCAAATTGTGACGAAATACCTTGTATATAACAAGCAAGGTACCAAACATATATATAAAAAAAAAAAAAAAAAATGTATAAACATAAAAATAAATATAATTATTGAAGAAAATAATTAATGATATTTACATATTAAATCAGATTTATGACTTTTACAAATTAAAAAAATATCATACATTGAAAACGATTAAAGAAAACTCTCAGAAAATATCATCGTGACTTGTGAGGGATTCGAACCCACATCCCCAAGCTTTCATGGCCGGTGCATTTATCCAACTATGCTAACGAGCCACTGCAATTTAGTGAGAATTTCTGATAATCATATTCTACATATGAACTAATATGCTCGGGCTAATCAATATTTAATGATTTGCAAACACTGGACTTTTTAATTAAAGTAACAAGTGAAGCATTTTTATATCCAAATCTGGTTATTATTATTTTTAAAATCTATTGATGTTTAGCCGAGTCGCGCACCATTCAATTATATTAATTTAGATTAATGTCAATCAGAATGCGTTTTTATACCGATAAATGCACCGGCCATGAAAGCTTGGGGATGTGGGTTCGAATCCCTCACAAGTCACGATGATATTTTCTGAGAGTTTTCTTTAATCGTTTTCAATGTATGAAAAAATGTGCTTAATCACATAAACATACTAATACCTGCATGGGTAAATAAAAACGCAAACGCTCTGAAAAATGCTACTTTTACTTTTTTGTTGAATGCTCAGGCTATTTGATCAAAAACATTCAAAACATTAATTTTGACCTGAATGTACATTTTAGGAGGAACTACTACAATTTTGGTCTTATTTTGTACTGATATTTCAGGCACCAGGGCAGTAGTAGCATATTCTGGTTTAAATTTTGTTACAAAAAAATGTCGCTAAAATCTTTGGGGTTCTGTGATATTTTGAGGCACGCTGGTCATTCGCATTATAAACAAAGTTGCAATGAGATAACTATCTAGTAATCTTAAATAAATATTGGATGACTTACTGGAGGATGGAAATGAGCTCCAAGTGGTCCTTATAAATGTAGGGATTCTGAAGAATCTTCTCTTCCACGACAGACACCTTCTGTTCCAAGCAATTTTCATCTTCATCGTCATCTGAAGATGTGATAGACTCATCCTAGTAAAAAAGAAGATAGTTAGATAAAATAAGCATTATTACTAAATTTCTCGCAGTGGGCTTAAAATCCGAGTCAGCAATTTTATTAATCTAAAAAAGATATGACAGCCAAGGTCAAGTCTCACTCGCTCTCTTTCACCCTCTATGTGTGAAGATGAGTATATCAAAATGGTCATAGAAATAATTGTTTTGGTAAAGTGTTATACAAATTAGAAATATTGTCAAGTAAGGATTTAATAGAAGATAAGACTACAAGTGTGACCCTCCACTATGAATAATTCTTGAGAAGCAGGAAAAAGAAATTGACACAAAATATTGTCATTAGTAATATGTATATGTTTTAAGTGGTAATCAGATCAACGATATTATTAAGCCTCCAATTTAAAATGAATTCAGTTTATATATGAAGAAGCGAGTAAAAAGCATAGAGAATCTAAAAATTTAACATATTTCACCTCCGGCAGGTTTGCCCTGCAAAATGGAATGCCTCGAGTATTGAGGTAGAATTAATAAGCATTTTCATATTTTGTTGGAGTAGGTGCAAGTTCAATATTAGCTTATAATTTCACTTTTGGCTTTATGAAATGTGGAAAAAATAGCCATAAAAATAGGTACAATTTTTAGCAAAATAATTTTTATTGGTTATTTAATTTGGTGTAAGAATAAAAAATCCTATATTAGCGACAACGGGGATAAAAAACACATATACTAACTTAAAGACAATCCTATAGGGGTCATGTAATTTTAGCAATAAATAGGTAAAAAGAGAAAAGTCAGTGGTGTTTGTTGCTAATGTGAATGAATTATAAATAGAAATAATACCAAGGTTGATTAAAGTTTCACGTTTAAAGCCATTTTAAAAATTTTACCTTCAAAAAATTACAACAGTATTTATTTAGAACTAATTGAATATCTAAATTTTAAGCAAACGATTTTATTGAGATTCATAAACATTGCGTATGTTGGTTTTAAGCACAATATTGTGAGTTTAAAAATATCGATTGTCGAAAACTGACATTACGATGTTTCGTAAATGTTATGTTGCAATATTAGTATTCGAGACAATCACTTGTTCTAGTACAGCTAAATCATGTATCAGAAAATAAAAATCATCTTGTAGTGCATCTATTTCCATCAATACTCTCTTTTAATCGCTTTAAATTGCAGAATTTCAAAAATCAACAAAAATATATTTTTAGGTTATGATATATGTCTGCGATTAGTCAACTTACATCACTGTCGTCTTTTTCCAGATCCTTTTTCGCATCACCTCCTTCTCCGTCAACTGGTAATTTTCCATCACTGTCTTCACTGTCGGATGTATCATTCTCCACGCGAGCCATTCTAACTAATCAGTCAAAGTTTTCTGTGGGTTTCAATAATATTTACAAGTCGCCCGTGAAGCGCCAACAGCATTCGCATTTGTTTTTGAGGCACAGTTTTTGCACAAAGCAATACCAGCGAGCAGCGCCTCGCTTGACGTTTTGTTTGTGATAGAGGTTGCAAATGTACGGTATACGAGCTACTGAAATTAAATAGTTTTTTTGTTTATTACGTTTCCCGAAAATTGCTAAGTTTAATTTATGAGAAAATAACAAAACGTTTATTCATTAAATTGTTTAATATATATTTAAGACACAATGCACATTCTTGTATATTATTGAATTAAATCAATTTTTACCATGAATATATTTTTTGACACTAAAAACGGTAGGCTATCTCTGACGATGATAAAACAGAAATCTGCTATTTTCAGTTGTTAATTTTGTTTTTTTAATATTGTTATTAGTTAAAATATAAATTTAACTTTTAACGAAAAAATAATTTAAAATTGCAGTATTTTTTTAAATTTTTGTCTATACTTTTGATTTAAAAAACATCATCCAACAAATGATGTTTGATTATTGCTTATGGTTCCTAATGTTGGCATACTTCATTGTCAAAATTCTCCAATACTATGTTTTATTAATATCAAGAAATTTCAAATTTACTAATACTGAAGACAATGACTAATTGATAAGCAATGTTTTTTTTGACAAGTATGACAACGAAAATAAAAGCATTTTCACATAATGGTGAAACGACAATGCTTTTTTTAACAATATATTTGAAGACCATCTATTGCATTATCATAACCTTTAAGTTTGTTATATAAAGTGGCTGATTTATTTATTTTCTATTAGAAACCTTATTGTTTTTACTAGGGAATTTAACAAATTTTCCAAATATTAAATAACTTATTTTAATGCTTTTGGTTGTTATACAGAAAATATTTACATATATATGTTTGTCCTTATTTATATTTATATAATTTTAACAGTGTTAGTACATCCACTTATTTTTTATTTCAAATACTAGTCGAATTTCGATTTATGTTTGCAAAATATTCAGTGTGCGGCAACACCGACTTCCATATCAATGGTTCACGCCTATTGGCCGGTCCGTCTCGCTACCCGGTCTGTCAACTATCAGTGTTTTGGTTCTCGTTATCGTTTTTGATAATTTGGACACAATTACGCTTTGTTTAGCTTAATTAAACAAACAATTCAAGATGTCTAGCGATTCGGTAAAAAATGTAAGTACGAATATCACTATTATTAAGTTATATTTGATTTTTTTGGGTTTACGGAACACCTCATACGTTCAGGAATTTATTCTACTTTTTTACATACATAGCGAAGTGTCTTCGCGCTGTCAAGAAAGGCGTTGCTCGAAAACGAAGCTACTCTATCGTGAATCCTCCTAACGGTTTCTTTGTGAGGACAGTTCGGTAGCTTGCTTTCAAATTTTATCTCTTTGTGGAATTACGACATAAAACATTTATGACTCACTCGTATACAAAGCGTTGCCCTCTTAGAACCGCGCGAATATTAAATTGATTTTATGTTTTCAATTGAAAACTTTTATCGCATTCGAAGCACACGCTTGTTTATATTGCATTGTTGTAACAATATTATCAACATTGCATTTATATTCTTCTACGTAGCTTTTTATTGTTTTACATAAAATAAATTATTATCTACGAAATTAATAAATTCTTAAATTTTCACTTTAGTATTCATTTGATATGTGTTGTCATATAAGATTTTTTTCTATAATCACAATTGGTAATTTTATTAATTATTTTGATTTGTATATTCTTATCATAACTGGTAACATGAAACTCATATTTGCTCTTTTGATTTAATATGCCACATAGTCAACATAACAGTAGATACAATATTTTTTTTGTAAATATGCTATCGATTTTCTTATTTGTTATTTATTTTATGAAATATGTTAAACGAAATACTTATTAAAAGTATATTTTGAACACAAGAAAAATTCCTGGAATTATCTGCATTATGTTAAAATATAATATATCTGCTGTTGCAGTTTTCGGGCCTGGAGACCCCTGGGTATGTCGGCTTTGCCAACCTGCCCAATCAGGTGCACCGCAAGTCTGTAAAGAAGGGCTTCGAGTTCACTCTCATGGTGGTCGGCGAGAGCGGCCTGGGCAAGTCTACCCTCGTCAACTCTTTGTTCCTCACTGACCTCTATCCTGAGAGGGTCATCCCCGATGCCGTCGGTGAGATACTATTTATTTGAACCTACTTTCCTGAAAATATCACTCCTATTCGTAAGAACTTTACAGATCCCAATTGGTATTGTCTCCTGAACTTGTGAAATGATGCACCGAAGATTACGAGCGATAACAGCATGAATTCTTATTTCTTAAAAAATAAACAATGTCAAACAATTTAAATTCTATAAGAATATAAT
Source organism: Atopsyche davidsoni (assembly GCA_022113835.1). NCBI lineage: Eukaryota > Metazoa > Arthropoda > Insecta > Trichoptera > Hydrobiosidae > Atopsyche > Atopsyche davidsoni. The sequence continues at coordinate 508,474 of JAILWY010000011.1, read as the reverse complement.
GTCAATAAACCATATTTTACTCTGTGTTTAAATAACCAATTCTTCTAAATACATTTTAAAATTATAATGATTCACAGTTGGAAATCAATTTTTTTTTTATGATACACATTAGTGTTCCAAATAGCAGACTATTGCATCAGAGTTCTAACACACACATGCAATTTATTTCATGGCCTGCGAAATGTGTTCAAACAAAACATTTAGAGTAAAAAAATAATAATCAACACATCGCAATATATTGTCAATGTTGTTGACGAAGCTATTGCTGCAACAAGCAACCCAAGCTCATATAATGTGATAATGCTCTATTGAAAGATAAAATATCAAATTTTATCTTTATTTAAACCTGTATATCTTTTTATGTTTTTCTGGCCAATAAAAAAATTATTTAAAAACTATTCATATTTATCAAAAGTAGCTTTTTCAATCTTCACCCAATCTTTCTTTTTCGTATAATATCGGAACATAAGACATTTTAAACTGTTGAAAAATATTCAAGAACAATATTATAGATTTTATTATAATTTATAAACAATAGAGGTATTTATCATTTATTAGCTTACAAGCTTCTTCACACTTCTTATGCAATGTGTTGTACTGCCTTCAGAAAAGACTAATCAAACGGTAAAACTGGACGCCTCAACCGTTGAAATTGAGGAGCGAGGGGTGAAGCTGCGACTCACCGTTGTAGATACTCCGGGGTACGGAGACGCCATCGACAACACAGACTGCTTCCAGGTAAAGCAGAATATAACTCATGTCTCTCTTTCATATTTAATAGTTTATATCTTATCATGACATATGCCATCCACGTGGAGTTTAAATTTCAACAGTTTTGAGTTTAAGTTTCATTATTTCCAGGTTCAAAAGAAAATCTCTAAACCTTTCGGAAGTTTCTGTGATTTCACAGTAAACCAAAAAAACAAATGACGAAGCTATTACAAGACAAACAACGCTTCATTTGGCTCTGATTGCTTTGAACTGCTTACTTGGCAAACAGTGTCTCTTATACACAACTCATTCAGATTAATAAAGTTTCCACAAAGCTAACATAACAAAACCTTCCGTTTGGGAGGATATGTAATAATAAGTTCACTCAAAGTAATCTGTTTTAGTTTTGATTATATCTTGTGGTTTTTGTGGCTACGTTGCGGTTCTTTGCTTTAATCTATGACAACTATTAGTTAACTCTCTATCTGAAATTGCAATTATTTCTTTAAACTCCTTAATAGCTTATCACTCATGGACCTCTGTGATTTCAGTGATCGGTGGAAAATGGCCTTAAAAGTATTAATTACTTTAACATCACCCAGCCAATACTAATTGGAATAAAAGACATTTTACATCTATAATGGCTTATTGTGCAAACAATATGTCATTATTTTAACATTGTCTAATTCATATTCTCCGCTTTCTTCCAGTCAATAATCCAGTATATCGATGATCAGTTTGAGCGCTTCCTCCGAGACGAGAGCGGCCTCAACCGCAGGAACATTGTGGACAACAGAATACACTGCTGCTTCTACTTCATCTCTCCATTCGGACACGGGTATCTTTATATTTATAGTTTTTTTATTTAATAAAAAAAAAATTATTTGAGTGCTGCCTCTCACAGGCAAAAACAATATACAAAATATTTTAATATTTCCTTTCAAAATAAATCATTCTAAACTTTTTCTTCAGGGTTGAAATATATTGATAACCCATATTGCCTAATATTTGTTTACGTCAACAGTTTTAAAAATGTATAAAAATCTTTCTTTCACAATTCAAGGCAAAAAAAAATAACATTAGTTCCAAATTCAAAAATGGCCATAAACAAAGATGAGGAAATATTCCAGATTCAAAATGAAATGTGGCTGTTTGTAAATGCGCTACAGAAAACACAAACAAAAGCATCCAAATTTTCTTTATTCAAACATTACAGTTTTGTTTTTTAATTCTTTGAAAATATTTATATTTTTTCTTCAGGTTGAAGCCTTTGGACATAGAATTTATGAAGCAACTCCACAATAAAGTAAATATAGTCCCCGTCATTGCCAAGGCAGATGTGCTCACCAAGAAAGAAATCCAACGGCTCAAGGACCGGGTATGATAGTTCATTAAAACTATTACTTCTGTAGATCTGCATTTGATGTTGTAGTTGTTCAGAATAATGTGACCCTCTACAAAACTGCATAAAAGTTTACTTATATTTGGTGTAAACAAGTGCACGCATTTGTTCATCGTATAAATTCGAATCCTAACATAATCAGCAGCTTGCACTTCTAGGGCTTGTCAGAATATACCAGACTGATTTTTTTTTTTAATGTGATCACATTGGATAGTAATTTTATTATTGATCTAATAAGTTATTCTTATTTAATATTTTCTTATTTAAATATTTATAATATACTGTTTAATTGAATTTCCTGCTGTTTTTTCCAGGTCATGGGTGAGATCGAAGCCAATGGTATCAAGATCTACCCCCTCCCTGACTGTGACAGTGACGAAGACGAGGAATACAAAGAACAGGTAAGGATCACCCGTTACCGATGACCAAGACACCTGCAGAATAATAAAACCAGAGCCTAGCTAAGAACGCGATCCGCATACAAACGAGGAAGCATTGACTTCTGCCAACTATTTTGTTGTTTTAGGTCATCAGCATTGTATTGAAAAAAAAAATTTTTTCTGAAATATATTTTTTGACATAAAGGTGCTTTAAAAGTCATTGTATCATCCATAAAGAGGAGATTGAGTATTGGGATATTTTTCGCTATTTTTAAATTTATATATACAATACTATATATGCAGTCAAGTATTACTTTTTACAGAAATAAATATTCTATTTTAATTTAAAAGTAGTTATAAGTGGCTTAATTTCGAGACTTCATGTCATTTTACTTTTGGTCAGGAGACTTCAGGTTCTATATTGCAAGTTGTTCAACGATGATTGGTTATTATGTTTCAGGTGCGGCAGCTGAAGGAGGCAGTGCCGTTTGCAGTGTGTGGCGCCACGGCCCTACTGGAGGTGAAAGGGCGGCGCGTGCGGGGGCGGCTGTACCCCTGGGGGGTGGTGGAGGTGGAGAACCCCGAGCACTGTGACTTCATCAAGCTGCGCACCATGCTCATGTAATAAATACACATCTGCAATTCTTTCTCTGTTAAATAAGTTCACCTTTCTACTCTTGGTCTTCAGACACTATATTCTGTAATCTATACCCTTATATATTATTTTCACTTCACTTGACCTATGCAACATGACCTACCCAATATTGGACTATTATATCCCCTGTAAATATTTTATCTCCTGGAACTCCTTATTCAATTCTTATTTATAGATTTTATCAGATGAGAGTTATCTCACAGTATGATACTTTTACTAACCACAAAAGTCCAAACACTTCAACTTTGAAAAGGTCCAGTGAGGACACAATAAAGTTCTGGCAGACCTTAGTGAGATTCTCTCTTAATCAGTAATTCTTACTATTGCTACATTTCTGCCTTATAGTACACACATGCAGGACCTCCAGGAGGTCACCCAGGAGGTGCACTATGAGAACTACCGCTCCGAGCGTCTGGCAAAGGGGGCTCCCATGCCTAAGAGGAATGCGTAAGTCTCATTACATTTTAAAAACAATAGGTGCTAAATATTCAATAATATAATGAAATACTCTAGTTGTGTTGATTATCAATATTTTACTTCTAAGCTTGTCATAAGCTCTGCATGAAATGAATTAGACTGCATGCTTATTGGGGGTTGAAGGAAATGTACATGAATGGTGTTATACTTGGCAGTTCTGTGGACAGTGTGGATAGTGACAAGGCGCTGCAGGAGAAGGAAGCAGAGCTGCGCCGCATGCAGGACATGCTGGAGCAGATGCAGCGACAGATCAGCCTTCAGAAGACGGGCCAGGCCTGATATTCTTCGTCCCCCGCCTCTGCCCCCGGGGCCCTCACCTCCATCCTCACCCTCTGCCGCTGCCCGGAGTTATGAACTAACTGACCCGATCTGACTCGACAATGTGGCAAGTCGATCCAGCATTGAAACCTTTTCGATCAAACGGACGTGCTGACAGTTTTTTGCTGTAAGCTAAATCAATCTCACTTGATGGTAAAATTCAAACCATCTTATACACAGTTGTTAACTAAAGCAGATCTGAGTTAAGTATGGCTTAACAATGTTTTTAAGAATCATCACACTTGAGGCGATCAGAAAAATCTTCATCAGAACACATGTATGAGATTTCATTTCATGTTTCTCGTCAACTGTTTACCTTGAAATATATTACTCGCAATAAACCTGTATGAGTAAAATAATCAGATCTATAAAACATTTAATATTTATCAATGAAAAATGGCAGATTGTTTTTCAGCTCTTCGCTGATAAAAACAATTAAGTCGTTTAATAAGAATTGCCTCCGATGTCATTAAATCATGATTTACAAAGACCTGCTTAGTGAATGACACCATAAGTCGGCATAAGTTTATTGATAGATATAGAGAATTAAAATATTTTATGACTTGAGACCATCTTGGTTGTGTATTTGTTTATAAATGAGACCCAAAATTCTCAACAATCCATGATGGAGTTAATAAATTAATGTACTCATAGTATATCTATTTCATTCTCTCTTCAACTCTACGATTACACTGAATACAATAGAAGACAATAGAACATTAGATTAAATACTTTCACTCCGGAACTGAAAAAGTCCTGGAGTGAAAGTGTTAAAATGTTTCTGATTGATTATTATTGTCACATATTCGCAATTAATATTTTACAATTGGACTTAATCACATTTCGATTTCATTCCGAATGTGACCTATTTTATTTACATGTTTGCTTTCTATTATTTGTTTTACACTAACAATATGTTTTCGGTACACATATACTCAAAAAACGACGAAATACAATACTTTATTATTTTTTTTATGAATTACTGATGGAACCTTAATTTACCTTATTTGCTCATACATGAGACTCGTAAGAACTAATAAGATATAAGATTCCTAATCAGCCAATTGGCTTACTTTGAGTGGCTTACCCAAAACTATCTTATTTTGCATACTTTTACTAAAATAGTAAAAACTGAAGTAGATCCGAGTTTCAGACCAACATTAGACACTGGAGTAAAATCCAGAAACTTGCAATCCCTTGGAAGTGTATTTAAAAGATCCTATTGTAATGCATCCACCCCTAATTTCAAGAGTAGCTTTTACAACGAAAATATATAAATAATATGTTATAGTAAGATAATAATATGTTATACTGTCATACGTATAATTGATGGTTTATTCTCGTCTGATTGCAGAGCTGTGGTGGGAAAAAGGATCAAATGATCTGTTTGAATTTTGTGTGTGTTAAGTGTACTGAAAACATTGCTATATCATTTTCTGGGTTTTATTTTCTTTTGATTCTTCGGCCACTTAAACTGGTGACTTTTATAAAGAAGCAAATTCACTCCCTATTTTATTTATCCTGAGTCTGCCCCGCAAGTGGCCGAAAAATCTGTAGACTAAATATTCCAATCAAACCTCAAGATATGAATTATTATTATGTCAAAATGTGTTTGATATTTTTTTCTTTTGAGAAATCTAGGTCATGGCCATTTCGCAATGTGAATTTTACGAGATCAAACAATTCGTGTCAGTGAACCTGCGCTTAACTATCTGCCAATTTACTTGTCAAACTTAAAAAACATCAAACATTTTTTAAAAAATTGTTTAAGTTTAAGATATTGATTCGTAGTCGGAAATATTGGTCAATGATCAAATTTTGCAAATTCAGTAAAACGTATTGCTAAGAAGAGTGTTAGGTTAGTTCTGAATTGCTAAAAATATTGTATAAGAAGCCACAGAATCAACCATCTGCATACTTGTCAAGTAATTACTTTATATCTCAGGATTCTAATCTAAATAAAAGTTGCTGTAAAGACTCAATTTGATAATGCTTTTGTTGGCAAAACCAATAAAATTAAACATGTGGAAAAATCACAAAAATATTTTATTTGAAAAATTTAAATATAATTCCACCGAGTAGTCTCTGTCAAAAATATTGATTACTTCTTCTGTACATATCTCAAGTTGCTATTATGGTAGAGCTGCATATATATATATATATATATATATATATATTATATATATAAAACACACGGTTCCACCATATTGACCGTACAAGATGCAATAGGTCCATTTAATCATGTTTAGACCCAATCTCATGTTACAAGACCCTATAACGTTCTCTATTTGACCATTTTGACTCAATGTTATCTTTGTAGATATAAAATTATCATATTAAATCATTTTTATATCTTTATCTTATAACCTTATTTTATATCTTTCAAGTGTAATTAGTTTTACATTTAAAGTAAATTTTAAAATCTTGGCACTTCAAGGCCGTGTTTTGACAAGGTTTAAGTTAAAGTCAAAGCTTGGTTGATTGAACGGTTGAAAAGATTGCTGCTAACAAGTAATGTTGCCTCGGCTTTGTTTGAAATTTGCAAGTCAGAGAAGCTGGCTTTTCTACAATGAAAAAAAAATTAGAGCCATTATAATATAAGGAATATTTAAAATCCGGATGTTAACCATTTTTTGATATATTATGTCTAATAGAAGCTTCACTTTAATCTCATTGAAAACATTGTGTGCTTGTGTGGGAAATTGGTTTGAATGATTTAGGGGCTTGTCTTCACAACAATTTAATAGGTGGATAAATATTTTTTTTATAATTGAAAATTTACTAAACATATTCCTTTTTACTTTGTGTGATTCCACTTTTATATTGTACTAGCGGATACCCGGCGTGTTCTACTACGCTAAAAAAATAAATACATTTATTTTATTTGTTCAAAAAAAGGAAATTTTCTTTTTTATTAACTTTTTTATCTTAATGCTAGCGGATAAACAATATATTGAGTTTTTTCGGTAGGTGTGTAAACAAAGATTTTTCGGCTTTGATTTTGATTGTGGCTTCGATTAACTACGTGGCGATAGTTTTTTAACAGCAAGTCTTGTTCCGTTGCACAATTTAAGTTGCGAATGAGCATCTATGGTGAACCAACTTTTAAAGTTAAGATGTGTGGTGGCATTCCAGATGGTTCCAAAGAGTTAAAAATCTCTATTGGATAGTTGACTCTATTTTGGAACTTCATTATACAGCAATGTTTTCGCAAAATTATTGTAGCTGTGCTCCTCGTTCTTCGACATTTTTTTTTCAGTAAAATAAACACGTTGACTGTTTTCTAAATGAACAGCAAGATTGGATTGAACAGTTGGATATCATTCGTGAATACTGAAACTGAAAAAAGAATTCAGCAGACCGAAACGCTCTCGCTCTGCGGCGCCCGTTCGATCCGCTCGCTCACGATCTGGAGGCCGGCTTTCGCCTGACGCGGTTCGCGGACCTGAAGGGCCGCGGCTGCAAGGTGCCGCAGGAAGTGCTGGGAAAGCTCGTGGAATCGCTGCAGCAGGACTACAGTTCGCAGGAACACGAGCACTCTCACTTCATGCACATGGCGATTCCGCGCATCGGCATCGGCCTCGACTGCTCCGTCACCCCCCTGCGCCACGGCGGACTGTGCCTCGTCCAGACCACTGACTTTTTCTATCCACTCGTGGACGACCCTTACATGATGGGGAAGATCGCCTCCGCTAACGTTATGAGCGATCTATACGCCATGGGAGTCACCGAATGTGACAACATGCTCATGTTGTTCAGCGTGTCCACCAAGATGATGGAGAAGGAACGCGATGTCGTCACTCCGCTGATCATGTGCGGTTTCAAGGATTCCGCGCTCGAAGCCGGCACTTCCGTGACCGGCAGCCAGACGGTCGTGAACCCCTGGTGCACCATCGGCAGGGTGGCCTCCACCGTGTGTCAACCCAACGAGTACATCGTGCCTGATAACGCCGTAATGGGTGACGTTCTCGTTCTCACGAAGCCTCTGGGAACGCAGGTCGCAGTCAACGCTCACCAGTGGTTAAACCAACCGGAGAGGTGGAATCGCATCAAACTGGTGGTCTCGGAGGAGGATGTTCGCAAAGCCTACCATCGCGCCATGGACTCTATGAGCCGTCTCAACCGTATTGCATCGCGTCTCATGCACAAGTACAATGCGCACGGTTCTATCGATATCACGGGATTTGGCCTCTTGGGCCATGCTCAAAACCTCGCTTCGCATCAGAAAAATGAGGTGTTTTTCGTTATCCACAATCTGCCTGTTATCGCCAAGATGGCCGCTGTAGCCAAGGCGTGCCGAAACATGTTCCAATTGTTGCAAGGCCACTCAGCAAAAACGTCAGGCGGTTTGCTTATCTGTCTGCCCCGTGAACAGGCAGCCGCGTACTGTAAGGACATCGAGAAGCAAGAGGATTATCAGGCCTGGATTATTGGGATCGTGGAGAAAGGCAACCGCACCGCCTTTTAAAATGTGATTGGATTGATAGGCTCTTATCATAATGCGATATGCATAATAATCCATAGATGAATCTTGTAATACTAATATTTTTGTTGAATTTTTTTTTTCCCATATAAAAACAGACAAACTCACTACAATAAAAGTCTCTGTAGTGAATGACAGATAGTGATTTTGTTTTATGCGCGATCTTCACAATGTTCTTTTGCGAGGAACGATCTTGACTTTACAAATAGTTGTAAATTTTTGTATGGAAAATGTCTAAAATCGACTTAATTAATAGACCGAAGGTATTAAATGCATTGTTTTAATAGTCACAAAGATTCTTCGTATTATTGCCTTTCAAATGAAACCGGTTTGGGGCACATCGGTTGGATGGTTTCAAAGCCTATAACGGACATAGAAACATCTTTTGTGTTTTATATATATAGATTAAGAGGAAAATCTCACCTGCTAAATAGCAAGTAGTCATTGAAATAATGCTCAGTAACAGATAGCCCTAAAGAGATGTCTGTTTTGACATGTATCAGTATTTTATAAAATTAAAAATCGGACATTATCGCCACATTAATATGCAGAACTTTGTTTAGAAAAGTATTAAGTGTAGAACAAATAGAGGCTGTTCTGTAGGTTTCAGAATTCCATTCTAAATATTAATTGTATATCATATTTAAGGTTGAAATTTTTTCCTGGTGTTGTTAAGAGCTGAACTTTTCACACAACTTTCATTTGTATATTAACAGATATTATATTATTAACTAAAATATTGCTTTTTTTCATCCATTGACATACCTTCTTCTTAGAGGAATTAGAAAAGTATAAAAATATATTATTCCTATTTTTTTATTATTTTATAATAAGCTGCAATATTCATATTTAAGTAGTCAAAGATTTTTTCATTTTATTTTTAATGTGTCTTTTTGTCACATTGTCCATGAATTGCCTGCACTGCCTCGTGTCTGGCCAATTGTCTGTTTCTTTGTTGCAATTTTATATCAGCAGGAAGGTATGCATATTTTTCAATGTACCTTTTATAACTGTTTGAGTTCTCAAATTATCATTATTATGCATCATTATTATTATTATAAAAGTTAACAGAAAAAGGTTACTTTATCTTTATTGGAGTGAAAATATTTTTCAGCCATCTTTTACTACGATTGTGCAATTCATTGTAGTGACAACAATTATGAAAGTATTGAGATTGTTTATGCAATGTTCTGTAGTTTTATGTAATTTTTTACTCATTAACATATGTGACTCTTTAATATTAGATAAGATTGTCTTCGGTAAATTGTTACACTTAAGTACACAGCATTTTAAACCTTTTTTATTTCAACGTCACATAATACAATTTGTTGGCCCATTATTAAAGAGGTGGCTCTAGTAAAAGTGGAATTCTCATTTATGCTAATTGCAGTGTTTTTTTGAACCTAAAAATAACAATAAAAATTTAATACAACATAATTATTGTCACTAAAAATGTGATTAAGTGTATATTAATTATAACATTCTTGAAAAGTTTCAATTGTATTTTAAAAACATATCCATTTTAAGGTAATTCATGAAATCACTAGTATTTTTAGGCCTAAAGAATAACTTAAGCATTAGAGTACATTTTGTATATGCATATTGTTTACACATATTGTGCATTTATTATATTTTAATATTTAGCACAAAAAACTTATTTTACATGCCAATTGAAACGTCGCATATCTCGATGTAAAAATTGTTCTTTTTATTATACAAAATATATTAGTTTTTTAGCATCTTGGTTTTTAATGTTACTAATTATTATAAAATGTCCTAAATTAATGATCAGCCAAAGCTATTGTATGAATTTAATAAAATTTTGTCATGTTATGTATATCGTGAATTAAATACGTGTTGAAATACAAAATACGTCGAAAACGTGTCAAAAAACAAGAGTGTCGTCGCTGAGTCATTTAATTTGTATTTTTGATATAATTTGTGATGTCAATATTCTAGATTAGCATAATGAAACTGATTACTTTATCTTTTTAGTCGGCTTTTCTTCTTGAAAAAGACCTCCTTGAACATGACATTTGTATTTTACAACGTTAGGGCCATCATCGTTTGGATTCTTAAAAACCAAAAAATTGTGTTACAAATTTTAATACACTATTAACTTAAGTCTAGTAGGTTATAATAAACTATTGAATCTTGTGAACTCCTGAGCATTTGGACCTTTTCAGAATTTACAATCGTCCATTTCAATTTCTAGAACCGAGTAATTCCAACTCATTCATTTATTTTACAAATTCTTATTTTACACCGATCTCATTGATCTCCTTTAAAAATATTCAGCCTTCTGCAAAAATATATACTGAAATCGTAGATCCTTATTTTTCTTGTGTATACATTTGCAAGTGATAGACATCTTGTTAAGTTTTGGAATTCCCTTATAAATTCCACGCTCACCCATGGCATGAAGTAGTGCATTTTTTAAACCAGGATATGATAAAATTTTGATCGGTTTTTCACCTTGTTGAGGCCTGGTGGTCCGCAAAATCAGAACAGGATTCAACTCTCAAGGCACTGATATCATATATGCTGGGATATATTTTTAATAGTTTTCTGAGTGACTCACTCATGGTGAAGATTCTGCGAGTGGAATCACAATATTTAGTCAATTGTACGAGTCATGGAATTTATAGTATAATGATCCATTTTTTATCATAGTTGGACTTGGATCTCATTAAGTACTTAACGATTTTAATAAATAACCAGCTCGTATAATTCTCCTAATTTGTGCATCTTCATCATAAGATTGTGATAAAGAATCTCAGCAGTTTCCTCGCACTAAATGAACTCAGTTTGTGTTTTTCTTTGTTGATCATGATCAATCAAGTCTGTTGTTTCTCATTTGAATTCATCGTCAAGTGCTCAGGACGTACCAAACACATGAAAGACTAAAAACATTGTTGGCTTACTGTAAAAACCGTGCAAGTCAATCTTTGAAACTGCAGTGTATTTTTTATTTTTATTTACTAATTCATTCGTATTCCACAATATTGTTTCTCTGTTCTCCGGAGACTCATGATGCCAAATTTGATCTTCTTCAATCCTTGTAGTCGGCCAGCAATTAGTGATAGGTTATAAATAATTAAATATTTCATTATTAAAAGGAAATATGTATGTGTAGCGTTTGTCATTATTTTTCAATAAAGGTTTTATTTTATAATATGCGTGTTTTTTATGTGAATATTACTAACATCCATTGGCATGACCACGATAACAATCCAAGCAGAAAAACAGTTAATATCTTAGTAGGTGAAACGTTACAAAGCTGGACATAGTTGCATCTGATTGCTTTAAACAGCTTGCTCTCCTACCTCTTCTCCTGTGTTCTGCTCTTTCAAAGAAGTATAATTTGTCATCGAAAAGTTACATTTAGAACTTTATCATTTTAACTGTCTCACACATCTTTATTCGAGTCCGTACAGAGGGTTACCTTGTTCCTAACTTGCGGGAACGAAGGCTCAGATAAATAACTCAAAACATGTGTTCCTTGGCCACTTCTTAGTTGCCGACTGGCGACCGGATGAGTTTATTTTTACCATAAATAATATAAACATTTTAACATGGACAACAATACAACACTATGGAAAGCGGTGACTTGCCGTTCCATTTAAAAGAGGGTTAAATATTTTTTTATTTTTTATTAAATACACATTATAAACATGATACATTGTAGTTGTATAATTATAATTTAGCTAATATCGCAAGTCATTATAAAATCATACTTATTCTGTTAACCACGGACACCTTGATACGACATAGATAGACCTAATTACTGTCGGACAAACGAACATTATGGCTTATCAAGAGTGATTACATTTCATAGAATATTTTGTTGATTGTGACATAGATCAATCACTTATTCAAAATGGGGAACACCAAATCGATATTATTAAGTATACTAACTTACCATCTGTTGAACAAAAAAAATTAACCACAGGAAAATATCAATGAGAATGCTTTCACTGCGCGGCACACATTTGTTGAAAAATTTGTGATTTCTTAGTGTAAATGATTTCAAAAAGACTTCAGATTGAGCACTACTTATAACAAGCATTGAATTAATTCTGATCATAAGACAGTAACAGGTAATAATACATCCTCATTTTAAATAAGTAACGATTCATTTTAACTAAGGCCTCAATTCCATCAGTTCCGGTATGGCCGGTGAATCGGTACACCCACTGGTACCGGTGCCGGTGGAACGAAGACTTGAATGTTCTCGTCGTTTTACAGCTAGGCTGGATTGTTACATTAACCCAGTGACAATATCAAGTCCAATATATATCTCATAACATTTCATGTTTTGGAAGAGTACTAAATCTAGTTAATGTTAAACGATGTGTGTATTTTGTACGAGATGGTAACTATCTTAAAAACAATTACAGCAAACAACTAATAACTAATATCACCAAGAATTTACAACATACAAAATGAAACTAGTTTGTAACAGGATTTTTTGTTTAATACAGAAATACCCCAAGTTAGTTCCAGGTTTTGTTTCCGGTATATATCAATTCAACGTCTTCGAATCGATGTATGCCGGTGTCTGTTACTACCTCGTTGCAAGTTATTATTTTATCTGCAAAATTATTTAATAAAAAATTTCTTAATTCTACTCGCCAATAGACGGCACACTAATTCAAGTCGTTGAATGTAAATTAAAAAATATTTCATCACAACGTTGTGATGCTCATAAAACCAAAGGTATCACACTCGATTTTATAGATAAAACCTGAGGTATGCCTGTATTGTAGTAACAATAAAAATTAAGTGCAACTATTAAAATTAGGCCAAAAGTAGAAGCACGTGATTTCTTATACTTTTATCACATCCATGGACAAAATCTGGAAATCTAGCATTTCTCACGGGTGGTAGACATCCTTTGACAAACTTTGATAATCTTGCTAAAAAAAATTGAACCATGATGCATAGCCTTTTTTGCCCACCGATGTGTTAAAATATATATTTTTTGGTTAGATTAGTAAGTATTTAAATTATTACATAATACTGAATTAATTAAATATAAATATTTGTTAATTTATTAGTCGATAGTTAAAAGTGTGCACTTGAGTGTATTGTATTGAGCAAAGTATATTGATTGTTTTTTTTATTGCCTTAAAATATTTGAAAAAATTAACAGAGATTTTCTTTAAACTTAACCTAATATCGTTTACAAGCACAGAGCCTTTTCTTAGGCTTAAAAAAAGTTATATGCATATGTGAGGAAAATCCATTCAACGCCATTCTTTTCACATCTCAATATATTATTAATATCTAAGAGCTGCTCTGTGGATAAGAATCAAAAATTAAATCTAAGTAATTTCAAAATCCACTGTGAATGCTCAAGCTGAAATTGAAAACTAATTACCTGACACTGGCAGTATTGTTTTGTAGGTTAGATAAAACATGACGTATGACATTAATATTGACGACTTATATAATAAAGATGACAAACCAGATTGCCAGTCATTAGTTAAAAAAGGTTGTAATATCTCTTTGATGATATGGGTTCTCGTGTAATCACTCACATTATTGAGAGGTAAAAAGAGTGGCCTGAACAGGAAACAGCCGAGAGTAAGTCCCATCAATACTGAACAATAGTCAGAACTTGAGACTTAATTATGGATCTAAAACAAACGCTGTATATTTTCGTAACATCTGGTATAATTAATAAATATTGTGTCATTTTAAAGGAGCTTTGCTCAGAGCAATGTGATTTTTTTAACAGAATAACTAGCACCAACTCACGTGAGATTAAAAGGTTTGATTGTTTTTCCTGTATGGTTAAACTTTTTCAGATGCTCGGGTATAACGATGGTGGTTCTACAATACGCCATCGCTTTTTATAAAAAAAATCCACCTTACCCAAAAATATTTTAAAACATTGCCACTCTTTGCCTATGGTAAAAACTTGGCATAAATCTAACCAATCAGTTCAGAGAATATTAAGCATTGATGTAGTGACGTTTTAATGGCTTAATATTCAGTGGCAGTGAATAAATAACTTTTGAAAATTGATACATGCTCATTAATGGGTACAATAATTCTGAAATTGTTTTAAAATTAAAATGTAAATTCATTCACTGAAATATTTTTTCCTAATTACTTTTCCTCAACTTCTGAATTTAAGTTTTCAGGCTTGCAAATTTTATCTCAGAATCTTCATCAATATATAAGTCATTAGGTTGAAATAATATCTTACAAGTTATGTGCCTTTACAAGAAAATGCATGCAAAGCGAGCACATACAAATTTGAGCTTTACTTCTAGTGCCTTTGATAGGGAAAAATATTTCCAATATTCGAATTTATATTGAAGAGTTGAAATACTTTCTTGTATTTCACAAACTTAAACTTTTAACCCAATAAATAAATAACTATTTCTCTACCATATCCTTCCAACTAAATAAACTTATAATCAAAACCTATTACGATAGTAACTTTAAAAGTTGTTTTCATATAGGTTGGGTTACATTAGGAAGTAACTTTTACACGTAACTGCCGTAATTATATTGAAGTAATTTCATTTAGTAGCAAGGTATACAATAATGAAATTTAGGTATTTTGGGATGAAGGGTAACTGGAATTCCTGGAAATTGTCTGTTAAAGTAAACAGTGACATACAAGCTCTTTTTTTTAAAAGTGCCAATATTTGCTTGTGTCGACTTCAGTTCAACCACACCTGCAAAAGAAGCAGTGACCACTCAACACTCAGAGAGTACCGGCTAAACTTATCTTGTAGCCACACCTCGTCAACCTCCTCCGTATGACAAACAGTACTACACCTAGCAAGCAGTAACAATGGATTATACAGTCTATGTGCGTTTTGAAAAGTACATCTTTTAATATAATGCTTGTTATAAAATCCATGTAAAAACTTTATTATAAATTACGTGTGAACTGAAAGAAGTCATCTATATTATTGATTCTGGCATTCATAGTTAATCAGTGTCTACTTGATTGAGGCACAGTTTATGCCTGCTTATATGATCAAAATTTAGACCGCATAATGATCTGTGCACATTTGCTACAATATTTTTTTGTTTATTGATATGATGATTCTGAACTTCTTTTATCATTTTTAACCTGTCATTACTCATTACAATTCATATACCGCTTAACAAAAATTCACGGAACCTATGTATCTTTAACCATAAAAATAGTTGCTAATTAGAATGATATTTTTTTTAAAATAGTAAGGAAAATATATAGATATTATATTTAAATCAGAGAATCCAAATGGACACTAATTTCACTATGAATACCTAAAATGTCATTCCAAAAGTAAATTCAGAAGATTGAATGTCTACATACTATGATAATACTATTTTCAGTAATACATTAATGCAATCATGAACTGAAAGTGGCATAACCCTATTTTGTTTCAATAGGAATAAAACCTATAGCAAAAAAACTAATAAGTACTTTTTTTACAATGAAAATACATTCACTTACAGTACATAAATACATATTCTAAATTACACATGTAGTTTTGTATGCAAATTTTACGTTTAGGAAGCAAAGAGGAAGCATCATTTCAACAATATTAAAAACAATTATCTGCTATAGTCGAGTTGTAAATTGGTAACAAAACATTTTATATATCAATAAAAAACCACTTAAATATATGAGGTAAAGAGCTCAAAAACAAATCACACCTAAACATTGAACTTTCAAAATATACTGTATTATTACTGAAAAAAAAAGTATTGGATCTACCACAGTTTTGTTCATTTCATAAAAGAAAATATTATATTTGTACTTTTATCCTGATAAAATTAATTTTATCAAGAATTTCCACTTAATACTGAATTTAATAATATAATGGTAAATTTAGAAAACACGTGCAGAAACATAAAAGAAACAGCTATTTCAAATGACCACGTTTATAGGTATTGAAGCTTGGGAACACATTATTCCGGTAGACCTTTCATATTAAATATTAAATTTTATTGTGTATACAAGAAACTTACATGCAGATAATAATATAATATATAAACAATCATTCTTTACTAATAACGCTTTGGTAATATTAAGTATGTTTGTATTTTCTGATGAACATTTTCAATCAATGCTAGTTCTTGGGCATGAAGCTGTTTCCTCGTTTTATTTTGTTTCTATTATTTTGATTCTGAAACTGGAATCATTTTGATATCAAAAAAATGTGAACGAAGCTTGACTGGGCGTTTGTGAGCGTTTTGATTCTATGGCAGATGACCGTTGTTTATATCCCATGCGGTGGTCGCGCATATATGGCTCCAGTACCAAAGTCAAAATGTTAGAAACAAGGACACGACTAGCACTCAGGAACCGTTAACTAAGTTTAAACATTTCATTTAAAGCCAGCAGCTGGAAAGCTCGGATAGGCCGGTCTACTTTGCAGCATTCAAGTCCCTTGCAAGAGCTTGGCCCGGCCCACCAATCTGAATAAATATAACTAAAAACAGACTAGTTTTTTTATCACACTGTCCTACAGTTAAGTTCCATCATGAACACAAAAAACAAAAAAAAAAACTATATAAAAGAAAACAATTCATGGAAGTACTGAAACACTTTGGCTTTATGCTGAAGTCATTCAACGAGAATAATAAGGTTAGATTTGTTATATTCATTTACATTTGGATATAATAATTTTAATTCTTGTTATAGGCTCAGAGTAATTGAGAGCATTAAAATGCTAAACTTTGACAGCGAGGAGATATGAGTTTAAATCCCATTTGCGTTTGGAAAAAGATATTCTTTCATTATTTCATGTGTGAACCAATAATCTAAATAAATATTATTAGTAAGATCTTTATTTATTGCATAATACAATGTGAGTATGGAGAAAGAAAGGAGGTTTGATGGTATTTAGGCCAAAAATAGCTTTCACTCCCCCCCGCCTTCCCCCTGTTCATCATTTTTGAGGAAAAGTGCTCATTTAATGGCAAATAAAGTTATTTTAATTTGCTAAAGCTTGTTGGGCCGACATTCTCCTCCTTAAGCTGTCCTCAGACTAGGCGATTACAAGCAATTGTTGCTGCAACAATTATACATATTTCAAGAGAGATATAGATAGATTCAAATGAAGTCTGTTTCATATCTTAATAAATTTAATCAATTATATTGAACTGCTTATTTTTTTTCCACTGTTAACACCACACAAAAAAGTACAAGTTGTGGACTGATACATAATTTGCAACTGTTTGAGGTTATGTATTGATTGATTGATTGGTAATTGTTTGATTTATTATCCAATAAGTTTTGTGAGTGGACTTTTTTCTATAGTGTTTATATTGTATAGATAGCGTGTATATTTGCAAAGCACCCTGTAGCTTTCAATCCACAATTAAAAAATCAATCAGTTGATAGTTACGTAAATGATCAGTCATAAAGCCAGAGCGTAAAGACGATCTGTCAGTTGAAATTTCCTGGTTAGTTCACAACTCGGTTGACGGTGTGTTATCTGAAGGGAGTGGAGAGCTGAGGGCCATTGAGAGCCTGGCTGCGCTTGATGGCCTCGTAGACTCGGTCCTCCTCGAAGGTAAGCGCTCTCCGCATGTTGGGTGTGAAGGGGTCGAAGCTCAGCAGTCTTCTCTTACGCCGGTAAATTCCTTCTTTGCGCTCCAGGGCACATGTGAAGGTAACCTAAAAATATTTCTCATTAAAATCAAAGAAATATGCAAAATAAATCATTATCTTTGATCTTTTATCTAAGATACTCGATTAAGTTAACACATTTCAATTAATTGTTCTGAATCTTTCCAGATTCCAGAGTCATAATTTAAAGGCAGAAATTTCAAGTCATGCCTTTGATTTTGAAGATTCTTGGTTTAAGTATTGTCACTGAGAATGTCCTATTACACAAGTTTTAACTCTTTGTTCAGCATCTTTTTTATTTAATCTTAATATAAAGCCTGCGTATTTCAATTATTACTAAATAACAATCAAGGTATTTTTGTAAATAAGCTTGATATTTTTAAATATCTAGTTAGTAAGAATGTATCGCTTGCAAATGCTAAGAATTACAAATTGACAGTTTATTAGAGAAATTGAAAAATGTCTATTTTAATTAATATTGGTTGGCCTGGGCACATTGGTTCATATGTAGAGTATGATTGTTAAAAATTCTTGATAAACAGAAGTGATTCGTTAGTACAAGGGTTAGTACACCGGCCATGTAAGCCAGGGGATGCGGGTTCAAATCCCACACAAATCACAATGATATTTTTCTGAGAGTTTCTTTAAATCATCGTCTATGTATGAACTAATGTGCCTAATCATATTAGTAATAAATTGAAAAATGTTAAAAAAAAAAACTCTTCAGGTAAACCCCAACTCACCTCATCTATAGTAAAATCCAGGAATTTCAACAGGCTCCTGAGAGTGCCCTCTACGTTGTTCACCAGCTCGTCATAAAATATAACATGGACGGGACCCGTAAAGTTAAGTAGCCAGTCCAGGTTTGTCTGCCGCCATGCCAGCAGCTTCTCCGCCACAAACCTCTGCCAATCTAAATCAACACAACCAATGTCGATGACGAGTATTCTACAAACATTTGCATTCAAAATATGTTTTAATGATTAGAATCAATTTTTTTTAGTAGAATAATTTTATGATACATACATTTTCCTTTGGTACGGCGATACCTATCAGGGGAAGCAAAACCAACATGTCCACCACTCTGCCTGTTGAACTCAGCCTGAAAAATCAGAATACCCAATTACCTAGGAGATTATAAACATTTTTCTTTGCGAGTACTTTCGCCTTTTAATGGTTTCTTCGAACCTTGAAATGCCAAATTTCTCACAAACAAAACTATTTGTTATCTCTTAGTCGATTAGCTATTCATATTTGTTGCTTGAATATGGAGTACTACAAATTAAACCAGTCTGCCGTGGATAAATAGCACATATTAACATTGCTACAAATACAAGATATTTAAATATATAGTAGTATGCACGCAGCTCCGTGGTCAGCAACCAAACGTGCGAGCCACTAAACTATAAGAACGGTTTTTAAGCCTGGTTTAGCCAATGACTATGTAGCACGGATGGGGCATACGAGGATTAAATTTAGCAAATAATGACTCATAAATAAACCTATTTATCAAATAGCCATAGATAATAATAAAGACAGTATTGCATGTGAAGCAATGATAGCGCTACAATTATTATTGTACTGTAAAACATCAATAAATAAAAGTCAACCTAATCACTAATACTAGATTAATAAATGTTTTTATGCGAAAGGCTTTATGATTAAATGATGAATGATATATTAGTGTTTGAAGAGCATAACACACAGCAAAAAAAAACAATCCTAATGATAACAGATATAAACCGCCAAATGGCTAGGAGATTACGATCATTTTTATTTGTGAGCGCTTTCACCTTTCAAGAGCTTCTTTAGAATCTAGAAACCACTCTATCATGACAATGCTTTTCTTTAAAGGTGATAGCTTTCATGAAATATTCATAAACAATTAATCAGCTGCTAGCCAAAGTCATAAATAGTATCTGTCGTACTAATAAATGTAACTAGTAGTTAAATCATTCTTCTCGGGGTCGATTTGCATGACCTAAAGTAACTGTCAGTCACCTGAATTGCCTTTTCAGGACTCCTGACCAGCAGAACAGCCTTGGAGAAGGGGGCACGGGCAAGAGGACCCCACTCGTGTGTCTTCACAACCAACACTGAGCCATTCGAGACAGCCTCTGCTGGAAACCCGTTCTTCAGCAAACCATAGTCCTTATACACTGACCCTGTGTGAACTCCTGCAATATTGCGTTTTTACTATTAATATTAAAACAGATCTAACGAATCTCTTCCAATTGAGTTGTCAAATACAAATGTTCTGCATTAGTCAACTCAGAAAAGTATTATTTTGTTAATTCGAAAATCTAACTATCTGAATAAGCAAGGTATTTGTCACCCAATTTTTAAGTCATTAGGACAATAGCTGCAAAATAATCTGCAAGAAAATTGGTTACTAATTTTAGTTATATATTAAATGGAAATAATATATATATTTTTTAATCTCACACGGAAATATATAAGTAACGTGTTATATAGAAGTAATGCATTGATGAAATAGACAAGCACAAACGATGGAGGTGCATAAAAGACCTGTGGCCTGCTGCAGCAGATAACGCAGCCAGGTGTTGCCGCTGCCCGGGAAGGAAGCAAGGGCGGTGGGAGGCGGGGGGTACGGGCGAGGGTGATAGCGGAGGGGCAGACACCAGCGCGGACGCCCTCGCCGATTCCGGCCTAGGCCTGGGCCACCGAGGCGTAGCCCCACGCCTGCACTGCCTACTCCGCCTACCTGCAACATCAATTTTCATAACATATCATGATAAATACCACTCTCATTGAATTAATGAATTTTTTTATATAGAAAAATGCAAATTTATTGAAATGAAAAGAACGAATAGATGATCTCAATATTCTCTTATCTGATTTTAAGCTGCTTTAGAAGTCTTATTAAAATCAGGTATAACTAGAAATTCAGAGCCTTGAAACCCTTGAAGACTGTTTAAACAAGCTTTCCAATAGTCTGCTCTACTGCAGATCTAATGTAAGACTACATCTGTAGACTACCAGTTTTCCCGATAAGCACAAATCCTTAAAAAACACATAAATAATTGACGTCAACTCCCTAGCCAATCTACATGTGTATAATTTAAAATTATTCTGAAATTGTTCAAAGTAATACAAATACTCCCAAAGCACTTTTGAAATAATTACACATTTACACCTGTGCATTCCTATAAATCAACCTGTATGGTAAATTGAATGAAATCAGCTTGTCCTTGGTGTAGAACCATTAGTGGAAATGGCATGACTCATAACAATTAAACAATGACCGTAATCTATGCATCCATCTTAATCACTTCAATTTAACTTTTCAACCAACAATGAGCTGACCCGTTTTCACTGAACACCTCTACTAACATTACAGCGTGAGTACACGTCAGTGGCATGCTGCAAACTCAAAATCTAAGCAAGCAGATTTATTTATTGAGTACAAAAAAGGTCTAATGCACATTATATTGCAAAAATTACTTATTTTTCAAATGTTGAAAAAATCATGTAAAATATCACGCACATATTAAAATAAAAAAACGTTATTGTTTTCCTAGAACTTAAATTTAACTAAAAACAAGAATGATTTAACTGCTTATAAGATGTTAGAAGGCAGGAAATTCTTTACTGGTGTATGGACTATATATCACCTCCAAACTCCATAGCTTGATGAACATACAGCAGAAAAATAATGAACTCCCTATTTTAATAGGGAGCTATTTTTATATTATTTTTTTGGCTTAAGCTATCAAGAATAAATTTAAGCATATTGTATTATATATTTACACTTATAATACAATATGCTTTACATATGCTAGACATATACACTTTAAATAGCATTTGTTTTTCTGAAAGAATAGATCACACGCTACTGTGGCGAGTATTAAAAAAAAAAAACAGCATTTTTGATAAACAAAAGTAACATAAAACAATGTAGAGATCCCATTGCAACACAAAATGTTATTTGCTGGGCTTATTACAAAGAGATCCTTGAATATGAATTAAAAGCCAGCGTAAATTAATGGCATTGTACAATCAAACAGTAAAATAGCAAATGTGTGACAGATGAGACAAGACAATTTATCATTAAAATTGCAGACTTGTCTTGTGAATATTGATTTAAAATATATTTCATATAAATCATATAAATTTTTTGGCAAGACTACTTGATTTTCCACTGAGACTCAGAGCTTTCCCTTGTTTTAAACCATTAAGTTTTAGTTCTTATATAATGTAAAATTATAAAATAAATACCTCTACAATTAATAATATGATTATATTACTGATCCATAGCAGGCAATCAGTTGCACATGCAACAAAAAGGATAAATAAGGATTTGAACAAGGCAGGCACAGCGCAGCTGTCGGCAAGTGTTCCCATTGACGATATCTTTATTTTTTAATTTAAGTCAAGATAGTTTGCAGGGTAAGGTCTCACTAATTTGTTGATTAAGTCTGTCACTTGCGCCGGCTCACGTGCCGCAATTTACTTTTTTAATCACGGACCGACTTTAATTAAATACATGACATTTGTAATGAATGAACATATTTTATAGGAATTAGTGACTAATTAAATGGGACTCATTTTGCTTATAAATGTAATACTCGCATCTTCTTCTGCAATTTTTTTTTCATACTGTGTTACCCATATCACAAAAAGTATCACTAAGTTATTGTGTCCCTTGAATAAGGAAGACTGGGTATATAAGAAAAAATATTACCTTTAAGTTCATTGAAGTCTTTTTTAAAATCCAATTTATTTAATTAGTTACCATATTTTACAAAAAAAAATTATCACAAAAACACTTTTTTGTAACAATTCTGAAATGCTGTTGTCTAATAGGTCTGAATTTTTGGAGCATAAAAAATTGACCAAAATAAAAACTACATATTTCTTTGCAATAAAAATAGAAAAAAAATAATATGGTATAGATAGGATACAAGAATAAATATTATAAAATGTTTCTAAAGTACACCCAATCTCTTCTATTCGGATAGTTTAGTCAATTAGTTCTTGTCTAGTAAAAGTTACTTTCTTTTGTGAGTATATAAATATTTTAACACGCCTATCTACTACTTTAGCGTTTGTCTACAATTTCAGATATACATTATATAGATAAGAATTTAAATAATCAGTTGACAAAATTTGGTAACACTAATTGGCAATGATGTTTGCATTAACATGCCATGGCTGTCATGACATGTCATAATATAGCAAGTCATTTTTTTCCGTTAATGCTCCACAAGCAGACGCCATTGAGACTCAAATCTGAATTAAGTCTATGAACCACTCTAGTCTTTACAAATTGTATACAGTTATGTCTGACTGAAGTAGGGAATATGTATCACAGAGAACCAGTTCTTTTAAAGGATTTACTTTTCTTTTTTACCTAGGGAAAAATTTTAAAGAATGAAAAAACCTATGTTTCACTGAAGTGACTATGCTAATAATAAAAATTGCAAGATTATATATTGTTATGTATCGGAAAATTCAACATCTCTCCGTTAACCAGAATTTCTAAATCATGTAGTGAGTATAAGCGGTCTTACCTTATGGCTGAAGCCTTGGGGCTCGCGCGCCTCGTGGAGGGCCACCGAGGAGAGCAAGAGAGCGGCAGCCAGGTACAGTGCCAGCAGCCCCGCCAGCGCCGCCAGCCGGCAGCGCGACACTCCCATGACGTGTCCATCACCCCTCCTCCATCATCTCTCAGACTCCGGCTCCCGACTATCAGACCACATTTCAAATTATAATTTTATTTATGCAACATCCTGCTACTTCCAAATAACAGGAAACTTGTGTGAAAATTTAATCATTAAATTTTACAATTTATATCATCATGATAAAAAAACATTATCTGCTATAAACAGTTGATTTATTGAATATCAAAATAATTTATACAAATTTTGATTATTTGTACCATAGTTTGCAACTCTCATGTCTGTTATTTTTCCACTGTACCAAAAACATTTAATATTATTCCAATAATATAGTATTGCTAAATCTGTGGTATTCTCTAATAAATACTGATTTCTGGTAGGTCAGAATTTTTAGATCTGATTATTATTTTAGTGAGGTTTTAACCATTTGATATTTGTTAGACAATTAAACATCAATGTTAAATGTAAAAAAAAACTTCTCTATGAGTCCTTTAGCTATTAAAAATAAATAGGCAAAATCAGCTTAGTAAATAAATAAACTTTTTAAATCTAATTTATTTTATTCACCCACATTTATGGTTATATGACATTTTCAATTTCATATTTTTATAAAAAAGCATATAAATTAATAATTTACATGTGAGTGAGATATCAAATTGGTTATTGGTTAAAGTGACAAAGATCTAATTATCCAGTCTCAACAAAGCTCAAACCTTAATTTGGAGATTCGGCTCAATTGCCTAAAGAGAAGTCGAAGAGGCAATTGAGCTGCTTCGAGGCTTACGGCTCAGTGTAAATTGTATGTACCCATAGACTTCACAAAGTTCAATACTAATTAAGTTTTCAAAATGTATGCCTGTACACCATTCTAAAATTACACTTCACTTCTTAAAACCGATAAATCAATACCTTGGCTGACGTTGCTTCATTTAAATTATCTTCACATGATCAAAACTAGCATTCGTTAATCCTTTATGGATATTGAGAAGATTTAGAAATCAAATTTAAAATAATGGTTGACATATTTTTCAATATATTCAAAATAAATACATAGACATATTATTTTATCGTTTTAGTTGTTAATCTAAAATACCAAGGTTTTTAAGAAAAATTCTATCTTTCTCAACTTATTTTCATTTTCATGAAGTCATTTCCTCTTTGATAACCTAAATGGGGAGTCTATAATCACCCCACTCACAAGGCTGGAGATCAAAAATAAAATGAGCAAGTATTTGAAAGCGTTTGTGGTTGCACTCAGTTTGCAAATATCCTTTACTCCTAAACCTGACTTCAAAAGGTATTGTATACTTGGGATTTCTTTCTTCATAAACATGGAGGCAAAGTATAATTTTTGCACTGAATAAAACTAATTTTATTATAATTGACTAGAGCCCGAGACTTCACAGATGCTAAGTAACTGTGATAACATCTAGACTACATACAATTGAATTTAATTTTCCACAGATTTGGTACCAGATTTTCAATATTTTAATTATTAAATAAAACAGTCAATGATTTGATTTTTTTTTTATTTCTTACAAAAAATATAAATCCCCAACAATAATTCAACAAATGTAAATTTCAAATTCATTCTTGATTTACGCATAAAAATAATAACGTCCGTAGTCTCAATTTCCATTTCATACGCATTCAGAAAGACTGCACCAAAATCGTGCATTTTCATTAAAGTAGAATCAACAAGCGATACAGTATTAAAAAATAAGCATGGAACTAAAAGCAAATAGACGCGGATCGATCATATTAATATAAAAATAAGGATCTCCATTCTGACCGCTGTTTCTTATATGACATTTCTTATATTGACAAACGGAGAAACAAAAGATTTGCGAATCCCAAATACCAGTTGCTCGAGACAACCGACGCGGAGCTTTCGCAACGAGAGCCAGTCACCAGCGACCAAACTAGGATGGCTTTTAGTGAAAATAAATTTAAAAAATACGACGGAACTCACCTGAAAAATGTAATATTTATCACAGCTTATTTGACTTATGGACAGCGCGAGGAAAGCGATCGCGACGGTTTCATATTTGTACGGAAATCAGACCGACGGTTTTCCCGCTCGGGGTGCGGAGTTTTGTTTCCTTATCGATCAAGCGCCGCTGCGGCTCGCTCCGCGGAGGCGAGGCTTCCGGAGCCGCTGACAGCCGCGAGGGAAGGCGCGGGAAGGCGCGGGAAGGCGCGGGGAGGCGCGGGGAGGCGCGGAGAGGCGCAGGAGGGCGCGGGGAGGCGCGGCGCGGAGCTCTTCCCGTCTGGCGTCGGCGAGCGGCGGCTTGCGACGCCCGACTCCTCCCGACTCCTCCCGAGCGCGCCCGACCACTCCCGACCCCGCCCGACCCCGCCCGACCCCGCCCGACCCCGCCCGACTCCCCCCGAGCGCGCCCGCGCTAGTGATGGCCCGCGCGCCTCCGCCCTGAACCGGTTCGCACCTCTAGCATGAACATTGATCATGTTAATCGGTGATTGAAAAGCTCAACTAAATCGCGTAACAACGTCACTTTGAAACTCAATTATGTTTGAAAATTAGCGAAATTCAACTACTGGAAAAATGTCATTTTATTAAATACTAGCGGATACCCGGCGTGTGCTATCACGCTGTTTTCATAAAACAGCATGCTGTAGAGGAGTTTCAGCAGCTCTTGCTGTAGTAGCTCTGATTCGAACTTGTTCTAGATGTGCTTCATATTTTTTTGGTTTTTCTACTGCTCTTGACTGTTGCTCTCTCAACCTTTTTGACTCCAAACGCACTTCATGTTGTCCGGCAGCTTAGGCTGCTCTTTCGGCTCTTTTTCGTTTCGCATCTGCTGTATTTCTTTATATATATATATATATATATTTATTTTTTTGTTAACCACAAATAATAAAATTCTCTGTTGTGAATGACAGATAGTGATTTTGTTTTATGCGCGATCTTCACAATGTTCTTTTTTCTAATTTTTTGCGAGGAACGATCTTGACTTTACAAATTTTGAAAATTTTTGTATGCAAAATGTCGAAAATCGACTTAATTAACAGACCGAATGTATTTAATGCATGGTTTTAATAGTTTCAAAGATTCTTCGTATTATTGTCTTTCAAATGAAACCGGTCTGGGGCACATCGGTTGGATGGTTTCAATGCCTATGACGGACACAGAAACATCTTTTGTGTTTTATATATATAGATGCGTGACTTACTTTACAAATCGGTTATCACTTTTTAATTGATGCAGTGCAAATATTTGTGTATAAAAATGCATTTTACTTACTTCTCGTTACTTTCATCATAGTTCTGAATGACTGATTAAATTAAATTGTGATTAAAAAGCTTTCAAAGACATTCTACGAAAAACGTTTTTTCGTCAGTTTATTGTGTTTTGTTCGCCTTAAAAAATATGAGTGCTGAACAATTTGAACAAAATTTAAATTTAAATTTAAATCAAAAACAGGCCAATTATTGAATCCGGATGACGTGCTTACCAGCTTACCAATCACTGTTCAATTTTATCACTCTTTTAGAACATGGACGTTACATAAGTTTGATTCCGATAGGCGTTATTTTCAATAATGTTAAAGTATTATTTATGCAAATAGGTTTCGTCGGATACTCAGCGAGCTTCGATTAATATGCACAACTGCAATATCTCAACTCCAGCCGTTCGTACTTTCCTTTTCACAAAAAAGTATATTCAAGATTCTTTCTTTATTTTGTGTTAATTTGCAATACTCGTTAGGATTGTGCTTACAATGCTGCGTACTACTGTCCCTGCTTCTGCGAGTTGGTCGCGGGGCTTACAACGTGTGGCTTAGGTGGTGGCGAATCGGGGCTTTATTTTCGTTATTGAGTTTGTGTAAGAAGTGACAATTAAATAAATTAAATGACACGATTTCGATTTCCGAGTCAGCTCCGTACTGATAAAAAAAGATGGATTTTTACCTGCAAGCTTTTGTCACTTTTTTACGAATCGTGTCATTTCATTTATTTAATTGTCAATTTATTTTTCAATATTGAAAGTTGATTTTTTTTACAGAATATTAAAAATATATATATTTTATTCGTCTATTTATTATTATTTAATTAGCGTTATTTTTTAAGGTCAAAGAAAGTCTGGAAAATGTTGAAAAATTTGATAAAATGATGACTTTTCAAAACCAAAGTTTGTTAAAGTTTTTTATTTTTTTTATTTTAAAATTATTTTTTTACCATAGGTTTATACGTAATCTTTTAGTCACAATTTAAAAAAGGACACCTAAATGCTTAGAGTTGTAAATCCGTCGGTCATAATGATCTCAAAAATTCCGAAACTTCAATCAAGAAAACACATATCTATCATATCAAAAGTAAATTTATAAGAAATACAAAAAATCTAATCTGTAGAAGAAGGAATGTACCTAACTTTTGGCATTAAAATTTTTTCCATTGTTGCGGCAGATTTTTCGAAAAATATTGTCAAAAAATATCAAAAAACTCGAAAGTGGATCCCCCAAAGGGATTGTCCCCTTGATACTTTGCGCGATTTCTTTTGCCCCAACCGGTTGCCGGTTCGTCGAGCATCCGGCAATACGATCTTTTTTTAATATGGGTTCGCTCAGTTTGATGCGATTTAATTAGACTCAGTTGTGAGTACACGCACACGCGTTTAATTTAAAGAATGACGGAAGCGCATCGCCATTGATTTGGGTGGTTATTAATACCCGCGGCTCGCGGAGGCGCTCGGTCGTCGCCACCACGAATTGCTCGATACACTCTTCATAAATGTATTCAAATACATATATATTTATATTTAGTTGGATGCAAACTATTATAATTACTGAACTGTTTCCTCGGTTACGAGGGAGACAATACCGACGCGTTCGTATTTCTTGTACCCGCTCATTGCAAATATTTGGTTGTACTGAACTCATTTTGGGTTTGCATCTTTTGTAAGAAATCGACAATTACCGCTTCTACGAAAATACGCCATCGCCATACAGGCAGCTGGAAATAAAATAAGGAAATGTAGCTATTTTCGGACGCACAGGAAAGACAAAATAACAGATCTTCAGATATCAGCATCGTTTTGTCACATTGCTCGCCGTGACGCAAAATGTTAAAAAAGCGTGTTACGGTGGGTAATATATCGAGAAAAAGATGACTGCTAATGATTTATTGAGTAAATTTACCTTACTGTATAAACAAATAAATTACTTATAATTCAAATATATATATATATATATATATATATATATATATATATATATATATATATATATATATATATAATATGAGATGTGTGTGTTAAATATTAATAACCACAGGAGTTGTAAATGCTGCACCGGTTCTAATTTCACCATGGTGACAACTGCAGTAAGATAGTCCATTTAAATTATTAAGATAATATCCATCGTCTATAAATATATTCTGCACATTACACTTGTTCAGAAATTGATGTGTGCTTTATCGATAGTTTCTTTTATAAAAAATTGAGTCTACACAAATGTCTACACCAAAATCAATTAAGTATTTTAAGACGGGTAATAATTACAAATTACTGGTACTTTATGAGGTTCATCCGTGAATGTGAGCTGTTGCAGATGCCTTTGTTTACATGGAGTCACTAGCGTAACAAGTTCGAAATGTTTTGGATATAATTAAGTTTTGTGGAAAGAGCAAAACATAATACTCCTTTAAATTATCAATAAAATATTTTAGTTGTTACCAATAACTGTTGGCTAATAACAATCCTAAACCGGTAAATGGCACTTGGAATCCAAAAATGGTACCAAAATCAAGCCACTTGATTATTTATACTCACTTCGCTTTCTTTAAGATTTTTGTAATATTCATCACCTCAGCGGTGTGCCGCAGCTTTGAACTTATGGCAAGACCGTTTGCATCACAAACTTTATTAAGATGAAATCTATAATATATGTAGCCTGTTGAAATTGCTTAGTATAGTATTTTCGAATTGAAAATAATTTCAATGACTCTGTTTTTATTATGAAACAATTGAATTGATCAATGAACTATTTTTGTTGATTACTTCTCTCTGGAACTTTCCACTGTTTTTTTTTTTTTATATAATTGTGTTCTAGAATTTCACCAATGAAAAATAAAGTTTAGATAAAAATAACAGATTATTTCCATGTGAACTTATCAAATTACTCAGATGATAAAGAGTGAATGCTTTTATAGTGGTATTAATTAGTTTGCCCATTATATTTTTGTAATGAATATCACAATGATAATAAAATAAATCATTAAAAAATTACTCTCAGCTGCCATCTATTGGCTGAGCATTGTAACTTTAACTCTTGCTAATTTCTTTCATGCAAAGTTCTTCCATGGGTTTTACGTGATAGAACCACAATTTTCTACAAAGCAAGGTTAAAGTTAATACAACGACATAAAATTGGGGTTGGGGTCAATGGTTTTAGTGTACCGTGAGACATTAAAGCAGGCTTTGCCAAACATCTAAAAAGTTCACAAATTAAAAAAATACTCCAAATGACACTGCACTTAATTTTATTTTTTTGGATTATACAGGAAATTAAAAGGAAAACAAAAAATGTATTTATCATATTATATTTCTCAATTTCCACAATGATATAAACATGTTTTTTAAATGCTTGAGACGACAATTTTCTACAAAAGATATCTTACCGACGTAGACACCGTTGAGACAACGGCTATAGAAAATGCTTAAAGTTAATCTCGTCCTCCTTCACCAGCCTCCGAGGCTCTACATAAATTTAATGATGTATAAAATTATAACTTATTGCATAACATAAGAATAATAATTGGAAAATTAACGGTCAATCAATCATAAATAACAAAGGAGATTATTAAATATAACAAGGTACTCGGAACAGATGAATTCTCCATCAAACCAGCTATGGTACTAATATTTAAAAAAATATGTAGATATGTCTTTAAGACAACAATATTCATTAAAAATTTACAAAACGGTCATCGAAAGATGTCCACTCTAAATTTTTTTGGGCATGAACAAAAACAATAAAGATTTTAAACAAAACTCATTTGTGAAAAGATGCTGTTGTCACAGAGGGCAATTTTTAAGGCAGTATTAAAAGGTGATGTCAGCATGGAGGGGTAAGACATTCAGGTAGTATGGAAAGATAACGTTATCGTTAGGGAGGAGACAAGGTTTTGAATGACTTATAAACGTAATGTCAATACGGGGAGAAGCAGGAAACAGGGGATGGAGAACAGTTTTGGATGAGCAGATTTTTGTTTAGTTTTTGTGGATAACTAAATAAAAACAGGATATGTTACATTTCAAAAAGGTAACATCAATAAGAAGGAGAGTTATTTAAAAAGTAATGTTAATACGACAAGGGGAGTCTATCAGTCAATGTGAAAACAATGCCAGTGCAAGGGAGGAGACACAATTGATTTATCTAAAAAAATAGGGCAGACTTTTGAGCAGTTTCAAAAATCTTCTTATAATAGATAAGGGAAATTCAACCATGAATATTATTGATTAAATATATAATTTAGATTCGATGATGTGCACAATATGGATGTGGAGTGTGTTTAATTGACAATGCAACTTAGAAAGAGCATTGTCCATGACATGTTAATTTCTTTTTGAGTACCTTAACACTACATTAATTTTAAAAATTAAAAATGGCAGTTATGAATGTTACAATCAGAATTATCTGTCAACATTGGTCTCTGCAGATGTTTTCACTTCTCGGGAGCTGCCAGGGTGGTTGTTTGAATGGATGAGCTTAAGTATACTCTCGCAGTTGGAAATGTCCTCGAAGAAACTGCCATCGCCCTGGGAATTGGCTCGGCTCAGAGCAAGCTGCTTCTCTATGGTTTCTCTGAGGCCGAGCTCAGGCTTGCAGCACTCGGAGAGCACCTTCTCGTCGGCATTGGTGACGATGGCGTGCAGGGCATTCAAAAGCTCATCAGGGCGATTTTCCACATTCTGAATCGCAAATACAAGATCCTTTATGATGCATGTCATCTCACCTAAAAATGTTAAAAATAAATTAATATTTTATATCCATGAGTTCTATATGTATAAAAAAAAATATTTAGTAATAAAGTAAAATCTTTCATGTGCGTAAATTTGATGGAACATGGGCTCAATTACAAGTCTACGGGGTAACTTACAGCACATTGTAAGATAAGATGAAGCTGGAAGAGAAATTTAAACTGAGTAGCTAACAGGTGGCTTACCTCTGAGGGCGGGGTACTTAGGGTAGATAGCGGAGATGACGAAGGCGGCACGATCCTGCAGTTTGTGGTCAGAAGACTTCACGCAGCGAGCCAACGCAGCTCCACCTCCTTCGCTCAGAAATACGACTGCGCACTGCTCATTCTCTCTGATCAAACCTGAAAAAAAAACATCAAAAATGAATTTTTTTAATTAATAATGATTCAGTAAATTTTTTCAAATATTGAAAATTGATTAAAGAAACTCTTAGAAAAATATCATCGTGATTTGTGTGAATTTCTTTAATTTGACTGGTGGTCTTGTACCATCGCCAAAGAACTATTTAATGATTTTAAATTTGATACCAGTAATATACTAGAATGATACAATGATTATGTCTAATTTTTCCAAATTTGGTTTTTTGTATGTAAGGAAATCACTGTTTCCTTCTTTTTGAATATATAGCATAAATAATTACTCACACGAGGCAGCATACAAAGCAGATCGCAACACCTTGGTGTCGTCCTCAGTAGTGAGGATGTTGAGAACGATATGGAGGAAGCCGCAGTCCAGGGCGCGCTCCTGACAAAAAGGGTTGTGCTGGCAGGTCTCGGCTAGGAGCTTGCAGGCCAAGCTGCGCACCTGAGGATGCTCGCAGCTGAAGCACACCGGAAATATGGAGTAGCCGTCCAACTTGTACAGACCTGCAATCAAATAAATTTTACTGATATAGTAAGTCAGACTGGAAATTGAAATAGTCCAACATAAATACAAATAAATTAATATTTAAAAAGGCAATTACTCCACTTTACAGGTATAATAGACACTCATAACAAACTGCTTTAATTCAGAATACTCCATGTTTATAGAAATAACTAGCCAAGTTGGTGGTTATGAAAATATTTTGGTAGAGTGCTTTCATATTTTGAGGGATAATTCAGACAAATTTACTATGGTACTAGTGATAGCTTAAATATTATATCAAATATGC
This sequence comes from Atopsyche davidsoni, assembly GCA_022113835.1. Lineage (NCBI taxonomy): Eukaryota > Metazoa > Arthropoda > Insecta > Trichoptera > Hydrobiosidae > Atopsyche > Atopsyche davidsoni. The sequence continues at coordinate 475,659 of JAILWY010000011.1, read as the reverse complement.
ACAAACTTTTATAATGCATAGCTAAAAGATTACAAGCTTTAGTCTTGTGTAGGTGGCCATTTATTTTTTACCACTGAACTCTTGGTAAAGGTGGGATACTGAATGCCAATTCATCTTTCATTTTAATAAAATTATTTTTTTTCTATGCTGACATAATTTGTATTTACTATTTTGAAAAAGTTAGTACTTGTTTAAAATAATAAATACAAGCTAAATTCTTTATTCCATAGATGAGAAAATATGTTTTTTCTAGCAAGTGAAAATGCAAGGCAGTTTATTGTTTAAAAAAAAAACTTACCTATGGACATGTCAATGTCGTAGACGGTATCCATAAGGTTGTCGAAGGCCATCTGCACCTCAGGGGGCACTTCGGAGTCACAGTTGATGCTAACGATGAGGTCCTTGTCACTGAGGATGCGGATGGCTGTCTTCATCTCTTGTGTGGTGTCAATAGTCATGCTATTGATAGCTTCGTCCAGAAACCTCCGTCTCTGAAATATCATATTTGATACAAAAAAATTGATGCTATCAAATATTATTCAAAATCATTGAAAAATAGTATAGAATTGTTCAATTAAACTTAAACCAAAATCTATCAGCTTGCAGCTGGCTTAAAGCTCTTTTTGTCCCCTATATTCTCCAATATATTATTCATTCAATCGGCAAACGGATTTAACTTCTAGGTTTGACAGCCTTAGCTTTTGAGTAATTTGAATTTACCGATTAGTAATTGAGGGAACTAGCAAAATAATCCAAAAATTTGATTAAGAAAACACTACCTCTTCATCCATTGGCACAACTGGAAACATTCCTAATGCATCTTCAAATCTTGTTGCTTCGGTAGCAAAACGCAATAAACCCTGAAAATAAAATTTAAAAAACAAAGTTTGAAAGAAATCTCTATTGGATATAGAATTGGCAGTCACTAATAACTATTGGTTTGCAGTTGATTAAAAATTACTACGTGAATTTTTACTGATTTATAGTAACAAACTTCTGAAATTTTAAGCTTGGGGATTATGATAGGAAAAACTAAAAGCAAAAATATTATAATTACACACTTTGCAACACAGTATGTAGAAGTTGTTTCATAAGAAAATAAAAATTAATTCATTTTATGCCAAAACAAAAAATAAGAGCCTCGTGTATATATATTAAATGAATAAGTATGGATTTTCACTTATTGAGAGTCGAAAAATATTTTTACCTGAAGATTGGTCGGCTGTCTCGTGCGTCTGGTTAATTCAGCAAATTCGGGAGAAGATTCGTTTTCTGTTGAAGAATCGTTTTCTGTAGAGGATTCTACAACCTCCACAACCATACGAGGTTGATCCGTATTCGGCATTGTAATTGTATTACTAAAAAGCCCGGCACACTTCCAAAAACACGGAATCACCGAATATTAAATAACACCGCACCGACAAATCGATGAAACTCTGTAGAAAGTTTAACAGTATATTTCGCCTGACCGAGATCTTATGAAAGAAAAAAACATAACATTAATGACAATAGTGACCGATGTAGCCAATTGCGTCGGTTTTATTTCGCAACAATAATATTATTTTCAATCAGCAAACTATCAAACATGACATTCTTCTATAACCTAGAATTTTCGAGAAGTATCTTGTTTTTTTCTATAGTCTATGGCTTTGGGGTCTGTTCACAAAAGAAGTACTGAATTATTATTTTTAAATTCTAATGAAGTAATAAATTTTTACAGAAATATTTTAAATATTCTCAATATACATCAAAAAAAAATATTTAAAAACAGAAATATGAATAAAATCTTTTGATGGGAAGATTTTTTTTTTATTCGTATCAATAGATGACGCTACTTGAAAACAACGAAAAGGAAGTGAACTCGTCGCGGTAATTTTAACGCCAAGGAAATCATCGATATTTCAAAGGAACAGACACTGTTTTTAAAATAGATATTCAAAATGAACAATGAATATTTGAAATCCGAACGATGATATTATTAACAGAGCAAAACGTATCGGAAAGAATTTTTCATTAGGTACTGACTTTTGTAGATATTTTGCCATTGAAATTGAATAAATATTGGAACGCTGAGAATTGTTAATAATATGAATATTTTTTCGATGGAATGTGTAAGAGAATATATTCAGTTGTTTTCCACCCCCGGGGCGTGGGGCGTGGGGCGTGGGGCGTGGGGCGCAGGCGCGCGCTGACGCCCCGCGGAGCGCGCACGCGCGGCCCCCGCAGTTCCCCCCGGCCCGACATGGCGCGGGGTAGCGCCGGATAGTCTCCGGTCTCAGGTGCAGCAGCCCTCGCCCGCCAGCTCGGAGCCGCCAGCCCTCGCCCGCGAGCCCGCCAGCCCGCCCCGCCAGCTTGCCAGCCCGCCAGCCGCCGCCTCCGCGCGTGCAGTGCCTCAGCGTCGCGCGACTCTGGAAGTCGGCCAGTGAGTGAATCATTTGACAGATAGTGCAAAATGGTGTGTTAATTTCGATACGGCGTTTCTCCATTTGTCTTCTCGTCGGGCGATGTGTGAATGTAAGTAAAGCGTGGCTTTCTGAATATATTTATTGACATTGCTCCGGCGCGACCCCGCGATGGGTCCCGGAGCCTCGGCCGGGGCGACCTCGTCTCCGGCCGGGCCGACTCGCTTCCCTTCCCTTCCTCGCCGACGCCGCGCGGGTGGATTTCCAAAATGCAAGCCGCGAGGAAAATTGTCAGGCGCGCTGTCCGATCTGCGGCATGTACGCAGTTCGACTCGATAAGAAATTGATTTTTTATGCACACCGTGAATCGTAGAAAAACCTTTCCGAATTCCAGTGTTTTCTCTGCTTTCGTTTTGGTTGTAATTTTCATCGCAGATCTTCCGACCGCGATCGACGATCGACATTCATTCGTGAAATTCGTTCGCATCAATCGAGCCTCCTCTCGAGACAACTCAAATGAGTTGTACAAAAAGCATTTAAAATCTGGTGACGGAGAGTTTTGGACTTTCGCGTTTAAATTCGGGGAAAATCTTATATTATGTACATAAAGAAAATTTCAACCGCCGGAGGTTGCGACGCGCTCGCCTCGAATTGGCTCGCGTCACCGAAACGAACTCGGGCCAGATTGTACTAATGAACGCGCCACATATACAATATAATATGGAATTTATAAATAAATATGTAAATAATATTCTAGAACCAATAGGAGAGCCGCGAATTCGCCCGCACGGAAGCCCTACTTAAAAATAATAGATCGCCGTTCTCGAGTAATGCGATGACGTGCGGAGCAAACGTTTTTTTTGACAATACAAAATGTAAAAACTAAAAACAAAGATGACTACTTTTTAAGTATATATATTTTTTGAATCATCAAGGGTACTGAAAACATGGCTATTTTTATCCCCGTTAAATTTCTATAATATATATAAAATTAATAATTTCTTATGAAATGGAAGTGAAGCGAATGCAGCGATGTGTCGTGACGCTCGCGTGGAGCTTCGTGCTATTGCGACACATTTTTTTAAAGACTGATACATTTTTTTTAAAGATATTCTGTTAATTTTGTATGCGCCATAGTGTTTACTGAATAGTAGAAACTAAATAGGAAATAATATAATTTAACTCAAATTAAATTTTATTGAAAAAGTATAATACAACATTATATTCTCTCTGTTTTAATGAGTTTCATATTTCTACGTATGAAGGTCACTCGCACGGGTTTTACTGTGCCAGTCATCAAAAAACAGCTGAAGCTGTAAATCAGCTAATATTGTTATAATATGTTGTATACATTTGCCAAGATAAGGCATACTAAATTGCTGCTGGCCCTGCTGCTGGTACTGCTGCTTGTACTGCTGCCGGCCCTGCTGCCCGCTACGACTGTTGAATTAATCGGGTTTTTTGTTTCCACAGATATGTGTTTATTCGCTTTATTGAATGAAACAATAATTTTATGTTGACGATGACAGTGAAAATTGCGTGCAGTAGGCTAGAAAGCTGGACGTGCAGTTCATTAGATTTCAAATAGCCACAAATCAAAAAAAATTATGAAGCCTATTCGTGTTACTTTTAGTGAATTATGTATAGTAAAATAAAGCTAGAAGTCTCTAACATCTTATTTTATTTTCATTCGACTTGATGTTTATAATATTTTTCTGTATAGAGTAAAGTGAGTTTGTACAGAGATCATTGTAGATTTTACTTTTGACATTTTAAAATAGAAAACACATAATTAAACTCAATTGTGAAAAAAATTATTAAGCAATGTGTCCGACGACACCCTTAGGGAACGGTTACAATTTAAAATGGTCGTAACTTCCTAGCAGTTTGGCTAGTTAATTTTTTTATTTCAGCAAATTAACCCCACCTGCTGCTTGTCACTAGAAGAGATAAAAGAGATATGAGATATTTTCTTTGACAATGAATCACTTTTGTCCATGAGCTATTCTATAAATAAATACCTTGTGTGGTATTTCAAATATTAAATATTTAAATATTAAAGACGCGATATATAATTATAATTTGTGTGATGTTTGAACTCGTTAAGCATAACTGAGGTGTTTGGATAATAATAATACGTAAATATATTTTTTTATATTTGACCCGGAGACATCCATTCTTAGATAATTTGAGATTAGCTACAAGGAAAGACTCAAGTAGGCAATAAATAATAAGTATTCGGAGGCAGTTGATACGTCTCCGGAAATTGTCTTCGTATTCACAGAGAAATCAGAGAGTATATTTTCGAAGGGTTTTTCTTCCCTTTGAAATTGAACACGATCAAAATAGAATTGAAAAAAAAATACTATTCCTAGTACGAGAAACCGTAATCCCTAAGATTTGCAAACATGCGAGCTAATTACTTGACCACAATGCGGCTTCTGCTTATCCTTGAGAATATGTCCGGCACCGAAGCTCGGCGCCGCTAAACGGCAGTGGCGTGCAGCGAATTAGAAATCAAGGCAAGCAGTTTTGTTTACTAAACACAAGTGAGCCTAAATTGCGAGGGACCGCAAAAATCTAAACATTTGGTTTAACTTGCATTATGTTATGATCAGACAGAAATGGATTTATTTTCAGATATTTTAAGTTTTTACAGTTAACCTTCATATAACGCGGTTTCCATGTAACGCGGACTTAAAGTTGCGACAGATTTTTAATTATTTTTTATACAATACTCCTCTTGAATTCAATAGATTTAAATCAACCTGAATTTTGTGTATTCACTTATTTCTGAGTTTATTATAGCGCGGTACAAATTAATCGCGTCACGGGAGGGCCGACTGCATTCGAGCGCCAGGCGTCGCCGCGGCCTCGGGGTCTCGGGGTCTCGGGGTCTCGGGGTCTCGGGGTCTCGGGGTCTCGGGGTCTCGGGGTCTCGGGGTCTCGGGGTCTAGGGGCCTGGTGGAGAGAAGCGCTTCCTTGTGTGAATGCTTCGTTGGGTTCGTTTCCTCTCCCAGTTTCCGCCGCCGCGGAGTCGCCGGGTCAGAGAGAGATCCGGCGAGCACGCGAGACATTTGTCTCGGCTTGAGTTATCGTTTCGCTAAGCATTATTTTATTGGGGTCACGGTATGGATTGGAAATACCGAGTTAAATACTATGTTCAAAAATAAAACGTATTCTCATCCATTTGGGTTATGTAGCATATAAATAAATGGGTTGACACTATACTACCGACTAGCACCCGCACACTCGATTTATTATATTTACAAAACATTATATTCATGCAGTAATAACGACTAGCCATTTGGGTGAGAGATTGTGAACATTTTTTTGCGAGTACTTTCTACTAAAAAAAAATTGTTTTAAAGTTAATATTTAGTGTGAAAACTCTTAGCTAGTTGCTGGATTTTTTTAATGTTTATAATTATAATATATTTGGAATATTTTGTATACACAAGTTTGTCGCAGCCAAAACATCCATCACAAACGATCAATCCATCATAAGCGACCGAGCCTTTGCTTACTTAAAAAATATATATTAAGCAATTTTAAATATACGTTTACACTTATCCATGAAGCACGCCACCGCTGGGCGGAAATGCGCACGTCCATTGCGAGCAATTGCGGCCCGAGGCCCATCATTTCATTTGGTTTTTGAACAGCTTTTATATTTTTACTAACTGAAACTAATAGATAAAAGTAATCTACTATAATAATAGCCATTGTGTGTGGGTGTGTGTGTATGTTTCATTTTTTGGTTCTCTATAGAATATCTTAAAAGATACAACGCTGATTTTTGCACGTAAGTTTAGTAAGTCTTTCCGCAGCTATGTGCCGAATTTCAAGACGATAGGATAATATTTTCATTCATAAACTAATTGAATAAAACTATAAAATATGCTTTAGCGAGTTTTAATATGTACGAATTATAGGATTATGTTGTTCACCGCGAGAATATCAAATTTAGAACCTTGCTAAAAAACAAATTTTGATGCTTCGTAGAATTTTCCAGTTTATGTCAGCTTGACATTTGAAGTACCAATTTTATTTTTTTATCGAAATTGCGTGAGAAATTATTAATCACATCATTAATTGCACAAAATGTCTACGCACAGCAAACGTAATTCAAAAAGAATTGCACAATTGAACGTGATAAAGACTGCATCAAATAAAAATGCAGTGAAAGTGATGCGTCGTTTGTGACACGAAATGTGACAGAAATGTCAAGCAATGAATTGGAAGGAAAAGAAGGAACAAGACAGTCCTATAATTAAAAAAAATGGCATGTACCGCTCATTTGTGATGAATATTTCCTAGAATAGCTTTGCTTTCGAAATTAATATCCAGTTATTCAAAACATATGTGTACAAAATGAAAGCAAATATTCATCTAATCGTTCATCGAATACGTCATTCTGTGACGGGCTACATTTCTAGTAAATAAATAAATGATAAATAAGATTAATCAAAAAAAAAATCAATGAAAAATGTTCGAGTGTAACATTTTTTGGAAAAAATCAAATATGTATATTTATTATATGTATATCTGCTCCGAGCTAAGGTAAACCATGAAACAGGTGTTTCCTGAAATACGCGTCAACCCATGCGGCTCCCCGTGAAGGTCTCGGTCCGGTCTCCTTGGCATCGATTCCGCCAGCGCCGGGAAAGGTTGAACACTTGGGCGTGACGTCTTCGCCTATCTTCAGAATTAGCCGGCCTCGGCCAGCGCTCGTCAATGCGGTGGGCCGCGGCCTCCCCCGGACCCCCCGGGCTAACTCTAATATAAATGCAGAGTGTGAAGTGTGCGTTCTTCTCCTGCATCAATTTTACAACACTCTGAAATTTCGATTTTATATATATTTAATACAAAATTCAGATTCAAGTGTTTTCTGTTTACTTGTCTCACTCAAAAAGCGCGCATTTGCTTTGTATAAAATCAAACTTTTGGAAAAAAATTCTCAGGATCTATAATTCTCAAATGGATCAGTATAACTTATGAACATTTAAAGCGTTGCAAATATTGTAGCAAAGCTTTTTCTGTGGGGCGGTATAACCGAAACCCTGGTTTCAAATCAACGCGTATTGACCTTTTCTCTTTGTTTTCCTGGCGTCGCTTTAACGATTCAATTGCAAGTAGCAGAGGATTTATCAAACTTTCTGTGCTTAAATATTTATTTATTCGCTTTGTACATTTTCTCCGACAGTGAGCCCGAAATCTCGCTCTAGACGGATTTGGCGACAACGCCTCGAATGCCGGCCGTTGACTCTTGCTATCGGTGTAGTTTTGAGTTTTGCTAATCTATAATAAATCCGACTTCCACCTGTCACAATACGGACTATCTGGATCAGAATAAAGAAAACGGACAACTTGAAAATGTATTATATTTTATCTTTTTGGATCATAAACTATGTGTTGAATTGATTTATTGCTTCGGATTATTACAACTTCCACTATCACAATAGTCGATGTGGAGATATTTTACTGCTGCTTGTATAATTTATTTAATATATTATTAGTCGTTTAAAAGATAATAAACGATATTTGTAATGACCATTTATCAGTCTCTCGAAATTATTTTATTTATAAATAATAACGTTGGCCGACTGAACAGCCGTTTACGAGCTGTCGACTACTTGTAAGAATTATATTCTATCTTAATCGTAGATCAGCATGACTTAAACGATCTATGTGCCGTATTTAACAGCCTTTAAACTTTAGTTGTTTCAAATAAATCTATTGAAATCCTTTCTGCAACAATATTTATGCGTTTGTATAATTTTTAATACTGATTAATATTGTATTGTATTTTCAGTTCTGTTGTTAGTATTTTAAGGCAAAAAAAAATGATTGGGGAAAAAAACAGTTTTATTTGGGACCTTATAGGTACAGTTAACGTTTATCCTTTTTTCAATTTGAGTTGCATAAAAGTTGTCGCTCTATCAATTGTGTTATTCTATTTATACGACATGTGTTTAGGTTGTTTTTTTTAGATAAAACCAAAGAATTTAAATACGATTGAAGATTTATTTAGAACTGCTTTGTTCTCGGGTGTTACGGAGTACCGGAATGGAAAACTAAAATCGCAACAATCAATACCCAAGAGCAGCAATCCCAATAACAGCGGCTTCCAAAACCTGCAGACACGTTAAATGCTTCATTTAAGCCCTCTACACACGTAGCAACAAATCGCGCCACCACCTCGCGGCTAGCCAATAGCGTCCTTTTATTTTGGGTGTTTTTTTATGGTTTTGCCTAAAATTTAGGACGCTATTGGCCAGCTGCAAGTTGGTGGCGCATTTGTTGCTACATGTGTGCCTTTAGGCTCACACCTGAGGATGTTTGCGGGCGGCGCGCTCTATACGCCGGTCCCCGCACATGGGGCATGGGGGTGCATGGGGGTGCATGGGGGTGCATGGGGGTGCATGGGGGTGCATGGGGGTGCATGGGGGAGCATGGGGGTGCATGGGGGAGCATGGGGGCGCACGGGGGCGCCGAGGACGCTCGGGCAGCTGCGGAGCCCCGCGGACACCTCCCGCCGCCCCCTAAACTTTACGGCCCCTTGATGGAGATTCCTTGCCATTTGGGACGCCGTTCCGCACCACCAAAAACCCGCTGCGAGTGGCAGTTACATCTAAATTTAACTAAATGCCACCTTCTCGGGGGAAACTACCGACCAGCAGTCGTTTGCTTATTTCTACCCGGTAATATATGTTTTTTTTTAGTGTCTCCGAAAAGCTCTCCGAAGGGCAGAGATGATATAGTACATTCTTACAGAAACCAACTAGCACCGCTGTTTGGGTATTTCCGGATGATATTATATTTTACATATGTCAATCTAAGCGCCCGGCTTAAAAAAATTCAAACTTGCACCACCATGTTTATATTACCACACGGAAATTTATATATATATATTTTTTTTTTAAAGTGAATGTTAGTCGGCAGCGAAAATACACTGAAACCTTCTTAGAAAAAACTAGACTTCCTATTGTACAATGAAAACTTTGAGATTACAGTACCATCAAGATTCAAATAAATGTCACCTTCTTACTAGAAACTACTCCCTTCCTTGATTATTTGTGAATTTCTACACTTTTTTTTTTAAAGGTAAACCCTGTCCCAATAAAAAAAACTTTACGAACGGTGTTACTCACGGCCAACTGGCATTATTATTTGTAGATCAACCATCTGAACATCCAAAAATTATTAGAGTCACAGTCAGCCAAATTGAAGAAGGCAGAACACTTGCAAGAGTGTTCAACGATATCGGTATGACATAACGGTGCGATCAACGGCGGGTCCGTATTGCATACGTATAGTATGAAATAGCTCGTGCAATAGCACCCGAGCCTCGCTAACCGCAGAGCGATTACGTGCGGGAGAAATGCATGCAACTAATCGCCAGACGCAAAGTCGTTTCCGCGGAAATTGCAACACGGCCGGCGTGAAAATCCAAGGCCGCGGAAATGCACGGCGGGGAAATTAATTAAAGCGACGCCATCCACTTTGCCAACTGTACTAGCACGCCCGCAATTGTCACAATCCATCGATCGAATGCCCGATCAAAATCAACTGGGGATCGCCCGCTCTGGAACTCTAGTACTGCTTTTTATTTCGACGCAAAAATGTTATACAGTAATACCCCGCTTTGCGCGAGGGATATACGTTCCGGAAAAAATCGCGTTATGTGAAACTCGCGTATATCGGGGTTTGCGATTAAACATACATACATGGTCAAAATTTAATACAAAAAAAAAAGTACGAATCATTTGAATCAATCACTTTAATTCTAAGAACACTTTATGCAGTATTACATGCTATTTTTACTGAAAAATACATCTGTTGTCTTTTGGGTAGCGTTTCTTTTACGTTCTTGTAAAATACGTTCATAACACCCAACGCTGTTTTTAATTGCATTATGTTCATACACATTCTTAAATAAGAAATTCGCGTTATAGTGAATCCGCGCATAACGGGGTCGCGTAAAGCGGGGTATTACTTTTATTAAACAATGTTTCTATTTAAAAAAAAACACATACGCAAGATAATATTTTAGCGGATTTTGAAACCCGGCGCCTCAATAATTGCAGTGAATTATAAAATCACTTACGAATTCAACATAGTAAAAAATAAATAGGATATATAATACTTTATTGGTAATAATTAGTGTTTAGTCAATCGAATAATAAATCGCTATTTTTTTTATCAAAACGTGTAAGCTGTTAAATTATAGGACAAAAGTATTGTTTTTAAACTTTTAACTTTGACTTTTAATTTAACTTTCACGAATCGTTATAGGTTAATCGATCGTGCCTGTCACTAGAGTGAATCGCACTGGGAATTCAATAAATCCTTGTGCTGGCAATCTATTCCGATGCTTGAGATAATTGTGCTTCTCGTCGGCTTCATTTCGCTTTGATAGTATTTGCGTCAAGGAAATAGTCGAATAATTCGCCAATTAATTTATTGTATTCGTTCCGTACTACGAAAAGACATTATTAAAACGCGATTGCAGTTGTAACTTTAGATGTTGTAATCTGATAGATCAGATACATTCAAGATCAAATTTCCTTTTATCGGAACTTTATCGGTTAATGGAATACTTCAGGGTGTCGAAAAGCGCGAAATAATAATTTATTCACAACTACCACATTATTACATCACCATACTATAAATTCTAAAAAAAACGAGCGCTTGTAGTGCCATATTTTTTTTTATTGACTTTTTATGTTTAATCGACATGTTTGTCGAATAATTGTGTATAATTTATAATAATTGTGCCGGTTATTTATTCACAACAACCACGCCGCGACGTCATCCTACGCTCAGTCCCGTTTAACACATCGAGAGGAAATGCTATTAATATTCTTTATTAAGCCAATTGAACTGTTGAAGGAGACATGCACACATGTTGTTTTAGAAACAAATCACCGGCTGAAAGAGATATCTTATATTTTAAATAAACATACTGCATTCATTGTTCATAATATATTTATATATATATATAAATATATATATATCATTGTGAGTCACGTGGGTTTTAGATATAATGGACATGCTTGTCCTAAAATAGCTCGCGCATGACGCAGCGCTCGTGTCACTCGCGATGGGAAATATCTCCAGTGTGTAATTATAAGTTGGCCACTTCAGATTTGTGCAAGTTCAACCGGGCCCGGTGTAGAATCGACAAGTTTACCACCCCTCGAAATCATCCCCCGTCCGACTCAACTCGCCGCCGAGCTGTGAAAGGCCGATTTAAATGCACAGTGAGACATTTGCTTTTTCAGGCGTCGTGAAAATTGTCCAATGTAAGTGTTATCAATTTACTATTTTCAATAAACCACCTCCCTTTGAAAAAAATTATTAATTCACAAATTAACACATGTCCAATCCTTTAAAAGTCATGTATACAAACAGAAGTATAAAAATATTTTTTTCTTGCAAAGTGGACAGCGGCTCGGAAAATTTTGAGAACATGAGTCGTGCAAAGATAAAGAAAATGCAGTGATCCCGTAAGGTTCCATTTATATAATTTCATATATATTTTTAAACTTAAAACGTTAATTAATTGAATATTAATTATTATTAAGTGATTGCTCCGTGAGTTTGATTGTGCACACAAAGGCTATCGTTACCTGGAAAGGGCGGAGAAGTCGAGGCGCCGCACCTCGGTCGCTTCGATCCCGTGAATAAGTTATGCGTCTCCGCCATTACTGTCTGGCAGCCCGGGCTGACGGCCGGGGAATCCCCGACCGGCGGCGGCAACCGCTCACTGCCCGGAGCCGGGGGCGGTTCCTTCAATTATTTACCCAGGGGGAAGTTAGACAGCCCGATTGGAGCAAATTAAATTCGCATTGCTCGTTTTATATTTTTCAAGGTTGTAGTAAATTTTTATATAATAAATATTCGCTATTATAAAATACTGTTTTCTGATTTCTCACGCCTAAATCTGACCCAATTACATCAAAGTAAATAATGCGTCAAATTAACAATTTAATGCTTACTTATTAAATTTCACAACGCGAACGCATCATAATCGAACTCGAACTGCCCAAGCATATCAAGATGAGTAAGCAAATGAATATCAAAGTAACTGAGTTTAAAAAGTGTATTATATTTTAAATGATGTTATATCACTTGGATCATTCGTGGCCCAGTGTTGAATTATTACCTTGTGTCTTGCGACCGACATCCCCTAATTGCTTGCGGATTTACGTAAGATCCTAATTACGCCGGAGAGGCATTTGGGACGTGAATTGATCCACGCCAATCGGCTGGGGTTTGGTTTGATAAGCCGACCTGACGACAAACCCACACGCGGACGAATGGCATCGATCAAAACAACATTAAATTCCAATTAATTGCTTGAATAACCTTTTAAATGTTTATTATTCGTACACAGACGAACAAAATTATATAAATCAAAATTTAATTGTAATAAATCGCATAAATAATTGCTAGCCTATTTTTAGGGCGTTCGTTCTTAGACGAATGAAATAAATAAAAGTAATGCAATTTATATACATATTTTTAAATATATATATATATATATATATATATATATATATATATATATATATATATATATATATATATATATATATGTGTGTGTGTGTGTGTGTATCCTTATTTACACAGGGTATTCTCATAGCCCATTAGAAGCCAGGTTATTTTATGACGCACGACTTCCGTTTAATTAGTAATTATTACTAATTTAACCCCGCATTTCAACCCGCAGCGTAGGTGCGACGCGTTAGAGCCTCACCTTTCAAACCACATGGATTTATAATACTGCAACCCTTAGCTTATCCTGGTTAGTTATTCTTAAAAAAAAAATTTACTGCACTATCATGTGCAATGGGCGTGAAAAGTTTTGGATTTAGCTATCAGGACAGGAATCGAAGCGCAAAACTCTCGAATTGGGATATCGAGCTAATTAAGATAATGATTATTTTAAACCTACTTTGGTTAAACTTTTTTTAATCTGGTTTTAAATTTAACACATGCGGATATACATATGGTTTTGTACAGAATTATGTATTGTCGATCCGTTTATATTGTTAAAAAATAAACAGCAACAAAACTAAGTTAAAATGAAATATTCCCTCAGTTGTAAGAGCATTGTCCAACTAAATTCTTGCACGTTTTATTGTTGTGTACATCTTGAAATCAAACTATACGATTTAGTTTCTCGATGCTACGATGGACTACGAAAAACCGTAGACCAGTATTTCGTAGCGTAAATCGTAGATACGTAGCACTGCTTCGAGTTAGATTTAATTCTTAACTTCATATTTTTGATAATTGCATGATATCATACAAATGAAAAATTTTGATATCGCAATATCCATTTAGTGAAAATGATGTATATATATTTATATTCTTTGTTAGCATGCACGCGCCCCCCGACTAGGTCCCGCGGCGCCAGGAAAGTCCCCACCGGCTCCATAATGAGACCATGGCAGTTCTTCGAACACCATAAATTGCATCCTTTGACAAGTTCAACGAACCGGCCGACGTTTAACACATTAAGTATAAATCTATGACTACACTTCTCTACAAGTGCGTCGGGGGGCAAGAAGTGATAAGCGGTTGTGTCCATTTTAACACACGATTGTAGCTAACTTTTTTATATGAAATTTCATAGATATTTTTACTCTGTGTGTATTCTTATTTCTTTTTCACTCAATTGAAATCAAAAGATTTATTATAAATAATATCCATGCTAATATAAAGATAAGTTCTTTGAAATAAACGTTTAAAGTCGAACACAGCTGGAATTGCATTTTTTGGCACTGCTTCGTATTCTTATAGAGTAGAGTGGCTATAAATTATTTGAATCCCGCTTGTTTGCAGAATTGAAATAGGACGATTTAATTGACAATAAATCCACATTTTTTTAAATAATACAATATTTTTTTTAATTTAATAAAATATGCTGTTTTTCTGGTGTTCGTTACTATTTAGATTTTAAATATTTATGTATTAAACTGTACAAGCGGGGGGGTGACCTGCCAGAGGGTGGGTCCGGAAAGGGGAGGCTTTACCGCGGCCACGTGACCGCAGACTTCACATGGACGAATCTAATCTAATTACAGCAAAAACTTTTGAGTTTTAACTTTATTGCGTTGCTCTGGCTTTTTTTTTTATCCACGATTTATCCATTATGCGATCGATTTGTATTAAGTTCTGTAATTGTTAATTTGCAACTTTAAAAGGTGATTGATTGAATTAAATTACCAATGGTTGAATGTTGTATCTAAATAATTTTAAACACTAGATAGCGTGTATTCTCTCCGAGAACAGTGAGAGGAAAACGTACTAGATAGAAGAATCGAGTTCACGTCGATTATTCAATTAAGGCGGTTTAAAAAATAATTCGAGTGTGCCCATCACTAGCATGCAGTGCGTGCATGTATGTGGAATATTCGATAGCTATATCACAAGTTGAACAATATTTCAACGTGTTCGTTTATAATTCATAAAAAATAAACACAGGAATAACAAAAAGGCAGTGTGTGGTTACAACTCAGGTGAGAAAATCTATATTAAATTATACGGCTGAAAGCCGATTTCCGCTCACGTGAGAATCGTATTTTTGAAATTTTAAAATACACCTTTATTCGTGTTTTACAGAATGTTTATTTCTACATGAAATTCAGAATATTTTTTTACAAACACAAATTTAACACTTTAAAAATTTAACCGTATTCACTGCTAACCGCGCTAATGCGCAATGAATGGGAGAGGCTGCAGTTTATGTATAGATTCAAATATATTTACACCGCGAAATAAGCAAGTACGTAAGCCTTACGGTTTTTTTTTGTAAATTATTTAAAAGAGAATAACTCGAGACCTTTTCAGAAGGATCTATATGGTTTTATGGTATAATATATGAATTCGATTCGAAGGGGCGACCTCTCCATCTGGTGTCAATGATCTACCTACTACACCGATAATCATCGTTGGCCAATTTTAGACTATTAAATAAATTTGATTCTGGTAATTAACGCATTGAACAGGTGTATTTGTATTATTGTGAATTATACGTAGGCGTTTTAATTAATTAAGATCTGGGTGTCGCGGCTTCCCTCCGAGATATCTTGCGCCGCGTGCGTGGATGTAATCGCCGGCGCCCGCCACTCGGGGCTTTGTCTCCCCTGCCACCTGATTGCTTTATTCAAGCCGTGACCTCTCTCCCCTCTCTCCCCTCTCTCCCCTCTCTCCCCTCTCACCCCTCTCACCCCTCTCTCCCCTCTCACCATTCTCTCCCCTCTCACCCCTCTCACCCCTCTCTCCCCTCTCACCCCTCTCACCCCTCTCTCCCCTCTCACCCCTCTCACCCCTCTCTCCACGTACGTGCATCTACTTTCGCGGATTCAAAACAACCCCCGCCCCGCAAAGAGAACACCGAAGGGGTTTTTTTCTTTTCTTTTGATACGAGAAAAAGTACTTTTTTATGATTTGTCAGTTCTATGTTCGAGAATCGAGAGACGTTCTTTTGGACCGTTGTGGAGTTTCAGTTGGAGCACGCTTGAATATGGTAGATCTTAATGGGCTTTTAGCCATAGAAAGACGATTTCAATATTAAGTAATGGCTTTAGTTTTAGTGAATGTTAGATCCATTTAAACATCTAGTTGATGCAGCATCGAATTCGTATTTTTTTTGTATATTTTTCACGGTGTATTTCATTTACTATTTTAATAACAATTTTTCTCTTGTTTGTTCTAGGTGAGTCCACTTTTATATTAATCTAAATATAATTGACGTTGATATCCAGATAAGTGAGTACAAAATACAAAATCCTGTCGATAACAAAGAGAATATATTTTACATTATAAATTATAAAAAAAACAAATGAAATACGTTTCTTAAAATCGATAAGAGTATGCAATTATCTTAAATATTTTATAGAAAATGATTTTTATTTCCTAAACAAAAATATTCACTTATATTTCAGAAATGTATTTTCTATATTTTCTTACATAAGCGATATTTCTAAGTAATCTAAAAATAGATGTTTTAAAACGCGGGCTTTCCCTCGAGCGCGGCCCGACTTCTCGAGCAGCAGCGGAAACTTCGAAACAAATTCATTTTTTTTCTTTGACATCAAAAGGTTTTCTAAAAAAAATCAATTTTTCTTTTCCATGACATTCTCGCGTTTTCCAACCTGTGCGAATGTGCTCCTATTTCATGAAAAATTTTCTACGCGGGCGTCTTTTTTGTATTCATCTGATCTTTATAAGTACTCGATTCTTGGGTGTCATGCCGCGTTTTTTCTTCTTCAGTGTTCCATCTCTTCTGGCAAAGTGGATCTCGGAGCAGTTTGTTCCATTCCACGAAGATGGCCCCGGCACCGCTACTGAAACGTTGAAATATGTTTAACATATTTTAATAGCTTCATTTTTAATATTCTATAATTAAATATCGCTAATAGCTTTAAAAATATTTTTTATTTTTATTTTTTAGCGCTTTAGCCTCTCCGTTATCATTATAGATTCATTTTATTTTGCCATTAAATCACTATTAGAGTTGTAACAACGCTCGTAAGGCGTTGAAAATTAAAAAAATTATGGCGTAAAATAACTCAGACCATCATTTAGGTATTTTATTTTATTGCTTTTCTTCAAATCTGTTAACCATTGCAAATCTTCTCCCGCGAGTCAGATGAAGGCCTTGAAAGTCGTATGCGCTCACAATCAATGAATATCGTAATCATCTAACACCTATCGTATGCGAAAAATAAAATTTAAAAAATTACCATACTTATCCCAAATACAGAAACCTTTATGCAAGTTGCATTTACTTAACTATTTAAATAATTTGAAGTATCAAAACTAGGCCAGAATACGGATACACACGCTAAAGAATGTACATCATGTACTCCCAGAGGTATTCTATTCGGCATGTCTGTAAATGTGTATCCGGGCATGATGTATCCTGGGAGTTTGTCCCCGGAGGAAAGGAGTATACCCATTCGCGGCCACTGCTGACAATATCCACTGGCGCATTCGATTATCCGAACCGCGAGCCTCCGCGCCGCTGCGTATGAAAGAGCAAAGGAAAATACTAAACTCGGCGGAGGCGACCTTGCCCCACATCGGCCGCGAGACTTGGCACCGGAACGGGGACCGCTCCAGCCGCGGGAACAGCTCCAACTCGACTAGCTGGCGGGATTTTTTAAAACATTTTTTCGATGGCAACCCTCGCAATGCTGTCGGAGTGTGTCAATCCATTCGAACCGTACACAATAGCTTAAATTTTAGGCCACGGGACATTTCACCAGTGCCTCGCCCGCGCCGCGCCCCGCCAGCTGACTCGTGCGACTGTCAAATATTTTTCTTTGTGTTTCAACTGTTCCGAATTTGAAAATGTCAATCTTCAATAAAATACACACCCACACACACAAAGGTACATACATATGTGTGCTTGTGTGCGTAGTAGGCGCCAGACAGGTCTACCCACCTGAGACTCGCCGCGTGAGCCACGTGCCGCCCTCCCCGAGCTACGCCCGGTCTAATTTGTATAACTAAACCATCTTTATGTGTCACGCTCACGAGCGGGCCCTCTCACGTGTACATATGCCTATATGGCGGCGGGCGTGGGTCTCCCCTGCGTACCTATTGCAACATCGACATATCGCATTGTTCATAATTTTATCGCCGGCTTATCTGAAATTTATTGTCTATAAATATTTTCGCTACTTTACGACCACGTTGACATTGGAAATTAAATATCACCCAGACACGAAGTTTCAAGAACTGTACCCCGTCCGTTGCCGGAGTTAGATTTTCTTAAATCACCTTGGGGAACCTTAATTTTAATAAGAAATCGTACAACTAAAATAATGTGATGCGGGAAGTTCATGAAATGCGATAGCGCTTCCGGCTTGAAATTGTCGTAGTCCCGCAGTCATCAGGTTGTTCATGTTTAGTTGAATATGAAATGACATGGTGGGGGGCCGAAGTCGGAGCTCGGGCGGAGGGCATCCGGCGCGGGGCGCTTGCGGGCCGCGGACGCCATCGACCCCCCCAGGGTCTGCTCCTCCTGGCTCCTCGCTGTTGCTCCGGGCCGCACCCCTTCCTGTCATCGATCATAGGCCGTCTCTGCAGGCGCTCAAGGCCGCGCGGGCTCTGCGCGTGTCCACGCTCCGCGCCAAACACTGAGGCCTCTTATCTATGATTATTATTAAATATGTTTATTGAATACCCATTTTTCGTCCCTAAAGGTTTGTTATGTGTGCAATATTTAAATCATCGAATCGACCGACGGAAAAAAAATTATATTTCTTTGTTTTGAAAAATGATTTTTTCGTCGCTTCACGTGTAAATCGAGTACCTTAAAACAAGTTGCTGTCGCAAAAACCGTGTACGGACTATTGATGTGTATTTCTTTAAATAATAAATATTGATTATATAATAACTAAAATATAATATTATTGCTTGTTATTTTTAAACCTTTTGTTTGATTGTTATATATAACAATTTCAAAGGCTCAGTCTCATGTTTGCAGCCCCTAAAGGCGAGCGTCCATCGCTTTACCCTATTTCAAAGACTCGTCTTCTTGCAAAGTTCCTCATTCCTTATACTACCCAGGGGCGTGCGGTGAGGTTTTAAATACGTAGGAATTTAAAATTACTATATATTAGTATAATTTTTTTTTCATTTATTGTCAAATTCTGAGATTTGTTGAAGTTTTAATATTAATATTCATTTGTTGAGTTGTCTACTCAATTGGTTTAAAAAAATTGTTTAATTAATGCGTTGATACCGCTGGTTTATTATTACATTTAAATCAGTACATTTTAAATTATTATTTACCGGAAAAACTTTCATTATGGTTCAGAAGCCAAAAAATAAACACAGAAAGTAAATATTTTTTTATAATGGTATTAACATAGACACAAAAAGAGCAAATCGAATTTAAAAGATGCATGTCAATCAAACGAATATCCGCAAAATTATAACTTCACGGCAATCAATCACGCCATTTTTTAACACCTTTTGGTAGATAGGAATGCAAACACCAATGTTTTGTCGACGGACAACCTCTAATGCTACCCGATAAAAAAATACGGCTCGGATCATTTGCACTTTATTGCAGCATTTACGAGGGTCCCTCGCGCGATCGGTGGACCCCCAGATCGAAAAAAATCGACAATAAAGCTGTCGAGACGACAAGTTGTCCAAGTGAACCGTATTATCCGTATTTGACGACACCGAGGACGCCGTCCAATTTGTTTTAATTTGACCCAATAAAAGAAGTTTCAGAAGCCATCGTTTTCCTCTTGGCTTTCCGCTGCCCCAGAACGGTAGATGCCAAGAGATAGCGGCCGTCTGGGTTTTGCTGGTGCCCACACACTAGAGATGGGAACTGATCATTTAAAGCTTTCGATATTTTTTTTATTCAGGTCAATATATCGACGAGATATGTGTGTGTCAAAATAGCTGTAATCTAAATATTTTTTTATTAAATACGCATACTTAACTCACACCACATGAAATTACGAAAAAAATTATAGTGTCTGTTTGCGAAAACTATTGAGGTGTGGGTTCGAGAACGGCGGGACATTCACGTTGGCAGTGTCTGGTAGATAATATTTTGTTTTATCGATGCTTTTTGCCATCCTTAGAGGAGAGTCGCCGCGGGTGCCCGTAGGCCTCCGTCGTAGCCCAATCGATAGCCCATAGACATGGCCGGTCCGCATTCCACAATCAGTTCGACAAATAAAACTTCCGACCAGAGTGTCGGGGAAACGCAGCTGCGCCCCTTCCCCTCCCCGCTCCCCCGGCGAGGCAATAACTTTCAGAGGGTTGTTTTGGAAACTTCCACAAAGAAAACTTTAATTCTGTTCTAATTAATTTTGCGTACTGCTCCGTTGTATAAAAAAAAATTCATAATCTTCTTTCTTCGTTGTTGTGCTGCGCTATGGACCATCTTGTACCAACCTCTGAAGATGGTCCCAGTGCCGGGACTGAAACGTCGGAAGTGACAAATCATAACTTAATAACAACGACTGAGCACATTGAATAGCTTGTTCAACTTGTTTTCACTGCTGCATTTTTAAAAAAATAGTTTTGACGTTTCGGTTTCAGTACTGGGACCGTCGTCCGTTTTCTTGGTATATTAGAGGCGAGAATTTCCCGTCAATGATGTGTATGTAAAAAAAACCTTTCTACCACGCGGTTTCATCTCCTACAATAAAAACGTTTTACTTCTGATAATCCGGTAACATTCGGAATGAATTCTTAACTAAACATTGTTTTTTTTTTTTTACAATTTAACGCATTTCCTGAAAACTAAAAAAATATTGAGTTAAAATTTTGGATTTATTTTAAATAGTAAATAAATACAATACGGATAATATATTCATATCCCTCTCGGGAACAAACCCGGATAAATTGTAACTTAACGTAGAATTAGTTGGGGCTAAGCCCCGAAGGCTACTTGCGGAATTAATAACTATATCATCGTCCCAAATAATAATTTCATTTATGAGACAAGTTCTCAAATCGCCAGAGCCCAGTTTTAAATTAAATTTAAAAATAATACATATTTTGAAATTCTAAAATTTAAAAAAAATGTATACTTTCGCTTTGAAATAAAATTTATAATATATCTATGATATATTAGAAGTACTCTTCAATATAATTCAACTGTTGGTTTTTTTTTTATAAAAGATCATTAATCAATTATTTTTTGACTATGAACAATTAAATTACTTACATGTCTGATTTATTTAGAATTTGTCGTTATAATACTGAGCATAGTTTTAAGTTTTATTTTGCTTGTAGGTATCATACGCCATTGGTGTTACTTCTGACTCTCAGTTCAGTTTTTTTTGTTTGGCTGTTATGTCGGTACAAGGAAAACTCCTTTCAACGCCTTCTTCATGCTAGACGTCGTGTGTCATCATGGGGTGGGAGGAATAAGGTGAAAGGGGGTTAAGGGAGTAGAGTGGTTGTGGGCATGATGAAATAGCTTTTTACCGACGCTGGCAAAGGTTTTCCTCGAGTTCTTTCCCAAGGAGTGAGCTGATAAGTTACAACATCGCGAAAAGTTCCAAAACGTAGATCAGAAAGGTAATTTAAAATTTAAATCGATCTTAAAAAAAACCTACATAATCTTATTTTTATTCTTAGTGTTATATAATAAAACTTCTATTTTCACTGTCTAATCTCTCTAAATCACTATACGGGGTATTTGCACAGATGTGCTGATAGCCCCGCCATCGCTGCCCGCCCGGGCCAACCCTTTCGGGCGCCATTAATGTCGTCTGCCTGGCTAGGGGGCAAAATAATAATTCTGAAATTACCTAATTATTTTGCTAGCATTTAAAATATTTCCCAGCGTGGCATTTTTAAAAATCAAGATATCTTATGCTTTTTGGGTTTGGTATGCACAAGTAAAATGAGATTTTTTTATTTAACGGTAATCACGAAGCGACGAGGATACCCTGACATTTTTATCCCAGTCATCCCTTAAATATAAGCACATATACAAGAGATATCCTATACCCTTGGTATAGGACATCACTTGGTATAGGATATCTATAAATTGATTACATATTTTTTTGACTCGTAGCTTTATTTATCCTCGCTAAGCAGGTGAGCGTGTGTTCATTTGTATACTCACTAACTCACGTGCCGGTCAGACGGCGGGGAAGGGGGAGGGTTTAGGTTAGGTTAGGTTAGGTTAGGTTAGGTGAGGTGGTTTGGGTGGCCGGTGACACGGCGGGGGTTCCTCGGAGACACCCCCCGGACATGGTCGCTCAAACCGGAACCGGGGGATGTGTTGAATACTTCAGTCTCGGCTTCACCCCTGGCGCCGCGCGGCCCCTGCGTCCGCGATTATATTGCACAGTGCCCGTCAGCACGCGATGCATTATTGTGCAATATTAATTTATTTAATGTCTCGTATTTATGTTGGCTGGCTTGTTCGGCTCCGAAGGTTTCGATTTATTTTCTGGCAAGAGAGGCCCAGGCCTCTTTCGATCGAGTTGCATTATTCAGTACATTTTATGGACCGATTTCCTTGGGAGTTAAGGTGCATCAATTTTTATCCGAAATCACTTTCAAGAAACGAATAAATGTGCCTGTGTATCACTTCGAGATTTTATGCATACATTTTAATAAATATACATATTTATATATACAAATTATGAGGTATTGTGGGAATCCCCGCCCCGTCGGCCTCCTGAATGGGCACATGGAATTCGACCATTGCACGCAATGCGACTTTTCACTTGTCATGTTCAAAACTCGGGTCCTTCGTGAAACTTCACGCTAATCCCGACAGATATTGTAAAAACATTTTTTTTTTTTTTTGTGAAACTTCGCATGGTGTCGCTATTTGACTAATTTTATTCCGTGCCGAATATAAAATAACGATTACGCCTTTGTGTTTTTACGCAGCCCGTCTTCTGTTGAATTTAATGGTCGACGCGTAAAAATATTGTATTTTTAAGACTTATAGAAGTAAATATTTGAATATTTATAAAAGGTTTTTTTAATTTTATAGTATAAGGAGAATTTATATTTAACCACCACCATCACTGTGCTTTCACAGGTAAAATATTATTTATGACAGACTAGTTTAATTTGTAATATTACATTTTTATTATTTCATTCAGGGGAGAAATTACTAAGTTTATTCTGCAGAATATAACCAGAGTCTTAGGAGGGTCTTTAAAATATCAGAAATCTTATAGCAATTGTGACTATTGTTTTTTTTCTTCTACTATTCAAGAGTTACTAAAAACCCGACAAATAGTTTATAATTTATTTATTCTTATATTATTGACAGTTCGATAAACTAATGTTTCCATATTAGAGTGCTCAAAAATATTTTAGGAATATCAATGGAAAATAAATGTTTGAATCTTCAAACAATATGCGTTATTATAAATAGCATCAATTTTATCATACTTCACCTTTGCTATCTGTTTTTCCTTTATAAAATAAAAGTAAAAAATCATTATTGTTTTAATAGTTTTCTCAGTAATTTTCTAAACTACCAAAGAATATGTACCCACAAGAGGCTTGTTTAGTTTATAATTATTTCGTATCTTCATAATACCTAGGAAAATAAACAGAGGCTTTTTATTAAATATTGGAGGCAGGGTGGGTGAGCTCAGCACCAGGCCGTTTTTGTAAGGAAGTGTCTATTCAAATACTATTTGAGTCACGTTGAATTTTTTGAGAACTTTTCTTTGTCACTTAGAATGAACCGTGCACCCGACACGCATTAGCAATCAAATAAACAATAGAGGTAAAAACGTGTGTTTTTAAGACGAATCAAAACGTTTTTTATTGAAAACTCAGTTCCCAAACAAATTTCAAAGGCCGAATTCTACGCGAGAATGTAAAAAGTCTGAAAATGTGTTTTTATTTTTATTTCTTTTTGTATTGCTCTGTTAAGATGATAATTAGTTTGGCTGCGGTGCAAATCTTAATTTTAAAATTCTGTTTCACACAAAAAGAAATTTGTTTTCTGTAATATCAAAGGATTGTAATCAACAATATTTAACTCGGATCAACTTCCAAAAGGTACCGAAAATCATGACAAGAGACATTTAAAATAAAACTTTTTCGTACTGTATTTTTAGCAGAACCATTATATGTGGATTTTTCAGGAAAGGACATCGGCGGAAACGTGGAGATTCAGTAACATTTTAGGGTGCCAAGGTTATCCGCATTGCGAAAGAAATTGCAGCAGAACTGCCTCACTAAATATATTCAAAACAACATAATTATAATTGCGTATCTATTGTAAAATCTTATTTACTAACAAGTGCTCTCCGACACATCGTGTGCAAACAGGGAGTCAAAAATGATGTGTCCAAACATTCCAATGTCTACATTCAGTCCGATGTGGATGTTGAGCATCGCTTAAATCTTTATCCGCCTCTACTTGTCAGCAACCATGTCTATCAATTTGACTACTTTATCGGAGCTTAAATTCCAGCCTTCACCGGTTGATTTTACTAGCAATGCTGTGCTCACCCGTGAAAATCGAACACCATAGTTGCTCTTTGTGCCAGGCGTGAATTAATTCAACGGATATTTATTACGCGATAGTGTTATCTACATCAAAATGTTTTTCATGGCCATCTGGAGTTATATGAATATATAGTTTACATATTTTTTTAATTATCACTTTCCACTAATGAATTAATCGTAGAAGTTGCATGTAAACAGTCTAATCCCAAGTGACCGGTAGAAACGTGTGATGAACAACCAACTGTACGTACTTACATAAGACTACGTCGCGCCTGCCGGGGCGTAATAGATCCTCACTCGGTGCCAACCGCTAATGAGTTCTTTTCCATACATAAATGAAGCATCTTTCATCAGGCGGAACTGCGGGTCACCTGCCAAACTTCTGAGTCTCCGCCCAACACCCACGCAGCAGCGCACACAGATCTGAGGACTTTTCCTATATTTTCGGGTGTTTTTTTTTAAATATCTGCGAAGATATCTTCTTGACAGTGCGGCATGTACGGTATTTTAAATACACTCTGAAAATCAACAATAGGGGACAATGACCGATGCAACGGCCCACGATCCTCTATTGTCGGTAGAGGATATCAGAGGTCTCGGTGTTTAGCCTATGTCTTCTACTCATGCCAGATCGACCTAGTGGTTCAGTGGTTTCCGATTTATTTATTTGGGTTTATTAAGAACGTATGATCAATCGTACATTTAGTTTGTTTTGATCAAACGGAATTAAGATAATTTTATATAAAAATAATCAACGCATACCCAATCCTCAAAATAAACTGCAATGATTTCTGATTTCTGCACAGCTTTGAACGTGTGATTCGTGTGTCGATTCAAACCCCACCGGTGTTAAAAAAAAACGATAATATTTCTCGTCGTTTCGTGTGTGAATCCGTTATCTAAATATTTTATTCACACTAAACCTGTAAGGAAATATTATTTTTTATTGACATATCAAAGACATGTGCGTGGCGTGTACACAATAATAGTCGATGCATATTCCCTGCCAGGCTCCCCTCTGGTCGGTGGCCGCGCGTTTAGCGGGAGTAAACGAGTAACGCGAACGCTCTCCCCTTCTAGTTTGATTGGCAGTGGACGCCTTGCGGGCTCCTCTGCGGGGAAGTCGCTGCTTCCGAGGCAGCTGCTTCCTGAGCAGCTGCTGAGGGGAACCTGCACGATTCGCGCACACGCCCGTGAATTGAAACAGTTCGACACGCGATGGCCGGGGAACCGACTGTCGGCTGTTCGATCACTTTTATTTGTAAATAATGAAATTCACACAAATGTCTAACTTTTATCAAATAAAGACATTCATAAACGTGAAACTTGGTCGGAATACAAAATCCACCCATAAGTTTAAATTACGCGGTATTAAATTACTTTTAAACTTGTACTATATAGTATATTATGTATTCGTAGGTTGTGGCAGTCGTTGTTATGAAAAATATGGTTCTTGGGTGTTTTGCCGCGTTTATTTCGTAATTTTCCAACGCATCGGTACCGGCACTGGGACCATTACCCTTAGTTGGCTTGCATGCCTATATAAATCCACTGTAGTCTAAATTACACGTCGACGATGATCATTTAAGATTACTAAACTACCACATGCTTAATTTTAAAGGGTTTTTATAAGTAATCCGCCTACTAATAAACATTATGCTTAATTATGCTCGACAAAACTGAGCCACGTAAAGTTAAACCCTAACCTCGACTCTAAGTCGAGCTTAATTAATCCACTCGTTGCGTCTATTAGTAAGTTGTTTTTTTCTTTGATCTAAATATTTTGTGTTTAACATAGCAATTCAACTTGAATATAGTAATGGCGGATTGAATGGTGTATAACTTGTTTGTAGTCACCCGGTACAGAGAAACACGCATCAATCCAGACGTGAAATGCAATAACTCCTCGATGTGTATACACCAGAGGAGCGTCACACTCTAATTCTCTGCACGTATCCCTCGGAATGACGCATAGGGCTTTCCATGACGAATGGCTGATGATATGGGCGGCGGGGCTCCGTGGCCGCACACACGAGCCCATCGATCATCTCCAGGTGGGAGGCTGGGCTAGCACAGCTTCCGGGAATCTCCCCGGCAGAGCTCTAAGCGTGAACGAGCTCGGAATCCGCCCACTCCCCGCCCGGGCCCGAGTGAATCATCACTCGCTAACCTTACTTAAAACTAAGGTGGACTTGCGTGTTTAGAATTTATGAGAATTTTATGTTTTAGCTCGATGACTGCTGAAATATATAATTTTTTTTTTAATAAAATTATTTGTTTTAATTTGCAATATCTACGATAGACTGGTTTGATTTGTATAGCTACATATTTAAAACATAAATAAAAAATTATAAATTAAATATTTTTCGGTATATTCATTTTAAACTGAAAGCTGTAGTCCCCTAGAAGAATAAATTGCTCGTGTTTTGGGACGGGGTGGGAAACATGAAACCTCAAAAAACACAATTTATTTCAGTAACTATGATTTACATTTTTTTTTTTTTTATAGAATTTGGAAAAAATATCTAATGTCGGGTTTTGCGAGAGGGAGACGCCTAATCAATTTCGAAAGCTTTTCTCGTTTTATATCTTGCTCTAAATAGATTTTTCACCCTCCTTCCCCGGCGGTAATTATTCCACGAAGGCTTTTATTAACAAAGCATGCTTAACCTTCAACAACCTTCTCCTCCCATTTTTTATATATCATGTATACATTTCACGACTTTTCAATAAATATTATCTATTAATACTGCAATCCAAAACAATCCATAGGCCTTGCTTATATAAAAAATCAATATATATATATATATATATATATAAATATATATATAAATCATATCGTAGACAACCATTGAAACTAACAGCTCCGAGTGTGCCAAATATTAAGATCGATGTCGAAAATAATGCATGGATTTAACAAATGAGACTATTTGCCGGTGGATATTAAATTAAAACTTTATTGTTTTTCTAATAAATTTCTTTTTTACATTTTACGTTGAATGTTAAGCATCAGTTCTTTTTGTGAGAAATATTTTAAGTAATCTTACGTTCGTGTGATGTTTGGCGAGTCGCTGGCTCGCTGCCTCGGAGTTGCCGGAGTCTCTCCGTCGTGACAGCTGAATTACCAACGAATTGTCATCATAGATCACAATGATTAATCTCAGTGATTTATACATATATGTATCTTTGAGTTTTTGCAAAATCTATGAATCTCGAGTACTCAATACTTGGGCATGCAAACATTTTCATTAATTACAAATTGCTTCGTGTATTTTTATTTAACAACCGCAACGGGCTGACCGCTTGCTAT
The DNA here is from genome assembly GCA_022113835.1 of Atopsyche davidsoni. Classification (NCBI taxonomy): domain Eukaryota; kingdom Metazoa; phylum Arthropoda; class Insecta; order Trichoptera; family Hydrobiosidae; genus Atopsyche; species Atopsyche davidsoni. The sequence goes on along the minus strand of JAILWY010000011.1, from coordinate 447,945 downwards.
CAATTTTCGAATTTCCCCGACAGCCGCGTCACTTCCGCTTTCCCGGGGAGGGAGGGAGGGGGGGGCGGATGCATTTTCGAGTGTGGCAACACAGGGTGTCGGCTCTGACGGCACCGTCTGGCGGTGACGGCCTGTCGGACGTATCAGCGCGCCCCGGCCGACTGCCCCGGCTCGAATATTCTACTCGGCCATCGCATAAACCTGGAAACAACAAACAACGAGGAGTGGATGGCTTCTCCTTCCTTGGGATGCGTCCTTTGGATGTCTTATTCTGGCGGCGAGTTTCGGTTCGGTTCCCTTCCGTTCGGTCCGCCCAGCTGACAACCTGTCATTAGCGGTGGCGTGCCGTGGGTTTTTCGAGTAGGCAATCAATTTCAGCCGCCTCAGTGATGATCATCTTGAAATGAAATAGACAAACGTATATTTTAAAAATTGTTATTTATTTGAGTGACCCCCAAAAAAGGCTACGTATGTGTGCAAGCAACGATAATAGTAATCCGCTAGTTTAACATGTTTCCAGATTGTAAAGTGTGACATCTCAATGAAAAAACATTTAAAAATAGAACGATTATAAAATAAAAAAAAAAAGAACGCCGCTTGTGTCGGCTCTGAAACGATTAGAAAACAAACGCCAAGGGGGGACCCTTGTGAGACTTGCGAGATCCCGACCGACGCTCACTTATTGCAATAGCATGTCTCCGGCCTTGCGTGTAGGCAGTCTGGCATAAAGATGCATCCTTTTTTGTGTTCTCGTTTCCGAAGTAACGTGTTTCGCGTAACGAATTCGGGCGTTTATTTTGACCCCGGCGGCTAGGGCGGCGGGGGTCTTACCGACTGCGAAAACTTCGCACCCTTCCCGGTGATTATGGATTCTTATTATATACTGTGCTCTTTAGTGACAGGCGGGCGAGTCAGATGCACGCAATTTTATCGCGAATTCCGAAGAAGGTTACAAAAATGTAGACAGAAAATAATTATTATCGCGTGTCAAAGTCGTGTCACCGTACTGCATTTTGTATACGACCCAAAAAAATATCTGACTCCCCTTTTTTGAGTAAGCCATGACTTTTGTTAAGAATCTCTTAAAAAATAATCTTACCTTTTTTGTGTGGCAACTTAGCTGAAGCACCACAAAGAGCATATGCGCTTTTATTTTAAATCGTTTACCAAAGCAATTGCACGCAAACCGCATTTTAATGACGTCATAGTTCGCTTTTTACTAAACGATTTACAATTTTTAAGCCTCAACAGCTGTAAATATAAAAAATTGTGATGTGCTTTCGCAAAGGGCTCTAAATAAGACGATGCAACTTCAGGTTTTCACGTAAACAATATATATATTATAAAAAACTCAGTTCTGTCCGCACTGGCGTCACCGTCAGGGATTTTTTTTGGGAGCTCGGGTCCGAAACCGTTTTTACACCCCGTTTTTTAAAGAAAAAACGGGGTGTAATGCACCCAGGAACCATGTTTTTGTAACAACAGTATTTTTACCGGGTTTTATTAAATAAATTTTAGTTTAGAAATTTTAAAGTCTTATGAATAATTTTGAAGTGACAATAACGCCGAGTTTGTGGACGAACTATTCTAAATGTTAATCGATAGATTGCTCTTTTCCTGGAAAATGTGCCGATGGAATATTCATATCCGAGCTGGTTTGTTTTTCACTACATTTTGTAGTGAATTAGCGACGCTGAAATACAGGGGGTTGAAATGTAGCGCATGCACGGGTCGAGGAGGCGAAATCGAATAAATATACCATAATGTGCAATCAGCAAATCACTAAGGAACATCGACAGCCCAAGGGAAGACGCTTAACTTTATTTCCTTTGTTACTTCTCTATTGTTATCATTTGTTTCAACCTTTATTTAATTTATTTTTTTGTTTTATTAAATTACATTCTTCGGTCAAAAGGTGCACAGTGGTAGTATCGTGGCGAAGGTAGCGGCAAAAATACTAGCCAAAATAAAGTTTACAATCATCACGAGACGACTACAATTCCAAGTAAATGTCGGATAGACTTTTAAATATGACATTTTGTTGAAGGATCGCTTCAAAAATAGAACGTTTTTAAAAATAGTACGTTTTTTAAAAATAGACCGTTCTTTGTTTTAGGTCGGTAATTATAAATTTGGAGCTCGTTGTCCCGTGAACGGTCCCCGGAGCTGGCAAAGTCTAATAAAAAACCCCGCAAAGGGGACAATAAGTATATGGAGAAGAGCACATGCAGACGATCCAATTTTTTAGATAAATAAAAAAGCCAAACATTTCGCCGACGGGAAACACCTCGCCTCGTCGCTTCGGCGGGAAACCAGAAATTACATTTCATTTGCTTTGCGTTTGTATTCAGGCAGGGGCGGCGCGAACTTTTCCGCGAATCGGAGGGGGCGAGGAAAAACTGTCGGTAAAGTTACCAGTGCCGGCCGAGGGCTTCATTAGCGCCGGGGGCAGAGCATTAATAATTAGCCCGGGCGGGCGCGCCACTGACCTTTGCCGGCGACTGACCCCCTTTGCGCCGGCGGCACGCGATCACCCCCGCCACCACCCCGCCACCACCCCGCCACCACCCCCGCCACCACCCCCGCCACCACCCCCGCCACCACAACGTAGAATAGGAAGCACCGCGCGAAGATGTTGAAGTATCGAATGTACGGCCCTGGCTGGCGGCGCGGCTCGTCGCCGCCCTTTATAGGTTACCGGGCCGAAACTGCGTCCATTTTTAGATTAGCGCGGCGTCGCCCCAGTGTCACGCTTTCCGTTGAGCTCTCGCAATTTCGAGCAGCGCCTTATTCTTCTTCTTCGGGTGGTGGGTCCCCGGGTTCTCCCCCCCCCGCAGATTTAGATTCGGAGGAAAGGTCTGCGTATTGCTACTGTCCAATATTATTATCGTACAATCCTTTCCTTACAAATCTCTCGCATTTAAATTTGACACTACGTATGGTCCTGTCCCCGTGCTAAATTATTTGCACAGTGACACGCGCTGCGACCCGATCGACGACCGATCGCTGTTCAGCCGATAGTATCGTTTGGCTATTCACGTGTAAATAATATTTGTTGTTGAAATGTACCCGTATCTGATGCGCTTGTTTCTTGGCTCCGTTGCAGCACTTTGACGGCCTCGGTGTGGATGGGGCGCGGGGGGCTGCGCTAGTGCCGGGCCGCGCTAGTGCCGGGCCGCGCTGGTGCCGGGCCGCGAGCCCCGCCATGGCCGCCGAGGGGCTGTGGTGCTCGCAGCTGCGCGCCATGCTCATCAGGAACATCTACCTCAAGAAGCGGGACACGAGGAAGACCATCGCCGTGAGTCCCGCCACCCTAACGACCCCGACGAGTGTGATTGGCCGAGTGACCGAGAGACTGCGACCGTTTCGGCGAGCGCTTTCGCCTTTCGAGGGCATCGTAAAAAAATTCAATAACATTACAATGTGTATGGATCTTTAGTAAAAATAAGTTCACATTATAGTTTGTTCGTGACTCTTATGATTTTTACACTTAACTTGGTATTCGAAAACTCGACAGCGCGGTTTCGGTAGTAGACTCCGAGGCCGCGAATTTTTCTCACTCTTACAACTGTATATATATTTTCTAATACGAGTACTGTGATTCTAATTGATTTAATATTGATTTGGGGGTTTATTTGACAGCTAAGTGGATCTAAAATTGAAATATCATCCGAAAGGCAAAAGTGCTCAGAAACAAAAATATCAAAATCTCCTGGCCATTTCACTGTGCATATTTGTTTGTATAATTTAATTTAATAGACAGACTTCAGGTAAGGCAAGCCGAGCTTGCGAACCGGCACGGAAGCGTCGTCATTGAGAATTGCTCACGCGATGATAAATCCGCCGTGTCGTATTCAGGGGCACCGCGTTCCTCTCGCCGGAGACCACAGCCAGGGCGGGGCAGGCCGGAGCTGCCGGCGACGCTGGCGAGGGTCGCCGACCTGGTGCCGACTGCGAATTGCCAGAATTGCATAATGGCACTCTCCTGGTTGGCTATATTGGATAATGAGAGATGACGCGCGTGGATGTGGCGTCATCCGAAAAGGGGAGACTCCTTGGCCGAAATTTGATTGTCTTTTATAACAATAATCTTGTACATTTACTTTATTCTATATTGTTATCAAGTTTTGGAAATTTTTGCATCACAATATCAAAATTTCAAAATAAAAAAACTTTTTTTGCTTGCAACACGATTACAATTTTTTAACAAATAACACCAGCATCGTGAATAAGTTATAATTTTAAATTATTGCAAATTAAATAATATCATAATTAAAAGAAGGTATAAAATATAAGATACGACCTTAATGTAGAAAATTTAAGGTTTCCCAAACTGCTTAATTAAAATCCTGCTTAAAAACTACTGTTTCCAAATATTGGATTAGACGTGTTGTTTTATATACATATATATCACAGTGTATTGTATTGATTTCACCAAATTGTGAATTCAAAACAGGCATCAACTCATTTTCATTCAGGCTTCAAACAATTCATAGATAGAAAAATTATCAAACTATAAAAATCGTGAATTGCCGAATAAATATTTAATAACTCTTCCTGAGATTCCTCAAATAATCATAAGATTTCTGGGTTGTTGTGCTGCGTAATAGTTTTTGTCTTCCAACGCTGTGGCCCCGGTACTCAGCCGTCTTCAGGGTCTAGTACCGACTGAAACGAGACAAAGTACCGAGACCGAAATGTCAAGATCATGTAACAAAAATAAGTGCAAAAAGAGATTCCTTGCTTTATTTTATGGGTTGATATTGCAGGAGATTCTAGTACCTCTGTACTCGCTGGCCGTGCTGATAGTGATGAAGATCCTGGTGCCCAACCCTAACTTCCCGGAGATCTCCGAGCAGCAAGGGGCGGCAGCGCTCATGCAGCACTTCCAGTGGGCCAACCATAGTGTGGCCGTCGTGCCCAACACCACCGAGACCATGGTGAGTAACAGTTCTAATGCAAGTTTTCTGTGATTTCTCCATTTAAAACGAGGCAAATGCCAGAGATGTATCAAGTGAGACACTTACAAAACCTGCCTCTTCCTTTCCTTATAACTTAGCTTTATTTAAGACTTCTCACTCTTGAATTATCTGAGATTGGATCTTTCTCACTAGTTCAACAAATATTTAAAAAAATGATACACAATCAATGGTTACTATGACATATGTATCATATTTACTAATACACTTAGAATATAATACTTTTTAAGAAATACACAACATTGCTTACTTAATATAAAAATATTAGTGGTTAAAGAAAGCATATCAGAAAATAATTATAAAAGGTTTTAATTATATCACGATTAATGTTACAGGAATTCTTGGATGAAGTGAATCAACAACTGCGCACGGTGTCAAGCATGCAACCCATCGCCTGGATGCCCTTTCAGTCCCAAGACCAGCTGCTGGGAGAGTACTGGAGTCAGCCACACTCCATTCCCATGGCCATCATCTTCCAATCCAACCCCATGGCGCTCGAACAACCCTTAAAGTTAGTACACCTGAAATGTGACATCTTTGGCTTACCATCGTGAACCACGCCCAGATATTTTTCTATCAAATTTTACTTTCTTTTTCTTCGGGTGCCTCTCCTCATAGGAGATTAGTAACCATTTCATTGAATATATTTCTATCCTGGGCCAGTCTCACTAATTCGACTATACTAAAGAACATGGACGTATCCCGTTATTTCATCTAATCATAATTTTTTATGGTGTATTAAATGAAACATGTAAAATATTTGTATTTTTTTTGTTTACTTGGAGTGACATTCCTACAGAAATGAATCTAGAATATATCATCTAATAAATATTTTCCTTGGTGTATAACCAGAAATCAATAAAATATTTTTAACTTTTGTTTTTAATATCTTTTTATTCACTAAGAGTAAATGCATGGAAAATTAAATAGAGGGGATAGATATATCCTATTATCTTGTGTAATCAGGTTGTTGAGTTTGGAAACTATCAGGTTCCCACATTGGTGTCAGTCAAGCAGCCTTATCTCATTAATGAACTATGGCTAATGGTGCCAAAGCTCTGAAAAGAAGATTATAATGCCTGTGCCACTTACTGCTAAAACCAGGGCATTTCCGTTTTGCTTACACTAAAACAAAATATAAAAATAATACCATATTTTTTAGTTGAATGTATAGACTGGGATCATATATTTTTATTTGATAATATTTGAGAACCAAACATTGCAGTGACTAATTAATATAAGTACATATTATTTTGCAGATACACAATTCGCACAAATCCTTCCTCGAGCGCCATTCCATCCACACGCTCGCTCTGGTCGTCGCCTGCGCTGTGTCGGATGGTCCACTCAGACTGGACCAGCAGCGTATTCCCTATTCAGGTGGGCGACCTCTGCCCTGTCAATCAGTACTTCTACTCTGGCTTCGTGGCACTGCAGGCTCTCATAGACTTTACCAAAATCAGAGTAAGCTACTCTCAATTTTATATAATATTATATGTAGTTTATAAATAAATTCAAATTTGATTTGAGAAATACAGTTACATATATTTCATGTCAAAAAATATAAATAAAAATTTTCAGCTGGTGAGTGGCAGGGTTGAATTACCAATGCCCAATATTTCATTGGAAATGTTTCCTAAGCCCGCGTACACGGGTAATTGGATAGTAGCATTCCGGATCGTCATCCCCATCTACATGGTCATGACGCTGTCGCAGTTCATCACGTACCTGCTCATGCTGGTAGTCGGGGAGAAGGAGAACAAGATTAGGGAGGGCATGCGAATTATGGGACTCATGGACTCTGTTTACTGGTAAATATATAGCATGACATAACAAATTAACAGCTATGTAGAGTGATAGAAACAGTTCATGTCCCTTATCTCTTTTATCCTTACAAGTTTTTGCATGTGATTGAGCAAGTAAGACATGAAAATATTGACAAATAAACAGGAGTGAAAATACAGATACCTTCCGTCTATGTTATAATACGCACTACAAAAAAAAATTAAAAATTTATAAATTGCTTAGCATTGTGAAAATATCTGAATAATATAATATATTATTATAGAGTTGTAAGAAATGTTGTCTAGTATGTATATAATTTTATGCATTTATGCCCCTTAAATCTTTAGACTAATAACATAATATATTTGTATTGCAGGGCATCTTGGTTTATATTGTATGCTGGGTTTGTGTTGGTACTCTCACTTGTGTGCACGATCCTTCTGTTTTCCTTAAAAGTAAGTTTAATATCTCCTTGATTATCTTACAAATCAATAAACCTAACTAATTAATTCTATGACAAAATATCAATGTTACTAATTTGTAATTTTCCTCTGCAGGTACTTCAACATTCTTCATACATTTTAGTTTTTCTTCTGATACTCCTCTTTGGCTTCACAATCATCATGTTTGGATTCTTGATGACTCCTTTCTTTGATAAAGCAAGGGTAAATACAGTTACTATTAATCTATTTTACTTATTGAATTAAATATATTCTTTGAATACTATAATGTGTAATTTTCACGATTTCAGACGGCTGGTATTTTAGGAAACTTTGCAGTCAACCTCATGAGTATGTTGTACTTCATCCAAGTTTTTGTTACTGATGCTGATTCTGTAGCATTTTGGTTTGTTTCCCTCATCAGTTCTAGTGGATTTGCCTTGGCCATGGATAAGGTATTATTAAATATCACAAATAATTATTTTAAACTTAAAAAATTGGAACTTAGATAATCTGGTGTTTTCTGAAAAATGCATACTGTCAAAACAGGATGCAAGATAAATATCACAAATGACTTTCATGTTTTATTTAGACAGATCTCCCATAAACTACAACAAATCAATTTGATCTATATCGATGTTTAACCTCAGGGTTTTAGGTTAACATTTGTGATTTTTTTATTTCAGGCGCTTGTCCTGGACATGGCGGGAAAGGGTGTCACGTGGGACAATTTATGGAACGGCCCCGGCATTCCTTTTGGAGGATCCTTAATAATGATGGCACTGGACACAGTATTATATGCACTGGTTGCATACTACCTTGATGCCGTCATACCCAGTAAGCCAACTTCATCTACTGATAATTTATTATTCGAAAAATATTAATAAAGCTGTGCTCATGAGACTTGAATGTTAACCAAACAGGTTGTAAGAGCTCTTAACACTGCACAGTCTAATCTAGTAGAACTGACAGGCTAAGACAGTGTGTGTCAGACTGACAGAAAGTGTGTTATAAAAATAGTCTGAAATTTTGAATTTTTTTTGTAATGGTCAAGATTTTGGAAACAGCCATGAACCAGTCAGTGCTGATGTGCAGAATATTATAAAATTAGTTTACCAGAAAGTTGTTGTTCTTATTTAAATAAAAAAATATTATTTCCAGGTGAACACGGTATAAAGAGACGTCCTTGGTTCTGTTTGATGCCATCTTTCTGGTGCGGCTCCAAGCACAAGTCCCACGCAAGCAACTTCCATGCTAACTCAAATGGAGAAACATTAAATAACCAATTTAATAAAGATATTGAACCAGTGCCTAGGTGAGACATTCTTGTAGCTCTTTCATCCAACGTTTTCTGGTCCCGGTACTGGGGCCACTTTCAGGGACATGTTTGAGCTATGTTATATTCTGGCTTAGTATTTAAAATGATTTTTTAATATTAATATATATCAGTATGTCCAGTTCATTAAATATGATGTGTAATTTCAGAGAGTTAAGAGATAAAGAAGCTATTCGCATAGTCTCCCTGTACAAAAGCTATCGCAACTGTCGACGGGCCGAGGTCAAGGCGGTGGATGGAATCGACCTCAGCATATATGAAGGGCAGATCACGGCTATCCTTGGCCACAACGGCGCTGGCAAGTCCACGCTCTTCAACATCCTCACCGGCCTCACTGCGCCCACCACGGGCACAGCGTACATCTTTGGTTTAGACATAAGGTATATAATCATTGCTTCTGTAGTAAAATTTCATTATATTTGACAGTTGTCACTAGAATTTTCTTTTTGAATATGTCAATTAAATCCTACTTATTTTTTTAGTTATAAAACTATATATATATATATATATATATATATATATATATATATATATATATATATATAAAAACATTATGTCTATATATGTTTTTGTGTGTTTTTAGTATAAACTATATTTCGAGTCCCGAGTGAATGACTTTGTGAATAAATCTCTTGTACCCACCAGTGAACCTTGGAAATTTTTAACATTTGCTCAAAAACAGATTTTATATACTTATACTTAAATATTTTTAAATTTGACAGAGACCCAGACGATATGGATGAAATTAGAAGAATGACGGGTGTGTGTCCGCAGCATGACATTTTATTTGACTTATTAACAGTGAAGCAACATTTGATGTTCTTTGCTGCAGTGAAAGTGAGTGAGATATAAGTTGAATAAATATTATCAAATACCTACACCTTATACTTAATATTAATTTGATGTGTCAAATTTTAGGGTATTCCCCAATGGAGACTTGAAAAGGAAGTTGCTCGGGCGTTGCAGGAAGTGTCCCTGGCGGACCACGCTCAAAAGTTTGCAAAACATTTATCAGGAGGCCAGAAAAGGAAACTTAGTGTTGCCATTGCAATAATAGGGGACCCTAAGGTATATTATATGTACTGTTTGTAATTTAGTAGTCCTTAACCTTCATTCTAGTCCTTAAATCAACTATTGTTTGCAATATATTATAAATCATTTATTTTGTATCTTCACATTGTTACACCTCTAATTTTATTACTATTAAAACATATTTCAGATAATAATCCTGGATGAGCCAACAGCAGGAGTAGATCCGATTTCACGGCGCCACATGTGGCGCATCCTCCAGCGACTCCGAGCTGGGAAGGTGCTTCTCCTCACCACACACTTCATGGATGAGGCTGATCTGCTCGGCGACCGCAAGGCCGTCATTTCACGGGGTCGCCTGCGATGTGCCGGCTCCAGCCTCTTCCTCAAAAACAAATTTGGCATTGGCTATCATCTCACACTTGTGCTGGATGGTACATCTAATTACTTTTTTTTCTATCAATTCAATTCAATTAAGACTACTAAAAATACATTCAAAGACATGTCAATTTACCATAATCTTTTAAATAAATAAAAAACATTTTCTCTAATTCTTTAAGTCACTTATTTATTTGTTTTACAGGAGCCTGTCGTGAAAACCAAATCACCCGGCTGGTGACTAGCCGGGTGGCTCGGGCAGAGAAAGCTCGTCGCCACGGTCGGGAGCTTTCTTACATTCTACCACATAATGCAGTTCACCACTTTGCTGCTCTCTTTTCGGCCATAGAGGAGGAAATCAACACAAAGGCTAGTCGACTTGGTATGTGCAGAAAAACTACAACTCTTAACTTTCTTCAAATTTTCACTTGTTATATTATACATTGACTGCCTTTTTCATGCTTTCAATCTGTCACTTTTTCGTACTCGGTGGAATTCCATTTTAATATTTTATGTAAAATACTTTTGTGATTTTTCCACATGTTTAATTGTATTGTTGACCAGTTTCTCAGTTTAATAATACCAACATGAAAGATTGGCGAAACCAGTCACCAATAAAATTAAACATGTGGAAAAATCACATAAGTATTTTATTCAAAATATTACTATAATATTTTTTATGGCAATTGTGATAGAAATAGAAGCATAAAAGATTTCATTTACACTGAAATGGTCAATGATATATTTTGATAATTTTTGAAGGAAGGGCATATACATCATACACCTGCTATGTGAGATAATAGTGGTATTATTTAATGATTCACAGGAATATGCAGTTATGGTGTTTCAATGACAACACTAGAAGAAGTATTCCTGCATTTGGAGGGAGAAGGGGAAGAACCAGGAGGACCAGTGGACGGCCTCTCTCGCAAACTGGTTCGGGCGCGCGCTCTGTCCCGTTCACTCTCCTTACAGAGCAAGAGCCCCAGCTACCAGGAGCTGCAGCATGACAGAGACAATAACGCAGCAGCCCACGCAGCCGTACCCGACGTACACTTTAATCATGCGCCCACCCTTGCTGCTCCGTCTGCCACTGGTCTGGCACTACACACCACGGGACATGGGGTTCAACATGTCAAGGTAATTATATTCTTAGTGATCCATCGTTCAGCACTACTAGCTTCTTACTACAATTGTTAAAAATCAATCCTTTGAAAGCAGTATTGAACATGATTAGCTTTTTCTAATTATAGTAATATATAGTAAATATTTATTAACAATATAAATTTAAATGTGATATTTGCAGGTCTCTGGTGCGGCCGCCCTGAGCCCCCCGCCTGACCTGAGCCAGCTGGTGGAGCGAGTGAAGGTGCGACCCAACACTCCACAGATCTTGGGGGCCCTAATCTGGCTGCGGACCATCCGCATGATACGGGACCCCTACAAGCTCTACCTGCTCATCATTTTGCCCATTGGTGAGATGCCTCTGAAATAATAATAATTCCAGATATTTTTGTTCTCTGTGCTTTTATCTTCTAAAGGTGTTTGCTAAAAAAATATTTATTAATCTTCTACCAATTAAGCCAAACTTTCAGGAAAAAAATATTGCCCTCAGAGTAAATGTATGTGAAAAATTATCAATAATTATAATAACACATAGAACTTACATTATTTCTACATTTTGAAACTCCAAGCATCATATTTGATTCTCCCTTTTCATCTTCCAGTATTTGCTGCTTTCGGGTTGTACATTAAGTCCCGCGAAGTCTCCTTTCTGAAGATGCACCCGCTGGTCCTGGACGGACAGACCTACCGCAACCTCTCCTCCATCGCCCTTCACAACTCCGCCAACTCCGACCTGTCATCCTTCACGGAGGCACTCGGCCTGCAGGGGGCGGGGCCGCTGGACCTAGCCTACTCTGGAGAGTACCACTCGCTACTGGACCTGGCCCCCAATATGGCAGCCCTTAACATAAGCTACTTCTCCATGCCGACCGTGTCACTCATTGCACTCTACAACGACACATACACTCACAGCTTACCTGTTATCATCAACTTGATTAGCAATACCATGTTTAAGTGAGTACTTCATTTTAAAATATATTTGGTTCAAAATAGCAATTTTAAATCTCACTGTGATCTAGTAAAAAGCACACTTACTTGTTGACCATGGAGCCTAAATATATTTTTTTAATTTGGCATTTTTTTGAATATAGCAAGGTGGAAGATTAAAAAAAGGCACGGCAGCACTTGCCTTTGATTGCTCCAAATCCACTTACTTTCCTACTTTTTTTTATTCTGGCGAAGACTCCTCGCTTAGATTATTTGAACTCCTGTCTGTTTAGTAAACCTATTTTTGTTTCCCCTTTATGCCATAGGCTCCCAACCTTTTATTGACCACTGCCCCCTTGACAAGAAAAAAAATTCTAACGCCCCCCTTTGCGCAAAATAGCAGTTATAATTTTTTTCTGTATATTATTTATTGCTGCCCAGGTAAAAAAAAATGTTCGAGTTTTTTTTAACATTTTCTGGTTTTTTTGTGAAAAATCTACTGCACAAATTAAAAAAATTTTAATGAAAAAAATTAATTAATTTTCCCTTGGATCCGCCACCGCCCCCGTTGGGAACCTATGCTTTATGTGAATCAATTAATGCATATAGAAGAAGCTGGACCTCATTTACTTTTTTAAACCATTCTTTTCAAATTGTTTTCAGACTTTTGATGCAAGAATCTGATATGGTAGACAAATGGAAGCCCATAGAAGTCTCCTCGCACCCACTGCAGCAGACTGCGCAGCCTGAGGAATTTGACCTTGGTATTATTTCATGTTCTCTCTTCATGGGAATGATATTTGTGCTGGTGCCAGTTAGTTTGGCGGTTGACATGGTGTACGATAGAGAGGTAATACATGCTATAATAATGAATTTACTATAATTATATGTTTCTTTCAATGTATTATAACTTTTTCGTGGTAATTTTCAGATCAAGGCAAAGAACCAACTCCGAGTGAATGGACTCTCGCTTAGTTTATACTTTGCAACCTATTTTGCAGTTTTAGCTGTAGTGATGCTCATCATAACTATTGCCTTAATATTTTTGGTAAGCTACATTTATATTTTTCTTACTATCCTTAGGGATTTATTAGCGTGTACAACCTGTATTAACCACTAAACATATCACATTTCAAATATCTATACATAACAACATGTCTCTTATTTATCCCAATGAAAATGTTTTAGATATTGTTTTTAATTGTGTAATTAGCCGTTAGTATCCTGATCTAGTTATAGAGACATAGTTGCCTGGAGATGTACGTATAAATCCCATATGTTTCTTTTTTTGTAGTCTCAAACATAATTATTTCTGTAACCAGCTTTCTGTGACTCTCATGAGTAGTCATATCTGAATCTATCTGAAATTCCAAACTTAGTATATGTGTGATCAAACATTATAATGAACTCTTGTCATTTTAATGAAAATTCTGATTTAAATAAATATTAGTTTCATAAACAAGTATTCAATGATATAATTTTACAACAAATTAACTTAATTCCCATTTTGGAAGTCTTATTTGAAGCTAAAAAGTTGAACTTTATCAGATTGATTATGATTATCAGTGATATGTCTCTTCAGTTGAGTTCAGCTGGATCCACTTCAAGCACAAAATTCTGTGCGTTTGAAATTAAAACTATAACTTACAATGGTATTGGTTCATCTTCATTGACTAGTGTGTCTTCCACACAGTAATTTGGATTGTATGTGCTGCTTCTAGATAATTCTAAATGACATCCCATCACTGCGCGAGCCCCCTGCCTTGATTACCCTGACGGTGCTGCTGGCGTTGTACTGCCCCGCCTCCATCCTGTTTTCTACCAGCCTGTCCTATGTGTTTGACCGCATGGACTCGGCGCAGAGCATCCTCCCCAACATAGCCACCTGGGTCGGAATGATCCCCTTTGTACTTGTAGCAGTTTTGGACATGTTCCGGCTAGGTAACTACTGTTATATTGATTTCTAAATCTGTATTACAACTTTGTATTAGCATTTGACATTTTTAGTGTATATTTTGTACCAAAATATGCAAAATCAGTACATATCTACTTCCACTAAAATGAAACAGACCAATTTTTACCACCTGTGGTATTGTCCTGAAATCAGACTTTTTAAAATCTATAATTTTTATATTAGCTTCAGAGTTTAGAAAATGATATCCTTTTTCTCACTGCGATTTCCATGTTTGCAATAAAACAAAGCACAGCCGCAATTGGATTAAATTACTTCAAAAGCTGTTGTCATATTGTATATTCCACTTGCAATTCTCACTCAGATTCTTTGAACATAAGGAAAACTAAATGATAGACTTATTTGATTAAAATGATATATTTTTTTTACAGGTGGTTCTTTGGCATTTGGACTGCATGTTACATTTTCCTTTTTAAATACAATGTACATCCCTTATGCCTTAATATACTACGTCGATAGGTAATTTATTAAAGATATTTTATTTTAAATATTAATCTAAGATTTTTCTTTGAGAGCATCTTCAATCTGAAACTTCAAATTCAAAACTCAGTTTGACAATACCTCTGTAGGGCAAAAGAGCTCTCACACTCTCAGTAAATAATTCAGCAGTCTCAAAAACCATTTTTGTTTTTATAATTTTTAGTAAGAATGGATTCATGGTATTCATATTGATTTTGAACACTGTCAATTTTTTCCCAGGGTACATTTAATGTGTCGACTAAATGCAGCGTGCGCTCGCCTGACGCTAGCAGACTATGCCACGCGCGAGATCATGGTCTTGGCCGCCTCGTCCATTCTACACATTCCCTTGTGGCTGGCCGTGCTACGCTGCGTGGATGCGCTCAAAGCCGGGGCACGGCCCGCTGACGTATTTTCCTTTGGCAGGAAGAAGGTACGAATGCCAGAGGTACCAACAAAACAAATTTTATTATTAGCATCCTCAGTGTTTTGTGTTAAATATTGATAATTAGTGTTGTTGGAAAGATAAGATTTCATTAAACTGACACCAAAATTGGATATATTCAAAATATATTCCCACTTTGTGCTGTCATTTGTTAAACCAGTTCTATGTGAATATTTCACCGTCCACTCGATATTTTACATCAAAACACCTACAAAATCGCAAAATAAAAAAGGGGTGTAAGCTATTACATCGATAAACCATGGTCTAGGATCTTATCTTTGACATTTATATCTCTCTAATCCACCCGTGAAATGAAAACTTATCATTTTAATTCAACTAGCCATTACAATTTTGGGCATTTTGACACCTGAAACTGGTTGTTCAGAAGGTTGTGGCTTACTTCCAACTCTGCATGATTTTTTTACATGTATATAAGTCTGTCTCGTTTTGTCAGTTATTGTACCAAAAGATTTTATTTGAGCTTAAACCAACCAGATTATAATATGATCAATATATAAAAATATTTAATAGTATTAGTAATAGTAAACTGTTTTGTTTAACCACAACAGTTTCATTTTGGCAAGAAAATTAGTCCAAAAATTGACATATTTTTTTTACGCCAGCTGTATTGCTATATGAAAACCTTGCAGGAGAATTTTCAGTAATTCTCTTAATGAAAGTATATCACAATTTCACAATGAAAGTATATCACAACACTACGGGTTAGTCAATAAAAACAATATATTTGGCTCGGTCTAAATCACTACCGACAAGTCTGAACACGATTTGCCCGAATCACGCTCGGAATTGTCACAGTAAAACAAACCTCCTTGCCTGGGTCACACTCAGGCTAAATTGGTAACTGGTTATTAAACATGAAGTATCACAAAATAAATACAAACAGCATAAATTATGAAGGAAGAAAAAATAAAAATATTTGTAAAATGTAAATTATCAGTAAAATATTAAAAATTTTACTATTAATGACAAGGCATGGTATGCGCTTCGTTTTTTATTCTCTTATATTAACATACATAGTATATTACCAAATACTCTAGTAAATTAAATTCTTATAAATTACTATCCTTTTTTTTTTATTATCCGGGTGATCATATGCTAGATACTTTATGACATTTCAGAAGAGCAGTACGCTGACGAGTGATGAGAGTGAAGACTCAGAGCTGGGCAGCAGGGCGCCAGGAGGGGAGGCAGTGGAGCACGAGGACGCCGATGTGCGCCGTGAGCGACACCGCGTGGCTGGTCTGCTGAAGGCGCCGCCGCCGCACCCGCCCGTGCTCATGGTGCATGTGAGTACACCACGTCACATCAAGGATGAACAATACTTCCTAATTTGATGACCAAATTATCAGCAATTGTGAAGGGAACTGGATGGAATCTATAAGGATATATGAAATGCTACATTTGACGGCTAAGACGGCATGCTTGAAGTTCCACTGATTAAAATAATTTATTTTAGCAACAAAAAAAAATGTGTGACCCTTCACACATAACAACAGGTTGAATTTCGTCATAATCTTCTCTTAAACTTCTAATGATTTTTTTCTATATTACTATAAGCTGAAAACTTTTTGAATGAACTATTTTTTATATAAACTTATGAAAGAATGAAGATGTCAGGCCAAGATATAATAGAGGGTGATCAAATCTCACCTGTTTCCTAAAAATAATATTTATCATAGTTAAATAAACACATAAATATGTTATATGTTTATAACCGTTCTTATGACACAACTTATGCCAAATGTCTTATTATTATTAATAGTATTCACTTTCTTTTGCGCTTAAGAATCTGCGCAAGGAGTACAAGAGCACAGAGATGTCACCGTGCTGTCACCGGACGTGCGGGTCCACTCCCACTGATGATGAGGAGGGTCAGGTGGGCGGCGCGGGGCCGGGAGCAGGTCCTCAGGCTGCACTGGCATCCTTGTCACTAGCTGTAGAAGCTGGAGAGGTGTTCGGCTTACTAGGACACAACGGAGCTGGCAAGACTACCACCATGAAGATCATCACCGCTGAGGAGACGCCCACCAATGGAACGGTAACTATTCTTCTAACTTATCATTTTTTATTTTGGGTGTTTTATTATAATTACAATACTAACTTTAAAGTCTTATCGGTCATTTTCAAGGTTGATTTGATTTATCAGTCAACAACAATGGAGTGTGCCTTACATTTTATCAATACTACCAGGTGGTGCTAGGAGGTCACAATGTGACAGCATCCAGTCATGAGGCATTTCAAATGCTGGGCTACTGCCCTCAGCACGATGCGCTATGGAAGAACATCACTGTTCGGGAGCACCTCGAGTGCTACGCTGCTATTCGTGGTGTACCCAAACAAGATATTCCCAGGTGAGCAGTGAGAACTATTCAACTAATAATTTTTCAGAACATGGGTGTATATATATATATATTGATTTCCTTAACATTTACGGTGTGATTTTGGATTTCAGCATTGTTGACTTGTACTTGAGTGGGCTGCAGATAGCAGAGCACGCGGGCAAGCACACGGACATGTGCTCCGGGGGTACGCGTCGGAAACTGTCCTTCTCCATGGCTATGGTGGGATCACCGCGTCTTGTGCTGCTAGATGAGCCCTCCACAGGCATGGATCCTCGCAGCAAGCGCTTCCTCTGGGACACCATTCTTGCCAGCTTCCAGGTTGAAACTGATTTTCATACATCCTTCTCACCAAAACTTCTTGTGAAATTTCTTAGGGTTCATTTTATTCTTCTAAATTGATCATTTAAGACAATTTTTTTATAACAAAATAAGTTACAAAAGGCTTGCTAAATGTTTGGCCTATTTTATTTGGTCTTTTAATATAGATTAAATTAGAAGTAGCGTAATTTTCTTGTAGCCTCTTTTTTTTAAATATGAAGAAGATTGCCAAATAGAAACAAGGTTGAGCGTAATGTTAGTCTTTACTAATTGTCAAATGAATTTTTATGGTGTATTAAATTTCAAGCATTTTAAAGTCCTCCTTCTATCTTGAATGGTGTTATTTCTAATCATTTCACTAAGTTGTCTTGAGAGAGATCTAGATGCCCTAGAGGAGATCACCATAATAAGCAAGAAAACTCACCATTGCTTTGATGTAACTGATGTTGAAAAATATTCTTTAGAGATGCTCAAGCTGAAAAATATATTGTAATATTCATTATTTTCAGGGTAAAAAAGGTGCTATTCTCACTACACATTCCATGGAGGAGGCTGATGCTTTGTGCTCTAGGGTTGGCATCATGGTGAAGGGAGGATTGAGGTATGCCTATATAATATACCTGACCTTTTTTTGATGATAAACAACAAAAACACTGTATGTTACTATTTAAATTTTTAATAATCACTTCTTTAAGATGCGTTGGCTCGACACAGCATCTAAAGAACCTGTATGGTGCCGGCTACACACTAGAGATGAAGTTGTCGCACCCGAGCAGGCAGCGGCAGCTGTCGGACGCGGGGTCTACCCGGGACTCGACCAAGGGAACTCCTCTACTGGCAGGTCGCGCGACCAGTGCCAGCCCCTCACTGGGGGAGCGTGACGAGAGCAGCACGGCCGGGGACCTCGGGGCAGGAGAGGGAGCAGGAGAAGCCACCATCCACACGCCACTCGTTGCGCAGCCCCTGGGAGAAAGCCACGATGACATAGCGCATCGCAACTCCATTTCCATACACTCCAGGTACACTAAAATGAACTACTTATTTATTTATGTACATATAGCACTTAAGCAGATATTAAACTGCTGAGAATTATTTCACACCATGCAGTCTATGACTGGATATTTCAAATAAACAATGTTCATTTTTCAAATAGCTTTATTCTAATAATATTCATTTGTTCTGTGTGAGATGAGTGCTGTGGGCCACGTGTTGAAATCATTGGGATGAAGAGACAATTAACAAGATACATATTTAAACGTCTGCATTTAACAATAAATGACACTTAATTTTAAGTGTACAAAATTAAATGTCTTCTGTACAAAATGTTTTTTGTACAAAAGTTATTGGTATAATTATTCTTATAAAGTTTTAATTAAAGTTAAAAGAGGTGGCCCTTATTTTATTGTTTTCAGTACTCACGAAAGCCGAGCGGCTTCGGACGCAGACAGCCTGACTCTGGAGGGCGGAGGGGTGGTGGCGGTGCGACAGTTTGTGAGAGAGCTGTTCTCGGACTCGCGGCTGGAGGAGTCCTTTGCAGACCGCCTGGTATTCAGTGTCCCTCAGCATGGCGTGAGCTCGCTGGCCAGGTGCTTTGCCAAGCTGGAAGCATGTGAGTATTCTTAATAAAACATCAGTTGTAAAGCAATATGAACAATATCTTATTTTAAATATTTCATTCAATCGTGGCAATAAAAATTCTTTTTTTTAATTGCTTTATAGTAAATACTTCCAAAATAGGCTTTGCGTGGCTCACAAACTTACTTTAAAATTTCCGGTCGACCTTTCAACTAGAAAAAATATTTTTAGCCGTCTTCATTCTGAATTTGTTTGTTTTCTTACTCGCAGCCAAGGAGAGTCTCCACATAGTGGAGTACAGCTTCAGCCAAACTACGCTGGAGCAGGTATTCCTGAAGTTCGCGCAGTATGATGAAGTGCCAGAGAACGAGAACGCAGACCACTAGTCAATGATAATGAAACTTTTTACATAAGGGCTTTTCATTGTAGTTTCTAAAGTAATAATTTTAGCGATTGTACATACTTGCAATTACCGTAAACTAGAGTTTTGTCATCAGTTTGTGGAACTCCTACTGTTAACTGGAAATGTGAATTACTAGTCGAGAACTGCTCCGGCCGCTCGCACGCACGCAAGTTGATTGCTTATTAATAACCGTTGCTTTCATACAATAATCAACTAGTTTTTAACTTATTTGATGCATCAGTGAGTATTGTTTTGTTTTCAATACTTTTATCACAATCTACAGAAATAAGACTACCTACACGCATAATTGTTTTTGTCACAATGAATTTTCAAATTACTTATTATAAAAGTAAAAATTTATATAGAAAAAAAGCAATAAATAAACAGAATTGTATTCCAAAGAACATTGTGATTAGTGTGTAATCAATTCAATTATAAAATGACTTAAAATATGTTTGAATAAAACTGTTGATGTTTTTGTATGAAAACATGGTAGTAGCGATTGCCCTAAAACTCATTCAGTTCAGCACGAAATATCGTCTGGAGTGCATCTATCTAAAAGAATGCGCAATATATTTTTATAAAGTGATATTTTTAGATTTTAAGATATTTTTTTACAATATCTTCATTCTGGTTTCCCGGAGCCACGGCTACAGCGGTCTCGCCGTGTTGATTTGGTTGTTTCTCAGCTTCACTGCGAGCAGGCGAGAGGCCGGGAGGCGTGGTCGCGTGTGGCAGGCCGGAGCGTTGCTTTTGGTACTTTCCGTAACTTTTCCTTGACACAAGGCTGTTACTAATTATAAGGCGTGGAGGAGCGAAGGATAAGTACAAAAACACTTTAGTTGAGCGCTACTTTGTTTGTACATTTTTCCTACTTTTATCTAGATGCTAGTCATTGTTTCTCTTTTCTTTGTGTAATATAGTTTGTATATTTGCAGTGCAATGTTTTTGTAGATTTATTTGATAAGAATTTGCCTTAATTTTCCATCAAAGGATGTCATTTATACGTTTTCAAAAAAAATTTGCAGTTTATTTAAACGAAGAGTGCTTAGGAATAATATATAGTTTCTACAGATTGTTTCTATTCCGTTTCTCAATGTGATAATGTAATTATAAATAACTTTATGTGAAGAGACACTCGCTTTACATTTTTTGAAGCCTTACTAACATAGAGATTTTATATTTTATACATCTTGATAAATCTGTTCCATCATAGAAGTATGTTTTCTTGGAAATGTCAACGACAAGCGAGGTTGTATTACTGACTAAAGAGCTTCATGTCAACCTGAGCCAGACTTGGGGGGTCAGGTCACACTCAAATCAAGTCAACGTCTCATTCCCGAGCAATCCAGCTTTCTAGAAACATCTACTCTACTGTATCATGCTATTATTGTTTCAATCTAAAATCATTTATCGCTAGATGTTTTATGATTTTAAGCTAATTTATTTTTGTTGCTAACTTTAGGCAGTTTAATAATATATAAATAATTTATTCTTATTCGTTATTATCATATGATTAATGTTAGTGTTTCATAGTAATTATAATTAACGCATATCGTCGTAAAGCAAAATCAATCAACTGTTAGAAAAATATACATTTGTTCTTTTGCATATCATTGTTTTTGCTTCCTTTAAGGATATTGATTTTTCATTTTGTATTTTAAGTGTGACTTTCAAGTAATCTATGCAATGAAGCAAGCGCTCTGTGAACATTAAATATAATTTTATACTTTAATGTTTGAAGAAAATAGTCAAACTGAGAAATAACCTGCAGTAATATCTCTAAACTCTGCCTTAATAGTGAATGTTTACGAGTCATTAGATTTTTTAAAATGCATTTTTTCTTAAAAACAGTTATAATATAGAATTAATAAAAATACAGAACCGACTCGTAAATAATTTTTTAGATCATCTTGATTTCTGATCTCCGTATCAACACCATCAGACATATTATATTCAAATAAATATTTTCTAAAACTTTGTGCTAATTGATATTTGGGTTTTTTTTTTTTACTTTTTTTTATTGCGTGTACATAAATTATTTTATTAAAATTACTCTAAGTCAGTTTGGGTGTGTGGTTATAAGTAATATTTTTCTTTCTTCAGTTGAAAATTTTCTTTTCTCTATGAATGCAAAAATCATTTCCCTAATCATCAATGCCGCCGCATTTGTTTTCAACGGCAGTGGGATCAAATATTACTATAATATTGCATAGATGATCCATCTGGAGTAGGTAGACATGGTAGCCTATGGAGACTCGTTAAATTATTGTAACCATATGCCATAGTAATTATTTTACTTAAAATTACTTAAGTAGATCGACCCCTTTTACAAGAATATCTCCACAAGCCCTTGAACATAATGCAGAGATATGAGTGAAGAGCACTCCCTGCACTGTTGCCATGTAGCTGGTGCCAGAGGAATGTGGCCGACGGCCTGTCTGGACGAGTGAAGAATGCGAGGAAATGTACCGAGTGAAAGAGTGTGCTGTACTAGTCAGCTGTGTCAAGTGCTCTACAGTAAGTAACTGAAGCTTTTTTTGGGTGATTTAAATAAATCGAAATTCTACGTTAATATAAATAACGATAAGGTTTATGATTTTCAGACTTTTGTACATATTACCTAGAATCGTAAAAGACAAAATAGCTTAGAGTAACATAAATGGTATTTATTACGGATAGGTAAATTTACTGATGACAAATAAAAGATATTGGTGGCAATAAATCTGAAATACACGAGTGTAATAATATGTGATTATACAAACTACTGTCCCGGTTGCCTGCTGACGTGTTTTTCCTTTACTTGTAGATACTGAACGTTGGTTTAAGGCTACAATCAAATTGAAACGTTTTAACAATAATGATTACCCGTAGTTAACGAATAATATTATTAAGAACTGGTAAATTATGGTTGTTAATGTACGATTGAGATAAATGTGATCTGCAAAATCAAATGTTACTTGTCAAAATATTTTCATGCGACTGGAAAACACGAGAAGCCTTTCAAACGAGACATTTCCCCGCGGAATACTGAAGTGTGATATTTCTGAACTATCAGTCTCTCGAATACTCGATTACTGTAAGCACATATTTAATTATGATCATAGTTTCACATTATTTACAAAGCTCGTACCGACTTCTTGTCATTTGTAAAAACATTTTCAATCAAAAGAGAGTAGAACCTTTGATGTTCAAGCTTCATAGTTTTAATTTATAGTTGAATTTTTACTAAAACTTGTAATTACATATTTCAATTTTTATCTAAAGTTGGCCTAAAAGATCTACATAACTTTATCAATACGGAAGAGAGCTCTGTCTCGTCTTCTACTGCAACTCAGTGCCTAAGTTCTAGCAAAATTATTATGGATTATTTTATATACGAATGAAAGAAATTGAATGAGGGCTATTTATTTATTTATTGTGATTCAGCATTGATTCTTCAAGTGTTTGAAAAACTCTGCTCTTCACATTCATAATTATCTAATTAATGATTAGCTAATGTATTTTGAATCGATGGATAGAAAAATAATTAAGTTTACCAAAGATATTATGTTATATTACTTTGAAAAGGTTCCCACTCATGTGCTTTGAACATGTTCTTAATTATATGTTAGAGACTGTGGACAGCTGTAGTAACCTCAATGTAATAGGCTAAAGTGACAGTAAATATTAATAATAAATCCCTATTCATTCAAAATATTATAATAGGTAATTAAAACAGAACGTTTTCAAAGTAACTTAACGACTTGTTGCTGATAAAACCATGTTGTTGTTGACTTTGGATTTTTAGTACATGCCTGTGCTAATTGCACACAAAGCTGCTTATATATAAGGCCAGAAGGATCCTATGCTTATAGCCATGGTGATACATTCGGATTCCTTAAAACATCCACGTTCTAAAATTATTTTGATTGAAAAGAAAAAGTACAAACAAAACATACTTCTAAAGTGCCATCAGCTTAATTGTACAAACAATCAGCCCAGTGATTTCGGATTTTGATAAATCTCAGAATTGTTTAGCATGTAAAAGTTTTTTCTTTTACGGATGACGGAAACAATCCACTCCTGGAGGCTTTATAATATAAGTAGCCTTGTTCTAACACCCAAAACCACCAACAATGCGGATTTTCATTGAAATGAATATTTTAAATATCTAAAATTTGTTCAATTTTAGGAAATAAAACCACCATCGTTGCCGGCAAGATGGTCTATTGGAGTTGTATGAATGTTTGAGTACATTTTGCATTTCTATCTTGGTATAACTTTTGAGTGTACATAAACCATTCCGGAGACCTATTTTCTTTTTACTGCACAATGAGAAAATATTTTAAAAATTGCAACTAAATCATTTTTAATAAAAAAATCTGATATGTGAAAATGTGTTGTTGAAAAATGATTGTTTTATGTTGCTAATATTTATTTATAATAAAATGGCATGTATTGAATTAAAACAAATGTGTTTATTATTTTGTTCCACTTCAAATATTTCCCTTCTAAGAATATTTTACTAACAGTTTAATCGAGATTTTTTACATTTACGCCTATGTTCTGGAAGCCTGATTAAATTAAACAGAGATTTCTAAGTAGTTATACATGTGAATTTAATTATTTAGGTGTTACTATTAAAAATAGTAAATCAAGAACATTTACAATTTGTTAATTAATCATAAGTTATTCAAAAAAAACTACTACTTTTTAAAATATGTGTGACATATTTTATAACTTGGTAATTACTGTTCACTTTTTAAATTTAGACATTACTGCGTTCATTTGTTATCTTGTGAATCTAAAGTGATCGCACAAAACAAAACAAGTACAATGTCGGATTTTTCATATGAAATAAGTAAATATAATAAAACTTTTTATGTTCAAATTAACAAGAGAAATAAACTTTTGTATATTTTTTGGATTTTATTATTAATATGGATTAGGTTTTCTTAGTTCTATTTATATCACTCATAAATATATATACGAATAATGCTCCAAAGCCGATCCAAATACAAAGCGAAATCTCACAAAAACTGCCGATATTCGCTACACACGATGCAATCTGTCGGTCGACAAGGCAATTTGTTGGAACGTGTGTGGGGCGCTTATACCAAAACGGTTCTCAGCTCGCTCTGATCTGATTGTTCAAAGACAACAGCATTTCAAGGTTATCACCATCGACAAGTGCTACCAAGTATTTCTTGTTCATCGTCATATTCAAATTGTTGAATCCTGCGGCAATAGTGGAGTAAGTAGTTTAGTAGTTAAATTAGCGACTGGCAACATTCAAATGTTGTGACATCGCTGCGGAAGTTTTTAAAAAGTTTTGGTTTTGCGATTTTACTTTTTGATTCTGTTTTATTTTGATACTATTCTTTTGTTTATTAGTAAAACGTGTCATTTTAAAAAATCAAATAAAATGTCAAAATAGGAATATCTAAAATGAGGCGAAGCCTAGCACCGAGTCAAACATGTAGGAGCGAAAATGACATTTTGTTCAAAAGCCCGCTTTTACAACAACCGAAGCGGAGAAGAACGAGAGAGCCTCTTGCCCAGATAAGTCCCTCGCAGAAAATATCTCTAAATCTCCCCGGCTCCGACCATGAAGCCCTCATTCGACAGATTCTCAGCAAGCCCTTTCAGGTGCCGATCCCCAACTACGTTTCATCATACAGCAACAAAAGCTTGGGGCTCAAGAAGTCCTCGATTAAGAGATCCCTTCACGATCCAGATGAGCCCAACGCTCTCGTACTGTTCAGACCGCCGCATATACCCGAACATGAAAAACTCAAAATGGAGCCTGATCAAATTCAAGTGGCGGTGGTAGTCGACCCCATAGTCGGGAACATTCTGCGGCCTCATCAAAGAGAGGGCGTCCAGTTTATGTACGATTGCGTCACAGGACACCAGATACCAGACACTTACGGCTGCATCATGGCTGATGAAATGGGTCTCGGTAAAACTCTCCAATGCATCACCCTATTGTGGACTCTGCTGCGCCAGAGCCCAGACTGCAAGCCGACCATCTGCAAGGCGATCATCGTGTGTCCCAGCAGTCTTGTCAAGAACTGGTACAATGAAATTCACAAGTGGCTGGGACTGCGAGTCAATGCCTTACCTATGGACGGTGGCTCTCGGGCCGAAATAGAACTTAAACTCAACCAATTTATGAATACGTACTCTACTACCAGGGTAGCCACTCCCGTGCTGATCATTTCCTATGAAACCTTCCGTCTTTATTCTAAGATTCTCCACTCGTCAGAAGTAGGATTAGTTCTTTGCGATGAGGGTCATCGTCTCAAGAATAGCGAGAACCTGACTTACCAGGCTCTTATGGGATTAAATGCCAAAAGAAGAATCCTTATTTCAGGCACGCCCATCCAAAATGATCTCCTAGAATATTTTAGTCTCGTTCACTTTGTAAATCAAGGAATATTGGGAACTGCGCAAGAATTCAAAAAGAAGTTTGAGAATCCCATTTTGAAGGGCCAGGACTCCTTGGCAACTCCTAAGGAGAGGGAAATAGCCCAGGAGCGCCTGCTGGTGCTGACTACATTGGTCAATAAGTGCATGATTCGCCGCACCAGTCAGCTTCTCACCAAATACTTGCCTGTTAAGTTCGAACAGGTCTTGTGTGTGAAACTTAGTGACCTTCAGATGCAACTCTATCGCAATTTTATCAATTCCGAAGCCATCAAAAGGACAGTCTCCGGAAAAGGTGAAGGGAAGTCCGCCTTCAGCACCCTCGCTAGCATCACTACTCTCAAGAAACTTTGCAACCATCCCGACCTTGTGTATGAAAAGATTCTTGAAAGATCAGAGGGCTTCGAGAAGGCGATGAATCTATTGCCAGCCAACTATAGCACTAAAGAGGTTCTGCCTGAATTATCAGGAAAGCTTCTCATTCTTGATTGTATTCTGGCCAATCTCAAGACGAATACGGATGATAAAATCGTTCTGGTTTCTAACTACACCCAGACTTTGGACTTGTTTGAAAAACTTTGCAGAAAGCGCTCTTATCAGTACGTCAGACTGGATGGATCTATGTCCATCAAGAAGAGAGCAAAAGTTGTAGAAAATTTCAATATTGTTGGTTCCAAGGAGTGGATCTTCATGCTGAGTTCCAAAGCTGGAGGCTGCGGTCTCAACCTCATCGGGGCAAACAGACTTGTGATGTTCGATCCCGACTGGAACCCAGCCAATGACGACCAAGCCATGGCCAGAGTGTGGCGAGATGGCCAGAAGAAACCTTGCTATATTTACAGATTATTGGCTACGGGAACTATTGAAGAAAAAATATTCCAAAGACAGGCTCACAAAAAAGCTCTCAGCGATACGGTCGTCGATCAAAATGAGGAATCAATTAGACATTTTACTTCGGAAGATCTGCGAGATCTATTCAGACTAGAAGAGAACACTCTCTCTGACACGCACGGCAAGTTTAAATGCAAGCGGTGCATTAATAATATCCAAGTTACCATTCCCCCTGAGGGTTCTGATTGTACCTCCGATTTGTCTAACTGGTATCACTGTGCTGACAAGAAGAACCTGGCAGACCTGGTGTTGAAGCAGTGCTGGGATTTGGCCAAGTCTATATCCTTTGTTTTCCACCATCGCTCTGCCAAGGTAGAGGCGGACAAAATGGAGAACGTAGAAAAAAAGGAAACTACACATAAATATAAAGAGGATGATGATGAAGATTATAGTGAAGGAGACGACTCCAATGATGAAGATTATTAAAGACAAATGTATTGCAATGTGATGTTCTGGAATAGTCCATTCAGTGTAATTTTATATTATATTTAGTTAAAATCTATAAGATCATTTCTGCTGTGCAGATGTATTTTATATAATATTTTTCAGTAGTTTTCTTGTATCGATCATGAAGTAAATTTTTAGGGTTGTATTTTTGAGGATATTTTACCACTAAATAATTTTAATGTTATTTTTCCAAAGATTAAAAAATTCAACTTTCGATCCTTAATGTTTTAAATTCTGTTTATCAGTGTATAATCTCACATCACTTCAATTACTTGTCACTTCTGCGCAGAGAAGCTTGTGTGCTTGGCAGAGAGAAAAGTACTTTTGGGTGCGGTCCATACAAACATACAATATATTTAAAAACCAATTAAAACTTAGTGGATACTTTATAAATACAAATTAACCGCTGATCAAATTTTAAATTATACAACAAATGATTTTCTGCTTGTATGAACCTCATGCTGTAATAATATTATACAGAGGCTTGGGAAAAATGACAGTTAATGATACTCGTAAATCTATTGTCCTCGTGGTATAAAAATGTTTAAATAAATTAGCATACAATGTCCCCAAAATTAAAAAAAACTACATTCTCAGAGTTATATTTTTCTATTGGTCACACTTTGTTGAAAATAAGTTAGTATATCACAACTTTGTTTTTGTTTGATACATCACTAAACTATGCTCATAATTTCAAAACCATTTTAAAAAAGAGACTGGTCGTCTCATTTCATCACAGAGAATCGAGGACTGCACTTGCAGCTTCCTATCAGATCTGGTTGCATAGAGCAAACGAGAATGGATTTGACTGGTGTGAACATTACAATTGCGGAAAAGGGTTATGAGCTTAAACTTGCTGACTTCAGATAGAGGTTTCAATGATAGCCAATCTCTTTAAAACTAAACACTATCAATTTGTTTATTATTGTCACCGTTATGTTGTGTTTTTTAATGCAATATTATTTGTTAGACAAAAATCAATATAATGTTAAATTAAATGCCATTATGGTGGTCAGAAGTAAAAATATAATTTTTGTTCGTGACTTTCAATTCTTGGTATTATTTTTTTATTATTTTTACAAGCTCCAATTTTTTTGTTATCTTTTTAATTAATTTTTTAAAGAATATTTTGACCAAATAATAAATTTTCCCTGTTTTACCGGTGTAAATTGATTTTTTTTTTTACATCGAAAATCTTAGCAAGCTACTATTTTAACTGAAACATTTCATTTTCCTGTAAAATCTTAGAAGCGCTATGACAAATCAAATGATCATAAAGTTGCATTGAAACTACAACCCTACATATTTTGTCGTTATTTTGTATGTGTCAATTTTGTATTAGCATTCACCAGAAAAGTGAAAATCTCCTGAATTGGAAATTCAATAAGGATGTCTGTATATTTGTGCATACATCTATAAATTGTAAAAAACAAGACATTATTGTAAAAGGATTTATTAAGATTTATATAAATTCGTGTTACCACAGTAAGAACAATACAAGGTTTAAAACATTTACCCACATCACTTAAATATTATAACTTGTCAAAATTAAAACATAACTTCTCAAATGCGCAGCCCATACTCCGGAACCGTTGACCGAAATGTGTCATAATATGTACATAATAATAAGTAAATATGTGTCATAATAAATTTATTCTAAATAAATTTACTTAAAAAAGCCATTAAATAATACTATGAAATAAAGTTGACTTTTGTAATGAAATATCTTTCTGTATTTTGAATTCACTTTATATTTTTTGTCATCTCCAAAGCAACTGCAGACCGACACATTTCGTAAATTAATAGTTATTCAAGCATTCTAGATTTAATGCTGTGCGAATGGTCACAAAAAAACTAGTGCACGATGCCGTATTGCACAGCCTCTTGTGTTTCATGTCAAATCCCAATCTCTAATACTGTTTATTGATGTTCCGACATTTACGCAAGATTCAATGTTGAGACATGACTATATATATATATATATATATACAAACTACTGATCAACTCTGAATTGTCATTAATTCAGATACGACTTGATATCTTGGAGATATCAAAATACAATGCGATTAAAACCATCGGTCTGTGGATGCTTTAGAAAATAATGTTTTGTGTTTATTGTAAGGTTATTAGATGAATTAATTTTGCTTCATTTTAAATATCACTGAATCGGTTGAGCCGTTGTATGCAGACGAGACAATTTTTACCTTATTCTGTGTATGCCAAACTATTTTTATACTAGATTGAACTTGTAAACCCAATACGAGATCTCCTAGTTCATAATATATCAGGAATACATTGTATATATAAATAAATTTTAATTAACAGGGTGGACGTAAGGTAATGACTGGATGAACACACGAGTTGTTACAAGTACAGTGCGACTAGCTGGAGCAGCTCAGCTTGAGTCGATACGCCCAATTCGGGGGCTCAGCTGCATAGCCTGATCTCTCCGCGTCCTCGTTTAGGCTATACGGCTTCCTCATCACCTCCATCAGCAGTTTCACCTGTGAAATCATTATATCATGAGATTTTTGAGTGTTAGGTGTAAATCCGTATTGAATTATGTTGAAATTGGGCCCTAGCATGGTGATCAATATTTTATACAGCCATGCTTTTTCAGTACACATGATTTGATGTGTAAAATGCATAAAATATTGTGAGAAGATTCGGTTTTAAAACTTTCAACATCATGTACATGATTTAATATTACTCACAACAAACATATTTTTTAGACCAGCCTATCGTTGAAAAAAAGTTGACTTTATGAGCAGTAGACATCCGCACTCAGATAATCTAAATGAGTAAGCCCAAGATATGCATATGTACGTACAAGCAGTATTTAAGCAATTAGAGAAAAATAGGGCTGTGCTGTGTCCCGACTTGCTATGTCTTCTAATTGTCAATTACAATTGTCTTTTAAACAAGAGCTCATTCTTCCAATTGGACAATATAAATACAGTAATGAACTTGAACACTTAAAAAGGTATTATTACTTTTGAGAAGTCATCCTTTTCTGCAGCGGCTATGGCTTCTTGCAGCATCCAGTTGCGGGGAACGTAGCGCGGGTTAACCTGGTACATCCGGTGC
The DNA here is from genome assembly GCA_022113835.1 of Atopsyche davidsoni. Lineage (NCBI taxonomy): Eukaryota > Metazoa > Arthropoda > Insecta > Trichoptera > Hydrobiosidae > Atopsyche > Atopsyche davidsoni. Next base: position 417,575 of record JAILWY010000011.1, on the reverse strand, counting down.
CTCCTGTTCTCCTCCGAGTGACCAATTGAGTTTAGTCCCACTAATAGATACAATACGAATAAACATTGATGTAAGATAACATTTGATAGGTTTACTTGCATTATAATAGGGTGGTGATAGTTACCAATTTCCCGACCTTTGTTGAGCCTCTCCTTGTAGGAGTCCACCCAGCTGGCCCAGGAGGCGTGAGCTGACAGCCTCTTCAGTGCCCACTTGCTCTCCAACGAGGTCTCGTTGCAGTACTGCGAAGGATCCAGCTAAAAAGCAAGTGACAGATAATAATATCTAAATGAGGAGTATTTAGCCTATCAAAAATAAATAAAATGCAGTGGCAAATAGAGGTAAGTAAAAGATAAAATAAATCTCACAAGTCACAAAATCTGTTCTTCTTTTCTTTGAAGCTGGAAAAAATCACGGAATAGTCATTATCTGGTTTTAGAATTTGATAGCATTGTACCTCTCCCATTTGCCAGAAGGTCATGGTGAAGTCAGCTCCCATATCCTGCATCATTTCAAGTAGTTTCTCCACTAGCTGCTCATCCCCCCACTGGCCGCAGTGCTCGTCCTTCAGTCCTAATTTATGTAGAAATACCTGACTGAAATCAAAGAAAAATAAGTTTGAAGAAAGAAAAAAAAAACTTTAAAAGTGAGCATTGAAGTCTCCGGATCCGTTTCACTAAAACAATGATTTTAATTTAGCAATTTTAGCTTAATTTTTGGGATTATTTCAATGAATTTAAAATATTCATTTCTACTTTGTCATGCAGCAAATAGAAAATTGGTATTCCATTTTAGCCAGTATTTAGTATTTATAATAAAACGAGCCTGTGCGATACATCATTGACTTCAACTTACAGTATTTTGTTTTTTCCGAAAGCCTCAAGAGACTTGATGATGTGAGTTGTGTGGACTTTTTGTGAGGAAGAAAATAGCGGTGACATCGCATTAGCCAGTTGTCCAATATTCCACAGCACAATCTGGAGTATTGAAGGTTAATGTTAATAATATGTCCTTAGCCTGTGAAGTTGCTGATTTTCAAACTAACCAAATAAAAATAAATTATCTTTGGTTTAGCATTCAAACTCAAATGTGTTTTGCTTAAAAACTCATTTTTTATAGAATATCTCACATCGAGTTGTTTTCCTAAGGAGTATCTTCCTTCATCATCAGAGTTGTTTGGCACAAATCCACTGTCATAAGAGTCTGCGAACCCGTATGGCCCGAAGTCAATAGTGAGTCCCAATATGCTCATGTTGTCTGTATTCAGGACCCCGTGGGCAAACCCAATACCTGCAAAATCACAAGTCACAAAATCAAGTGTTTTCCTAGAAAAAATAATCTGATAAATTTGTCCGATTGTTGGGTTTTTTTTTAACATTAAATTCTGCCAATTCTTTTTGCAAAAATCATTCCGAATATTTATTTTATTTCGAATATATTTAAAAATGTATAAGAAACTAAGATTTCAATTATATTATATAAATTATTATTAAGAATATTTTTAAACATGATTACCTGTGATGACATGAATGCAAAAAAAATTATGTAGTTTGCTAGCAGACTATAAAATGTTAAAACATAATTGATATTTTCTTAAATTCTGGCTTATTATTTTAATATTAAAAAAATATCATAGTTGAGTTTGAAATTGAAATCTTGGCCCCAAGTAAGACCTATTTTGTTATATTCAAATATAGTTCATTTTAACTCAAAGATAGAAATATCCCAAAGAAAGCACTTGTAAAGAATTCATAAAACCATGGTCACCTTGCCACTGAGCAACCAAGTTGAGTGATCTGTGAGCAACCTCGGTGAAAAATCGGATGAGACGATTTTCATCCTGAAGAGCAATTTCAGGAAAATGTTCCTGAAAACCAAACAATTATAAATTATTTAAAGACTAAACGCAATCTTTATTTATTAAAATTACCCTAAATCACTCAAATAACCACTTAAACTAAAAAATCAAATCATTAAAACAATGCTAGACTTGCTCTGATCTGATTGGTCAGATTCTCGAGTGTGAAAAATCAGTTTTTCACTCAAAATTTTGAATATAAACCATTTAATGTATCATAAACACAGTGTAACTACAGTATTTTAAATGTTTTTAGGTAAGATAAAATAAGAATTACGTTGATTATGAAATCGCACAACCGCCGCAGCAGATCAAACTCTCCAGACCGCATGAGAATCTCTAGGGAGCCGATCCTAAACCAAGATGGAGACAAGCGGAGGACCACGGCCGCCTTCTCAGGCAGCGCACGGCCCGTGTAGAACATATCTCGCATCACAATATCATCACTAACTGAAAGGTCACAAAATATTCAATATTTTCAAAAGGGCCCATGAGGAATGTTACAGTTATTGTATACAAAATAATGGTGATTCTGATTTTGGTGACTATAATATTTTCCTGGGGTTGATTATTGGAGCTAATTTCGTTCCTTGAAAATGCCTCAAGTACCAGAGACAAAATCATCACTGTCAGCCTATTACCCAAGAAAATAGCTCCATGTATTGACTTTGTTTTCACTGACACTTTGTTGTCACGTCATTATGTACAGGATAATAAAACTTTTCATACTGTAAATTGACTTTTATGATGACAATTGACATCTGCATTGTTCATTACTCATTTGAGGCTTAAAATATCATCATCAAAACTACACACTATATGATCTGTTGGTCGGCTGGTGGTTGTGTTAGGACGTCTATAGGAGCCTTAAGTACATATACAGTTTGAGTAAAGGTTGATAGTTTTGTCATTTCGTGTCATCTCGTTGTTTATTGGTTTTTCAAACTTACAAAAGCTAAAAGTGAGCTGAGTTAGTTATTAGTTACCAACGAGTGCAGCAGCTCGCGTGGTGGGAACACCGAGGTAGTAGAAGGCCTCCGAGGCCACCATCTCCCGGATAGAAGAGCGCAGCACGGCGCGTCCATCTCCCTCTCGTGAATACGGCGTCATGCCGGAGCCCTTCATCTGGCACTCCCACTTCTCGCCGATTCTAAGCAACACAGTATTACTCCATCTACCTTCCCAAGCTTATCAACTTATTAAGATTTGACCCATTGACTTGAATTGAATATCCATAGGGCTTATTAAGTTGCAAGAAATTTTTTTATGCAATTTTAGTGAATAGGTAAAATTGGGTGAGACATGAACCAATACTTAATGGATTCTTTGGTTTTGTATGGATAGCCTGCCGCTGAGCAAAGTACCAGAAACAGATCTTGAAATTTCTCTTTTATTATTAAATATTTACTGAAATACTTATTCTTCTATATGATAGGAACCTTGAGATTATCATTAAAAATATAGCCCATTTGACAAAGAAGCCACAAAATTATGAACATTACATACACAATCCAATAAAATTTCTTCAAATGGATGAAGTCCTTTTTTCTCTGATGGATGAGTGATTTCATGAATGAGAATTTTCAACTCAAATAAAAATTACCTATTGGTGTACTCTCCTACAAGGATAGCCCTGCCATCCCCCAACTGGCCTGCCCAATACCCGAACTGGTGTCCTCCATAACTAGAAATATAATGTGATGAAAATTTCAGCTTTGCCTAGATTTGTTAATTGAATCTAATTTCATCACTATAGACAGTATGCATAGCCTCTGCAGTCACAATATGTATACAGCTCGACACATCCTATCTAACTGTAAGGTGTGAGAGGAATGAATCAATATCGCTTTCTATAAAATTAAATGAGCATAATACAATACCTAAAAGATATGAAAGTCAGTTTGGTAGCAAGTATTTTTTTGTCTTTAGAAATTTTCTGGGAGGTCATTATGTGATCTATTATTATTTTCACAATGTCTTTTTAATTGTTCGTATGAGATGTTATGTACATGTTTTAATGTTAGGTTCTTATTGAAGTATTCTGAAACATGGACATCTATAGTGTGAAAGATTTTGCTTATTTATTGTTTTAATAAATTAGCTGTCATTATTTACCGATGAGATACGGGAAGTGCTCCTCTTGGTAGTTGCTTACCGGATATAAAATCTACAAACTCTTCTTGTTCAGCAACAGTGCCTTTTAAATCCAAAATTGTATTCATAGCATCTTCAGAATAGCATACTAATCTAGGGTTGCTTGTAAGAGGTGTCGGGTGAGTCTGAAAATATAACGAATGCTGATAGTGATGACAATCTGCATGATGATATAATAAAAATATTTTGTTTAAAATGTATTGACATACTATAGAAAATATGGCATTCTTAACGTTAGGTCGAATATAATTCTGTTTAATTTCATCGAATGGCATCTGGTTGTATTTCGGACAATAATTGAAGCACCACTCTTGAAAATTTCCTGTCAAAGGCTGACAAACAGCCTCCTCTCCCGACATGATATTGCTGAAATTCCTTGCTGTGGTGCATAAATTATAAATGCCAAAAGTTTTGACAGACTTCGGCAAGACTGATGATGTTGTAAATAAATTTAGAAACAATAGAGTTTTGTTCATCATCACCTATATTTAAATAAAGATAGGTTCGAATTTTGAAATGTTTACAATTGAACATATGTACGGACATAGACAATAAAGGCAAAATTGTAATTTAAAAAAAAAACTTGAACCATACGATTGTTTTCAAACAGGATTATTTAATCAATTTCTTTATTATTTCAAATTAAAGAAATTAAATTTTATTTTCATTTGTTAGATTTGCAATAGGTCTTAGGTCTAATATTGTGATGAGGTGAGTGGCTATCCCCGTCCTGCGCGCAGGTTTCGGGGCTTGCAATATGTGACTTAGGCGGTAGTATACATAGGCTGCTATTTAAAAATCCGGAACTGGCCACTACATAAATAATATTTAAAAAGTAATTGTTACATTTGAAAATGGGGCTCTTTGGCTATAGAGTGAGTTTATTTCAATGAGTCAATAAATTGTTTTATTAATAATAAAACAATAAATAGTGCGTGAACTAATAATGCAAGATCGTCATGTTACATATCCAGAAATAGAGGCGTTCTTGGGCATTAGTATGACAATTATACATAAGATATTACACAAACACTTGGCTGCTAAAAAAAATTGTTCGCGTTGGATACCGCACAACTTGACAATAGATCAAAAACAGGCTCGTATCGATTGGTGCAAAAATATGATAAAAAAAATACAATCGTGGTCCATCAAAAGCTGTTTACAATATCTACATAGTTGATGAATCCTGGATTTATGCATATGACCCCGAAACTAAGCAACAATCAATAGTATGGGTGTTCCAACATGAGCCGAACTCAACAAAAGTTGCAAATGGTCGCCTGTTTTTTTGGTATAGACGGACACGTAGCTACCGTACCACTAGAAAATCGTAAATCTGTTAATTCGATGTGGTACACGACCATTTGTTTGCCAGAAGTCTTTGCATAAATTAAGAAGAATAATCCACAACGCAGAATCATTCTCATCACGACAATGCCAGCTGTCACACTTCAGGTGAAACGACCCGATATTTGAAGGGTGAAACGGTGGAATTAACGGGTCATCCGCCATATAGCCCTGATTTGGCACCCAACGACTTCTTTTTATTTCCAACCGTGAAGAATAAATTACGTGGTCAACGATTTACAACCCGAGAAGAAGCCGTTGAGGCATTCAAAAATCATGTTTTGGAGATACCGCCTTCCGATTGGAAAAAGTGCTATGAAAACTGGTTTCACCGAATGCAAAAGTGCATCGATCGTCACGGCGAATATTTTGAAAAGCAATAAAACCATATTTAATAGTCAATGGTAGTTATTTTATTCCGGATATATAAATAGCAGCCCTCGTACATAAATTTCTTTAGTTAAAATGTAGGAAAACGCTTTATATGATATAAATATAATAATAATATAAATAAATAAATAACTATGAACTGGATAACAAAGGTAAAAATGTATAAAAATAATAAAATAAATTTTATATGTATATATATATATATATATATATATATATATATATATATATATATATATATATATATATATATATATTTGAAATAATAAAGAAATTGATTAAATAATCCTGTTCGAAAAAATTATTGTATCAAGAAACTTTCATATATTTTAAAGAAGTAAAAAATACACTCATTTTATAAGTTTTGGAACAGTTCAGTACTTCAGCCCTTCAAGACGTGTGTGTCAAAAATCGATAATATCCGTGTTTTTCTTCTAAAAAGGTTATTATATTAATCGTTATTATGGTATACTCGGAGGAATATCTCAAAAATAAACTAACGATGGAACTAGACGCAGTTCATGTCGTAAGTATTGACAACAATAATGTAAACAAATTTGACATTGTCCTTGCATTTTTCGCCGGCCGCGTATGTCATTTTCCGGCTTACGTTTACAATATTTAATTTTTCAGTTCGGTTTATAAATCTGCGAGAATGTGGTTCTGAATCGAGACTAACGACCTTGCGTAAATATGAAGGCCCTTTACTCGACGGATTTACCGAAAGGTTTTTTGGGAATATCGATAGTAATCGCCGTGTTGATACGATGGAGCGTCTCGCTATATCCGCACTCTGGCCAGAACAAGCCGCCGATGTTCGGAGACTACGAAGCCCAGAGACACTGGCAAGAGATAACCCTGCACATCCCCGTGAAGCAGTGGTATCACAATACCACCCAGAATGACTTGCAATACTGGGGCCTGGATTACCCTCCTCTCACCGCTTACCACAGTCTGGCTATGGGACACGTAGCTGACATGGTGGACCCGGAGTCCGTGGTGCTGTTTGCTTCCAGAGGATACCAGAGTGATTTCCACAAGCTTTTCATGCGATGGACAGTGTTCATATCCGACATGTACTTTTACATTCCCGCTGTTGTTGGATTCTTCTTTGTGAACCACAAGCTAAAGATAAGAGAGCTGAGAGCTCAAGGAATGTCAACAAACATAAGAAATGTGTTTGTTCACCCTGAGGTAGCAGGAGCAATTGCCCTCCTATTTCCCGGACTCATCCTCATAGATTACGGACACTTCCAGTATAACTGCGTGTCGCTGGGTCTGTTTGTGTGGGCCACCATGTTTATTCTTCTAAATAAATTTGTTTTGGCTTCCATTTTTTTCGTACTGGCCGTCAACTACAAGCAAATGGAACTCTACCACTCTTTGCCCTTTTTCTTGTACCTACTGCGGCAGTGTATTCCATCTAGACGAAAATGCCTCAAACATGGCATCGGTCTGTTTTGCAAGATTGGGGTAACAGTAGTTGTGACATTCCTCATTATCTGGTCACCGTTCCTCACAAGTACGGACTCCGTTCTTCAAGTACTGGTCAGACTGTTTCCGGTAGCGAGAGGAGTGTTTGAAGACAAAGTCTCCAACATCTGGTGCTCCATAAACGTATTTATAAAATTAAAGCAACTGTTGGATAACACAGCCCTAGCTAAAATCTGCTTAGTGACAACAATTCTAGCATTGTTACCCTCATCTCTTGACTTATTCTTTCGGCCGAATATTAAAAAGTTTATCTTGTCTCTGATCAACTCTTCTTTGTCATTCTTTTTGTTTTCCTTTCAAGTCCACGAGAAGACAATCCTTTTGTGTGCCATTCCCGTGCTTCTGCATCTGCCCCTTGACCCGGCCCCCTGTCTATGGTTCCTCACCGTTGCTAACTTCAGTATGCTTCCGCTGTTGATAAAGGACGGGCTAGTTGCGGCTTACCTCTCTCTGAGTGTTTTATATCTGAGCATGTTCAGCATTGTTTTAATGATGATGGATAAGAATATTAAATTCATGGATATTTTTAATGTAACTAAAATCAATAACATCCTAAAGGGCACAGTGAGTGAGTATAATGGCTTGTTTTATAAGATATTCAACATTGCTTACGTATGCTCTTTGCTAGCGATGGTGGTCCTGACCTTCTGTTCTATTTTCGTGAAGCCCCCTGCCAAGTATCCTGACCTGTATCCGCTCCTCGTGTCGTCATTTTCCTGTTGTAATTTTATTCTATTTTATATTTATTTTAATTACTGCCAGTTCATCATCCCCTGTGAGCATATAACTGTTACGTTTAAAAAAGTGAAGTGAGAATACCTCTTTGTAGTATAATTATTTATTTGAATAGAAAATTATCATTCAACTAATAAATAATGAAATATATAAACAAAAACTATGCTATTTTCTTGATCTTCTTTCCTATTGCATTCATATACATTTTATTCAGAAAACTGCCTCGTGGTCAAGTGGCTAGCACGCTAGTTTGTTTGTTAACCATAAATAACTTTTTTACTTTATTTTTTAAAAATATTTGGGCTTGTGTGCTTGAACGAATATCAATATTAATTTTTACAGAATCAAAAATATTTTGCTTCTGCCCAATCTCTACAATTGGTAATTAGCTGTGCTAACCGATAGGATACGAGGCGATATTCAAAACGCATATCATGTTTGAAAGTTAAACTGTATGCGATTGGCAGCTGTACTGCATCAATGGGTTATGAACCATACAAAACACTAAACATAATCACGCGCAACAAGCTGTCGGTGGGTCGTTGCTCTTATAATATTTATCCTATGAATTAAAAAGATATTGGTGTGCTATTGAAGTAGAAAAACTGAAAATTCTATAAAAATAATTGTATTTGTATATATTCAAAATCAAACACACTTTTCAGATGCCAATTTAAAAATTATACATTATGAGAGCCACACATATACATATAATTATACTTTGTCAATGCCATTAACCTTGAAACACTGTTTGGTTGGTCAGATTTTTTGCAAAGAATAGTTTCAGCAATCAGATTAAACTAAGTCAAGCATCCTTGTTTGCATTGTTTTGACAATTTGATACTTCTGTGGGGTATTTTCTACTTTTCACGCCGCTGAGTAAAAGGAATGTACATCGTCCAACATATGGTGACATCTTTTGTTTTGCTTTGTTTGAGTATATGGTTTTTTTTTTTTTTTTTTTCAGGAAGTGACTGATGAATCTGATGGATGTGGAGGGAAATTCTCTGTTGTGATAGTGTCTGATAAATTTCAGGGGAAACCCTTGCTGGCGAGGCATAGGTAAGCATTCACAATTATACCTAAAAAAATTCCAAATAGTTCACAGGTATAACAATGCCATTTTTTATAAATAAAAAGTTATAATAAATTGTTAAAAGCATCAGCCCTAGGCTGGACCGTCTGAGGGGGTTGCAACATTTTGAGCGTGGTTAAAGGATCATGTAGTTAATGCTCACAACTTCATCTCTTCTGTTTACAACCAGAAGCTGCAGCTGGTGATACTCGGTCAAGGATGAAGGCCACTTCGATAAATATTTTCAAAAAGACTATTTTGACAGCATAGCAATGGACAATAAAGCTATTTCTTGTGCGGGTGTTTGAAAGATCGACGTATTTTTAGATTTTATTGAATAGTGACATGAGGCATTGGATGTTGGGGTCTGCCCATACCACTAGAGTGCTCCGTAGGATCAACCATTTGAATTAAAACTATTTAAAATAAATTCAGGCTATTTAAAACTTATAAGCTTACTGATGATTAAAAATTCAGGTTATTTAAATAATTTATTTTATTTCAGGCTTGTCAACTCCGTGCTGGAGGCTGAACTTAAAGAAATCCATGCATTCTCACAAAAAACCTTTTCTGTAGAGCAATGGGAAAAGACCAAAGCGACATAACTTGTCTTAAAATATTAAATTTCATCTCCATTAACAATATTATTTAAATGATTTGCATTTTTAACCTGTACAGGTTTATTTTGTATGTGTTTAGGTAATCGATTCACTTGTGAAATGTTGCGAGAAATATTACCTGGCGATCACTGTGACTGTAACAGAGAGAATTTGAATTATTTTATGCAAGTGTGAAACTGAAGTGCTTCGTTTCTAGCTGTGACTCTCAATTATTCTTTACTTTATTAAAGTAAAAATGCTGAATTTATTGTTTTAATCGATTAATAAAAACATACTGTAAACACAATAAACAATAAACCTGTATCAGTAAAAAATACGGGTGAATCAAGTATTCAATATTCACCATCGTATTATTTTATGTTCATTTAATTTTAATAAAACATTATTTATGTGAAGTGGTTTGGTTTCTTTTTCTTCCTTTTCTTGAAATACTGGGAGTTCTCTTGTGGTTATCGGCATAATAATTTCTGAACAATATTTTTGTTTTCAAGTGAAGAACCTCTGCCAGAATGAGTATTGGAAGTAATAAATATTTAAAGTGCAGTGTGTCTGCTCCGGGTAAAGTGATATTGCACGGTGAACACGCTGTGGTCTTTGGCAAGACTGCAGTTGCCGCCAGCCTCGGTATGAGGTGTCGGGCAACCATACAGGTGAGAAACTAAAGATAAATTAAGCACGATAATGACAAATAAAAACAACAGTCAACTCCTCTCTAGCATCAATATGTTATTTCAAAATTGACACTATCTCGGACATATATTTCTAGGGACATTTTCCTTCCATCTTTCAGATCTCAGGAGCTGTCATTTTACAGAGTAAAATATTTTAAAGGGTTTTGATGAGAAAGCTTGTGGTCTTACTCTTTGTGAAAGTATCAAAGTCTACACTTCTGTTCTTCTGTCAAGTCTAGTTACGTAATTGAAATTTTAAAGTATCCTTGAAACAAGCCTGTGGACTCCACCCATCTTGAGACACAAATCCCTAAATTCAGTCGGAGATTTCAATAACATACAAGCTTTTAATCTTTTTCCATATTCATCTGAAAAAATTATACGTACTCCATATATCGAAGGTTTGAAAGTGAGTGAAACTTTTTCTTCTTTAACAGGAAGAGAAAGCAGAAGGCAACCCACTCCTGAAGTTACATTTGACAAACATCCAATTGAGGGACATTTCGTTTGATCTGGTTTTATTAAAATCAACATTTGCGAATATCCCTTTAATGGGCGAGGGAGAACTTGACTGGCGCACGCCTGAACTGATAGACCATGACAAATACTTGGAGAAAATCTCATCGTTGGTGGAAGATTTCAAAACTGTAGGCAGCGCAGTTTTGACTGAAGTGCAAACACAGGCGTTGGTTATGATTTTGTATTTGTTTTGTGGTATAACTCAAAAGACTGAAATGAAGGACACCATTGTTTTGAGTGTTGTCTCTGAGTTGACCATCGGCGCTGGGACTGGAAGCTCTGCTTCTTTTGCCGTCTCTTTGGCTGCAGTATTTATACAATATCTACGTTTAAAAATTGACATAGAGGGAAATAATCTTAAATATTTTGAACAACCAGAAAAAAGAATTATTTCCCAATGGGGTTTTTGTGCTGAAAGGATTGCCCATGGAAGTCCATCAGGTAGTTTATATTATATTAACTCTTTAACCCTTTGACTCTAAAATTATATATTTTTGTTCACCAACTCCCAATTAATTTGTTATTGAATATAAAATTATTTAGTATTGATTACAAAACTATAAAAAATATTTGTATATTTAAGTATAAGGTAATGAAACAAAAAGAGAAAGTGAATTATTTTTTATTACAAATTTATGTTTTGCACAATTTCTAGTATTGGAGCTATAATTTGACTATAAAACATGATAAAATTCTCAAAACTAAGTCGTATAATACAGGGAAACAACACAACTCGTTGTTCAAATAAGTTTTGCTATCTGCTCTCCCGTAAATAACATAAGGCACAATTTATTTATTAAGATTGTAATACTTTTTCAAAACTTAACAATGTATCTCAAATATATCTTTTACAATATGCACACCGAAGTATTTGTCAAAAAATACAAATGTATTCTTTATTCTTTATAATGAGTGTCTTTGCCATCGGAGTATATATCAAATAATAAAAAAGGTAAACATATATTTTTTAAATAACTGGTTTCATTACAGTCCGGTTTTCAAAGTATTTGTTTCAAAAATTTATAGAAATATCGTTTTATCACTGCTAATATAATCTTATCTATCTAATATAATAAAAGGATAATCTCAACTTACTCTGATCTAATAAGAAATATTCTGATCAATCAGACAACAACATTATAAACATATAAAGCATTGATATAGTATTCTCGTTTTTCATCAGTATAACATTTAGTATTTTGTAATTTATATTTAAAAGTTTAATGATGATAAATTATTTACAGGAATCGATAACGCTACTTGTACATACGGCTCACTGATCGAGTTTAAAAAGGGTCACTCGCTGAAAACTCACAAATTAAACACAGAACTGAGGGTGATCCTGGTGGACTCTAAAGTCAGTCGCCAGACCAAAACCATGGTGCAGAAAGTTGCCAGCTTCCAGAAGAATAATCCAGGTTTTGTTGACCCGTTGCTGAATCTCTGTGATAATATTGCAACAACGGCACTCGAGGTAAGAATATCTTAATTCACAACAAAATTGAACTCACATTCCTGATTATCGAGGTTCAATGACTTAATCTTTTCACTCTCTGCTGCCCTGTTACTTGATAATATATTATCCTTTATTTATTGTATAAAAAATTATTTAAATAATTCCAGGTATTAGTCAACTCAGGGAATAATCCTGATGACTCGCACACAATAGACTTTCCAAAGTTGGGTGTAAGTTTGTTTTTAATTTATAGTTTCAATGATTAATGATTCAATAATTTGAGAACAAGAAGATACCACACCACTCTGTAAGAATAGGAGATCGCAAGGGAAGAGGCAGAAAGGCAAGCGGTAGAAAGCGTTCAGGGCTAATCGTGGCTCTGGCTTGGTACTTTTTCGGCATTTGCTTTGTTCTCCATAGGAAAATCACAAAAATCGCATCAGAAAAAGTTTACATACTTTTGCTCAAAAACAAAAATGATTATTATTTTCTAGATTTCTTTTCCCGTTAATTGTTTAAATATGAATCGTTACAAATTTAACCAGCCAGTCATGATACATTTAGTTGTTTACGACTTAGGGTGCACATGCTTTGGTATTTTATGATTTTTACAAATATTAGTAATCTCTTAGCTCTTTGGCTTAGCATATCAATAAAAAAATATTATGTAATTACCTGATATTGTCATGCTACCAGCCTTATACTGGTATACATTTACTTGATTTTTAATTCAACAGGGTTTATTTGGCGCTAATCATATTTTGCTGGTGACCTTGGATGTGTCGCACCCGTCCCTTGAGAGGATTCAAACTCTCTCTGCAGAATGTGGATTCAGTTCCAAGCTGACCGGCGCAGGCGGTGGAGGGTAAGACTTCCTCATCATTGTCATTTCCACATTGGTGATTTTATCTTTTCATTCACATTTTAAGGCTAATGATACATCTACTCGTTCTCTTGATGCTAAAGCTTTTTTTTGTACATTGATATGCATTTTTACTTATACAAGCTCAGTTAATAGATTCACACATTAAATGATCAATTACCTATAATAAATGTTGCAAACACAATCTGTATTGTATTGGTGAAAAATGCAGGTTTATAATAAATAAATTGATAAAAATCATTGGTTCTTGTTAGTAAATAATACCTTAATTTCAGGTTTGCCATTGTCCTTCTCCCTCCAAACGCAGATGAGTCCAAGGTTGAAGAGTTGATGAAGTCCTTGACTGATGAAGGTTTTGGAGCTCAGATAACAAAGTTGGGAGGCAAAGGCGTCACCATTGAAGAAAATGATTAGACTAGTATTATTGAAAACATATCATCAACTGATCCATAGTTATAATAGTTACTTCTATATATGTAATGCCTGTTTCCTAACAGTGCAAAACATGCATATGCTTTTTAAAAAAAATGTATTTTTATTCCGCAAGCGGAAGACATCCAAGCTTTGAAAATTTTTTACCTCACTACTCTGTAAGACTAGGAGGCAACAAGAAGGGACGCAAGAAGTAGGGAGCATTCGGAGAAGATGGTATACAGGGAAGTTACAGTAAAACTGCATCAGAGTATTTTCTTACATCCCCTTGGAACCTGGAGAACTTTTATAATTTTAACTGAATTGAAAAACAAGATCGTTTTATTATATTTAATGATATTATGTTATTTATACTTAATTTGGATATGGGAAAATGCATTTGATATATTGATTTATTTTTAAAAGTAGAATGAATAATCGATATTTGATGAATTTGGTATTTTAACATATGTATCAAATGTTATTGAATAAAATTATAAGTAATAGTCTTAGGTATTGTTTTAAATTAGGTTTATTAATTTCGCTTGTGGTCTAGACAGTTACTGTTAATCTATATCATCTGTTAATCACATTTGGCTGACAATTCTGTTCAAGAACAAGCTTTAAAAATATACAACAATATCACCTACTTCATTATACTAACTCGACGACACAACTACGGTATCAAAAAACCTTTTACGAGAAAACTTTCTCGAGAAGTTATTTATTTGTTAGACTTTCAAGTAAATTTGATTGATCACTTTAGAAACCTCACATGTGATTAAATGAGTAAATGTGTATTTTCTTGGATGAATATCGCCATTTTCAAGAAGTGAAAAAAAGCCATAACTTCAGAGAAATAATGAAAGCTGGCAAAACTTAATATATTTAGTAAACTACTAATAATTGTCACACATAGTTTAGGGACACTTAACACATCATAAGAGGCCAGGTATAGTCTTTATGGATACGAGTTTGTTGAGAGGGCAGGTTTCCTTGTTTTTGAGGAAATGCAAAGATTAGACAAACGGATTCCACTCTTTTTTGAGCACCAGTCAAAGTTTTTGAGTTAATTTGGCTTTTAATCTTCTCTATGATTTTAAATTGAATATTGTTTTTTTATAAGCATAATTGGAAAAAATATATACATTGAAGGTTTATATAAATTTTATGAAAAATATCACATGTGAGTTCCTGAAATGTCAGATTTGATATTAATATCAGTAGAAAATAAGCAATAAAGTGTTTGGTTACATAATAAAAATATATATAAAATTATCAAACAGTATACAATACTAATATTTTTAAGTCTACCAGTTGTTGGTATGATATGGTATAAGTAACGATTTTGACAGAAAATATATAAAATAATAAAAGATATAGTGACAGGCACAATAAATTTAGTTTCATCTAAAATCATTGTCAATCGATGTCAACCAAGCTTTATTTTTTGAAAATAAGTTAAATTTGCTAAATACTACATTTAAAAAAGTCCCAAAGATTAATACCACCAAGGAGAGCAGATCTGAGTGCAGAATAAATTCCAAATTATGGTTAATGGTTGCAGTTTTGTTTATTCTAATAAATATTGCATATCGTTCATGATATACAATATTTATTAGTTGATAATATTTCAAAGTTATTCTAATAAATAAATACGCAATATTAGTTTATCCAAATAGAAGAATTAATGGTAAATTTTAGAAATAAATAATCCAACAGAACCCCGCGTCAGGCGTATTGAATAATCAAATTAACTACAAAATAAATAAATACGTGTTCTATCCTAAACCAAAAAATGAAGGAAATGATTCTTTCATCACCAGATGATATCTAGAGACTTCATTCGAAACTCGTAGTAGCCAAATACTCACGTATTGCTCTTAACCTGTTAACTGGGGAGTTCCCTTTTTAATTACGCAACATACAACAGGCGCATACTCTTTCACTAAGACGTGTCGACAGACTATTTTGTACATATCCAGATTGGCTTTCACTCAAATAAACAACTTCATTCCAAATCTAGCTCTTTTTATAGATATATATTGTTTCCAAGATAAATTCCCTTTCCATTATAAAAGAGATTCATCTACGCATATTTATTTTCGGAGCGCAACATATATTTCAAGGACGTATTCATACGTCCTACCCGTACCCAATATGTTTACGTTGGACGTATTTATACGTCCCGCTCGGTTAACAGGTCAAGGTAGGATGGCAGATTAAGAATGACAAGACTTGACGACACTGATGGAGCTTTCGCTCTCATTGATATGTTGATGTAATGTAAAACTAAACTTTTCACGAGGGGATTGGACAAGCCGTACGAGTTCTCTGACTACAGGCAGACAGACAGGTGACAGATGAGAAAGTTTATAAAAATCGAATATATACTTAAAATCGCGCAACCCTGCTATCTTTTTCATGCCAAGTATTACATTTATATCATTTTACACAGTCGACGACTCGATAATTGATATAAATTTTGAGTTTAGATATTTAGAATCCACTTTTACAAATTGTCAGTTCCGCTCGTAGGTTTTCATTTTGAAATAATTTTGCCAGTGTGTATCACAATCACAGCAATGTTCACACGGCTTAAACCTAACATACATTTTGATTGGATAGAATAACATGCGCACACAAAACCAATGCACTTAGCGAGAGCCAGTGTAGCCTTTGGTGTTTACTGCTTATCACTGGTCACATGATCACTAACGAGTAAAATACAAAAAAACATCTGACTATTTGGAGACAGTTGGCCTTCATTTTAGTGGTTAGGACTGGTGAATAACGAGAGTATGTTCTCAGTTTACCCTATTACTTACTTTAAAAGAATTGAAAAAACTTTTTACACCACCTGGTCAGCAAGTCAAGCCAAAAAAAAGGACTATGATTAGGCACATTTTTTCACACATTGAAAATGATTAAGCTTGTGACTTGTGTGAGATTCGAACTCACATCCCCAAGCTTACATGGCGGGCACATTTATCCAATTATGCTAACGAGCCACTACAACTTAGCGAGAATTTTTAACAATCATAATCTACATATGAACCAATGTGCCCAGCCCAATCAATATTTTGTGATTTGCAAGCACTGGACTTTTTAACTAAAGTTTAAAAAAACAGGTTTAAAAATGTGCCTAATCATATTAATATATCTGTATAGGTAAATAAAAACGCACTTGATTGACATTCAATTCACAAAATAGACAAGTAGAGTTTTCAAAAAAAATATTTCAACTTTCCTGGCGGACGTTCCACGTCCCAACCACTCAACCAACAAGTCATTTACAAAGCGATGAACTTACTATTGTATTTTCACATGCTGCAGATCATAAATAAATGAAGTTTTTATCAAATAGCTAAGTAATAATTTGATCAACTTATAAATAAATTGCCATTATTATGATATGACAAACCATGGGAGCGTTTAGCAAACATTTATATTTATAACACTTGGACTTAAAACATCAATTCAAAAAGAAGAAAAAAAACTTGTTTTTTTACAGAACTGTTAAAAGTAACCCTGACTAGCTATAATTTTTTATTGTATAAAATAAAATACACTAATTAAAAAATAATTCATTACCATGTCTAAATACAACACATCCAAATCAAAATCACATCTCCAAATCTATAAGAAACATTTTGTATTCAAATGTAAAATAATTTTATAGAAGAAATTTGATTGTAACATTAGGTATAATATATTAGCTAGCTATAAACCTTTGACATTATCTAATAATACTTTCTTATCTATTAGTTACACTACATTATTACCTAAGCAAAATATTTCACAGTACGTAACACAAAACAAGCTTCAATAAAAATATAATCTCTTAAAATAAATGAAAGATTCCTTTAATTCGAAATCTAAATACATTCATATCTGTGTCCTTTATAAATAAAATACATAATCTGGTACATATATAATATATGCGGAATTGTCTAACATTTGCTAAATTGTTTCGTGTTTAAAATATACAAAATAGACAAAAACTAAATCGAAATGAGTATTTTAAAAACCAATAAATAATGGCCACCTGATTTTATACAATATATCGACAATTACAGCAATTGTATATAAAATAAAATAATAAATAACATTTAGTTTTTCCAGTGGAACTGTCAAACTGGTAATGCCGGATAACTGTCTACTAATATGATTAGGCACATTAGTTCATATATAGAAGATGATTTAAAGAAACTCTCAGAAAAATATCATCGTGATTTGTGTGGGATTTGAACCCACATCTCCTGGTTTACATGGCCGGTGTACGAACCTTTTTTCTACCTATTTTTCTGAGAGTTTCTTTAAATCATCTTCTATATATGAACTAATGTGCCTAATCATATTAGTAAATATAATAAGCCCGTAATGGGTAATAAATACGCATCTGATTGACTTATCCGTAATAGACATGGATAACTGTCTATCTAATGATTTTGTTTTGAATCTTCTTTATTCCATACGTTCATCAATTGCTTGGTCATTCAAATTAGACAATATAAACTCCGACTCAAAATTACTAAATAAATAAAGTTAGATTAAAATATGAATAATGTTTAAAATTAAGTCATTGGTTTTAAGTCAATAATAGTATAATTTAAGCACTAGTTATTGCTTAATGGTCCTTTACTTAACTCAAGGCTTTTCAATATCTGTTACGTTGACTATTTACACAAAAGGCGTTATCTTAAATTTGTATTAAACCTCCCGTAGTAAGGACTTATCCATACTGGCCTACGCGTAACTTTGGCATACATCATACAAGATTACAAAAAATTGCCAGATTTTTATAAATTTAACTACAATTTAAACAATGCACAAAATACCAAATCATTCATCATGCAAATTGATAAATTTGCAATATATACAGTAGTTTAGTAAGCCTATTTAACACGTGATCTTTTTTTAATTATGTACACATAAATGCAATGCAAATTTATTAAAATGGAACTGTCAAATATGTCATCGTATTTTTGTCTATTACTTTTCGCAATCATACACAAACAATGCACATATTCTTAATTTATTGGCAACACTTGAGACAAATGTCATTTACAACCATTTTATCTCCTACATCCATGTTCTGAAAAATTTATTTAAACAGTGATAACCAGGTTTTTAAATATGTCAACAAATGATCTGCAACTGTTGAAAATAGTTGAAAAGAATTTACAACATCTAAATTTTGTCAGTTAAATCACACATAATAAGTGAGTATTTATTTGTTTTAATATCACGGTCGTCGACTACGAGACTATTGAGCTTGGTAATCGCTGTTCAAAATAATAAGTCTTGCAGAACTTGATTGATAGCATTTTCAAATCCAGTGTGGCATAATATAGCAGCTAATGACAACATAAAATTATCATCTCTAGTGCCTGCTAAACACAACTTAATTCCGCATTGTCTTTAATTAAAAATTTAATATCTAAAAGGCCATGGTTGTCTTACGTGTATAAACTAATTAAAAAAACTTCAAGCTGATTCTACAGGTCAGAAAAATAAAATTAAAGCTGCACCCTAACATTTCACTAATATGTCCAACGAGTCGGTTAACATGCAATCAGTAAGGAGATAGATATAAGCTCATTTTTTCCACCCGAATTTTAAAAGACCGATTTAAATAAGCGGTCACTACTGAGGTGTAAAATACGTCACGTAGATATTATTTCATTAGTTAATCGTGTGTAACACAACACAGGATAAGTTTTTTCAACTCACTATTCTCTATTATCAGAGAAATCAAATTTTATTAATTTTGTACGAGGTATTTAAAAGCTCAGTAATCGCTGCTTAATTAAATCCGTCTTTTAGAACTTAGGCGTTGGTCTGTCACAGATTTGCCTTATTCGGAATGTACAGAGAATCTTCTACTCGCCACAGGCAGTGCCACATGCAGAGCCGTCATCTCCTAGTGTTGCCATAAGAATACAATTTTAAATCTAAAATTAAAATTATTATCAATTCATATAATCTCTGCATTATAAGCTGTGCAGTTAGATGAGACGCCGGTCTCCACTCTCTGTGCCCTCCGTGGGGGCCTCCAATAGGGGCTCTTCTCGGCCATCGCGCTCCTCCCTTGCTGCGTCAGCCAGCCATTTTTGTATTTCATTTGTATACATACGTCTTTGGAGGACTTCCCGTGTGCGTGGCCTTGATCCAATGAATGTCATCATATTCTATTAAAAAAAAAAAAATAGATAAGTAAGGAGATTTCAGTGGCCATTATTAATAAAATTAGTGCTTTGGTTAGTCCTATATTTTAACTTTACTGCTGGAACCAAATTCAGGAAAATTACTTTATGTGAATGATTATTTCCCTAAAAATAGCTCTATTATCAAACCGATGATAGGAAAATGTAGGATTGAAATTTTTTAATAAATTGATGCCTCAGAATTTAGCCTTTGAAAATTTATGATAAATAAATAAGAATATTTGCAAGAAACATCAATCAGGTGGATGTGGCATAACAGCATATGTAAGTGTTACCCCTGGAGGCAGGTGAGGCCTCAAGTGGTCAGCCATGAGCCCGTCTATCCCCAGCTGTTGCACTTCTTCCCAGCTCATGTGGACCTCCTCATGAAGCAGCTTCTCCTCTGCAAAAATGGACATATTGATAGACTCCACGCTGCAAACCAAGTATAAAAAATAATCCACACTATTGCAGTGCTATACCGTCTCTCTTGGAAGTGCTCCTCTTGTAGTGGATTCGGAATCGGAAAGCTTCCAATACACTCGCTACAACTATTGTGAGGACCACCATTGTAAACAGATAGAATACCTGTAAAATATATATTTAACATTAGATGAACCCGTTTTTGAACGAGATAAATTAATATATTTATAAATAAAGAATCACACATCAAATAAATTTTTAAAAATCCAGGACACAAGTTGATACGAACATTCTTCATTTTTCAACCACCATTACCAAGTATCCAAAAAAATTGAGCATTTTTCTCAAAGTTTCGATTTACTATTTTATTTCATTGTTCCATTTAAAGTTTACCATTAGGTAAGCTATAAAATAATTTATCTGGTAATTTAATTTTATATATTAATTTTTTATATATTAATATAAAAAAAATTAATGGAGTTACATAAACATTTTTACCATCTTATTTTAATTGTTAATTATGTATTTTATTTTAAACATTAATCATTTTTTATTTCTAAATGTACCTGACTGTGTAGGACTAAAAATTTTATAAAATGAACAGTAAATATTCTGCCCAAACCTACTCAATTCACATAATCACTAAAGATTCGAGATTCAGAATCACTCAAAACAAGGGGTAAGGGTATTGTTACCATGAAGTATATCCGACTCCATTGATTGGCCTTGACAGCGTAGGCATTCATAATGATGAACCAGTTATTGACAACAGTGAGCTCGAACAATGTCACTCCACTGGTAAGGAGGTTCTCGAAGGTGTTCAGGTAGTAATACCCCAGCGCCGTAGAGCTATTGGCAGAATACTTATAGAAGTCTTCCACCGTCGAGTTACTGAAACAAAAAGATAATCCAATGATTTCTACGTCATTGAAAAATATAAATTTTCTGGGTGCAGAGTCATCTTCTTCGGAGCTATGACTCACGGGGAGTAGCTATTATCCTTATACCCAAAACCACCACAACATTCATACTTACACACAACAGTTCCGCATGTCATATCCGGAGAACAGTTCCATTCCAACGATGGCGAAGAAGTAGTACATCACCAGCATCACGCATGCTGCCGAGGACATGAGCGGGGAGAGCAGCACCAGGGTCCCAAAGACATCTCGATAGCGTTTCTTCAGCTTGTACAGTCGCATTAGTCTGCAATCATTATTCACACTCATTAATTCCTTGTAAAGAGCTTTATTCTATATTAAAATATACAATAGATAATTAAGTGATACTCGAAGCACCTTCTTCTTCTGGTGCCTATCCTCAGAAAAGGTTGGCGACCATCTTACTGAACATATATTTATGGTGAGCCAGTTTTCACGGTTATCTTAGGGAGAATAGCGTAGTGAGTCCCCAGGACCTTCTACTAAAATAATATAATTAAATTCTGAAAAATGTTGCATTCTTGGATATTATGCCACATGTCTAAAATGGTCCCAGTGCCAGAACCAAAACATCATAAATTTCAAGAAGAAACACAGCATAACACCCAAGAACACAGCATTTCTAATAATGATAGCCACCAAAACCTAAGAACTCTTACAGTGCTTTCTGTAAAACAAATAATATTGTTTATTTATCAAATAGATAAGTAGCTGAGAAGAGTTGATTTAATTTACCGCAGCGGTCTGAAGATAACGACGATGATAAAGCCAGGCACTAGCATCAGCATAGCAGCTCCGGCTATGCCCAGTAGCGTCGCCACCAGGTCAAACACATTCCATCCACTGGCCAGGTACTGCCGCATTCCCATAGCCATCATCCGCAGCCCTGCTTCCAGCAAGAACACTGGAAGAGCAAAATGAAATTATAATATGCATTGAAAATAACAAAAAAAACTGTGCATGTTTGATTTTTGATATTCTCAAGAAATGAGACCACTGCCCTCTTTGATAAATCTAAATCCTTGCAAGCATTTAAATTTAATAATAAAAAAATCATAATGAAGAATGAAAATATTTTATTCACATTGTTTAATGATAATAATTAATTGTGATTTATTAGGCTTGTTATATATTTTGAACTCACTGCTCGCCACTAGTCATTAAATAAATAAAATAAATACTGACACATTAAGAAGAGCCAAGTATCCCAGGATGCACAGAATAACCTCGCACTGTCCTGCAGACCACCCGAAGCTTCTGTAATGCGTATCAGCATAGACACTCCGTTACCGATGATTAGGGCAACTAGAAACACAATCGTTGTTGTCAAATCACGTAAATATAACATTAAGGATTATTCTTTTTTAAAAGGAGCTCCAACTTACAGACAAGATACTCAAAGTAAGGCCAGTTAACGACGATGGCTGCGTTCCTGCCGATTACCTCCAAAGGACCCAGGGAGCCGTACCACGGGGCGCGCCCATGCTGGGGGGCCCACTGCAATGCTCCACATTCGTACACCGACAGAAACTCTTCTAGCGTCAGTGCCCCCGATTTGCTGCTATTTAGCTGCTTGAACATCAGCAGGACATCACGTGTTGCTAGAAACAATCATAAGCCTGTCACAACTTTGGCCATTGTTATAAAAACTTTTATGTGAATAAAATTTTGTTGAATTTTATTAAAAAAAATTACTTATGAACTAAATTTACCTTTGTGTGGTGTGAAGTAACGCATGAGGCCGTGGAACTGGCGGAACCTAACACTGCCGGGAGCCTGCTTAGAGACCAACAGGCGGAAGGCATGCTGACACGCTCGACGCCGATGCAGCAGGAGGCGGCGGTACTTCTCCCGTTCGATTCGCGTAAAGGTCTCATACACCACAGCTAACATCTAGCAAAAAAACACTTATTTCAGTGAACCTGGGTCATCTTCCACCATTACCGCTATGATATATTTATTTTTTTATCGAAAAAATTGCTCACCAAATTCATGAGAACATAGAGCACCGTGGCGATGTAGGAGATGAAGAATATGGCATACCACTTGGACTTGGCATATGAAGGCATCATCACATCGGGGAAGCTGAAAAATCAACCGGACATGCTGTGAATTTTTCAGGCAAACAATTATCAGTGTCATTAAATTATTAACAAAAACAAATAACAACAATCAGATTCACAATTTATCAGTAATTTAACTACTTTGATCAATATTGAACACAAATAACAAATATGTGAAGCAAAAGGCTAATGATTACATAATATTTTTTAGAATATATTATTAAGAAGATAACTTACTTAGCCGTGGTGAGCAGAACAAACATGCTGACAAAAGAATCGCTGATTGACTTGAAGTGCTGAGGGTCAATGTGCTCCGAGAACAGGTAGAATCCCAGGAGAGAGTATGTCGTCACGAAAAACAGCAGAAGACCTGAAGGGATATATATATATAGTACAATTAAAGCAAAGAGAATAGTATTTTCAATGGTTGTGAAACACCATATGTCTAGCTTATAGATTATATTTTGAGCATGTGTAAACAAAAGACAAGAAAATTTTGGAGATATGATAATGATAACAAATTATTTTGAAGTATAATTTGAGTGGATTTTTCCTCCCTGATGACACCACAGTGTAGCCTATTTTAAATTAACTTATCTTTGACTCAGTACGCTGTCACCTGACAAGTATTTCAATATCGTCTCTGTCTCTCTGCCTACCCTACTTTTTCAAGAAGTCAATACAATTCAATCAACATCAGACATCAACACTTGTTTAAACAGAAAAAAATAACTTACCCAGCATGTCCAATATTGGCGGCAATGACTGGAAGATCTGTCGGATGAACCTTCGCACTCCTCCACAGTGCCGCGTGTCCACTAGGAAGATCGGTCGCAGAGCGCGCGTCACCCGGAAGTGGGAAGACTGCCGGATCAGCACCACAAATGCTTCCAGCACCATTATCATCAAAGTCGCGCACTGAAAATGCACACAAGCTTTCACACCCCTATTTTGGGTATTCAATATTTTTGACAGAGAGTATTCTATTTTATTATTTTAAATGAAATACTTTTGTGATTTTTCACAAATCACAAAAGTATTTTACCACTTTTTGCATATTTGCAACTAAATTTTACACTAATTTATAACAGTTAAAAACTATAAGGAATGGTATCTATAGAAATAAGATATGTTCAAAAACAATGTCGCAAGGTCATTGGTAAATCTAAATAAATTAACTTGTGTTGACAAAAATTTACTAATTAGTAAATTTTTAATACAAACATATTAAAAGAAAATAGTGACAACTTGAACTTCAACGGGATTGAACAATGTAAAATGTAATATTTACTATCTACAGTCACAGTAAACAGGGAATCTGTTGAAGGTGAAGCAAACGTGGCCATTACTCATTTATTTACCTACATAGCCCTCAGTGTTTGACTGTGATTAACAATCATAAATTATATTTTTAAAGGAAATGAGTTATCTATTTTTTTATTGTAATATTTATCACTTAATTACAAAAAATATATGTTCAAAACTTCAACATAAAAAAATATTTCATTCATGTGTATGATTTTTTTTATTTATTTACAAGCAGAAAAATACAAATTTAATTATGCTTGTGAGTGGTTTCCAATACCTTGAGCATGGTCCTCTTGTGCTTGAGGATGGTTTTCCACCCGATCCATCTTAACTTGAAAAACAGCTCCACTCCAATGATGCTCAAAGCCAGGAGCTCCAGTGTGCCGTGGACTCCGACTGGAAGCTGCAGAAGTAAATCAAATAACAATAAATACTAAACATAATAAAATATCCTAGGCTTAAACTGTGAAATTTAAATAAAATAAGGCAATTAGCTCGGCATCTAAAGTAAAATAACAATACATGAAAAGCCTTTAAATCTTAACAGTAACATTAAACAAAACAGATAAAGTTGTTGCTGCTGTACCTGAAAGATGGGCACTGCAGGGTCCTCAGTGAAAGCCAGCATGATGAGCAGCAAGGAGGCCAGCAGGTCGAGGCCATGGTACCAGGGGTTGTGCACCCGCAAGTACGCTGGCAGCTCATCGGGACTTGACGGGTGAGAGTCAAACTTTTCATTGTTTTGTCCTTCCTGAAACATCCGCAAAAACCTTGAAAATATATTACAACAACCTTGGACTGCAAAATCTGCAAGACATCAGAGCATTGTGGAAGGTAGAAACACATGACAAAAATCTAATCTATGTAGATTTATAAAAGTTAGACAATATAAAAGCAGCTAATTTGAGAATAATAAATAATAAAATAAAAAAGAACCTCCAAATAGATGGCAGCTTCATGATAGTTCATCTCCCAGTGGTCTTCCTCGGTGAGATGCTCCCGATTAGTCCGGTTGAGCGAGGATCGACTGCCGAGGTCAAGCACGGCTCCGCGCGCCACTCCCAGCAATCCATCGCCATTGGAATCTGCATGGAAGCACAAGTGAAACAAATGACTGCGATATTGAGAGAGATCAAGAGCTCAGCTGTTTTGGGTGTCTTTGACAAAAGGTGAAATTCAGAGACAGAAGCATTGGACTAGTAAAATGCTTAGTAAATAAGGTACTTTTAAGCTAAAATTTCTGACCTATCAGACAATTTTTAAAGTTACTCCAAAGTTTACATTTGAGTAATTGTTGTTTAGTAACACAGACTAAATACAAAATCAGGTATAGTTATTAAATAAAATAAAGCACTCAGTATAGAATTGGAAGCTGTAAGACATTTGATCTCTTATTTATTACATGTCATGATAAAAAAAAAACTAATTTAACTAATTGTAGCGTACACTACACTTGGTAATATCAATTATTAGGTTTTAAAAGGCTTTTATTATTGGTGGATTTTTTTCTCCTATTTGCTAGAAAATAACTAGTTAATCAATTGTTATGTATATAATTAATAAATTGTGATATAAAAATATGTTGTCGACGTTCATATCAAATATGTTTTCATAACAAAAACAGTTCTAATCTTTAGCCTATTTCAAAAAGCTGTTTGATATATGAAAATTTAAAAAAAACAACAAATACACACTCACAATGTAATGCTAATTATTTTAACAGCCAAAATCTATATATTTATAACAACAATGATTCTAACCTCTCCCCTTTTTAAAACACTGTTTGACAGATAAAGTAAAAAACAATGCATTTGCAAAGCAAGTGCATTCGCACTAACACAATTTAGCACCAATCAGAGAAAAGAGTACAAATAGCTTAAAGGTTATTCATATTCAATATTTATAAAAAAACATAGAACGTACATTTCTAACAAAAATGGTCCTAACCCATCTCAAAAAACAACAAATTTCCGACAGTAGTTCTAACCTCTAAAACATTTTTTTGACAGATAAAACCAACAACCTAACAAAATCACTCAAATAGTTCAATTTGATTACTCAATGCATCAAACACTTCCGTATTCATAAAAAAAAAAACTGTTAAAGAACAATGATTTCTTATTTCATCCCCGTTTAAAAAAAAAATGTTTGGCAAATAACATCAACAATTCACTATGAATTATTGAATAAATCAAAAAACTAATATTCATTTTAAAAAACACAAAATAAGCCTTTCTATTAATATTTTAAAGCAAATGTTTATTTAGAATGACGGGCACGCAATCATAAAAACATTTACGATTCTTACAATGGACTTGTTTAGCATTCTGGTTCCCCAAAAGTGGGGTTTTCTCTGAAGATCTAGAGGGCCTGTCACTGCCACTTGGCATTGTCACAAGTAAACTGTTTTGGTTGACTCACAACACAGACTGTCTGAACAGATCAATAAAAGTTCTTTATGAGTAATTCTCAGAGATAACCTCAACCTGAGGTATTGAAATTCCAAGCTAGGCATTTGGTGTGGATCAACAACATGAATGCAACGTATGCTAATTTATCGTTAATATGTTAATGTTTGTATTATTTTATAATAAAGAGCAAAACAACAGTTATAGGCGTATTTGTGTATGTTTGTGGGGTGATTCAAAACTTGTAGTATTATTTAGAAATAAATAATTAAGCATCACCTTAGAATCTTTTTTATTATTTTTTAAAATTTCAATGTGAAATTTAAAATTTATATATGAACCAGCATATATGAGACATTGTTTTAAAATAGACCATAACACTTAAATTAATGGAATTTTACTGAAAATATTTTAATGTGTAATTAAAATAGAACATTACATATCTAATGAAAAAACTTTTTCCAGTGAAAAACGTAGGGAGGCCTTCATTCATACAATGATAAATGATATCTACCATTTGTTGGTGACAAAAAATTACTGCTGCCACAGTAAAAATACAACATAATGGCTATTAAATAATGATGGTCTGCCGTGAGCCGTATGACACAACAATGAATTCACAAAATAATTATTGGCCGTTGCCTGTGATTCAATGACCTTGACGGTTGTAAATAGTTGAGCGTTGAATTCATTTGATTCCTTTGCACACACTAATTGGTGTAATTTTCTCATGGTTACATATTCATAATAGA
The DNA here is from genome assembly GCA_022113835.1 of Atopsyche davidsoni. Classification (NCBI taxonomy): domain Eukaryota; kingdom Metazoa; phylum Arthropoda; class Insecta; order Trichoptera; family Hydrobiosidae; genus Atopsyche; species Atopsyche davidsoni. Next base: position 389,858 of record JAILWY010000011.1, on the reverse strand, counting down.
TTTAATATAATCAAACAGTTACCAATACATTTTAGGAAGGAAATTGTGTTTTGCTTTTTTTTTTTTTTATTTTAAGAAACAGTTTTCTTTTTACAATATATTTTATTTAAATAATGAAAACATGAAACTACAATAAAAATTTTCAAAGTGTTAAATAGTTTTAAAAAAACTACAAATAATGTAAAATTATCAACTGAAATTATTTTATTCCTCCATTACTGGCCACAAAGCATAGCTTCTGGAGCATGGAAATGAAATTTATGTTAGGAAAATTAAGAGCTCATTATATTTTGGAATAATTAATTAAATCTAGTATTATTTTTCAGTTCTTTTAAACAAGTAAGATTTCTTCTATGACTATTTTTTTAGGAAATAAAATTTTAAAAATGTAAAAAAATCCAATTGGTACATTTTAAATTGTTACATTCAAATTAATGTCCAGAATCTCATAAGTAAGTAACCAGATCACGAGGAGCTCAAGTTGCAATCAGCAGATGCCAGTAAATTTAATTTAAGTGACAACTCCTAAATTAAACATTTTCAAAACAATATGAGAATCTCCTCTTTTCAAATGATTCCATGACTTTAACTTTAAATTGACGAAATTGAATGACGATTGTGTCAGTCATACATACTCGGCTGATAATCAGTCTACACATATACGGGGAGAAATAAAAAGCTTTCTTTTTTTTAAATAATATTGAACTGGATATATATTTAAATTATTTTATTAAAAACCAAGCTATAAACAAATGCTCGCTTATTAGTTGATATGCCGCATTTTTGCTTCTTTACTGTTCTAACATTTCAATCACAGGGCATCTTTGGTGCCCATTTCATCGATAAAAAACCAAAAACACAGCATAACACCCAAAAAATGAGTATTTCAATCTGTGAACACACTTAACCAGTTAGCTATTAAGCTAGGGGTCAATTTGAAAAAGTATTAAATCTGGGAATTTAAAATAATCACTAATGGCTGCCAGCCAAGTGGTCAAATCAAATCAAAACGTGTTGTAATAAGTTTTACAATCTGGCACTAAGCAAAAACTCATTACTAATGCTTCTGATAACGAAAATTACTTTGGCTACTGAAGATTATAGCCCATGCTAACAGTAAATCTACTATTGAAACATTAGGCAAACTTCTTCATATATTACTTTAAATGATTAATTTTAATAAGGATTTTATACTAATAAATATTATTTTGAAATTAGGAATTCAAACTATTTTCCAATTTAAGATTTTAGAAATATTTAATAAACTGAATTACTTATATTAACATATATAAAACACCTGGAAAAGAGGTTATTCTTAAAAAAACAATTACTTAATGAAAATGAAAAGGGTGCAATTTTTACTTCTAAAACTAATAAAAACATTGAAAGTTTTTTAGAAAAATGTCAACTGGGCCGCTCTAAGTCCTCAGGGAGATGCTTCGTAGACTTAGCCGTACGAGCACCGACAAACTGCATAAAAAGGGACCAGGATGCCGTTAATGGTAAAGTGCATGAGTTTCAAAACACAATATACGTTGTCATTATATAGATGTGGGAGTGGCAGGAGCTTGAGTTGAGATAAATATAATGGCTTATTTATTATATGGCATGTTCACGATTATAAAGTAATTCAGGAAGCAGATTATGCATTTTCTTCCCAATATTATGAAAACAATTCCAAGCTTTCAACTTTTGTCTCTAAGATTGTATAAATATAGAAGTAAGGATCTTTCATTTGTTTTGTAATCCCAACTTTCAATGTCAACTCATTCAATTACCGTTATAACTCCATTCAATGGAGTCCCGAATTCAAATCTGGATGAAGCAATGTTAAATATTTGGCAATGATACTGCCCTGCGTGTATTTAAAAAATATACTTTTTTAAATCATCAAAAAATTTACTATTTCTTTACACATTATTCAAATAGAATATTAGACATCCTAGTATAGCGACTATAAATTTAATATACTAAGACTCATCCAAAAAATAGATTTGACATTTTTAGTACCAATAGGTACTAAGTAGTTTAGAATCACCACATATAATTGGAAATTTGTATGATTTTTTTACCATATAAGAACTACAATGCAGGATACATCAAATAATTTTATTTTAGACTATTGTTGGCTGGCAGACATTAAGAGTGTTATAAAAAACCTTGGTATATTATTTACGGCTAAAATATAATCAAATGCTGATTAGATCAAATTCAACAACTAAAATATAATAAAAACGTTATTAATGTCAAAATATAATAAAACTCTTATTAGTAGTGTGTATTGCATAAAAAATTATAATTGCATGAACATACTTAAAATAGCATATTACTGCTACAATGAAAACAAGGCTGAATAAAAATAATCAAATCTGTGCCACTTAAAATATGAGTAAGGTATGTTTAGGAAAAGAATAAAGTAAATTTGTAATAAGCTGCACGCTCCCTCCGGCTGTTATAGATAAGACTGTTCACACAGTAGCCGAAGAGTATCTGTAAATGTTACGCTTCATTATAGTAAATATTGACAAAACCACCACACCTTGTGTAAAAGACATATAAAATCAGAGTACAGTAAATATAGAGATAAGTCATCTACCTATTGTTTTCAAGTACAGATCAATACGATTATTGAGACACGTTCTCGCCTAATAGCAGAATTTTATTTGAATCACATAGCTTGGCATATCAAATACATGGTGATGTTTTCCCTTCTTACATTTTTGTAACATATTTTTTGTTTCACATATTAAAATAGCTTTAAAAATTCAATTCTTTTTTATATTTGAAAACGTTTGCGTTTCTGTGAATCTTTTGTATCCTACTGTATCTGAGAATGATGAGAGACATGTTAACATTTTTGAACACAAGTTTTATAAAAATTTATGGTCCAATTTGTGTGAACGGCAATTGGGGAGCAGAAACAGTGATGAGCTTTATCATTTCTATAAAAATTAGAAAGGTTTATCAAACTATGAAGACTCAACAGCTGGAGCATATACAGAATGAAATCGACTAACAGAGAGGACCCTGAAATCGAGGCCAGAGGAAAGACAAAGCAGACAAAATTGAGTTGGTCTAAGCATGGTTGAATGCATTTCTGTTGACATCAACAGAAGTTATTAAGATGTTATTTAAAAAAAATATATTTAATATAACAGACTTCCCAATCAACTTTTAAAAACAGAAAAATATTTTTACATTAAAAGCACATTAATATTTTTCAAAAACATCAACAGCAAACAAATGCAATTTACAATAAATAGTACACTCTGATAATAAGTATTGTTTTTTATGTTGGGTAAACAAATATTATATTTTTTTAGAATATTAGATAATATTTATATTGAACGTATCAAATTAAAATGAAATGATATATACCTTGTGATTAAATGTTATTAAACTAATTTTATAATAACTGATACCAATCTATCACAATGAATTAAAGAGTATGAGAAGTAATTATTTTTTATTGGGATGCTGTTGACTAATATACTAATTATTCTTAATAATCATACATCATAAAAAAAAAACTTGTTTTATATGCTAATATATATATATATATATATTATTATAAATATCGAACTTTTTAAATTCGTTTATTGCATAAATAATGAAGTTTTGAGAACTCTATGAGAATCTGAATTCGAAAATAGAAGAATATAAATGCAGTCTTACTCATGAACGGTCGACTCCCTCGAGAGAATTCACTAATCAGCTTTAATTAGAACTCACTCATCAATAAGAGTTGATAACTCAACTTAAGATAAAACTCCAATGCTAAATTAAAAGACCATTTTTGCAGTCGGTATATATTATTCACGGTGGGCTTGTGTATAAAAATAGATCGTTACACATAAGACACTATTTAAAAATTACTTCGGTGTTTACACAATAGTGGAAACATAATCATCCAAGCAGAACCAGTCAGTTTAACTTCATTTTGACATTTAAAACCTGTGGAAACATAGATTTCGTTAAGATGCTGGCCGCTTGGAAACCATTGATAAAAATAAAAGGCGGACTTACTTGCATTGTTTGACCCGTACGTGTGACCGGGAACATTACTGTCGTCACTAAAGCGAGTGTAGCCGTCCAAAGGAGTCGTAGGACTCCTCAGGGAAGCCATTTCACTGTCTGACAGTTGATCGGCGACCATCGATGGTTGTCAAATTTTTCCAATGTTGCAATGCGGCGTTATTTCCACAAAAATAAAATAATAAAAATTTAAATCCAAACTTCATAAAATGAAATCAGTGATTATTTTGTATATTTATAAGACTTCAACTGCCATCAAAATTTGTGTAAAACAGACATGAACAATTAAATGGCCAGAAAATCGTGATTTTATTTATTTGTGAGCGTTTTTAATTTTCATGATATTAGTCAGTTTGCCAAACTTTTTGAAAGACGAAAGCGTTCTCAAATCAAAATGATCGTTAATTTATATTTGTTGTTTGAATATCGAGTATTGGAAACTAAACCAGCCTGTCGTGGATAAAAAAAATAATGACTCGTGCATAATTACTGGCAGTCAGCATCACTGCTGCCAAAAACCATAAACGATTTTCAACTTGCTCTGATCATTTGAGTAAAAAAATATTGTCTCGAGATATTTTCTCCTGTCGTTTGCTTGTACAAAATCCAGGCATCTATGCCAGCTTAATCAAGGATATATATATAACAAGGAAAAATACTTGGAGAGACCATCTGCAAGACTTATATTTTGTGGTATATTTCTTCGACATTTGATCGGTCATGCCGACACTAAATTTAGTTTGATTATAATATGACACGGTCTCAGGTAAACATTTATCATTGTTATCGACTGTTACTGATTTATGTTTAGAACTACGTAAACTTACTTTTTTTTTTTTGTTTACTTTTATAGATTGTAAGAGAACAATTATCTGTTGTGAAAATTTTCATCTTTCTTTTCCTTCGCAATTATTGGTTATTATTCCCTTTTATTTGAGCGAATAGTTCCAACTAACGTTGTTTTTTTCATTAGCAGTTGTGTTGCTCGGGATTTGCTTGTAAAGAAGTTGTCTGTGGTTACAGTTCTTCCGCAACCCGTAAATGGTTCCATGAGTTTGAGTACAACATATTCAGTGAGTGGTACTGAAGAGGGCCTATTTTCATATTTTCTTAGATACATCATTATTTGCTATCTACGTCAGATGCTAACCAAGATTTGATTCCAAATTTATCAGGCTTGTTAGGCATGTATTGCGTAAATCTACATCTTACTTTAGTTAGAAATAGCTGTTCGTCTGCAGTAATATAAGCACCCGGTTTATAACAGTTTTGGCTGTTCTCAATGAATTTATTCCAAATCAAAGATATCATGGCGAATTTCTCTGTTTTCAAACGTTGTTCACTTTTTTTATCAAAACGGATAAATTTGAGAATATCTGTGAAATTATTTCTGCTCATAGTTTCTGAGAAAAATTTAGGCCCCCATATGTTATTCCACAAAAAAGAATCTTTCAAATGATTTGCTCCATATGCACCTCGTGCATATAAAATTGCAATAAATGCATCTAATTTATCTTGAGGTAAACTCCAATCGGTTCCTGACACTCTCTTTGCTTCTTCTATTGTGCATATTCTTATATGGTTCATAACACGGTGGTCAATTATCAACGAAAATGCAGTCTTAACTTTACTCTTCATAATATGACATTTTGCATATCCTGTGGAGCCTACTTCTTGCCTGAAAATGTTATGAAGTGGTGATCTTGCAGGTGTACCACCTATTTGTATTTCTTTCCAAACAGTTCCATCAATCGCAACATGCTGTTCATTTTTTTATATCTCTTCTTCTGAGTAATCTAATTTTTTTTCGTCTTCGACATATATTCACAATATTTTCCTCTTCATCGTCAGTAACTGTACATTCAAACTCTTGACTAATAGATCATTTTCAACCTGTATATCTTCATTTTCACAAAAATCATCTTCATCAATTTTCGAAAATTCGTCGTCAATATTACTTATATCTTCTAAGAACTTGTACTGTCTTGATTGTTTCGACATTTTTCTGGGTAAAGTGTAACCTGTATTAGTAATTGAGTAAAGATATCAAAATAAAATAAAATCTACCTACCAATACTTTAAGTTTTTGTTTACTTTTCTTATGTTATGTATCCAACTTCTGAGATTAATATTATGTTGGGTACACACCGGACTTAGGGACTAAAATGCTACTTTCAATCTAAAATTTTAGTCAAATTCTTGAATTTCTGATTCACGGTTATCTCGATTGAACTAACTACGCAACAGTATTTATCAATAGACCGGTTGTGGTAGTAATAGGTATACTACAAGCATAACTCAAAAAATACACAATAGAAAAAATAAAATAAAATAGAATATTACTAGTATTTAATAATTAGAAAAAGTCATGAAGTCAAATGTGCAACAAGTAATATACTTGATAACAAGTAACAAGTATATTACTTGAAACAAGTATACAAGTAAGTAAGTACCAGCTTAGAGTTTTATTGATGAAAAATAATATAGAAATAGATGCTTGTTAAGATGAAGTCTGTTTATTTTTTGCTTATTTAGTTTAGAAATAAAATAACAAATGCAGACAAAAATAGACATTTCACAAGTAATCCAATTTTATCCAACCGGTTTCAACCTGTCCGTGTGCACTTTCCATTTAGCGTCACATGCTATTTACGAATCATAATAATAAATCCAATTTAGGAATCATACTAAAAACCTCAATCCAAACCCAAAACTAAGAAATCTCCAGGCTCTCTTCTAAAATCCAAATAAAAAAATGCTTCAAGAAAAACGAAAAAGTAAAAAGAAAATTTGTACCAAATACAAAAATTTATTTATTATTCATTGTTATGAACGGGTAGTTTTAACATGTAACACACTACAAAGGTTGATAATACATAAGTAGTAATGCACCTCGTGAGACATGGTGTAAAAAAACAATACAATATTGCACAAGCGTAAATTTAGATAATGGTTTCTAATACAAAACATGTATTTTCAATGTGAGCGATGTCTGCGTGAACGACCGCGGCCGCGACGTCCCTTGCGGCCTCCTCGCCTGCGGCGTCGTCGGCGTCCTTCATTGAAAACTAGCTCCACGGACTTCGTTGCTTCCAGCTTTATCTTTTTGGGCAATTTATCATGACACTCATCTAAGGATCGCTTATTGACTGGTTTGACCTGCTTCTCTTTCAGCGGCAATGCGGTGTTGCTATTCGAAACATTTTTATTGCTAGTCGTTGTTTCAGGTTCCGACAACAGACTCTTATCAGAAATTTTGATTGAAATATACATTAACATGATATGATTAATTTAGACTATAAGATTAAAAATAATACCCGTCCAAATTGGTTACTTATAAAACAATAATAATAATAGGAAAGAAAAGAGCTCATGTCTTTTGTTTTAGAAGTAATTCTTGAAATTTAAAGTTTGGATTTTTGAAATTAGTTTATTATGGCTATTGAGCACAATTATTTATTTATAATGTACCATTTCAAACCGAGCTGATGAGGAATCTTAACATCCCACATAGGAAGAGTTAGTTACAACTACGGGAGTGGAGGAGCACTTAACTGTAACTCTTGATAAGTTTTTTTTATATATTTTTGATTTTGATTATTTTTCAAGCATTTTACTGGAATATTTTTCTATGTAAAAATATATTAAAATGCCAGTCACATTTTTTTTTTCATTGAATTTATAGTGTGACAAAAAACTTAACAAAACTCACGATCTAAATAAAACCTGAAATTTAAATTTTTTCATTCTGCTGAAGTCACCAGGTGACATGATACTGCACCTGTAATTTTGGAACCAACCCTTGGTATATTATGAATATTGGAGTACACTTCCGAGCTTTCATACATCACCCTACTCATACATCGTGTCATCACCAACTATGTAACGCATCACAAAGTGCATCTTGCAATAAAAAAATAAAGATAAGAATGAAAAGTCAATATTGTGTTTTCAGCTGCTTTTTATTCCAGAGAAAACAGGTTTTTGCTTAACAATACAGTCCTCCTTAGGTATAAAACTACTCCCGCCTTCTAGAACTTCATCCTGTGGGGGTACTGTGAGGACCGAAGACCAAACATGGCAGTGAGGTACTGGTGCAGAACCTTGCGGTCAGGGTGCTTGCTGATCACTCCCAGCAGAGCATCGTCCACCGTCTTTTGATCCCCCTTGCGCTGCTCTGACGCCACGTATTTCTGGAAAACAAATTTAAATTTGTTGATTCAAGAAAAACAGTGTATGTTTAATACAAGTGTCCATTCCAATCCAATCCATTTAAGTGTTAACAATAAATATACATATACTTGATATTGAAGTACTGATGGAAACAGATTCTTAAGAGCCTTAACATAATATATACTTGTTTTAGGTAAAAATCCATTTGTGCAATCTAAAACCCACGATTAACAATATACTGTGACCATAACTAAGAAATTTACTATCCACACCTCTTGATTAAATAGCATTTTATTGCTCGGCAGCAAATCATACAAGCAATAATTGATTTTAGATTTCTACATTCACAGCAAATAAAGAATAGCCTGAATCGAATATATTACCTCCTTCTTGGCTGTGAAGATGTCTTCTCCTTCTTTCCTCTTAACGGAGCGCTTGGTGGACTTCTTGTTCTTCTTGAAGTAAGCATCGTTGAGGTGCTCAGGAACCTTCACAGAGGAGATATCCAGCTTGGTGGCTGTGCCAATCACGAACCTCTGGGAGATACGGCGCAGGGGGCAACCGTTGATCTGAAATCATAGTAAAATATTTAATACTGATATTTATTACCTCAACTGCTGATTTTAATTAACCAACATCACTTTACAACAATACCCAGCCCAGAACATAAAGCCAATGTGGCTGTAATCAGTTGACGAAATACTACCAAGACAGTGCACAAGTCTTGTGAGAAATATAAGAGAGTGCAGGGAGTAGATAACATCCTGTATTATCTAAAAACTCATTTATCATATCATTTATCAAAAAATCATTTATGTGAACTGATTTTTTTTAAAGGTAGAGACAGATGGAAGAATGACAATGATGAAACACTTTTGAATACATCTAAGAAACTAAACACAATATCGCTCAATGTTTTTAAATGAGACTTCCCTTGACAAGCGATATATTACAATTAAAAAAGGAATTGATAATGCAATGTTCCATACAAATAACTTTTTAAAGATGAAGAAGACTTTTTAAACAATTTAAAGAAATTATGAAGTCATGCAGCAGGAAGGTGATAATTTTAGCAGCTAATGGAGCCATGTTCATGGATGCAAAAATATTAAAAAGTACCTTGAAGGGTCCAGAGACGAGCAGCAGTCCGGAGGCGAGAACCTTTACGAGCACGACACGCTTGCCCTTGTGGCGACCAGCTAGCAGGATGAGTACGGCACCAGGAACTAGATTCCTGCGGATGTGACGCACATGTTTGCTGAAGGTCTTCTTGTACGTGGGGGTCGGCATCCTAGAACAAAATGTAAAATCAGTACAACTACATAGTTACAACATTCACAAGTACAGTCCCACAGACATACATGATAATCCATTTTTATGCTGCTGATTTTAATTACTTAAACATCACCATCTGTGCCCACTTTAAAAGGCATCTACATCAATTAAATCAGTATTTCATTCAGATCAATCAGTCAACAAGACATACTTCAGAAGTTCGCAACTACATTACATTACCAACTGATTAAAAAGTTTGAGAATTGAAGCTATATAACGATTAAAAATAAAATACTCAAAGGGAGCGAACTAAGATAACTCGCAATTTAGAGCTTGGATATCATGGAATTCTGACAAGTCAGGCCCATCAAGACAAGTGGTTCCAGGGCAGCAACCCTCACAGCATATTTGAAGGATCCTTTTGAACTATTGTAGTGCTCACACTATTACCATTCGTCTGCTCTTCTCAACAAGATCTATAAGAGGCTGTGAGTGCAGCCTTCTGTCAGATATTTATAAATAGCTGTAAGAAAACAACTTCAACTATATAACAATGGATCACTCGTTCTCACAATTGATTGAATAGTACACTGATCTTTAATTTACAATGATATACAACGATTTAGTGACACTACATGTGGAATCAGACTCTTAGAAATGGTAATAGATGGCTTCCGTGAGTCAACTTACTTATCCTGGGTGGGGTAGAAGGTCTTGCGCTTGTTGAGGAGAACGGTGCGAGTGCCTCCGTTCTTGTCTCCACCGATCTTCTTTTGTACGCTCACAGCCTTCTTGGGCTTCACGGCCTTGGGGGTCTTCTTGCCCAGGAAGCGGTACACTGCCTAAAAATTACACACTGCATTAATTAATTATATTAAAAACAATTCACAGTAACAGGTGGTTATTATTCACCAATACAAGTGTCCATTAACACCTTGCAAAAGCAAAATCTGGCATCAGAATTAGAAGAGCCGACAAATCTAATGACCTAAGCAATTTATGTATTCATGTTGTATATTTTAACGGTAAAGATCAAAACAATAAGATATAAAAAAAGACGAAACTTAAAAACATTAGAAACTCCAAATTAGAAAAAAATTGATTATTTATTGCATAAACATAAAATAAATAATACTTTGTCACTGTTGTTATCCATAGTTGGGTTAAGAAATTTACCTGAGTATCAAAGCTAATTAAAAAGTAATCGTGGTGAGCATCAGTACTTTTCAATTCTTGATCTTGAAAACAGGATCTGCATGCAATTATGATAAAACTTCTGTCAATATTTCATCAGTGTTAGTCAGTCTTTTGAAACATGTTATTGTAAAAAAAAAAAAAACACTGTCCACACATATACCCAATTTCCAAGCTTTACAACGAAGAGATCATATCCAGTTCGCTGTTCGATTGAGCAACATTTCATAATGTTTGATGTTATATAGTCACGGAGACCAGCTGGTAGATACGGCACGGGTACTTACTTTCTTGTGGAACATCTTGGTCTTGGAGAACCTGACGACTCCGTTTCCGAGATCATAATTTCTCGATTTGCCCACTTTGGCTTTCTTCACTCCGGCGGGAGCGGGGGTCACCGCGGCCGACTTGGCGGCGGCCTTAGCTTGAGTAGGCGCCATCTAAACCGTTAAAATCAACTCAATTAACTAAATGGAACGCCACAATACCGAGTTTTCCCATTTGGCTTAGAGAAAATATCCGAGTCACTATGGTCAAAAGCGACAACGTTTCTGGGGCCAAGGTAAAATATGCTTTGACACATCGGTTGTCAAGTAAGGTTATGTTTCGATTACAGTCCTTTAAGACTTCAATAATCATTTTGAGACTTTAGAAAGTCAGTAACACAAGTACAATTATATTTTTAGAGATTTTTGTTTGCGAACAGAGTGAGATACGCCGTTCGAGAGGTTGTCAACTCCACGTTGAAACGATCCTACATACAGCGATAACATGCGAACGAACTACAAAAAACTAAGTCCAATTTGTGAAATAACAAAGAAATAATACAAGAATTCAATATTTACGATATCTAGTTACTCAAAAAATTACCGGATGACCGTTTTAGAGTCCAATTTCTTAGAGATTACATAGATATAAAATAATATAAGTATAATATCAACTCACGGATAACGAGAACGATCAAAAAGGCAGCACTCGCGCCCTCGCGGAAAAATCACGAACTTATACTATATTGCCATAAAAAATAAATTTTGATTTAAAATAAAACAATAATCTATTAATACATTGATTTTAAACAAAAAAACCTTAATTAAAAAATGTATTTTCTTGACGAACAAAGTTTTGAGTTTTAATAAACATTTATTTTTCAAGTTTTTTGATTGATAATTTTACAAATTCTAATGCCAATTTCATGCCTGAATTCAATGCCTGGTCATTTGTCTATAGTTAGTGTCCGTAACCTAGAAACGAGTCACAGCACCGTAAACAACGAGTGTTCAGATGTTTTTTTTTAAATGATAAAATTATAAATGAAATCTTTGGTAGACGTACGAAAATTAAGATCAGTTACAAAAAGACTTCTGCGCGATGGATATTTATCTTTAAAGGAGGCGTGCAATAAACTAGAAGAAATAACCCTTTCCAACTCGTAAGTGCAAACTTGACACATTTTTTTTAAATTTCAAAACATACAAAAATCCTCCATGACATTTAAAATTGAGCGACCCCTCTAAATATTTATGTTACAAGTATCTACTGAAAGTAATTATTCAAATTATAATTGAAATTTTACTTAGATGGATATTATTGGAATAACACGGATGTATGTAAATCGTGTTCCAATTCCATTATAAATAGATGATCCTCAATACTCTTTATGTGCCTCAGCCATCGGAGTTTAATTGCGCAACACAGTGCATTTAAAAATCCTAAGACATCTTTTATCAGTTCGTGTTTTTACTCCAGGTGCTAACACCGACTCAGTATTGTTTATATAACAGTGCTTTGCTATTGCTTGAAACGAGTTTAGACTTATATCTTTGGTGATACTTTTACGTATTTTATTTTTCTAACCAAATGATTTTGCAAATAGTTTAGGTTGTCATTGAAGTCAGAGTCTACTTCTCAATTAAGATATAAAATATTTATTGACCCATTTTTAATTTTTCCTATTGTAGCTCAAATGACAATAACCACTCAAAAAGAAACAATGATATAAAATCGACCATGGATAATTGGAACTGCTATTGTAAAAAGACAAATGGAAATGATACTCGCTCATCCCATCCGGTCCGTTTTGATCCTTGCACCTGTGATGGAGAAAATTTGTCTGGCGCCATGGCCTCTCGCAATCACAATAACCGCAATTCTTACCAGTAAGCATACATAAGGAACAACTCTCAGCAGGTCTCCAAAAGTTTTAATTTTAATCCAAAAAATATTCAAGCTGAGTCTACTCCATACCACAACATGAGGTACACGGGTAAAATTGAAACTAAACCTAGACCATTACGGATTGATACTAATTTGAAAAAACCCATTGCTCCCCCTCGTGCCAGGGAGCGCTTGTCCAACAGCAGGGATTCAAGAAAAACGAAAAAGTAAAAAGAAAAATTGTACCAAATACAAAAATTTATTTATTATTCATTGTTATGAACGGGTAGTTTTAACATGTAACACACTACAAAGGTTGATAATACATAAGTAGTAATGCACCTCGTGAGACATGGTGTAAAAAAACAATACAATATTGCACAAGTATAAATTTAGATAATGGTTTCTAATACAAAACAAGTATTATCAACGGCATGAGCGATCACGGCGTGAGCGATGTCTGCGTGAACGACCGCGGCCGCAACGTCCCTTGCGGCCGCAACGTCCCTTGCGGCCTCCTCGCCTGCGGCGTCGTCGGTATTTTCCTAACCTTAGAGTTTTATTGATGAAAAATACATGCTTGATAAGATAGACTGTTTATTTTTTGCTTGTTTAGTTTAGAAGTGTAAATTTAGATAATGGTTTCTAATTAATACAAAACATATATATCATATATCATTCACATATATCATTAAACATATATCAGCGTCATGAGCGATCAGGGCTCGAGTGAACAGGGTGCGAGCTGCACCTATTGCCGCGGCTATTCCGTGAGCTGCGTCCGATGCGAGACCCGCGGCTATTGCGTAAGCTGCGAGACCCGCGGCCATTGTGCGAGTCGCGCATATTGCGAGACCCGCAGCCATTGTGCGAGTCGCGCGAGCGAAGTTCATCGAGTCGTTGTGGGCACACTTCTTTGGGCTTTACACATAGGTCCTCACACTTAGGTTGCGCGAGTATATTGTTAATTAAAATATTGCATGTGATCAAGGCAAACATGACGATTAATTTTATACTATCAATTTTTCACTTTTAATTTAAAATACTCGTCCAAATTGGTTACTTCAGTATAACTAACAATAATAAGAAAGAAAAGAGCTCATGTCTTTTGTTTTAGAAGTGATTCTTGAAATTTAAAGTTTGGATTTTTGAAATTAGTTTATTATGGCTATCGAGCATAATTATTTATTTATAATGTACCATCTATGTAAAAATATATTAAAATGCCAGTCACATTTTTTTTTTCATTGAATTTATAGTGTGACAAAAAACTTAACAAAACTCACGATCTAAATAAAACCTGAAATTTAATTTTTTTTATTTTGCTGAAGTCACCAGGTGACATGATACTGCACCTGTAATTTTGGAACCAACCCTTGGTATATTATGAATATTGGAGTACACTTCCGAGCTTTCATACATCACCCTACTCATACATCGTGTCATCACCAACTATGTAACGCATCACAAAGTGCATCTTGCAATAAAAAAATAAAGATAAGAATGAAAAGTCAATATTGTGTTTTCAGCTGCTTTTTATTCCAGAGAAAACAGGTTTTTGCTTAACACATTGTGATCGGGTGATTTTTTTGTCACCTAGGGGCTGAGATCGGGGGGTTTTTGGATATATACGTCTCAAATTACAGTTTCTGTAAAATAGCCATATCTTTCGAACTATTGGGTATTTTTCAAAAAAACTTTTAGTGTCTTAATCTAAAATAATTGCTTTATTTATTTATTATACATACATGCTTTGTACATAAAATTACTATACAATAAATGAAATGGAAAGCGAAAAACACACTTTTACGATCAAAATTACATTGTTATAAAAAATCACAATACTTTTTGAAAATTTTTATTAGATCTAATCAGAAACAAAACAACCTAATAATCCGTCAACGTATGATAGTATGACGAAAATAGTATCACAGTGTCACTGAAATAAGGGAGAGAGTCTCTGTTTATTTAGTTTGCAGTAATAACTATTGTGTTCTGCTGGTATAGTTTACCGTTATTTTTTATGACCATGGTTTCAAATACTTCGATATTTGTTTGTGTCTAATGTTTGTCAACAGCTGGCAAAAGATACGGCACCGGTACCTGCTCGGGTAAAGCGAGCGTTCATCCGTTTCCCGTATACACCCGCCAGTCTATGCAGAACGCATAAATGCGTCTCCCGGCCTCTACAGCCAGGCAGCGAGGAACGCATTTATGCGTCTCCCGATCACAATGTGTTAACAATACAGTCCTCCTTAGGTATAAAACTACTCCCGCCTTCTAGAACTTCATCCTGTGGGGGTACTGTGAGGACCGAAGACCAAACATGGCAGTGAGGTACTGGTGCAGAACCTTGCGGTCAGGGTGCTTGCTGATCACTCCCAGCAGAGCATCGTCCACCGTCTTTTGATCCCCCTTGCGCTGCTCTGACGCCACGTATTTCTGGAAAACAAATTCAAATTTGTTGATTCAAGAAAAACAGTGTATGTTTAATACTTCCATTTAAGTGTTAACAATAAATATACATAGACTTGATATATTAGTACTGATGGAAACAGATTCTTTAGAACTTTAACATAATATATACTTGTTTTAGTTAAAAATAAAAATAACTCAATTTAGAACTTGGATATCATGGAATTCTGACAAGTCAGGCCCATCAAGACAAGTGGTTCCAGGGCAGCAACCCTCACAGCATATTTGAAGGATCTTTTTGAACTATTGTAGTGCTCACACTATTACCATTCGTCTGCTCTTCTCAACAAGATCTATAAGAGGCTGTGAGTGCAGCCTTCTGTCAGATATTTATAAATAGCTGTAAGAAAACAACTTCAACTATATAACAATGGATCACTCGTTCTCACAATTGATTGAATAGTACACTGATCTTTAATTTACAATGATATACAACGATTTAGTGACACTACATGTGGAATCCGACTCTTAGAAATATAAATATGAAAGAGCTACACTAGCGCCCTCGCGGAAAAATCACGAACTTATACTATATTGCCATAAAAAATAAATTTTGATTTAAAATAAACAATAATCTATTAATACATTTATTTTAAACAAAAAAACCTTAATTAAAAAATGTATTTTCTGAACGAACAAAGTTTTGAGTTTTAATAAACATTTATTTTTCAAGTTTTTTAATTGTTAATTTTACAAATTCTAACGCCAATTTCACCAACGTAAAAGGTTGGAAAAACCGGTCACCAATAAAAATTAACATGTGGATTAATCACTCAAGTATTATATTTAAAATATTTAATTCTAATACGTCTCAAAAACTATAGTGACATTGTAAACTTTTTAAATGGGAATGTATGTAGTTTTATTTAATGGTATAATTACTTGTGCACTCTTTAATTTTCATATGAAACGCTTCTTTTTCAGGATTGCCGACTTCACTTTGTAATTTGCCTTCACTTTGTAATAATATATTTCGTTATAAATAAAATGTTAAATTTAGAATTTGGGAAATGATTATGTATAGCTACACATTAAGTTTTCAAAATTACTCACCTTAATGTAGTATTTTTTTGTATTATTTCGATGATGTAAAGATAAATTTTGTCAAATTTCCGTCATGTGATGGTAACACCGTAATCCCAACACTGTCAAGTCGTTAATTTGTAAACAAATAATAAATGAAATCTTTGGAAGACGTACGAAAATTAAGATCAGTTACAAAAAGACTTCTGCGCGATGGATATTTATCTTTAAAGGAGGCGTGCAATAAACTAGAAGAAATAACCCTTTCCAACTCGTAAGTGCAAACTTGACACATTTTTTTTAAATTTCAAAACATACAAAAATCCTCCATGACATTTAAAATTGAGCGACCCTTCTAAATATTTATGTTACAAGTATCTACTGAAAGTAATTTTTCAAATTATAATCGAAATTTTACATAGATGGATATTATTGGAATAACACGGATGTATGTAAATCGTGTTCCAATTCCATTATAAATAGATGATCCTCAATATTCTTTATGTGCCTCAGCCATCGGAGTTTAATTGCGCAATACAGTGCATTTAAAAATCCTAAGACATCTTTTATCAGTTCGTGTTTTTACTCCAGGTGCTAATACCGACTCAGTATTGTTTATATAACAGTGCTTTGCTTTTGCTTGAAACGAGTTTAGACTTATATCTTTGGTGATATTTTTATGTATTTTATTTTTCTAACCAAATGATTTTTCAAATAGTTGAGGTTGTCATTGAAGTCAGAGTCTTCTTCTCAATTAAGATATAAAATATTTATTGACTCATTTTTAATTTTTCCTATTGTAGCTCAAATGACAATAACCACTCAAAAAGAAACAATGATATAAAATCGACCATGGATAATTGGAACTGCTATTGTAAAAAGACAAATGGAAATGATACTCGCTCATCCCATCCGGTCCGTTTTGATCCTTGCACCTGTGATGGACAAAATTTGTCTGGCGCCATGGCCTCTCGCAATCACAATAACCGCAATTCTTACCAGTCAGCATACATAAGGAACAACTCTCAACAGGTCTCCAAAAGTTTTAATTTTAATCCAAAAAATATTCAAGCTGAGTCTACTCCATACCACAACATGAGGTACACGGGTAAAATTGAAACTAAACCTAAACCATTACGGATTGATACTAACTTGAAAAAACCCACTGCTCCCCCTCCAACCGGAATAAATAATAAGCCTCCAAAACTTCTCGTTTCAAATGCACGGTACAATCTTAAACATGAAGCGAAGCTTTGTCCTAATAGCCCTTTTCGTAGATGTTATTGTAACAATGAAAAAGATACACCCGTTCCTATTACTAATGAATCTCTGAAGTATTCCAAACAAAGAGAATATTCTGAAGAGAGACAGTCCAGTTATAACCATAGCACCACTGGAAATTACAATGATGATCATTTGGATCAACACCTGTCTGCTCGGACATCACTCATTAATAATTATTCAAGCGATTATGATTCTGATCAATCAGATGATTCTGAGACACCCTGCGTTAACTGCCGCTGCTACGCGGGCGACCGAAAAAAACATAATATTAAACATACAAGAGACCCCTCGTACACTGAATCAACAAAAGCAGAAAGAGGAGATATTGCAGATATTAGAGATTTCCGGGATAAATATTACTTTGAGTGTCATTCCTCGCAAACAATGATCGATCAAGTCGGCGGAGTTCTGAATGATACAAATCACAAATGTAAGAGTGTATACAAGTTAAATAAGCGAGATCTTCCAGAACCTATATATCATGACCATCATGGTGTAGCGAGGTGCCCTCATTGCCATCTGCCATTATCCTACAACAGAACAGTCAAACCAAGCCGTGAAGCCCGTGCCAGGGAGCGCTGCAGGGATTATCAAAATAACGGAAACAGGAATGCTCGTCACAAGTCTGCAGATAGTGCTAGGCAAGATCGGCAGGAATCTTCTGTTGGCATGGCATCTAAATACAACAATTGCGAGTGCAAGAGTTCATCTGACGATTATCCTGAAGTATTTTTGAGATTCCCCATCCCTGAATGTAAAAAGGACAGCTACCATGCCAATAAGAATTGCAAATGTACTTGCACAAATAAAACATGTCCGCATAAACCGATGAGTATTGACATGCGTTTTAGAAATAATACAAAGTTGTCCGCTACCTCTCTGGATTCAGTCGCTTTGAAGTATCAAAGATGATGTCAATGTCATTAATCAAATAGTTCCTTAGATCTGTTTTTTTATAACTTTTTACTATAGATTTTATAATTTATAGAGATTTCTACGATAGATTTTATAATTTAGAGAGATATTTGTTTCCAGGTTTTGGTGGGTATTGTCAATGAACTTATTTACTTGGGTGTTAAGTCTTGTCGAGTTGTGATTATTTAATGTACATTTTGACTCCAAAATCATTAATTGAAAATGACATCAGTTGGTAGTTCAAACGGCTATTCATTTGTATTCTGTGCTAATAGAAGATCTAACTAAAACTACATAGTGAACATATTTTTTATCAGCTCTGTTTTCTGAGATCATTACTTGACTACTATTATGTGTTGTTTGATCAGTGAAATCAAAACATCAGGTTTCTAGGTTTGCACAGATTATTTGCCTTTTCAACTAGACACATTTTTTTGTTTGCTTGTGAAACTGGATTGAAATATTTAGGGCAGATCAGTTCACTGTAATCAAAATTCTAGTGAGGCAAGCCAAGCTTTTGAATATGTGCGGTGCCATCACAACGAATTTATGATTCATTCTTAACAAAATAATATAATGCATACCCTTGAACCAATCGCAGAATACACTTTCTCTCTTATCAAAATATATTATGAAATCTGTTGTTTTTTTAATACTTTTTATTTTTTTTTTATATTGATTGTTTTATTTTTTTAAATATTATTTTTATACAGTCACTGTTTATTGATTTTATATTTATATATATTTTTTATATGCCTGAGATTGTGATAACATATGCCTTATTTTATAGTAGATTTCTACAATTACTTGCATTTCTAGTCTGTTTTTTTTAATTATAAATTAATTATAAAAGCTCTTAATTTTGGAATAAAAATATTTTTCATTAATTTATGTTTTGTATTGCATTCACACGAATACTCCTAGGATGAATCTATACATTACCACAGTCCGGTCATCTGCAACATGCGGATGATGAGATACAGTGCATTTAGGAGCATCGGAGTGTGGATAGACAGAAAATGAGATTGAAACGAAAGACATAACGAATAACTGACGGGTCTCGAGTGAGATAACAGGCAAAATTAAAATGAGAAGGTTTTTTAGGAGAAGCCCAGAATCCACCAAGGGGTGTAACGCGCTTCCATAGCATTATAAAAAAAATAATAATGACCTATACAAGTCAATCTTGCTACAAACCATTTCTCTTATGTTCAGTCAAATATTAAGAAACTTCTTAATGATAAATTAATTTTAAATTGGCATTTCAAAAAGTGAACCCCCAAACATGTTATAAATGTTAATTAACACTAAACATACCACACCGGTCAATTTGACCGGTTGGGTACTTTGGTATAGAAAATGCATATACAATTTAATCTTTTTTGGACATTCATGACTTTTTCTATTTATTAAATAAAAGTAATATATATATATTTTTTATTTGTACTGTGTTTTTTTTTAGTAATACTTGTAGTATACCTATTACTACCACAACCGGTCAAATTGACAGGGAGAACAATTTATTGCTTTATAAGGTTATCGGATCAGAAATTATGATGTACATGCGTTTTCAACATATTGCATTCAGTTAGTTGCACATTTCTGCAAAGACTGTTCCGTAGTTAGTTCAATCAAGGTGAATCAGAAATTCAAGAAAGTAACTACAATTTTAGATTGAAAGTAGCATTTTAGTCCCGATGCCCGGTGTGTACCCAACATAATATTAGAGTTAGAAGTGGGATACATAACATAAGAAAAGGAAACAAAAACTAATAGTATTGGTAGGTAGCTTTTATTTTATTTTGATAGCTTTACTTCATTACTAATCCAGGTTACTCTTTACCCAGAAAAATGTCGAAGCAATCAAGACAGTACAAGTTCTTAGAAGATATAAGTAATATTGACGAAGAGTTTTCGGAAATTGATGAAGATGATTTTTGGGAAAATGAAGATATACAGGTTGAAAATGATCTATTATACAAGAGTTTGAATGTACAGTTACTGGCGATGAAGAGGAAAATATTGTGAATATATGTCGTGGACGAAAAAAAATGAGATTACTCTGAAGAAGAGATATAAAAAAAAGAAAAACAGCATGTTGCGATTGATGGAACTGTTTGGAAAGAAATACAAATAGGTGGTACACTTCATAACAATGCTCAAAAGCAGATAAATATGGCACACGGGTTTAGTATAACGCTACTGAATTGAACTATTCAAAATAGATAATTAGTAATATTTGCAATTTGTCAATTTTATTACTCAATCAACAATAGTAAAATATATAATTTATTTAAAAAATTTCAGAATTAAGTCGTTAATATATACCTAATGGTGCAACAATGCTGATCTGACAGGCCAGATTCTTGCGCGCGAAAAACTAGCCTATTGAGCGACAGCATTTTGGATTTGTTTGATTTGTTACCGTGCACAACCAGTCGCTACAGTTTTGTATAATTTTAATAGTTTTTTTTTCTCTCCTGTTCTAGAAGCCACCGTCGGGGCCCTCTTTTTTGGATGAGATGACAATCGAGGTACGTACCGTTAGTGCATATAAAGTGTAGCTGGTGCCTTTGATGAGCGGATGGATAGTGACAACATTTGAATTTTTGAATTCGGAATGAATGGAAAAACAAACGGCGATGCCGCCTCGCGCCGCGTCTTTCGTCACAAGTAACTCGGCTTATTTGTGAAATGTCGCGCGATGCAACACCGCGGAGGCCGCGGGTTCACACGGGAATTCTAAAGCGCTCTACACCCGTAGTTTCGCCGATGGATAAGATGTCACCAATTCGCCGCAGGTTGATTGTGTGTTGTTGAAGATGATGTGGTTGCAGGATTGATGTATGGTTGGAAATCAGAAGGCCGGCGAAATATTTGCGTATTCGTAGTTTATTCAGTATAACTACACTGGTTAGAAATATACGTGGTTACTGGTTCGAAGCCGCGAGGTCTCTCTGGAGAGACGCGGGGAAGCCGCTTATATAGGGTCCCGCTGCCTTTGTGGCTGGCGTAAACAGGAAGATTCCCACGTATCGAGGGTGTCTCATTGCGAGGACATCTCGCCTGAATACGATCGCCTTTTGATTGACCGCTAATTACTAAAGGGTTATGTTCTATTTTAATGGCAGTCTAATAAAATATTTAATGGATTAAGGGTCGAATGTCACATTCCAACAGGCCGTAAGACACGTGTTCCGATGTAGGTACTAACCCCTACAGTAGCAACAAGTCGTATACCGGTGTAAGCTGGGTTGGGTTGGATTAGGTTGGGTTAATATAGTACTAGGGATCGTTTGCCTGAAGCTTCGCCGTGATCCGTTTTAGCAGATACATTATTTTACAAAAAATACTACAGTAATACCCCGCTTTACGCGACCCCGTTATGTGCGGTTTCACTATAACGCGAATTTCATATTTCGCGTTAAAATGTTTCGCATTACGCGAATTTCTTATTTTAACCTCCTCAGACCCTGTGCACATTGTAATGTACATCAACTTCAGACCTTAAAGGACTTATTTCGACTTATTTACATTAGGAACTTTTGTACATCGTTATGCGCATTATATTTATTCGTTTTGTTTTGCAAATTTCCTCATCTATCGAGTAATATTTGTATTATATGTCATTCTTGCAAGATGTCACAGGTCGGGCGCGTTTCAGTACAAATTCGTCACATTTTATTTTCGTTGTTTTGTTATTAAAAAGTCAATTACAATAAATTATCGTTGTATGATATTATAAGGAAGACTGTTTTTGTTGGTTTGAATCAAAATTTCATTGTAAAATGTAGTGTATCATACCATGACTTAACATCGAATTAAAAAAAAAAAAAAAATCCATATAAAAATTAAAAAAATATATTTTTTGTTATACCTTTTCTATGTTTTAGCAGATAAAAATAAAAAAAATAATTTTTCAACCAAAAATAAAAAGTCAGGTCTGTGGAGGTTAAGAATGTGTATAAACATAATGTAGTCATTGACTTCTCTTAACAATTAAAAACAGCGTTGGGTGTTATGAACGTATTTTACAAGAACGTAAAATAAACGCTACCCTAAAGACAATACATGTATTTTTCAATAAAAATAATATGTAATACTGCATTAATTGTTCTTAGAATTAAAGTGATTGATTAAAATTATTCGTATATTGTTGTATTAAGTTTTGACTGTGTATGCATGTTTAATCGTAAACCCCGATATACGCGAATCTCACTTAATGCGATTTTTTCCGGAACGTATCCCTCGCGTAAAGCGGGGTATTACTGTATTTTCTAGCTGTTTTCTCGGTGAGAATTTCAGTACAATTTCGACATTGCGTCGGTTGATAATAATAATTTATTGTCTCCCAGACCGCAAACGACCTGTGCCCGATCAGAATTTCAATTACGTCATCCGATATTTTAGTTACAAAATCTTTTCAATATCGATGAATTCGGTATGATTAATTTTACGCTATGGAAATCGGATGCGACCCGAAAGCAAATGCTAGAATCATTCGATCAACGTCTGAAAGACGATGCCGGCGTACATTTTGACTAAGAACTTTTGCAATTTCATGTAGGTAAATCGATCGAATCTAAGTATTTATTGCAATCGATAACTTTCAAACGAAAATATATGCCAAAACGCCGATGGCTTCAGTTTCGAGCTCTGGAGATTATTGTTTGGAAGTACTTTGAGTATATTGTATATTTTTGTTAATATTATATATATTGAATATATTTTAAAATAAGTTAAACAGTTACTTTGTCCAGGGTTATAATCGAGAAATCCCTTATTTTAAATGATGAATCATCTTAAATTAACTAATTGTTGTGATACGATACATTAAATATATAAATTTCTCAAGGAGATCAATCCATTTTTTAATTATTATTTATGTAGTGTAAACAAAATATACGTATGATACAGTATTTCTTAAATGAGGGGTATTTTTTTTAAAAGTTATCAATTATAAGCATTAATTAAATGATGTACAGGCTTAACAAGAATAAATAATAAAAATTAAACACAGTCGGAGGTAGCGAAAAGAAACGCTGAGATGTGTTGTATTATATAATAAATCAACTGGTTACGTAATTGTGTTTTTGTTTCCTCAAATTCTCCAGCAGTTTTGATTTATTAGCTGCTTCTCAAGATTTTTTGTGAAGATCGAGCTATTTTTAATATTGAATTTTCTTTACGCGTACTCATGCAGAGTTTGTAACCATACTTAATTTTAACTAAACAATATTTTTGACAGAGAGTACTTGGTGGAATTCCATTTTAATATGTTAAATAAAATACTTGAGTGATTTTTCCACATGTCAATTTTTATTGGTGACCGGTTTTGCCAACCTTCCACGTTGACATTATCAGACTGTTTGACATGTGGAAAAATTACTCTAGTATTTTATTTATAATATTCTACTTCGTTTTGATATTTTTTTATATTTTTCACATCTATGACATCCACGAAAATAGGTATTCATTCAACATTACCCATAAGATTAGCAATGATGAATATGTGATCAGTTATTTGTAATAAGCCAGTGTTGCTGGCACTCAGTCAATCTTATATTTGAACTTTAATGCTGCCTTAACATCATCTGCCTGTCACGTGCAGGAGATAAAATATGAAACCTTGCATAATAATATAATAAAATAATATGACAAATTGGAGATCCTATGTTATATGAATTTTTATTGTTACATTACTTTAAATTAAGGTCTATCCCACACTTCTCCGGTCGGTGTCCTCAAGTTTTCGACCATTCGGAACATCCCAAGACCAAGAGTCTAATAAAGTTTGCCACGTCCGTGTCCTTCCTGTAATTTCGAAATGATCGAGCTTTGTTTTTGATGCCATGGGTTTTATTTACCTTTCAATTGGAAATAATGAATATTTTATACGGATTTCTTTAAAAAATCCCCACGTGGATGCGAACCCGGTTACACGTGGCGAGTAGCCAACTTAATCGACTTCTACTAACTCGTTTCCATTATCCATTGTTTCTGAAAACTCATAAATAAATCCCGCCTTCAGGGAGCCAATCAGGATTTTAAGAGTCGTAAAGTTTGTTTAGTTGCATTCGATTAAATTTAATCGATAATTATCTATGTTGAACGACTCATTAAATATGTTGACTATCATTATCACGAGCTAAACGCATTTATTGCATGCATAACTTTATGCAAGAATATCAATTATTATTTTCTTGATTACTGATATGTTTATCCAAATTAGAATTTTTATTTTTGTATTAATATTGATACATATATAATTTAAATGACTACATTAACATTCGAGTCGTATGTAAAAAAAATCAAGTATAATACCAAGATTACCTTAAATCTTTACTCAACATTTAAAAAACATGATTAGACATGTGCCAAGAAGATCACAAAAAAATTATTGTATTGAGCGCTTTCGCATTTCAATGTACTTCAGCATCTTTCGACCTGACCAGGACCTCGAGAGGCGAATTCGCTCACGATAAAAATATTTTGTTATCTACTATATATTTAGTCAATTGTATTTTTTTAAGTTATGATTTCTTAATTTTTCAATTTTTGCTTTCACTGAATAATTTTAATTTATAATGTAAACGAAAAATAATAATATATATTATGTATATACACTTTAAATATATTTTGAAAATATAAATGTATAAAAAAAGCTTTTATATCAATACTGTAAAGAAGAAATGACTGAACTGTTATATGATTATCTCATAGTAGATACTTTTAAGGGCTTTTTTAAATAATAAAAATTGCAAGTTATCTGGGGTCAAACATTTCGACGCGGCCTAACACCCAAGAAAACAAGTTCTTTATCTCAATATTATTTTTAAAATGTTTTAATATTTAATTATTTAAAAATTTAAAAGTAGAGATCAATTCTTTCTGTACCGTTGATTAAGCAGTGGTTTGGTACTTTTACAAGCGTGTCCTCGTGGCTGAGGGTCGTCACTCGGCGGGTGTCCACCCCTCGCCGACTGCCGGCGCTCCTGACCTTGCTGAGGTCAGTGCTTGCTGCATCACAGGCGATGCACTCAAATACATTGTCTAGGCCAGGGGTCGTCAACTCAGCAGAGCCAAATATCACCAATACTGCGATTGAGATTTCTTTTGAAAACCAAATTTCTGAAACTTAAACTACACTACGTAGGTACGCTATAAATATATCCTATCCTACCAATCCTAAAAGGATACTCAATAATAGTCTCATTTATTAATTAAAATTTCCAATCACTGACAAACACTAATTTTGAACGATGATCTTGCATCTTCTTAGAAAATTTGTGTAAATCAGGTTTGTATGCTGTTATTTTTAATTAAGCCAGGATTTCAGGTTCTCACATATATAACGATTTCTCAATTTACTCATGATAAGTTTCATGTTTGAAAAAGATTTCTGGTGTTGAACCGAAACGGGAAAGAATAGCAAATGCTAGTGTTTTCAACTGATCGGGTGAGCCAGATATACTATTCCAGGTGTGAAAATCACGCGGCCCGCGAGCCGCAGTTTGCTGACCACTGGGCTAGATCGTTGGACTCTCGCCTAGAGGACATGAGTACATAAATACTGAATTTAATGTTCACTCAAACCTTTTAGCAGCTAATTGCATAGCGCAGTTGCTCAATCTCAGAGACTATGCCGCAACTACCTTTGATTGCCTGCCCGTAAGCCACGTCGCAATTTGTCTTTATTTTTACATTTCCAAAAGGATATAATAAATACCCATGGTGGCACAGTAGTTCAATTGGCAAAGATCACCGGTTAGTCGTAGCCGTGGAGGTGATCTCGAATCGCATGTGTTTCTTAAAAAAACTCTATGATTTTTCTCGAATACCTAAATATTGGATATTATGAAACTATTTAATTTGACTCTTTATATATAGTACACGCAGATTATTTATATAATTATAATAGGTTATTTAAAAATAAAAAGGAGATTCAATACAACCCTGATTGACTGACCTTGAGTGAATGCTTTTGCAGGATTCAATAACAGTTTCTGAAACAACGAAGGATGTATTTTTTACAAACATATAAGTAAGCAAGGAAAACAATTAACAACTTTGAAGTTTTGACAATGACTGAATAGCAAAAAAAAACCTACACAAATATATATCCATATAATATATTAATATGTCCTGTTAAAACGAAGGTTCGTCATCAAACATGTCTAGTGTTAATCGATGTGCTGTCTTCAAACAGAGAGAGACCATCACAAGGTGGCAGATTATTTATATGTGCGTCAATTCGACTGTGCATTATTTTGCATGCATTGGATTCATACTTAACCAAACAATTTCGTTAATTAAAAAAGCAGACTTAAAACCTAGCGATAAAAACTTATTATTTTAATAATCGGTATAATTATTAGCAAATATCAAGACAGGTGGAATGTGCATAATTTTCTTGTGAATTTCAATAAAAATATTTATTACGATGTAACTTGACTCACAGCACAATTCAAGGTCTATGGATATGTTCAGCAGTCTTGCAGTCGTCCACATTATCGTCATTGTATGCCTTAATGACTAATTTAATGGTTTGTAATGTTAAAAACAAGTTTTAACATTCATATAAGAAATACAGATAATACATACACATTGTTTTATATATATATAAATAGTATATCTTCTTCATCGAGTGCGTCTCCTTAATGGAGGTTGGCGACCAACTCACTGAGCATATACTTATGCTGAGTGTATGCCCAGTGTTTATGGTTTTGTAAGGGCAAAATAGTGTAGTGGGTCCTTCTCCACTGCAGCTTTATATTGGAAGGAAAAGTCTGCGTATTGCTGCTGCCCAAAAGCATTTTTATATATCCTTTCCTTACAAAGCTCTGGCATTTAGATCTGATACTCCTTCCCTTAACCTAACCCCCCCACCTCGATAAGGTACTTCCAGAGCACATCCCTCCACAATCATTCCAAGTCCATTACTCCATTGCTGATCCTTTACACACGCTTAGGGAACAGAATGGCAGCCATGCACAAGCAAAAGAGTGGGGAGAGTGGACTAGAGTATATATAAATATAAAACCAAATAAAAATTGATGCTATTGTTTGAATGTTAATTATTTCAAAAGAGCATATTAGTATGTCGATTATAGAATTAAAACAATTTTGGCCATCACTAGTTCGGTAGGTAATTAAAATAATTTGCTCGCAAGCAGTTCTCAGCAGATGCAGTTATTGTGCGACGGCGTCCTTGAGCTACGCAGCTCGCGTAGCTCACGCAGCTCACGTAGCTCGGCGCGCGGTGGAAACGCCTTTTGAGCGGGAATAATGCAGCGATTGTTTGCACGATTGTATTCACAATGTTCATAATCATAGACGCTTCCATGCGCAGCTGAAGAGCTTTATTTTAATTAAATTCATGCAAAATTGTCCGTGGCAAAGCGGCTCACAAACTTGCAGACGACTGGGAGCTAGTGATGGAAAAAATCGATTATGAAAATACGTACACACCCCCACAGCAGGTGGCAGTCAGTGAAAATACTCACTGATTGTCGCTCGGGGGTAGACAGTATATCCAATCAATCAACCAACCCTCTAATAGTAAACATCCAGAAAAAGCTAAAAGAAATTCAAGCAAGTGATGCTAACATCGAGATAGGCTGGGTGAGAGCTCACGTAGGTCTTGTTGGCAACGAGAGAGCTGACGAAAAGGCTAAAAAAGCCACCAAAAAGAAAATGAATTATGTATTTTCCGACTTTCCTCTGAGTTTCGCAAAAAATCTCCAGAGGAAAATTACAATGGACACATGGAACGAAAGGTACACAAGCTCTCCGCAAGGAAACGTAACAAAGATGTTCTTTGATTCTGTTACGGACGCCGCTGTATACAGGAATACCTGCGGGATTAGCTTTGAATCAACCCAGCTCCTAACGGGTCATGGAGTGATGAGAAGTTATCTCCGCAGGTTCCACTTGACACATGCCCTTGTGATGATATTACTCCACAAACAGTGATCCACCTTGTGGGTTCATGCCCCATCTTTAGCCTTCAGAGACACGATGCCTGTGCCTGGATGACCTGAAGTCAGTGGCGAGACACCCTCAGTTGATGAAGTCACTGGATGGCTTCTTGAAGCGTGTTATCGGAACCATAAAAAAGATAAACCAGGGGGTGTAGCTTCAGTCACTCCCATATATAGATCAATTCGATTGACTAGTTTGGAAAGTTTCCCCAAATTGTGACGACAAACCTTGTATATAACAAGCAAGGTACCAAACCTATATATATATTTAAAAAAACACCCCCACAGCCGTTGGGACCCACTACACTATTTTTCCCTTAGAAAACCATGAACACTCGGTCAGCAAGTGTATATGCTCAGTGAAATGGTCGCCAACCTCCTCTGAGGTGAGGCACTTGTTGAAAAAGAATATGCAAGTGCTGAATCTATGTACATTCTGTATGAAGTATATTTTACTTGGCAATGACGCAAAGCAATGTTTTTCCAAAATTATATTCGTCACTGAAACGGCGGACTTTGAATCAAATCAAATCCCTGGAGTCGGTAATAAATTTTAAAAAAGGCCGCTGCCGGTTCATGCCCGGCTTGGCAGAGCGGCGGCTTCCGCCCCGAGTAGGAAAGCCTCCTACATCTTTCAATAAATCAATAACACGGCGGCGATACGCGAAGGAATGCAGAACGTCCGCTGAATATGCATGGACCGACATGTCAATTTTAATGCTCGATCGGACGAGACACGCAAACGAATTTCAACAAACCGTCGCCGGTTTCTTAAGGGAGGCGACCTCGGGTTTCAATTAGACAGCGCACTCTCACACGTTATATGAATCTTGCAAGGAAAATATAATAATAATAATATCCATTGTGTGTGTTTCTTACATTTTTTGGTTCTCTATTGAATATCTTAAAAGATACAACGCCGATTTTTTGCATGTAATTTCAGTAAGTTTTTCCACAGTGCCGAATTTCAAGACAATAGGATAATATTTCCATTCATAAACTAATTGAATAAAACTATTAAATATGCTTTAGCGAGTTTCAGTATGTACGAATTATAGGATTCTGTTGTTCACCGCGAGAATTTCTAATTTAGAATTTTTCAAATTAAGAACAGTGATGCGTTGTTTGTGACACGAAATGTGACAGAAACGTCAAGCAATTAATTGTGGAAGGAAAACGTGAGCAGCGTCTTCTTAAAATTCGAGTACCCAGCTATTCGAGTATCCGCCAAACATATGTTCAAACACTATTGCATCGTTCATCGAATACGTTATTCTGTGACGGGCAACATTTCTAGTTATATAATAATGCTGCTGGGCAGCAGCAATACGCAGACTTTTCCATCCAATAAAAACTGGGGTGTAGAAGGACCCGGGGACCCACTACACTATTTCCCCTTAGAAAACCATGAACACTGGGCATATACTAAGCATAAGTATATGCTCAGTGAGTTGGTCGCCAACCTCCTCTGAGGAGAGGCACTTGATGATGACTGTAATTCTTATTTTAAAAAAAAAACTAGTCGCCTCTTGGTGCTGTTTTATTTATAATAAATATTTACTTATACGAGTTGCATGAAATAAAACACTACTATATTTACCTTAATTAAATAGTATCAAAGAAATATATATTTTTTAAAACTATTTAATCTTTGAGTATCATCAAAATATTTAAAGGATCGGGGGGTTAAATACATTACACCGAAAGTCTTAAAACATGTTTTTTTTTATATTTAAGATATTTTAAAATTTTTACTCAAATGAATTATTCTGTTATGATTTTACTCAATTAAAAAAAAATTGAGACATCTTTTGTATTAGAAAGATTATATTATTATTATATATAATACAATATGTACATTGTTTTTTTAAATTATTATTTTCAATATATTAGTTGAGGGCTGGGGCCTTAACTTTTCGTATTTACTTTCCATTTTAAATTCTTTTTCATCATACACCAGAAACATTTTTGTATACTTTTTTCACCAAGCCCAATCGTTTTTTTATTTACTGACGATGATAACTGTAATTGCGATACTTTTAGCTGTAATGATAATTGTGCTATTCATTTATGGGTTTCTAAGTTTTAATAGATTATCCGACGTTTCGACTGCGATACTGGAACCATTGATAAGGAACGAGAGTAAAGTGTTTAATTTTGAGTTTATACAGAGTCGAGTCACAGGAGGTGTGGATGAAATGTTAATTCGTAGTCCTTTTCCTGAATTTAGGCGTGTTTGTTTGGAAAATACCAAACGCTATGCCAATAATGAAGTGATAAATATTTATGAAGTATGAAAACTCACATGATGAGTGACGCGAGTGTCACGGCCGTGGTCGCTGTTGTGGTCCTGGAGCCATCTCGAGTGCTGATGAGGACCTGGTGGCCGTCAGTCAACACTTCGGCCGCATTCCGAGTACTCTTCAGAGCTTGAAGAGTGTTTTTTTCATCTCACAGCATTCAACAAATTAAATGTATTTTTTTGTTTGTCGATAGTAAACACACTACGTGAAAATTTTAAAACCTTTTTTTTAAAGTTTTGTTGAAAACGTCTTTTACTTACATTGCACTACATATGTAGTAAGTCGAATAATATTTTATTATGGATGATGGATTGGAAATCAAAATGGACTACCGAAACCTCGCTACTGGAAGAACCTGCAGCCTTAAAAACAAAACCCAAATTACCGAATCTTCTTTGTAAAGTAAATAATATATAATCTCTTTACGTGATCTATATTATTAAGTAATGCACCCACTCTTGTTTAGTTTGTGTGCTCTGCTACACGCGTGGTGTCATGTATTATTAAACTCAATCATAATTGTATTAAATCACAGATCTGCCTTTTTACATGTTCTTCCACGATCTTGTTCTTGGCGTGCAATTAACTTTTAATCAATTAAATTGATTTTATTTTATAAACTTAGCCTCCCTCCTTTTTTATAATGTGGGCTTTGGCGTCATCTAAACCTGTTTTGTGTCTTAACAATCATCCTGCATAAAACATAAGCACTATAAAATGTCAGTTTACCTGGTTTAGTAATGGACTTTGCATAACATGTTCAATGAAATATCCATTGCTTTCAATGTTTTTGCACTCCAGTTGTCTGTTTTGTCTTGGCTTATATTTTATTTAAAAATTATGTTAAAGTATCTCCATTTTGCACTAAAAGTGCTGTCATCTTTAACCTCACATCGTTTTGTAAAATAATCTTTATTTTTTTATATTTTTAAAATGTTTAAGTACATTTTTTGTGTATACAACATTTATATTTAATTCAATGATAAATAAAATATGTTATATTTTGCATAGGGAATGCTAACTATGCATGCAGTTATGTTTTACCATACACGAATCTATTGGTTGGTATATTTTCAATATGTTTAAATGGATCATTTTGTACTAGACTTACTGTAGGCAATATTATAAATAATTTCATGATCAATATATTTTCTACTGTAACCGAGTAAATGTTAACCAAGCATCTTGTACACAGTTTGAAAAAAATGAACTCCTTACTTGCATCTTTTTAATACATTTAGGTCGATCTTATCACAAGTTCTTACATAAAACAAATATAATATTTTGTTTTCAATTTTAAATTATATGCGTATTACTATTTTTTCTATTAATTAACCTGTATCCGTCGAGTTGGATTGGAGATTGGGTTTTATAGATTTATAAAATTATTTTTACGGTTATTGAGTTTTTTTTTGCTATAAAACGAATACAACCAATATATTAAATTAGATCAAATTAAATTTTTCTTACAATACTAATATGTAATTTAGTATTACGTAATGTAATGTATTCTATTTCACTCTGTGAACTTTAACCACGCGCTGATGCAATTTTACTAAATTTTAATTATTACTTAATTTGTTTCGCATGTTTTTTAATCATCTGTTATGTTTAAGCAGGTAGTTTTAAAGTATCTTTAATTATTGTTATACTTCTTCTTCTTCTGTTGCCTCTCCTCATATGAGGTTAGTGTCCATTTCCTCGAAAATATCTCTATCTTGGACCAGTCTCACCAATCCGGCTCCATCCACTGGCGCAAATTCCGTATCCACGTGAACTTCCTTCTTTCAATGCCCCTTTTTTCTTCGATTTTTCCTTGGACAATCAGCTGGAAGATGCCATACTTATTGTTATGAAAAATGTGGCAAAAATAGAAGACCTTTTGCTTCTTTATCAACATCAAGAGTTCCCTTTCTTTGCGCATTCTGTGCAAGACTCATTTGTGATAGGTCAACCCATGGTATCCCTAATTTCTGCCGCCTCAATTCTTCGCATAGAAGCTGTCTTGAATGTCCAAGCTTCTACTATTGTTACACTACTTCTTCATCAAGTGCCTCTCCTCACTGAGCTCATGCTGAGAAAGTAGTATAGTGAGTCCCCGGGTCCGTCTTTACCGCAGTTTTATATTGGAAGGAAAAGTCTGCGTATTGCTGCTGCCCAATAGCATTATTATATTTCCTTTCCTTATATAGCTCTGGCGTTTAGACCTGATACTCCTTCTGCAGCAAGCTACAGAAACAATAGCAGGAGCACCCCCAACACCTCGACAAGGTATTTCCAGAGCCTTCTGTACCCTGAGCGTGTGTCAAGGGTCTTGCTACTTTCGCTAATGAAAAAGATGTCACCAATTCGCCGCAGATTGAGTGTGTGTTGTTGAAGATGAAGATGATGTGGTTGCAGGATTGATGTATGGTTGGAAATCAGAAGGCTGGCGAAATATTTGCGTATTCGTAGTTTATTTAGTATAACTACACTTGTTAGAAATGTACGTGGTTACTAGTTCGATGCCGCGAGGTCTCTCTGGAGAGGCGCGGGGAAGCCGCTTATATAGGGTCCCGCTGCCTTTGTGGCTGGCGTAAACAGGAAGATTCCCACGTATCGGGGGTGTCTCATTGCGAGGACATCTCGCCTGAATACGATCGCCTTTGACTGACCGCTAATTACTAAGAGATTATGTTCTACTTTAATGGCAGTCTAATAAAATATTTAATGGATTAAGGATCGAATGTCACATTCCAACATGCCGTAAGACACGTGTTCCGATGTAGGTACTAACCCCTACATGGCCCCTTTCGAGTTGGTAAGTAATTATCAACGAAACTGTAAAAAGCCAAAATCATCCACCTCAGATGATGAGAAAAATGACTCACATCTCGAAGAGAGTAACCACGTTTACAAAAAGACAAGGTACATGAACATTGCTGAAATTTTTGTGGTACGCAGACCACGAAAAATAATTGTAAACATATATCAAATTTTTTATTAAAAAAAAAAAATGTAGTTCGCAGACTACGAAAAATGTGTAAAATATATCTAATTAAGTACATAAAGAAAAATAAAACATACATGTTAAACAAATGTTATTAGTACATAAAAATATGTTATTTCTCCCCAAGAACATTTTGGGTGATCAGCTGTATATCGGTATCAGTAAGTCAGCTGTGTGTTGACATTGAGCCGTTTTGTTTACAAGATGCACTCGTAAATCGAAGGGTTTCTGAACTCATTTGTTTATTTAGTGTTATACTGACCTATATTGAGTTCGTTCGTTGAGACTTAACTTACTGAATACTGAACTTTTGTGACAAAAATAATTTTGCACCCAATGGAAAAAAATAATATCAAATTCGAAATTTTCAATTGATATTTTTTTTAAATTAATGTCTGATCACATTTTCTGTTTAGAAAATATCTTTTGCATAAAGTTTTCCTCCTTGTCCGTGGTCTAGCCGATTTCGCGTATCGGTTAGCTTTCGCACAGAGGTGAAATCAAAATGCTCAGAAATTTCCAGAATAAGTAACGTTTTTGAATTTTGCGCGTTGTGCAATTAATTTGAGCTTTACTCAGCGGTTGTAAATTCGAATTGTTGTTGTATTTCAATGAAAAAATACTAGTTTGAGCGTTGAGCATAAACGTGAGTGATCGGATAAGATAGTTAGAATCTTCGATCGTTTATCGAAAAATGTCTTATAGACATGTGTGTGCCGAGTAGTTCTCGGTGAGTGCTAGTTGCACTGAACGCTATGTTTTTCGGAAAAGAAATAAGTTGCTTTAATTTTCCGTGACTCGGATGCATCTGTTAATTAAAACAGCGATGCGGTTACATTAAGACGTCAATGAAATAGCTTTTGGCGAGCAGTCTTTACATTGCTTGAATGTCTGTAATGCAGTTTGAGTCCAAGTTATAGTCGTTATGTCGATTTTCTTCGTTTTATGAAGGAAGTTGTCTAGCTCGCTCTGCATTAATGCGATGAATTATGTTGCATCTGTCGGCCAGCTTGTGGACCGAAATTAACATATATATTTTTTTGAAAAATTTACAACCTGGTTAGCATTTAAGAGCGCGATTTAAAAAAAATGTAATTAAAAATGGCAGATACGTTGCGGATCTGCGGAACGCCTTGCGTTGTTTCAAATTTCTGTGTTTCTCAAAATTAAAATTGGAGTCTGATAATTAATTTTTGCGGCACATACCTCATGTACTTGGATTGTTGTTTCACCGTTCGTCCTCGTTCGTCCTGTCGCCAGATCATTCATCCGGCGTAGCAGGTGGGACGTTTTCTGGTCTTCCAGCTCCAGATTGGTCGTCAGCGTTGCCATCTTCTGGTCTTGATGCTGGTGCAGCTTCTAGTGCTGGTGCTAGTGGAGCTTCTGGTGCTGGTGCTGTTCCGGTGCTGGTGTTGATGCAGCGCCGGTGGTTGTCGAGTTGCACTGGAGAAAACCCTCGATTAGGCGTCAAATTTGGACAGTGCAACTCACCAGCTGTGATGACAATTTGTAACTCGCGTAATTTTCTGTCCGTCAGGTAGTAGTTTTCAAGTCAGGGGTCACCAATTTCGCCAATGAAAAAGATGTCACCAATTCGCCGCAGATTGAGTGTGTGTTGTTGAAGATGAAGATGATGTGGTTGCAGGATTGATGTATGGTTGGAAATCAGAAGGCTGGCGAAATATTTGCGTATTCGTAGTTTATTTAGTATAACTAAACTTGTTAGAAATGTACGTGGTTACTGGTTCGATGCCGCGAGGTCTCTCTGGAGAGGCGCGGGGAAGCCGCTTATATAGGGTCCCGCTGCCTTTGTGGCTGGCGTAAACAGGAAGATTCCCACGTATCGAGGGTGTCTCATTGCGAGGACATCTCGCCTGAATACGATCGCCTTTGACTGACCGCTAATTACTAAGGGATTATGTTCTACTTTAATGGCAGTCTAATAAAATATTTAATGGATTAAGGATCGAATGTCACATTCCAACAGGCCGTAAGACACGTGTTCCGATGTAGGTACTAACCCCTACACTACCTAACCTTGCTTGGTGTCCAAAAAAGGACCGTTTTACCTGGCGAAATCGTGTCATTTAATTCATTTAATTGTCACTTTATTTTTCTATGTCAAATGTTGATTTTTTTATAGAGCATTGAAAGAACTATAAATTGTATTTACCTATTTTTTATTATTTAATTAACGTCCATTTTCAGGGTAAAATAAAATCTTGAAGATGTTGAAAAATTGGATAAAATGACGACTTTTCAAAACCAAAGGTTGTTAAAGATTTTTTTTTTTTAATTTTCAAACTAATCCCTAAATCGATAATCACTAAACTAAAGTTTATATTTTATCTTTTAATTCCAATTGAAAAAAAGACTTTTAAATGTTTAGAACTCTTAGAACAGGGACATGACGAATCTCCAAATTCCCACACTTCAATCAGAAAAACACATATTTATCATATTAACAGTAAATTTATAAGAAATAAAAATATATTCTGTTGGGAAGAAGGGATGTACCTAACTGTTTGCATTTAAATTTTTTTGATTGGTGCAGTTGATTTTTCGCAAAACGGACCAGAAAATGATCAAAAAAACTCGAACATGGGACTTAGACCCTCAAGGATCGGTAATGTATAATTTAATGATACATTGATTGCTTTATATTTATCAGTGTAAACTACGCTAGTAGCCATTTTTTATTTGAGTGTATTTTTTTTTTAATTGGATTGTTTTGCCATAGATTAAAACTCATAACTTGATGTAAACTCCCATGGAAGCAAGCGGCAAGTGGTTTAAAGAGCGCCGCGCGGGCCCCCGAGGCCAGTCGCGCTGCCGCTGCCACTGAGCTCGGCCGTCTCCCAAACTCAAGACCAAGTATTCATATTCATAGGGAAATTACGTATATTCAATTAATTCACTCAAAATGTACAATTCCGTGACAGTGCTGGCGCTGGTCGCGTGTATTTCCTGCGCGCTTGCTGCCGATAAGAGATTGCGTGAGTTGTTTACAAATATATATATATATTTTTTTTAATTTTTTTTTTTAAATAAAATACAATAAATAAATACAAAATAAATTTGTTACTTTTTCCCGTGTTCAATTTTATCGTTGACCGGTTTCGCCAACCTCTCCCGTTGACATTATCAAACTCATGTTGAGCGATAATGCCAACGGGAAAGTTTGTTTGATAAAATTAAACATGTGGAAAAATTGTAAAAGTATTTTATCTGAAATATTAAAATGGAATTTCAACGAGTGCTCTCTGACGAAATTATTGAATGCTTGAATATTTCATGTATTAGCGACAAATATAAAAGTACAAATGCATAAAAAATTAGGACCGTTTTTGTTGGTCAGATGTATTTGTAGAGAAAGATGAGAGCACTCATTACGGAAACTATGATAGTCTCCTTTGACTATTGATTTTTGATATATAGGCATGGAGTATTGCAAATTAAATCACTATGTCAAGGATAAATATATGTATTTCATAAATGTATTTGTAATAAATAGCATATTACGATGCACACAATCTTCATTAAAAACTACTTAAAATATATTTAATTTATTATAATTTATTTTTTTAAATCTTACACATCTTTCAGTTTTAAATTTATTAATATCTGCCTAGTTTGTGTTAAAATATTTATAATGTATTTTTTGCTCTGAGTAAGTCACCGCACGCCACCAAAAAGGATTTTTAATACTAATTAAAAAAAAATCCTCGACAAGCCGGCTTAGTTTACAAAACTCCCTTTTTTTAATTTTTAGTTGTGAGCGCTTTTATTAATTTAAATTTATAATAGTTTGCCTTAAATCAGTTGCTTTGAACAAAGAAAAGTACTATATAATTTTGGTTTAGCAATACTTGTATGCAACTTAAGTATTCCTCTTTAATATTGCAAAAATTTTACTCGATCAATGAAAATACTAAAATTATTACAAAAAACCAAAACATTAGAATTTAACTTTAGCAATTAACGTATTTAATCTTTAAAAAAATGTTTTAGCAATGAAGGATTTAAAACTTTAAAAAAAATATATAATACATACTTTGAACAATAAATATGAATATCTGAATAGTAAGGTGATTACGATAATTTTTGTTGTTAAATAATGGTATTATTATACAAGCCGTTGTGGTTATTTCAGATTTTACTTAAGCAAAGAGGTACCAAAGAAATGTGTCTAGTTTTAAAATAATAAAAAAACTTTATATAGACGCTTCTTAGATTTTTTTTATATAAAGATAAGTTGAGAAATTCAATATTTTTGACAGAGAGTACTTGGTGGAATTCCATTTTAATATTTTGAATAAAAATACTTGAGTGATTTTCCACATTTTTGTTTTTATTAGTGACCGGTTTCGCCAACCTTTCACGTTGGCATTATCAAACAGAGCACTCTGTTTGATAATGCCAACGTGAAAGGTTGGCGAAACCGGTCACTAATAAAAACAAAGATGTGGAAAATCACTCAAGTATTTTTATTCAAAATATTAAAGATAAGTTGAGTAACAAGTACAGTCATTAGATTTTTTTATGAAAAATAAGCAATAAAACTTTGCAATTCATGATAAGTGACAATACGAATAATTGTATGGTGAAAAGAGGCTTATTTCCATTTCCTCCGGTTGAAGTGATTAGGCAAACGAAAGTGTCGAATATACAACGCGATTATCCGGAAACTCAGCATCCGGTACACATAGGAAATACAATATTTTCCAAAAGTACATTATAAAACTAATTTTTCACCAAATAGGTATAGTTCGTAACGTTTTTACCGATTCCACATAAAAATGATTCCGATTACACGACTGCTAAATCTTGAAAGCTATTTTTCTACCGACTCGACCCAAAAAATCTGCATGTTACAGTTTATCTTTGGTAATTGCATTTCTGCCAGACGAATAGTTAACTTAAACCGTTCAGCCTGATTTTGTGTTTAAATGCCAGAAGAATCGTAGCACATCGATGGAGACCATGAACCAAGGGTAAACGGTTGCAGTATACTCTACTCTAAATCAACGTGTGACCACTAAATCAAAGGTGTGTGCAACGGTTAATTAACTTGATTATAGTCGATACGTGGCCATTTAGAGATTTTTATAAAAGCATCGACCTCTGCGGTATAGAAATCAAAAGCGATACGAATCAGCGTTTATTACGTAAGAAATTAATGCCATATTATATGTAAATACAGAGTAAATGGATTTTAGAATTGAAATACTTCGGGGTGAATTATAGAACATGTAATTTTTTTTATTTTTATTTTAGGTTAAAATAAATTATTCCAACAATTTTTGTGCAATTCAATTAAATATTTTGAATTGTGTGGCATTTCGCAGTTGCATTATCTCGACTTCTTTGGTGCAAAACGAGCTCATAGCATTTAGACACAATTCTGTGTGACCTCGGCTCGCTCTCCTTGCGTCATGAGGGGAAGCCTAAATGTATTTTTTTTTTAAATAATGAGAGTGTTTTTAGGTTATAATTTATTATAAAAATAATTTATA
Source organism: Atopsyche davidsoni (assembly GCA_022113835.1). Classification (NCBI taxonomy): domain Eukaryota; kingdom Metazoa; phylum Arthropoda; class Insecta; order Trichoptera; family Hydrobiosidae; genus Atopsyche; species Atopsyche davidsoni. The sequence continues at coordinate 350,539 of JAILWY010000011.1, read as the reverse complement.
TGTACCTTACACATGCAATGCACATAGAAATCGTCTTCGGCCAAACCGAAGCAGGCGGAAGCTCTATAAGATCAGTATGGGATTCACGGAGATCTCTCGATCCAGAGCCAACGAGCCTCGAAAATTGTTACACGAATTCTTTAGGAAGATTGAAAAAAGAGAAATTAGGTATTGGGTATACGCATAAGTTCGCAGCCTTGTAGATTTTCACCAATGAAAGTGCTTCAGGCGTATTTAAAAAAAAGAGAAATTATATATTGGGTCTATGCATAAGTTCGCAGTCTTCCAAAATATTTCATAGATATTTTTTATAATATGAATGAGTTTGTGCCTTTGTTGATTTGGTCCATTAATTTTTATGCGAGAAGTTAAATGTAAAAAGTTTTAAGTTATTGCTCAGTTACATATGAACGATCGCTTAGCTGCAACATCCAAGAGTTTGGTTGTTTAATAAAACCGTTTTCCTAAAATCAAATTGTCACCACAGTGAGCCTGTGTTGGCAAAAAACACGGATTCATTAAACAATTATGGGATAAAATTACCTATGGTAGCTTTTAGTGGAAATTATTTTTCAACGCTTTCAGTAATAAAAACCACAATCTCCGTGAACTTGTGCATCAATTGAAACTTTAATATTTTTTTCCTAAAGCACTTTCGTTAAGTAAGTTTCGTAAGTTACAAGGCCACGAACTTATGCATCAACCATATATATCATTTCTCTTTTTATATCGAAGTAATTAAATCAAAATTAACACATGCATAAAAAATACAGCGCTCCGCACGTATACAAATATCATTGATCAAGTGTCTACCGTTCATTGCTACGGGTGATATAAAGCACCAGGCACGTGGAGCTTATTTTTTTAATTGAAATAAGCGGCGCTGCGGCGAGCAATATGAAATAACAGAGCGGCGGTGCTTGTGTACAAATAATGCTCTGTTTCATAATAGAGCTGCGCTCCAGTTAGAGCGTTATTCAATTGCCTTCCGTGGGTAGGAGCAGACTCGAGCCGCTCGCCTCTTACCTGTCGCTACCTGGCCGAGAGATCCCCGCACATTCATCACAAGCTGATGTTATCGAGCTCATTAGTAATGAAGAAGTGTTCTTGAATATGTATAGAAATAAATTACAAAAAGCACGCATCCTTCTCTCCCCTGGCGGATTATTTGAGTCGGGTCGCAGTCGTCTTGTCCAGAGGGCAGGCCGCGAACACATTCACAAACGAGAATCACAAACGCCACTTAAAAATATATTTTTTTAATCAATCGATATTGTTAAATTAGTTTAGATTTTTGCGCAAAAAAATCACACCCACTCAGCTGCCCGGCGCACGTGAACCGCTCGTGTTTTCATGGTCGTGGTCGTTTTTTTATCCGAACCTTTGACCGCCGAGGAAGAGTCGAGAGCTATCGAGTCGCTTGCACGCGCTAAACCTAAAAGTTTTCCTCTTAATGCTGTCAATAACCACACCAATTGAACATTCAATGACTCCGCATTTTCACCCATACAAACCCGTTTACACAGAGTGTTTTCAATTGTAATCGATTTTCGTCTCCCGTGGCACTCGAACTCAAGCCTCCACGGCTTTTCCGGCTATTCAATTTGGATCCCTAGGGATGGCCTCGACTGGTCAGGAATGCGACCCGACGTCCATGAGCCGAGCACTTGTAAGCCTGCGCTCAAGACGCTTGACATTTCTCATTTATTTAAATTCTCTGACTATGGCCCCAATACCGGACTGAAACGATGATGAACCGAAGAAGAAGAGACACGGCACAACACCAAAGAACCTAACTTTTTTTTTATTCTGGATGTTTAAAAAGCATACTTATTTGCACATCCATCAATTAAGTTTCTAAGAGAAATTTCGTTAACTCAGTCAGGTGGTACTTTATTATCTAATGACTTACAAATAATGATTATATCACACCTGAAGTAAATCAATTCAATTAGTGAGTCTATTCTTATTATATGTTTTAACACCTGCTATTTCACGGGAGCTCCGTCATTTGATTATTACAAATTGTTTGTTTAAAACCAAGGGACAGTCGGTCGTTTTTTTTTTTTGCCGGCCTTTCTTGTATTTTGTTAGGATTCAACATTTCTTACCGCCCACGTATTATTTATACTCTGGGTGTATTAATAATGGTTAAAAAAATTAATTTGATGCTAGTAAGTAACTAGGTGCGCGACTAAGTTTTAGGGTTTTTTTGATCAATGAAAAATGGAAAATTTTAAGAGAAATATCAAAAATGGTTTATTCAAAGTATCGTCCCACTCTAGATACACATTTTTGCCAAATCTCTAGCAATACATGAATACCGTGACGATAAAACGACGTGTCTTTGGATCGAAACCATTCATCCAACCCAGTGGCATCCAACAAAGTGGTCCCTACGGACCCCCTGGAGTCCGTAGGGACCACTTTGAGAAGCACTGATCCAACCGATGTTCCACTTCCTCGAAATTCGTAGGGACAAAGCTGACAACCCCTGATACTTATGTACGTTAAAACAAATACGCCGAGATATTATTCCTGATATTTTCATGAATTCACACTTCCAAGTTATGAGGCAATTATTGACTGCATTTCTTGACAATTGTATATATTATTTTAAATAAAATACTTTTGTGATTTTTCCGCATGTTTAATTTTATTAAACATGTGGAAATTGAGCTCCGCATTTTAAAATATTAAAATGGAATTCCACCGAGCTCTCTCTGTCAAAAGCATTAAATATACAATTATATATATATATATATATATATATATATATATATATATATATATATATATATATATATATATATATATATATATATATATATATATATATATATATAGTAAAAACGAGACCAAAACGAGAAAAAATAGCCAACTAGGGATGTCGCAAAAAACTCACGGCCAACCAATAACGTCACGAAAATCACGGCCAACTTGTGACGTCACGACCAGCTAGTGATGTCACGCAGAAACTCTGACGTCACGGTTGGGAAATGACGACATGAAACACTGTGATATCATAATTGACCAACTTGTGGCATCACGGCAAACTTGTGACGTCACGGCCAGCTAGTGATGTCTCGACAAAATTCTGGCATCACGAAAAAAGATCTGACGTCCCGGCCAACTTGTGACTGTACGGCCAACTATTATCACGATTGACCTCTTACGCCACGGTAACCAATAACGTCACTTTAATAATAATAAACTGGTCCGTTGGCTCAAAAGCTGACTACTTTAGAAGACTGGCAGTCTGGCCGCGGAGGAGTGAGGCAAGAAGCGGCAGTTTGAAGCGCTTGAAGGCAATCTGGAAGCCTGTCTGGCTTTACGCGTTAGTAGTACCTAGCAGACACAACTTTGCCTCTTTTCACTCATTACTTCGTCACGGATTTTAAAAGTCTCCATTGAGGCGATAACAAGTGTGGCAGGTCTTAATGCCATTTACACATCCTTGTTTGATTTTATTATCTCTGTGACAGTTGCGTCCAGTCCACGGTAGTGAATGCCCTGCATATTAAAACAACAAATGTGAAAAGATAAAGGCTTGGATAGGTAAGGTTAGGTGGTCGATTACTTCCATCTGTTCAGCTGTTCGTATGTTTTAGAGGATTTACTGCTTTTCTGATTGTGTGAACTGCACGGTCTGCCGTGTAGTTATTGCACGGCAGTTGTTCGGTGATTTACTCTGAGCGATCGGAAACGACCTCCGCTTAAAATGGCCGCGGACTGTTCGGCCATTTCCTCCGGAGAAAACCAGCGACAATCATATCAGAGAAAGTCTCCGGCGACTTTAGTTGCGTAAAGAGCGGACGCGCCCGGACGGCTGTCGTCGGCGCGACAACTTGCGGCTCGTGTTGCTACGTTTCGGCTCCGGCACTGTAGTCATTTTCGACCAATCCTCTCTTGAAAATGGCCCCTAAACATTCCAATTCCAACATGCGGGAGACGTCCGAATTCAGGAGTGTTTAATCTATTTCGTCCGGCCAGCCCTCGCAGCTGCCCCACTGTGCGCCGGGCAGCATGCTAACAAGATCGGAGGATATATTAATATTTAGTTAGTGCTTAAATTCGTATAGTATTCATTTCTTTAAGACCTTGAAATAGACAATATATATATATATAATGCTGCACTTGGTGCACTGTCGATATTATAGATTGCACGCTGCTAGCTAATGCGCTACAGAGATCTCACAGAACCGAAGTAAATTGAAACCAAAAATATGTATACGTTTCGCTAACTCTAATTTTTGACCCAAAATGAATTGTATGTTGGTAATGCGTCGGCAAGATAAATAACAGGTTATTAGATTATTACACAAATGTTTCAAATTACAAAATTATTGTTATAACAAACAATTAAACATTAATGAACGGGAATTTCGGTTCAATTAAGTGTTATTGACAAAGTAATAAAATTTATGTTATTAAGTTACTTTGGATAATTATTGAGATATAATAACAGGTTAATAGATAAATAATTGATTACGTTATTAATTATGAATTGAAATCCTGTTCGTGTTATATTTGTTGATATTATTAAACAAAATAAATAAATTTAACACTAGTAAAAGTGTATTCAGTGCAGAGTGATTCAACAACTCTTCTAGTCGTTTGAATTGCACGCCCCTAGCAATAAATGTAACTTTCTGTTTCCTAAAAACCTATACGCATAAAAATTAGGTTACATATCTAGGCCAGTGCTCCGAAAGAATGATTTAAGTGAACAATTATTAAATAGCTGCCAAATACATCAAATAAATGCTCTGATTTTTTAATTGCAATTTAAATTTAATAAATCCTAACTTATTTAATGAAGAAATTCGTGCGACGTATTTGACACCTGATCACGTAATAATTATTCAATCTAATCAAGATATATGTATATTTTGTGGATTGAACATCAATCAAGTGCGTTTTAATTACCTTTACAGGCTTATATTACTTACTAAAATTATGTGTTTCAATATGTGAAAAAATATGCCTAATCATATATATTAATTTAGATTAATGTCAATCAGAATGCGTTTTTATTTACCCATGCAGGTATTAGTATGTTTATGTGATTAAGCACATTTTTCCATACATTGAAAACGATTAAAGAAAACTCTCAGAAAATATCATCGTGACTTGTGAGGGATTCGAACCCACATCCCCAAGCTTTCATGGCCGGTGCATTTATCCAACTATGCTAACGAGCCACTGCAATTTAGTGAGAATTTTTAATAATCATATTCTACAGATATTTTCTGAGAGTTTTCTTTAATCGTTTTCAATGTATGAAAAAATGTGCTTAATCACATAAACCTAATCATATAATCAAGATATATTCATTTACAATGAATAATCTATAATATACTCGTGTAGTTTTCAGAAAAGACCCTCGAAGAGCAGACGATTTCACTCGCGAACGCTTCATCGTAACATACTTATGATATTTGATAAAAATGCCAATAGTCGATTTACATACAAAAAGGCGAGAAAAACGCTTTTTTAGACACAGGAAGACTCGAAGTCACTCCCTGGACAATCGAGCCACTGGTTGTCATTCGATGGACCTGCAAGGGGAAATGCAGATTGACTCTCGACTGAAAGTCCTCACGACAAACGCTGAGCCGACAAGCCTGCATTGTACTGTACATTTAAAACTTTAAATAAAACATTTGACATTTAAAACAAAATTAGTTTATTTCGCCGGCGCAAGACTTTGCGAAACGTCCACACGGTGTCGACTTCAGACTGCGCGAGCAGAGTCATCTTCTGCCTCGACTTCTGCCTCGTCTTCTGCCTTGTCGTCTGCCTTGTCTTCTGCCTCGTCTTCTGCCTTGTCGTCTGCCTTGTCTTCTGCCTCGTCTTCTGCCTTGTCGTCTGCCTTGTCTTCTGCCTCGTCTTCTGCCTTGTCGTCTGCCTTGTCTTCTGCCTCGTCTTCTGCCTCGTCTTCTGCCTCGTCTTCTGCCTCGTCTTCTGCCTCGCAGCTCGTATGTAACCGCTGCACAGTGGAGCCGAGACGACAGCGCACACGCTTGCCATTGTGTTCTAGGGAGCATCAGACGGGTATAATTTGTAATATTCCACATTCAAAAATCACGTGTGAACAGTCAAATGGCTAGGAGACAACGATTTTTTTTTGTTTGTTGGCGCTTTCGCCATTTAAATATGAAGACGCACTTGAAGGGGAAAGTGTTCATAAACGCAAAATATTCTCAATGTATAATGATAAAAGTACCTTTGTATTTTGTCTTCACTTTGAGTTTATTGAATTATTTGCTTTACTAGTTTCGACCAAATAGACTAGGTCATCATCAGATGCATAACTAAACAGTTTAGTTATGCATCTGATGATGACCTAGTCTATTTGGTCGAAACTAGTAATGCAAATAATTTAATAAACTCAAAGCGAAGACAAAATACAAAGGTACTTTTATCATTATAATAATGGATCTTCACCAATCAAATGCCTTGTCCCTCAACAAGATTCTCAATTTAATTGTAGTTCTGTAAAACTGATACTGAAAGTTTATTTAACTTTTAATCAATGGCGTGCAGTCTATTCAAAATTTAAGCCAGCAGTTTTATTTAACTGAATAAACACAAAATTCACGCGACTTTAAGAAAAATACTTTACTATACATATATATTAGTGCAGTGAAGACAATCGGTTTACAAAAATCTAAATACAAGTATGTTTTGATTTTGATGATAAGAGTCAAGGACTCTGCAATATGTCCTAAACAATAAATAAACACAATTTGCCAAGTAATACCAGAAATAAAACACGTTATCATCCACCCTTGCATGCATTATCGCCGTCACAACTTTCTGGGATAACTTTCGACGACAATACTTATATTGTGAGGCAAGTAATGTATTGTTTCTTGCGGGTACCTCAGACCAAACCGGATTTTTTTTATTATAACATAATCTTTTTCAAAGTCATCGCTCATCAAAAAGTCCGACATCGTCATTAATAAAGTCTTGATAATTTTTGGGTTTTTCATAAAATAGGATTGCCTTTGTGTGTATAAAGATATCATTCCTGAACACTTACAAATGACAAATCAACAAATACAATTTAATATGTATTAATATATTAATATATAGTTAAAATACACGATTAGTCATTAAAATAATTTTGTATGAAAGTACAAATTACACGCATGATTTTTATATAAATTTACTTTTTACATTGTTCGCCCATATTGTATATAATCATACCTTTTAGCTTACTAGCGAGGATTATATTTTTTTGCTTTTTAAGAAAGCCTTTAGCTGCTTGGGTTTTTGTTTTAACATTCTCGGGGATTTGTTTATTTTTGAAAGGAGCCTACTAGCTTCTAGCCTCTGCTGTGCACTCCACTGTGCATTTCCTCTGCCATAAGCCACAATGCCGTCTCTGACTTGCAATCTAATCATTATTTATAGTATTTTATTGGATTGCCTGGCTATCAAATCGCGGAACGTCATTTGTTATTTTTTTATAATTTTACTTTTCTCGAAGGCTGATGAATTGATGTCAAACTCCGCCATGGAGAATGCAAGGCCGCTTTTTATTATAGACATTGTCGCATTATATAATATATTAAATAGGTGATGGATTACGAATGAAAAAATGACCTTATTTTTGGTACTCGAGTATTAAAAATATATGGACTATTTCTCTGCACGTGTTATATAATTAAATGAACTTAAAAAATATTATTTTTCGCCTTCACCTGAATCTTGTAGGTATGGTAATCTAGGAGTAGAGTAGGTAACAAGTAGAGACCATTATGTTTGGGTCAACGACATTCTAGCTGAAATAAGTTTAACGAAACGTAGATTTTCAATATAGGCATGCAGTTTTATTTCACAATAATCGGCTGCGTGGTTCACAGCTTTGCCGTAGACTTCCAGAGATGTTCGTGAAGAGTATTTTTGAAGATCTCGGCTTACCGAGGAGACCAGTTGCCTCACTCCTTGAGAGAATATCAATGGTTCAATGGTAATCGGGAAGTGGAGGTGGTGTGAGGATTGCAGCTGGGCAAAAGATTCTTCAATCACGCCCTGAGGATCGCGAGTCCCTGAACCTCACTCGTATCAAAGCACCGGTCCACAATTAAATAAACAAATTAATTGAAACACAAAAAACCATTACTTATTAGTAGCACTGGAGCATTTCTCCGACATTTTAGAGATTAAGCTTAAAAAGTGAAACCGAGGCGTGCCTACGCGATTCCACGGGAGAATCACATTTCATTAAAGTTATAATAATAAGACGCATTAAAATTAATAATAATAATAATGTATATTTTTTTAATGGGATTTGAAAGTGAAATAATGTATAACGAAAATAATTGATCGGATTTTCTTTTCCTGAAAAAAGCGCACGCAATATTAGTTTCTCACTGAGCAAGGCGGCCTTCCGGGAGACAATCTTTTTTAGCTGAAGGGGAAATCGGTAATGACTCGGATTCGAATCTCCATTATTTATAACTAGGCATGTCGCATAGCACCGCAATAGGCATGACGAAAGATTTTCAAATCCTCTTCCATAATGGGGGTACACATTTACTATTTACGAAAAAAACTTTATTTCGGTAAAAAACTAGAGTTTAACGATGTTTAAAGCCATTTTTATAATATTTTTTCAAAAGTGCGCGAAAACGCGACATCGCGAGGCGTGACGTCATCGCAGCATTTTTTAGACGCTCTGACGTCATTAACTATATTGTCAACCGGCGTGCCATTGTGTTTGCATTGAAGACCATAGACCAATTTGAATACCATAGAGTTGTTGACGTCAGTATGACGTCATGCGCTGTGATTGGTGTTTCAGTCAAAATGGCCGATTGCAGTATTTTAACCTTTTAATTTGTTGAAAATCTTATTAATCTTAGATTTTTAAATAAAACTAAATCAGTTTTTTAAATCCTTTTAATATGTATTTTCCCTTAAAATAATTATTTCTTTGATTCTTTGATACTGTCGTCATGCCTATTATGACTGTTTGACTTTCTTCATAATATATTCAGTAAATATTGCCATAGTTACGGTGAATAGTCCATCCTTGACGTCACACGTGTGTGTAGTTATTGCATGCTGGAGTGGCGCGGGGTTTTGAGGAGAAACGAAGGATGTTCATAGTTCTGCACCACAATGTGCTCCATTTACAATTGGAAAATCATAATGTAATTGTAGCCGTTAGCAGTCATCAGTTCAACTCTGTGAATTCTAAAGAATAAACGCGATTACCGCTAATACGTTTGGAGGTATTTTTTGACGGTTTCGAGGTTCCTTCGTTTTGATTTTAGCTATGTTTTGATTATTATATTTTTTTCCAGCTAACAACTTCAAGAGATGCAGTCAGAGCGACTCCAAGGAGAAGGTCAGCAACTGTCTGCTGTACAACGTGCCGGACGCGCTGAGGAAGATGAAAAATGGTAGGTCCGCCAGCTCTTTCCGACACATTTTGAAGGCTCCGCGGGCTCAACTCACTTTGCTGGATTCCTCGTCTGCAGGCACTGATCTCCGAGTCTTAACGCGGCATAACACCCGAGAACCCAGTATTTCTAATAAAAACGACCGCCAAAACCTTATGGCCAAAGTTCAAAAACATCACGCACGAGAGGAGATTTCAAGAATTAATGAACCGATGTTGAGAATTTTTTCAACGCGAGAAAGCTCATTTCTTCCCGGTGGGAGCGGGAGACTTGTAATCACCGGGAGGCGAAATGTGGTAGCAGAAAGCAGTGCCGAAGTTAATCCTATAATAACCGAATAAATTTGTCCTTTCTTTATTACTGAGATACATTAAATAAATCAGGAATTCTTCATACAAAATACACACACAAATACAGCGTGCGCCATATTTTATGTCGGTGTGTGAATAATAAATAACTTTAAAAAAAAACCAATACATATTTAAATATTTATATGTTTATAATTTTATAAATATATATATATATATATATATATATATATATATATATATATATATATATATATATATATATATATATATATATACTCGTACATACATATACGTGTGTAAGTAATTTATAGTTTAAACGGGTCATCAAGAATTAGCGAAGCATGTTTATGATAATGGTATTATAAAATACACCTTTATTTCTGTATTATCATGAATTGTTATATATAAAATGTGAAGTCACAGTATTATATATGTGTATTTATCCTATTAGTAGCAGTAATGCGATAATCCTGAATAATAGAATCGTGACTTTGAAGTTCCAATACAATTACCAGTGAAGTGTGAGTGCCGTCCACTTCTGGAATATTATGCGAACGATTGTTCTGTAAATGGTATTTATCTTCTGGAAGTGTTAAATATTCTTGTGCCTGCATATTATTTACGAGTATACTTTACAATACGACAACACATCTCTGTGTTCCCCTCTCGATCGAGTGGCAAGCCCTCTCGCTTGCCGATCGTGGAGTCCAGGCTTCGAATACGGTTAGTGGTTTTGTATGAATCGGCAAAAAAATTGAAAAATACTGATTCAAGAATCATGGAGTCTTTGATACAAAACACTGCCCAACACACTTTACTAGAAAGCAATTGCCGGAGACGTATCGCGGCGGTCACGACCGCAATCAAACCAGGACTCTTTCAAAGAAAGGATATTTTTGAAAAGTACCTCCCGAGCTCTGAACGACAATTCAGCAGTTGTTAAGAAGTTGCCAAATACACGAATTTAATGTTACGCTGTATTACAAATTAAAAGTATTACAAATTGTAAGTTTCTAATTTTTCAATCCACTCAATATAGCTAGAAATTCAATTCTGAACTCGCACATAAAAAGTTACTGCGCATTCACAACAACAAAAAAATATTTAATTCCACGGTAAACGGTAAAATCTTCATAATTATTTTTTTTAAGGTTAGGCGCAAAAACCTGACCTATAATTTTAGAGCAAGACGTGATTTTCGACATTTGACGGATTAACATCCTTTTGATTTTTTTTTTATTTTGAGCTCTCGCCTCTCCTCGCCTCGCCATTTGTCAACTGAAATTGGACATGTGCAAATGGCTGACAGGGATTTTATACTCGCAGTTTACAAAGAATGTTCAGTCAATAAACTTGGCAATCGTTTTGTGAAACACAATGCAAAAGTGTCCATGAAGACACAGTGTCGTTGCGAAAATATGTCGTGTGTCGTTAGCAGCTCGTTTTTGTGGAGGTAATTTATAAAATGTCTTTTGAAAACTTCCAATCGCTTAAATAAGCATCACTCGTTTCGGGAGAAGTATAATACACCTAGGAAAAAAAAAAAACAATTTTATTTTTAAACAATTCGTATCGACTCTTCAATCAAACTGAAACAAGTGGGAGCTCAATGGCGAGTGCTCGGGATACACCTGCGACACCTCACAACTCACACCTCACACCTCACACCTCACACCTCACACCTCACACCTCACACCTCACACCTCACACCTCACACCTCACACCTCACACCTCACACCTCACACCTCACACCTCACACCTCACACCTCACACCTCACACCTCACACCTCACACCGGGTACTCTGGATCGAGTTCATGGTCTAACTGCTGAGCTGAAGAACCGATGTAATAAAGGTATTGTTAAAAAGCAAAATCAGTTAGTTATCAGTAATCAAGAGTTAAAATATTTTAACACATAATTTTAAATAAAAATCATTTGCATGGTTAAATTTCCAAACAAATTCCATGAATGGATTTAGAATGTATTTCTTATGAGTTTAGTAGTTTTTTTTAATTGTTATTAAATTCAGCGATGAATTTATTCCAAATTTAGTAGAAATTCAAGTATTTGGTGGAATCCCATTTTTATGAAACAGAGTGATAATGCTCTGTGACCGGTCACCAATAAAAATTTATAAGTGTAAAAATCACTCAAGTGTTTTACTTATTATTTAAAATATCCAAATTTAGTACTGAACAATCGGGATGTGTGGGTCTCGCTTGGAATATCTTTATTAAAAATCGATTGGAAGTTTGTGTGAATTTTGCGATGAGATGATTCAGGATCATTCTAAATAAATATTTGATAGTTGGCAAAACATTCATGACTCTAAGAATACAAAATTAAGCTTAATTGTGTCTTGTTGGAATGTATTGAAATATTTTAAAAGATTATTTAAGGAAGCGGAGAGGCGAACCGTTAATCATCCATGATTGGCTCCAAATTTTTTCTGCTTCAAACTTGGATGCATGGGAAAAAAATAGTAGTTTTTCTATAAAATGTTCAGACACAAAAACGTTTAAATTATCTAACCAAAAACATATTCAAACAGTAAACCTGTATAAGAAAAAGTGCATATATAATAAATATTAATTGATTATCTGTTTTACCAAAACACTAGTTGTAGATATATTATTTTGATAAATTAATCTGAATCAATTAAATTTTTTTGAATAGCTACTAACGACAAACTGTTATTATTTATTTACTAAATCTCCATAAAAAGAAGGAATGATATTTCTTTATGTATTAACCTTCCCAGGTCATCTGTTATTGGCTTTTTTCCTAGATAATTATATTTTATTATCATTATCATGTTTCATGTTGCAGAAATAAAACAGTAAGATTAAAAACTTTTTATAATCAGGATATATACGGAATTTGAACTGCACTTCCGGATTATTGGCTGTTGATTCAGTGCATTTGCCAACTGTGGTACTATTTCTTGGTGAAAATATTAGCAGTTATTTGGATATGTGAAAATATAAGGGAAACGTATATAAATTTAAAATCTGTGGGCATTAGACTTCAAACTTGAAATATTAACTCATGCTCATGAACAATTTTGAAAATTATTATCACAATAGCAATAATAATTATGATCATACAAATATTTGGCAAAAAAGTCTAAAGTAAATTTATATGCAAAACTGAAACATAAATTTAGGCTGCAGGCTAGCAACAAATCGATAAAAGATAGAGATCTACCATAGATAGAGATAGATCAATGAGATAAGTGTGGTGTAGTGACTCGATCGATGGTGGGACTCATCGCATAAGTTTAGTGTCAAATAACTCTTCACTTTGATTATCTACAAGGAGATGGACACAGGAACAAAAAGTCAATTTGACCATTGACTGACCAAATTTTGACCAAAACCATTGACTAGGTTCACAACCAGAAAATAATTAATTATCAAAGATGTTCACATTCTGCGAAATCCAGTACATTTCCGATCTCAAACTGACTGATGAGGAAAAGAATTGGCATTATTTGAGGGGTGAATGGAAAAATAATATTTTTTTGATAAAAATGTTCCAGGAATACCGGAATTGGGAGTACCACCGTTGGAGCCTCTCTCGGTGTCCACCATCAGTATTCAAACCGGCACGGGCCCCGTGAGCATCAACCAGAAGTACAATGGGATCAAGATTCTCGGACTCACTGAGTCTAACCTCACCAACTACAAGTAACTGTCATTTTATAAATTCTTTGATCTTGCACTAAAATTACCTCGTAAGCTCCTGTTTAGCTTGTCGGCTTAGTAGTGAGATTATTATTATTAATAACTCCTAACCAAGAGTTCTTTGGTGTGATTCTTAAACTGACAAGTGATATAATTAGTATTAGTTCACGGATGTTTTTCGTTTGTCACTATAAATGATTTTATTTTTGTGACTCCGAGTGTGGCAATAAGTTTTATCAATTCTGTAATTTTTTTAATTGTCTTCAAGTTTCAAGGGAAGTAAGACCTTTAAATAAAACCCTTCTGGTGTAGATTTTCATTATTTCCATTATACAAATGCTAGAGAAGAGATTAATTGATACCTTACCTTACCTTTCTAAACATCTTTTGTTGGGGTTTTCAGTGCTGACCTGAAGCATTTCCGGCTAATTACCGACTCCTATACTCCTGTGATGTACTTCATTGCTGACTATGTCATGGATGGACGAATTCTGCTGCTGCCCATCCAGGGGAAAGGGCGTTGTAATATTACCATGGGTATGTGGTGATTCTATATCTTCCCAATATATACACAGCTAAGTCACTGCATTAAGTTCACTTTAATGAATGTGAAAGATTTAATTAAAATATAAGATAAAATTATTCATTCATTGACCACAAATATTTTTTGGATTAAATTACAAAATCCCTGGTGTAAGCATCTTCCAGGAAAATGAATTTTCAAGTGGATAGAATAGGAATATGTGGTAAAAAAAAAATTATTTGTTGCGTAATAGGTAATAAATACGCACTTGATTGACATTCAATCCAAAAAATAGACATAAATCAATCATTTTATTCTATAAGTTTATGTTTTATCGCTCTCTATGAAAACAGCCTTATTTTCCAACCCATTTGGCTATTCATAGATTATCACAAATTAAGCTTGTTTATATTAAGTAAACATATTCAAACTAATTAGAATTTTTTTGTGTTTTTAGTTGATCTTGTAGTAAAGCATGACCTGATCGGCGAGAAGATAACTAAAAAAAATAATGAACACATGAAGATCAAGGAATACCACGTTAAGTTCATTCCAAAGCACATCAACTTCCACTTTTCCAATCTCTTTAATGGAAACAAAGCCCTGGGAGATCAGATGAACCGATTCATGAATGAAAACGCAGACACGGTGTTCAACGAACTGAAACCATCTTACGAGGAGACCTTCAGCCTGATATTCAAAGACATCACCAACAAAATATTCACCAAAGTTCCCTTTAATCAAATCTTCCCTGTCACGGATGAGAGCCCTTGAGTCCTGGTACTTTATTTATTGACCAGCATGGTTGTGTTGTGTATTGATAACAATATTGTTAAGTGGACGTAGATTAGGGTTACCATGTCATAAAAAAACTATTCACAATTAAATTGAGGTAATTTTTTACTTTAAATCATCAGAGAATGTCCTGCTTAAGGATTTTCTTTGATTTTTAGAGTGCTGAGACTCGGTGGGTTCTTTGGCTCAATGGGGCCATGGATCAAAGATAAAAGAGACGAGATTAATATATCTCGAACTCATTTCACAAGTAAGTCTTTTAGTCTGATCGCCAGTATCTTCGGCAGAATATATTTTTCTTTTTTAACTACTTTAACAAACCACAATCCACATAAAATGAAAAAATATATTAATGCTAGATGTACTCGTGTACATGTGAGTGTTGTCATTTGCTATCATTATCTGCTGCTTCTCAGAATCTAATCAACAAAATATCCGCATTTTCGAACTTTTTGCTATTTTTTTAATAATTTAATGATTCATTTATGTAAAACACACTTTGCCCTTGAATGTCGAAGACAGGGCCTTTGAGTTATGACTTGGTGATTTTTAGGCTTGCATTCCAATTATTAAACAAGCTATTTTTTGTACAAAAAACACATAAAATATGAGATTCCTTTATTTTAATGATATGAATCTGTAATAGTGTTTTTGTGACAATGTTAACCTGAAAGTAGTTATTATTTTACAACATTGGGAGAGCACGCACGGATACCGTCTCCACATCGGAGGCAGATCCTATCTCTTTTATACCACATTAATTGTAAGAGTTGAATGCATGTAATGAATGATGTAATTATTAAGAGTTGCATTAAAGTGCTTTACGGGGTATACCAGAAGCATGGGCTTAATGATAGAAATGTAAGTGATTTTTTTTTTTTAAATAAAGTAACAGGGCCATACTTACCCAAAGGTATCTGCAAAATTACAACTATTTCAATAAGAATTAAAATGATGTTTATATTTGGTAAGTATCGTTTTTGGTTGTTGCAACGCCACCACTCATCACTTCACTCACCACAGACAGCAACGGCCAATCCTATCTGCTTGTGTATATAAGGTTGATGTAAATTTTTATTTTAAAGAACTTAATTTTTTTAATGCACAATACTTGTGTACTTTGGGGGATTATTTTGTGAAGTTTTAATTTTGCAGATGCCTTTGTCTAACACAAAGCCATAAAAAAAAATATTTTCGTAGAATAATTTTATATTTTATTGAATTTTTCATGTTGATTTCTATGGATAACGATAACTCCAAATAATAAAAATACATCTGCTCTGTTATTAACACGTTGAAAAAAATTAAAGGTATTGTTGTTGAATTGAATTGGTTGCATTTAAAATGTCTTATTTCTGAAATTTGATGTATTAATGTAACTAAGTAGTTACTCTCTTGCTTGAATGTCATCAAATCAATTTTAAAATTTAATTGTTGCCAATAATAGAATTTAAATTGTTTGCATATTTATTTACATATTGAAGGTTTCAATTACTGCACATATATAAATTATGAATTCATATAATTTCACAAACGTTCAAAATGTAGACAGTATTTTAATAATTTTGTACGATAATGTAATAATGAATAATCACAAATTGATGATGACCCAAGAAAATAAGAGTGTACTAATTTTTTTGTAATTGTCATTAAAAGTTTATTTTAACATAATTTAAATGAGAACTGTGTAAATGCAAATACAAACATTTTTTACTTGCGATAATAAACTTAAATATAACTAATACAAACTAAATAATATAAAAATTTCGACTGCGTACTAAAATAAACAGTTTTCGTACAAAAGAAATACAATAAATTAGTAGTAATTTAACAGATAAGTATAAAAGCATTTTTGTGATGTGTAGTAATGTATGTAAATATTATATTTAAAGTATTTATAAGGTGTATTATCTAATAAAACGTATTTTTTTAAATATGCGGAGATTTTCAAAGTTATATTTGATAATTTTATTTATTCAGACACAACAAAAACGTTATTTTCACCAATACAGTTCAAAACATTTTTTCGTACCTATTTTATTTTTATTTTTATTATCTTACAACTCTGAATTCACACAAGGGTGTCATCAGCCATAAACCACATTTATGGAGTTTTTGAAACTTTTACAAATATCAATAGATGACGAAAGTTATAATAAGAAAAATGCTAACTTAACATTTTTGAAATTCCTAGTAAATTAAAAAAAATACGATTTAATTCAGTACTTAAATCTTATAATCTTACGTGTAAAGTATTTTTGATAACATTATATTACTGCCATCTGTCTTTGTAAAATAAAAGCTTTAGTCAAGTTTCACACCAAAAATTGCATAGATTACTTCAATAAGTTAATTTATCTCGTAAATATTAATAGATGGCACTTTACACATAAAAAACGCCCGTAAATGCAATAAAATTCATATCCTCATAAATTCATATTTTATATTTTTTATTATTCTCTACAGATTTTCCAGAGATAAATTCTGGGATCGTGTAAAAAGATGTAATATATTTTGGGTAAGTTAATACTGTTATACCTACAAAAGTTGTAATGTTTGAGTTAGTATCTTCGATACATATATATTTAATTGGATTTAGATTGTAGGTACTTTTAATTCTGATTCCAGAATATTTTTAGACTATACTTCATTATAATTTTAACATAAATGGCTTAATCTCAATTGATAAAAAACTATAAAATTATATTTTTAATTTCCGTTTGACGTATTGAGTAGTTCGATTACTAATGCTACTCTGATAGGGTTTTCAGAACTTGATCGTAAGAATAATTTAGTGTCTCATCAAGAAATTACCAGTTTGAGTATTGTAATTAAATACATTATCAATAATAATAGTATTCCCGTTTATCTGGCGATATTTACTCTCCGCCGGGCGCTTGTTTGTTTCTTCAGAAATATGTCCTCGAATACGTTTTTTTTTTTACAAACTGCTATTAAAAAACTATTAATCAAATCATAATTCTTTCCAAAAGTCCACGTTTGATGCGATCGTTGTATTAATTTGACAGATTTGTTATCATTATTTAAAGTATTTTAAACCTAAATTTCATGTCGACGTATTGGTTTATTATTACTGTAAATGCATGTTTAAAATGAAGTATGCCCAAAATTAAATTGTTATTTCACAAATTAGCATATTGGTGCTGGAAAGTGGAGTTGACTCAACTACAACGTGATTAATTTCAAATAAATATTAAAAAAAAAAAAAAACACTTAAGCTATTATCAAACTGAACCGCCAATAATGAGATGTTAGCAAAACCGGTCACCAATAAAATTAACATATGGAAAAATCACTAACTTTTAGAAGCGATTTCTGGAATAGCATTGTAACAAGTTGTTTTTACGAAAACAAAAATTTCGGTTCAACTCGCAAATACTCCACATTAAAATGATTGAGCGACGATTGAACAAATCCCCTTTCCAGCGTCGACATGGAAGCGAGCACTTGTTGGGCAAACCTGTCTCGGACCAGCCGAAGGAAACGAGGAAGTAACCGGATATTTTTAAATCGATTTATATTAAGAAATTGACAGACAGCCATTACGCAAAATTGCCAAATAATTAAGTAATTTCATTGATAATATTTCTTAAATAAACTCAAGTCGCCGAGCAGGTTTTTCCGGCGGAGGCGAAGTGCAGGCGAAGCACAGTGCGGGCGCAGTGCAGGCACAGTGCGGCCACAGTGCGGCCACAGTGCGGCCACAGTGCGGCCACAGTGCGGCCACAGTGCGGCCACAGTGAGGGCACAGTGCAGGAGCGGACAAGGACACCGGCCTTCGGTGACCCGACCTCACTGCCTAAATATACACACACACACACACACACATATATATATATATATATATATATATATATATATATATATATATATATATATATTTTATTTTAGATCAATATGAAAAAAACCTTTAACACATGATATCCCCCTATCCAGATAACTGAGTCGGGGAGTCTGGCTTAGTAAATCCGGCCTACAACAGTATGCAGCGCATGTGTTGAAAAATATCCGTTAATTATTTGTCTGACACACAGCAGGGGCGTGCGGTGATAATCATGTTATTTTGTTTCCGGTATCAAGCTTCTCTCTTGGTAAAGATCTTGTCAATGCCAAAATTGGCTTGCTCTCACCGCACGCCACCGGGTGCGGCACACGGAGCTCTATACTAATATTTTTAATCTTGTCGTGGTTTTCAAAATTCTAAGTATATTTAATTTCCAAAATAAGCTTAGAATCACTTTTCTGGTCCTTCATTCACCGCATTCTGTACTCCTGTTCCCCTTACGAGCTATTTGTCAAGCCACTGGTGAAACCGCTATCCAACCTGCAAATATTCTGGCTTCTGCAAATTTACAAAGTGACCCAGTGAACCCGTCGCTCTTGACCCTTCCTACCTTTGGATATTTCAATATTTTAGGGATCCTCTCCTAAATTTTGCAAAACCGGGAAACCATTTTTTTTTTGCCAGCAGAGCATCACTTGCTTAACGAGGACGTGTCGGAAATGTGACGGAGCTTAGTGGATTTTTCGCCCGAAATAGGGCCGGACGAGCGGAGGACTCGGAGCCAGAGTAGAAATTAAAGTCAATATATATACATACTGAAATTTTCTACAATAGCCTTACTAATTATAATTAACAAATTCCTAACAAAAATGCATACACGTACAATTATATGCGCTGAAACCGACGCGTGATCATTATTCAGGGAAGTCTTCCGTTATTTTAATTATTACTTATGCGGCGTTTTCAAATTACTAGATACAAGCAATTATTAATATCCAATTTCAGGTATCGGATTATTAGACAGAAACGGGTACTTATCCGTTTTTTTCTGTTTCCTATAATTTGGTATCTTTCTGGGAGAGTGCTCGGGGACACTGCGCAGGCGAGCACATCGACCGTAGCTCAACATTTGAGTCCCACCACTGGATCACTGAGGATTTGGAAGTGGTCGGCCTCAACGAGATCTTCGCATTGGGGCCTATCATATTTTTACAGTGCTTTTACTGCAACTCTCGTTGTAATTTTTCGGGTTAAAAATAATAGTTTGTAATGTTTTTTATGAACTTTCACACGTCTTTGGAAACCGATCATTTTTAATAATAAAACCAGAGTCGCTCGGGGCGAAGGGAGCCCGGGGCGGAGAAACCGGGGCGGAGGAACCGGGGCAGAGGACCCTGGGGCGGAGGAACCAGGGGGGAAGAACCTGGGGCGGAGGAACCCGGGGCGGAGGAACCGGGGCAGAGGACCCTGGGGCGGAGGAACCAGGGGGGAAGAACCTGGGGCGGAGGAACCCGGGGCGGAGGAACCGGGGCAGAGGACCCTGGGGCGGAGGAACCAGGGGGGAAGAACCTGGGGCGGAGGAACCCGGGGCGGAGGAACCGGGGCAGAGGACCCTGGGGCGGAGGAACCAGGGGGGAAGAACCTGGGGCAGAGGACCCTGGGGCGGAGGAACCAGGGGGGAAGAACCTGGGGCGGAGGAACCGGGGCGGAGGGCAAGCGGCGCGTCCGGCAGTACCAACGCCCGGAGATCGTGCGTTGACTTATATCCCTTCGGCTCTTTTATATAGAAAGTCAATTAAAAAATGGTAATCCCGTACTGCAGACCTCTTGGATAACTAATCTTACGCAATGTCTTTGAATACCTTTGAAAAGTTTTTATTATTAATGACATTCAATTTATTACGCAGCGTTTTTGAGGCCAGGTACGTGTTTGAATTAGCCGCTGGCTATTCAACGATCTCTTAGAAGAGTATTAAATAAGAAAATGGAGCTTCATACAAAATACCCAAACGAATTGTCGAGTGCTGTTTTAAAAACACGAAAAAGAGGAACGATAAATATACAAGCACTTAAAATAAGATGACTCGTCGCCATTGTTGGGGCCAGCAAATTATACAAAAATGCACTTACAATAAAAATGGCAACATTATTGATATTGACTCCGCATCGGCTCTGTTGAGTTTTGCAGTGCTTTGCTTTCCTTGTGTTTCGCGAGCGAGAGACATCTAAGTTCAGACAAGCTGCAGCCTTAGAATTTATTTACCTGTAAATCCGGAGAAAATTTATAATTCAAGAGTTAAAAAAACGGATCGCCAGGGCGAGCGAGCTTGCTGCGTTTTACTTAAGTCTAGCGCATTATAAATAAAGAGGCTTATATTTATAAAACCTTTCGCTTCCTTGTATATTTTTAAATGCCAATATGCACTCAAAACTATGAAATACAAGAAGTTATAAAAAAAACAAACAATTCACCGGCAGCTTTTATAAAGTAAGTAGTAAATATTCAAATTTAATTTTCAAGCAAGAGGGCAAGATACTTGTCAGCTCGTTGGCTCAGCGGTTGGAGTATTTACTCCTGATGGAGAGGTCTCCGGGCTCGATCCCCGACATGACAGGTGAATCCTGTCCAAACCTGTTTCAGCTGGGTCGATTTAATTATTCTTATTTTTTTAAATAATATTGTATATTGAAAGCGAAAGTGCTGAGGTTATTCAATGGAGTATGGAGTATCACACGGGAAACCGGTCCACCGGGGATGCCCGTTGCGTTGCGATCTGAAAATCATTAGTTTGTACAAAAAAAACTTGCAAGAATTTTTCGCATCGCGTTTCGGAATGAATCAGCGCGGCCGCGGGGCAGCTCACCTCACCTCACGTCACGTCACCTCACCTCACCTCACCTCACCTCACCTCACCTCACCTCACCTCACCTCACCTCACCCCGGCAGGTTGTTGGCGCCTCGCTGATGGCCCGTCAGGTCGGCCCTTCCTTATTAGGAGACGACGAGGCTGCGACCTTGGCGCGGCCAGCTGGCTGCGGCTCCGTGCTGCGTGCCGCGTGCTGCGTGCCGCGTGCTGCGTGCCGCGTGCTGCGTGCCGCGTGCTGCGTGCCGCGTGCTGCGTGCCGCGTGCTGCGTGCCCGCTGCGCCTGCTGTCCACCGCGGGAGCGCCGGACGCAACCCGCCGACCCGATTGCAACTTTTAATTCAATCGACAATGCTGCATTGCGGCTTCCGGCGTTTCGGTCCCGATACTGGGGGCATCTTCGGAGATTCGATCGGGAGCGAGTGCCTTTCTTGCGACACAGGTAAGATTTGTCCTACATCTCCGCGGCCATTTTAGCGACGGGTTCTGTCAAATAGAACCACAGTGGCACTGAATCGGCGTCCCCAACCAAATAAATATCTACTATGCTTTGAATGCAGATTAAAAAAATATAGAATTCTGCATACCCACTTTTTCAATCAGCGTTATCCTCGCATCATTCATAGCCCAGTATTACGAGGAGATTCTTTTCGCCGCACTGACTTCTTCATCCCCTATTTTCTGGAGCCCGAATCCTATTTCACACAGGGAGATAGCAAAGCCCGGATCATGCTCAGCGACCCTCATCTTCAGGGGTGTTTCATTAATATTAGATTCACGAATGCTAACATTGCGTTATCCTGCCGTGATTTGACACGAGTGTCGCCGCGTTGCAACTTTGTCTGCAATGCGGATGACCTACTCTAGCGAAAATGGGAAAAATTTCTTCCGATTCTCGCAATGTCTATTATTAAAATGGCAATCAAAAGTTTTCATTTTTATGCTTTTTATTTATATATTTTTTTGTATTAATATGTATTTATGTTTTCAAACATTTGTACAATCAGTTTTCGTCAACATTCAATTAATTTCTTGGAACATAATTGTATTTCATCGTTTCTTGAATATTCAATCTGCTGATGACTGTGTAGGTTTCTTCTCCAGAGTTCCGAGAGGGACAAGTTGGGTCTGCTCCGTGGCGCGCTCGGTCGAGTTTGGGGAATAGGGACAGTCCTCATTCTCTCCCGGTGGGAGTGAGGGGAGGGAATGATCGACAAAAGGCACTCCCTGGGTCTGCCTCCGTGACACGCCAGGTCAAGCTTAGAGACAAATATGGAAATAAGCTGACAGAGTGAATTCCGCTCGCTTGTCTCCTTTATAGGCGTGTAAGGGACGTCGGTGGATATGGCAGTGATAGGGCCGTCACGACGGAGTGACTCACGAGGGTACCTGCTAGGGAGGTGCAACGCCACTCACGGTTACAAAAAACCACAATGTTAAAGATCAATGACAAATTAATGATAATATAAAGATAGTTAGAACAAATATTTTTTTCCGCGTGGCAAGTCATTTACTTAACCTGGTCTATATTGCGTATGATTTAAAAATCCTCAAGTTAAAGGGATGTTAGACATTACTAATATTATATTGTGTAGACCTAGTCCAATTAATGATTGCACAGCACCAAAACTATCTCAAACACTTATTGAACATACGTTTACAAATTTACGTCGTCATAAAGTAAAGTACTTTAAGATGTATCAAATTATTTTACTTATAGATCATTTGTCTAATGTGCATTTTAAATATTTGAGGTTTCATATTGCAGAGACCGCCCTGAAAGATTATTTTGTTTGCAAATTGCAAATACAATTCTTAATGTGATTTTGAAAATTACTTTCAAAACTATTTTCATTTTAATTTCAAATAAAAAAACTAGGCTCCAAACATATAATAAAATCTTGATTCTATTGATTTCACTTAAAAACACAATGCATGCATATTCTGTTGATTTTTGTATAAACTTAAATAATTAATATTTTTGACATGGTGGAATTCCATTTTAATATTTTATTTAAATTATTAACAAAAATATATATAATTTATTTAATTAATCGTTAATATAATGGAAAAACTTTCTACTATTTTCGTACAAAAAGTACTGAAATATCTTTTAAAAAATAATTGAATTTCTTATTTCGTGAGTTTTTTTCTGTTCCCATCACTATGCTAAGTCGAGCAGCTCGCGCCCCACATGTGTGCAGCCAATATCCTCCGCGCCGCGTGCCACCTCTTTGTTCTGCAGTGGCCTCCTAGGCGAGGAGGTCCGAGGGGAGCCGCGGCTGAGTCACTCGGTACCAGTACCGGTATCCAGTGCCTCGATCAAACGGAAAAGGTAAAAATTCTAACCGAGTGTTTGGTAACTCAACAACTCAGACCGAAGTCCCGATCAAAAGTAAACTGAAGTTTTGGGGAAGCAGAATGAAACAGGAAGGTGTCTGAAGAATTCAAAACCTAATATGAGGATTTGCTTGAAAAGTATCAGGATCGCAGAGGTAACGAAGAATCAAATGACAGGATCGGCTGTGGGACTCGCTGGAGCTACGGAGAAATATAAAACTGAAAGCAGTTTAAATAGTACAAATACAACAAAATGTATGTCATTTAAAACAAATAAGGAAAAAAAGGTGCGTCACTACTACTCACTCACTCACCGACCGTATCAGAACAGCAAAATAAACCAAGAACATACAAACCTCACTTCGATTATTGGGTTCAATCTCAGGACCGCAGAATGTTGCAGAAGGTATTTGAAAATTTCCATCGTAAGACTTTTGAATGGTTTTCGTGAAATATGTGAAAAAATATTGTTTTGTAAGTCTAACTTTGAAACTCGGGTCAAGTATCAGGCTCGCAGAATGTAGAAGGCGATATTTTTAAAAAATATTAATATAAATCGGGACCATGTAGCGCCGAATAGGATGGATAATCGATAAGAAAACAAAAAAAAAACTGTAAATTTGCTACTCATTGTATCAGGATATCGAAATTTACTTGAAGGCTTGTTTTCAAAACAACTTTTCTTAGAATCATGAATCTTACGTATAAATAAATATATATATATAGAAAAGAAACCTAGCATGCGGATTTGCTCGACAAGTATCAGGGCCACAGAAGAAGTGAGCAGGTCAATGATGTTTGCAAGCTGACGCCGACAGCTGGCGACAGTCGGGCCAGGGTCGCAGAATGTGTGAAGAGATATACTCTTCATAACTTGGGAGTACAAATTAAACAAAATCGGTGCCATCTAGCGACGAATGGGACAACAAATTATAAAACAAAAACTGCACTTCGCCACTTCATCAGCGAACCTCACCTACAATGGAGATTCAAAAAGTATTAGGATCGCAGAAAATACTTAGAGCTAAATATATTTTTTTTAAATGGCAATAACCTCACTTTGAAAGATGGGTCCGAGTATCAGAATCGCAGAATGTATGTAGAGATATATATTGTTTTAAAATAAAAAACATTAAATTACAACTAAGCGACGCCCACTTCTTTGAAACTCAAAGTACCAGGGCGGCAGAACAAACCTGAGGTACTTCAGAATTAAACAAGCCTCGGGTGCAGCGCAGCTCAGGAGATGTTTTCAAACATAACGTGTGGTTTGCTTGAAAAGTATCAGGATCGCAGAATGTATGAAGAGGTAAATATTTTAATTTTGTATACTCAACAATGAATCTTGAGTCGAGTATCGGGCGAGCAGAATGTGTGAAGAGATGTTTGCGTGCCACCAGGAGAGCTCGACACAATTCCAGGGGAGGAGAGTCGGGAGAGGGAGGGCGACAAGGGTTGGAAGAAAATATTTTTTTCTTTCATTTTCTTTATTTAGTACCATAATACTAGTTGTTAGTTTTTAGGCAGTATTATGTTTGATTTAAACACTTTTCATTATTACAATCCAATGGAAATTAAATAGGTACTTAAAATATACATATTATCTTCATGTAAATTAGTACAATGTCAAAATAAAAATAATTAAATGTGAATCAAAATTATAAAACTAGGATTAGAATGTCTATTTGGTATTGTTAAAGTAAAACATATCTTAAAATACAATACAAGAGAAATACATACAGACGCTCAAAATTATTTGTTTTTTTCATAGAGAGAAAATTTAATATACATTAAATTAATGTATTCAAGCAGTGACGTCGCGTTGCTGAGTTTTGAGAAAACTCAATGCTTTATTTCGTGTGTTTTAATACATATTTATTATGTGTAAATATTGCCTCGATCCAAATTTTAAACAACGTCACTAAGCACTGTTTTTGGAAGATTTTATGTATACTATACATATGTATACATACATATATACATACACACACACACACACATATATATATATATATATATATATATATATATATATATATATATATATATATTATTTATTAATAAAATATGTTTTTAATTATGCAAATATATATGATGTATATAAGACGTAATAGTCTGAAATATTTAATAATTAAGCAAAAATTGCAGTTTAATTTATAAAATTATATAAGAGCCAAATTTTTTTTTTTTTTAAAATTCATAATAAGTCAGGAAAGTCATTAATTTCGTAATATTATATTTTTTTCACAAATAAAATGTATAAATGTAAAGTAAAGTAGTAAAGGCTAGTCAAGTAAAGCTAAAAATTAGTCATAATATTATGTATTTGCCATGTAATAATAATAACGATAAATATACATATATGTAGTGTTTTAAATAACAGTGAATATTTGCGTAAATTAAATTTATAAAACTTCATGCACACTTAATTAAATATCAACTCAATTTTCAACATTTAAAAATGAAAATACTGTAACAAATTATCATTTATTTAAATGTTTTCAACGTTAAAAATTGAGTTTAAATATTTTTACATAAAAAAAAAAAAAACAATTTACTGTTAAATATGATTAAATTTGTAATTTGAGGCATTCCGTTCCCGCCTGACTGCTAAACAGTTCCCGCCACGGAGCGGCACTGCTGCCTTGTGGGATTGTTAGCAGACAGCATGCACTTGTGCCATTACTCTTCTAGGGTGCGACTTTGTATTGTTAAAAAGTGCCTTTCAAAATGAAATTTTTCGTGATTATTGCGTACTGCTATTACTAATAATATTCCACCTTGAATGTCAATCTATTCCCACTGAGCACCATCGGTTTTGGGACTACGAAAAATAAAGATTAAAGTACATAATTATTGGTTAAAACAAAGTGTAAATTCTATTCCTACAAGGCAGTCAGGTCGTTCTTACTCTAGTTCTTCTCAATTTCAACCAACATCGTCCACAAAATTAAAAATTTGACAATAACCGAATCGAAAAAATATTGATTTTTTAAAAATCGTTTCCTGGAATCGAGTTTTGGGATACAACTCGATCGCAGAGACTAAACTGTGGAACTGCGACCACTGCCTCGCCTGGCCTCATCTGACTTAGCCTGGCCTCACCTGGCCTCACCTGGCCTCGCCTGGCCTCACCTGGCTTAGCCTGGCCTCACCTAGCCTCGCCTGGCCTCGCCTGGCCTCACCTGGCTTAGCTTGGCCTCACCTGGCCTCGCCTGGCCTCGCCTGGCCTCACCTGGCTTAGCCTGGCCTCACCTGGCCTCGCCTGGCCTCACCTGGCCTCACCTGGCTTAGCCTGGCCTCACCTGGCCTCGCCTGGCCTCGCCTGGCCTCACCTGGCTTAGCCTGGCCTCACCTAGCCTCGCCTGGCCTCACCTGGCCTCACCTGGCTTAGCCTGGCCTCACCTGGCCTCGCCTGGCCTCGCCTGGCCTCACCTGGCTTAGCCTGGCCTCACCTAGCCTCGCCTGGCCTCGCCTGGCCTCGCCTGGCCTCGCCTGGCCTCGCCTGGCCTCACCTGGCCTCGCCTGGCCTCACCTGGCTTAGCCTGGCCTCACCTGGCCTCGCCTGGCCTCGCCTGGCCTCGCCTGGCTTAGCCTGGCCTCACCTGGCCTCACCTGGCTTAGCCTGGCCTCACCTGGCCTCACCTGGCTTAGCCTGGCCTCACCTGGCCTCGCCTGGCCTCACCTGGCCTCGCCTGGCCTCGCCTCGCGGGCCGCGGGTTGCTTGGTCGCGCGATTGGAAGTTTCCAATCCGAATAAACGATGTGACGTTAAAGCACCTTTGGAAGTACTATTTTTAATATTTACACGTTAAAAATTATATATAATGCTGTGGTAAGACGTTGAATCACAATGTAATTAATGGTAATATATAACTGGGTATAATTTTAAACACGAATTGAACGAAACTTAAATGCGTGGCAATTAACAATTACTAAAGACTATAAAATACATAGAAATTAATAAACGCTTTGAAAACTTATCTAGCACCAAATTAGTTGATAGGATTATATTCAAATATATTATAAGCATCCGATAACTGTGAAATTGTATATATATAGTTTCCAGGGATCAAAGAAGGCCGGTCAGAGCCATCACCTGCCATACAAAAAACCATCATTCTTCCAGTTCAGGGTTTCCGCAGTATTTCTGTCATTTTAAATGAACATAACGCACAAATGTGCGCAAAACAATCACAGTAATTATAATACTTTAAATTAAATACTTTTGTGATTTATCAAAACGTGAAAACCACAAAATATAATAGTTTAATTTAAAGCTGTGTTCGCGAGTAGCCTGATATCTTCAGATTGCAATGAGATCGATACAAAGATGCAAGTTTGCGGAGAATAGATCTTGCTGAGTAAAAAGGGAGTTTTTTTGCATGAAAAGTTGGGGCGAGGAATTTCCGGACGTTGTTTCAAAAATATAACATGTATTGTCAAATTAACAAATGCGTTTTTAAAACAATTTCAAAATTTCCCAACAAGAATTACGAAATACTGGTTTTAAACCGGCCGTCAACATTTATTTAGTTTCGAGTATATTTTACAAAATTTGCTCTAAAAATTATCCCCCAGATGCCGCCGAGCCGCAAGCTGAGCATTCCCGCCCGCGAACACGAACACGAACACGAACATGAACACGAACATGAACATGAACACGAGCACGAATCTCTGCGGTTGAGAGATAAAACTAATTGTAGAATTATAAAAAAGGTGCGATTTCCTTATTCTACTTCGCCAAAAATGTGCTTAAGTTGAATATATATGTAAACACTCAGTGTATATATATACGCATTGTTTTGCGGTAGATTTAAGTTATATTGAGACATTCTCCGTTTTAATCAGAGAACAATTCGTAAGACTTTCTTGGTATATAGCAAGACACTCGCAAACAAAGCGTCGTGTCTGAGACTTTGCAAGTGTATTGTCTTTATTACAATACGTCAAATAGTTGCTTTAATTGTTAGCTTTGAACAAAGAATATTTAAATCCAAAATGTCTTAACATCCGCGAGCGAGAGGGACTGCTTGGGGAGGCCCGCGTGGCCCGCGTGGCTCGCGTGGCCCGCGTGGCTCACGTGGCCCGCGTGGCTCACGTGGCCCGCGTGGCTCACGTGGCCCGCGTGGCTCACGTGGCCCGCGTGGCTCACGTGGCCCGCCAGCAGATCCTTTGCGCAACGCGCCGAGCCGGGTAACGCAGTTATTCAATACAATACTTACATTTAATGTTTTTTTTACCCTTTAAAATAAGCCTTTTTAACCTAAAATTGCGAACATTTTCATAGAAAAACTTTTATTTTTTCTGTGGCCAATACATCGCTTTTGCGAAAAGCGAACAGCAGCAGCAGCAGCAGCAGCAGCAGCAGATAGAAGTTTGCTGGCTGTCACGGTGGAGTACTGCCTGGCCTGACGTTTTTTTTATATACACGGAGAAAAAATTCACAGAAGTAAATTTTCGTATCATTACTTGTGTGCGTTTTTGATCGTGAAAAACATCAAAACATTAAAATATTTTTCTCCCATTATTTCCGTATACTTAGGATGTTCATCTTTCTCGGGTGTTGGGTCGCGTTGTGGTTTGTGTTTTTGGGACCGAAGCTTAGACCCCTGATAATGAGGAAAATCGAAGGACAACCCGATTGACCGTCACCAGGTGTGTGGCCAGCTTTGTTCCAACAATCGCATTTAAGGTTTTACCCCAAGTAGGGACGGTTTTAAATTAAACGTAACACAAACGAGTTGACTCGACTAGTGGGTCGATACAACACAGGCCTTATCGCAATTGCTTATCTATTTTCACTAAAAATCTAGATTTTTGTGAGAAGTTTTGCACTAGACCTCAAGAGTGGTGTTGGCGTGTAGATATATATATGATTATAATGTTGTTATACTATAAAGATAATTGGATGGACACGAAATTACGTTTTGTACGATTATATATTGCAACTCTGATTATTAAACATTGAATATCAACACAGGCTTTTGTGGAAAAAAAGCTTGATATATTACTTTTATTTGGGTATTTATATATAATACAGTTTTTTTGAAAATCTCGGAATGTATTTTTAAGAATTGAGAGATAATACAATATCTGTTTTTTTTTGTTGTTTTACATTTGTGCCTATAGATCATTAGTTGATATTCAATATTCTTGTATTAGAGCAACACTACATGTTTCTAATTATCAAGTAAGTCATAATTAAAACGTTTGCAAAAATATCCTTTGTTAATTTTTATATTAAAAGTTTTAGTTGGATAGAAAAAAATATTTTAAAATTTTAAAGAAATACCTGTTATTCAAAAATCACATTTTAAAACGCTGTGGTTAATAACCTTTCATGAATCGGAGAAAAATATACATATATTATAATTTAAAAAGAAATAGTTGCGTACAATGGAATTATATAAAATGAAATTTGACCCATTTTTATCATCATGCGTACACAGTCTCTCGTTTTACCTATTTTAGGTACACAACCTTCTTCTATTAAAACCACCCGTACGTATGCCAAAAATAACAAAGAATCGAATATTGCAGGCATACCCCTCGTTACGTCACCATGTATTCTAAGAAGTCCGCAAGTCGAATCACTACATTGACTTCATTGAAACACGTGCAAATTCTACGTGTCTAGACTTCATCTTCAGTAATAAAATCAAACTGAGTGCTGCAACAGGTGATTACGCCTCGTTGAACAGTTGCAACTCGCGAGCAAACGTTGTAACCTCGAGGAATAGGAGTAAGTTTATAAATATCTGCAATGCAGGGTTATGCTTACAGATCAGCTATTTAACGGTCGAATAAAATTACTCAATTGATTTTTTTAAAAAAAAATCAAATAAGATAAATGTATCAATAAAAAAAATTACAAAATATGAAGCCTACACACAAACATAGTAGATTCGTTTATTAAATACAATTAATTTTAAATGAATTTGAAGGTAGAGTTACTAAGCTTTGCAAATATAAACAGTTTGAGTCGAAAGAGTCGTAATTTGAATGAGCGTATCTCGGGGTATTAGGGTTACTACGTAAAAAATATTTTTATTTAAGAAAAAAATAATATATACTCATTAAAACAAATACACCGTTAAAATGAATACATTAAATATTCGCTTTTCTAATTTAGTACCAGAAACATTTTAAAAATACTCTTCTAAAGTTAATTATTTCTAAAAATATATTTCCAATATGCTAGTGACCTAAATCTATCGCTTTTTACTACCAGAAAAAGGAATGATTGCTCTTCAGTCCAAACAAACGAAGTTCAATTATTTAAAGTGACGCGTGCGGACAAATGACGCACGAGGAGCTTCACCTCAAAACACCCCATCGGCCGTTACTTGCCCGCGTGCCTCGATTGTACCTTCTAAATTTTAAATGCGTTTTTGAAACGAGAACAGACTTTTCAAAAAATAAAAAAATACTGATAAAAATTCGCGGATTGCGAAACTCTCGTTCTTCCGGGCTGTTTTGTCCGTGCACTGCAAACTTTGAATAATCCTAATAGGAACAATTGAAAATTCCTCTTTCTCGCCCTACGGTGCGCCGCCCCTGTCTCAAGTGCCGTAAGTCAATTTATCTAATTCTAGCTCACACAAATTCAGGTAACTTCAAAACCCTCGGGAACGTGTCCGAAATGGCGAACCGCGCATTTCGCATTCCCCGTCACATCTTCGAATTCAATTCAGTCAAAATAATCGGAGGTCTTTTTGTAAGGAGACACGGACACCGGGGCCGGTATCCTCGAGCCGATCCCGAGCTTGGAATCTCTTCTAGGGGAGAACATCGGGATTTTGCTTACCAGGGCGGCAGACTTCAGCCCGGAGCTGTGCTCCCCGGACCCTGTGGAAGCTGCGTCGTTGTTCGCGGCCACGGGGCAGTTGTTCAAGCTGTCCCGTAACTGCCTGCTGCTTTGGCTCCTCTCCAAGGTTCCGTTGGAGTGCACCCACGCTGAAGTGAAATCTGGAAAGTCCGGATCGTCGTTCGCAGGTCTCAGCTCTTCCTTGGACTCGGGCACTATGCCCGAATACTGCTTGATGATGTCTTTCATCTTCTCCAGCATCATGGCGTCGTCCTGCGCGTGTTCAGCGGACTTCAGGATCTTCTCCAGCAGAGGGCTCATCTGTTTGTTCGCCGTTTTTACTGGTGACGTATTCGGAGAAGCGGCCGCCTTGACTCTTCTTCCATTGTGGTCGTATCCCGCCATGTTGCGCAGCGCAGTGGTGCTGGACCGCAAGTTGGAATTGCGTTGGAAGGGCGGAGAACCTAATTTGTTCGCTGATTGGTTTCTACTCGCTTGTAGGGAGGTGTACGTGTCGGGCGTGATGCTGGGTCTAGACTTCCCCTTGGGTGTCGGCGTCCTTCCGTTCCACGTGTTGTTCGCAGAGGAAGGAGCAGCCTTGCTTCCAGCTGATTTTCCAAAGCTCCCTGAGCTCCCTCCCGTGGGCGAGCTCGCAGACACGGGAGGCTTGCTGGCGCTGGTGGATCGCCCAACAGGCGAAGCCCTTTTAAGCGGACTGGATGGATCTTTGGATACGGATCTATCTCTGATGAACGAGCGATCCCTGCTTTCAGATCGAGACCTGGTACCGGCCGATAGATTCTCCATCGACATCCTTCTGCGGTTCATTATGGGTGAATTTGGTATTTTGCTAGTCGTAACGGGTACTTTTTGCAGACTCTGGCTTGGTGAATCATTGCCATCGAGACATACGATGGGGTTGCTGGATGTCCTCATGTGCTTCTTTTCCATCATGGAAACCGGGGTCTTTTTATCTCCGTACAGGGTTTCGGAGTAGTTGGTCTTTCGAAGGCCGGTGGAAGAGTACACCTCCTCGTGAGGGGTTTTCCGCAGACGCTCCGCGGACGACTTGTCGAGGATGCTGGTGACGGTGACGGGATCGTCTCTGCTGCGGTCCTCGGTCGTGGACATCTGCGAGCTGCAGTCGCTCGACGACGTCTGACGCTTGAAGGTCGATTCTACGGCAGGGGCATCAGGACGCTCTGAGAAACAACGGACTCGGTTAGTACTCTGTGCCTTCTTTACTGCATCCTTTATCGGACAATGGCCAAAACAATTTGTTTTTAAGTCAACCTTTTTAGACTACATTAAAATAAACATTTTTATTTAAAAGAGCGGTTTGGTTTAAGTTGAAAATTGGCACAGAAACGATATAAACTGTATTGGATTACAATGAATAGCGCTGCCTGACGGCAAGCAAGGTTAGTAATTTCATAGAACAAGTATTGGAAACGTAATCGACAAAAACATTGACAAAAATCTATGTGCGGGTTGGGTAAAGTCGTTATATATGAAATAATTATTTTTTATACATTTAAATCATAAATTTATACACTTATTTTTACATATTAGCTCTTTTATAGTATTATTACTATCGCCACAGACAAGTTTCTGACATTAATGCATGTGACTTTTAGGTAAAGTGGTTACAATGGATGTTACGGCAATTGGAAATGTCTCACCATTTGAATCTGCGTCCTCCGTGGATGCCTGGCTGTTGAGGGACAGCCTGTTCAGCTTCAGCCCCAGTCCCTTGTCCGTGATGTCCTTGACTCCGTTGGCGGCAGCTCCCGGCGGGGTGGTGTGGTTGGAGCCCGTCCCGTTCTGGATCACCCCCAAGCTCCTGTAGCCTTCGTCGGAGACCTCGCTCCCGTTGTCCGAAGCGTTCTCGGACACGTTGGCTCCGTTGTCAATGGCGGAGCCTTCACTGACGGTGCTGAAGGCCTGCGCGTCGAAGAGGTTTGCGGTCGCGTTCACGATGGACTCCTTCTCCGGAGTCAGGACGAGTCTTCGTTGCTCTTGGCTCGGTTGAATATTCAACGGAGCAAATACGGTTTGGTTCCTCGGAGTGGGACTCCTCGACCTGTTGTTTCTGTGCGGATTCGGTACAATACTCGGAGAAGGCACGAGCGCGAGGCTGCTGTACGCCGTGTTTTGTACTCCGTAGTTCTGCGCCGGCGCGGAGCTCTTCCGCGGGGGGTTCGGGGAGGGGGCTCTCTGCCGGGCGCTCCTCCTGGGGCTGGGCGACACGGACCTCCTGGGCCTGCTGTCGGCGGCCAGCAGCCCGAAGGCCGGGTTCTCGTAGGCCGTCGCCCCCATGTATGGGAGAGAGCACGGGGAGCGGCTGCGCTGGCGGGCCGCCGTGTGCTGAGGAGCTCCCAGCTGCTGGTGCTGCGGACTCCCGCCTCCGGAGGAGCCGACGCTGGAGACGGAGGATCGGCGCGTGCGCGGAGGAGACCTGGGGGAAAAGGATAGCCACGAACTTGTAAAACAACTCGCATAGAGTAGATCACTAATCGATCGGAGGGTATACAGACATTTTGCAAATGCTTCCTGGAGAATTTGAAAATCAGTCCAAACAATTTATATAATTTAAGTAATAGTCTCACCTGTCGTAGTGCACCTCGGCGCGGTCCAGGTCGATGCCGGGCGCGTCGGGGCGATAGCGCTGGACGACGCGGGCGGCGTGCGTGGCGCGGTGCTGGGCGCGGCAGCGGCACGGGTCGTGCTTGTCCAGGTAGTGCGACAGCGTGTCCCACCCGCCGCCCACGCGCACCATCACGTGCGACCGCAGCACCTGCGGGACACGGCACTCCAGCGTCAAAACCACACCTTCTTCAACGATTTTATTTCAACCTTCAAGTTCAGATGATTCTAATATCCGAAGCGTGAAAGAGTTGCGCCAAAATGCACCGAAATCATTGCATTCCAAACCAAATAAACAAATCACTTCGAGAATTTGTACTACGTAGACTTAATACAAATTATTCGAGTTTTTATCGTGATGGCGAAATTTTAGGAGATTTTTGTTTTGTGCCAAGTTTTTGATAATTCGGAGTGTTTTTTTCAGTTCAAGCAATCTGGACCAGAATGCATCGAGAGTCAACGACAGATCGGAAGTGAGAGAGGACGCGGGCTGTCGACCCCGCCGACCTCGCGCCTATCCCGGCCCGACAAAAACTGACGGAGAGTGCTCGTTCATTTGTCGCGAGCGGCGGCCAAGGTGCTTGGAGATTTTT
Source organism: Atopsyche davidsoni (assembly GCA_022113835.1). Taxonomy (NCBI): domain Eukaryota; kingdom Metazoa; phylum Arthropoda; class Insecta; order Trichoptera; family Hydrobiosidae; genus Atopsyche; species Atopsyche davidsoni. The sequence goes on along the minus strand of JAILWY010000011.1, from coordinate 315,744 downwards.
TTATTTAGAAGTACAACATGTCAAGGAAATTCTTTCATATATGGTTCATCATTGGAGAGGTATTGAATCCGATCGATATGCTTATTAGTTCGCGGTCTATCGGGGGATCGCGCAAAGACCGTATTCTCGCCCGCATTTCGAATAGACGCATTTCGTTCCCGGGACTATTATCGAGTGCCAAAAACTTATAGTTTTATTTAAAAGCGAGCACAACAAAAAATTCGATCGAATCAATTAACTTCCTTATTCGTGTACTGTCAGTGCGCAACATGCCCATTGCGATTGCGGGACTTGCTAAAAAGCAGTTTTGTCAGCGTTGATTGACAATTTTGGACGAACATATTAAAAACTTATCATCACCCGAACTCAACGCAAAACTTACTAAAGACCATCATAAAATAATATGCATTGCGACACCGCGCGAGGCTACGTGGTATGGGCTATTAAAGCACAATAATATATATTCAATAATTGTATCAATAAATTTAAAGGACCCGCAATACTTAGTTATTTGTTTGAACTGCATATGACACATAATTGACAACGAGCCCGGCCATTCAGTATTCCCGAGAAGTTGGCAACACGAGTCGGCGACCTCCCTGGGCAATCGTGGCTGGGTCCATTCATATCAAAGAAGAGTTTTCCAGTCGTCAAACCGATCTTCTTTGGGCTGCTGTGCGATGAGGATTCGAACCCCTCGGAAGAAAGATCTTTCTCGTCGTTCCATCGTGTTCTGGTGTTAGTTTTTAGAATGTAAAGGTGAGGTATTGAAGCCAGCAGCTGGAGCTCCACGCGCTCGCGGCCTTCGCGCGTAACAAATCCCACATCCGTCAGATTCACCGGTCCACCTGCCGACTAAGGCAGCTACCGGCAGCCTCGGCGCCAAATAAGGAGACGCTCTAACGCCACCGCGCCACCCCGGCGGCCTGTCCGGTCTCCCGGCGAAGGTCAGGGCCGCGCCGACTTCCTCGAGGAAGCCCGAGGGCCCGCCCGGAGGCCGCCCGGAGGCAACCCGGAGGCCGCCCGGAGGCAACCCGGAGGCAACCCGGAGGCTCAGGCGCGCTTACGGTTAAAATTACAGTGCATTATTTTGTTCGTGTGTTCCCGAGTGTTTTGGCGGCCATTGTTCCGACTATCGGATTCTAGGCGCTAAGCATCGGACACGACTCTACAACCAAGAACGGACAGCTAATATTTTGAATTATAGAATAGATTATTTGTTTCTGATATGTTGTTGATTACGTTGCCGGCATGTAAATAAATTACGTAGAAGTTTTCCGATAGTTCGACCACTTCCCTCCTCAAGGCGCAAAGCTCGTTCTATTCTGCTTTCATTGGATGAGTGATCTCTTTTTCTTATCCTCACATCCCCTGCGGGAGACCTATCTGTGAGCAGTCTATAAGGGAGGGTAGCGGCAGATAACGATATTTGTGGCTGTACATTATTTACAAGTAAAACATAAAAAAATCTGGATCAGAGTGGATTTTTCTCAGAAGGTCTTTCCATGCTCTGAATTTGAAGACAATTTGCAATTTCAGCAAAATTATTAACGTGGAAAAAATGAGAGTGAATATCTTGTTTTGAATCTCCGTTGCCCGAGAATATCGAGGCAACATGAATTCGTGAAAAATTCTGAAAGCGTGCAAAATATGAACAGAAAAAAAAGGGAAAAAAAACTACAACTCAGCGTCATCAATCTAATTCTCGGTTACACTAGCTTTTCGAAATGCCCCGAAATATTTTTTCGGGTTTATTGCATTAAAAACGGGAACCGAAACGTCGGAGTGCCGAAAACTTGAAGCGGCTCAACATCCGAGAAACCGAATCGACTAATGACCCACAAAACAATTTGTCGCGACTCATCCGGTGTCAGTACAAATCGTCTTCGACAAAACTCCCGTTAGGGCGGGGGTCGATCCGAGGACTTCTCGCTCAAAAATCCACGGCCCAACCACCGTGCCAACAAGCCGACCGATTTTTATGCAAATTCCTGCAATCGGTCACTCGGCGGAGTGTTTTTTCATCTCGGCCTCCCGCCGCACTATCACTTTTGCGTTCACCGAATCGTTTCGGTCAATATAAAGCGAGCGCTCAACGCGAGGCGAGGCGAAGCGAGGCGGGGCGAGGCGGGGCGAGGCGGGGCGGCGCGGGGCGTGGGGGGCGGGACGCGTGGGTCGCGTCTCGCAACTCCGCCATTCAGGCCCGGCCGCGAGGCAGCAAGTCAGGCAAGTCAGGCAAGTCAGGCAAGTCAGGCAAGTCCCCGCGCATGCAGAACATCTCATTAAAATACAATGACAAATTAGCATGCGCTCGAGTATAGCGCGCCGAGCCGCTGCCGCTGCAGCGTCCTGTTCAAATTTAATGTTTAATGTAAAAAATGTCATCACGCCGATTCCAGGGGTTTTCAATCCACCGGCGATGCAACACGCGAAGTGTATTAATATGTGTTAGAAAACCACCGACAAGGGTCGGGTAACTGTGACTTGTCAATCTATTTTGCGACAAATGACGAACAGCGCAATCATTACCAGACCGACAAATTGTTTCGGGTGTCCACCGTCTTGCCTTCGGTCAACTTTACTGAGAATTTTGCCGTCAAAATTGAATAAAGGTTTTACGGTGCAACTCGTCGGTTACCGGCCGCAAAAGCGAGATGCGCAATGAATAGCGTTTTTGGACATGCTAAGAAATTCACAAAGAAGTTGGAAGACGGCGCTGCATAAGATGCAATTTGTCGGTCGGTTGAAGGTTCGTGCAGAGGTGGAGGCCTCCAGAGTGAAGAGGGACTCCTCGCGCGCGTGATGATTCCGAGTGCCGTCGCATCCGCCGACATTTTGAAACTGAAATGGCCGCCCATCGTCAAGGAGACGCCGGCGGCTCTCGGCGGCGCATACGCATTCATTACTTCGCTGATATGTAAATTGGGTGTGTCTTGGATAACAATGATAATTTACGGCTGGAAATGGAACATAGATAATAAAATGGCGTCGGTCGTGTTGCACAATGATGCGAATAAATTATTGCCCGCAAAAAAACGATCGAAGATTCCTTCGTTTCGCGTGTGTCTATTTGTGTGTTTTTGTTTGTGAATGAACTTTTCCCATATATAATTTTGCCATATTTTGGCACCAGTAGTATTTTTTTTTTAGTCAAGGATACATAGAATATTCGATCAATGTTGACATATGATAAATCCTGGGCGACACCTGATCACACACCCAATGAAGATTAAAATTTTTAAAAAAATGTTTAATTTAGAAGTTACAACTATATTTTAACAATTACACGCAAGACGTAATAAATTACATAAGAGACTATTGATTTTCATTTTATTAGAAATAGTGCTCGAGCTTCACCGAACTGACTTGGACTTCATTTATGCAATCTGAAAAAATACTTGGGATGCAACTGTCAAATTAATGTTTGGACAGAAACTCTGTCCATCAAGAATTAGCTGTCTGCGTCGAAAGGTCAACTTGATTAATTATTTTTATATGGAATTTTTTTTTTTTTAATTTATATATCCTAAGTAAATATCACAACAAAAACAGCATCCTCGACTTAGTTTTTGGTTAGGTCCTCCAGTAATAAAAAGGGGTTCTGAGTACGCGTCGCCGTGAAGGACCGCCTGGCCGACGCGGACCTTCAGGTCGGTGCGACTTCATTATTGCCGTCATCTTGATTTAGGATTTCCTTATTGCCGTAATAAATTACGGGAATTTATTTTATAAGCACCGTGCAAATACACGCATTAAGAAATATTTAACAACAGTGAATGTTGCCATTTTATTTTTTATAAAAAAAAAATACCTTTTACGTTTATTCAAAAATGTATTTCATTCGCGATGTACTTTAATGGCGTGCGGTCCACACTGGCAGGAAGGGATCGCTTTCCCCAAAATATATGATATTTTTCATGATATTGCAGGAAGTAATTTGCGTGACTTATTTTTTTTCAGGGAGTAAAACTGTTTACTTTGATTTCGAGCTCAACTCGAGCCACCGACTGCAATGTACTGTATCGAATACGGTTTTGTCTCAAAGGGTTTTTACCGCTTCGCCTCTGGAGACAATTTGTAGCCCAAGGTCCAAAGATCACACTCGGCAACTGCTCCAACTGCTGAACCGCAAAACGAGTTCGCTCCGATTGATTAGAACATTCCCGTGTTTCGGTATGGCTGGCCGAGAATGCACGGCGCATTCCGCGACTGGACTGTACCTTGAGCGAGAATGCGGCGACAATACAATGTGACCGGTTCGGTAGAGAGGGTTGACTTCGATCATTGGCGAATTGCCCATCGAAGAGCATCATTTTAAGCATTTTATACTCGGCCAATTGACTATTCTCATGTTTATTAATTTCACCAATAACAACCTTTGAGTCTTCAGTATGTCAATAAAGCTTTTTAATTCGTCAAATGCTTGATTTTTTTTATTTATAAAAAATGAGTATGTTCAAAATATTTCAAATGTGGCCTTATTATTATTTCAATTAAATATATTATGAGAATAATTAATTAATTAATTGATTACCCTACTTAAAAATTCTTATCCACATTTTAATTATTTGTATCTTTTGGGTATCTACAGACTTAAAATATTTTATTTATCTTGTGCTAAAGTCTAATGTCTGTTTATAATTTGTATGCTTTTTTGTACAATCACTTCCACGCCAAGAGATTAGAGCTCTCGGATCTCAAATGTATATAAATATATCCATCTTATATATCTGCGATGTGTCATCCGTTTTCATGTATTAACGAGTATTTAGTTGATAATGGGATTCAGAGAGTATGTTTATCTTTTATCTGTTTTTCACAGAATCACTCCCAAGTCAGAGATGGGGCCTCAAGTGTGCACACCTGCGGCGTGTGATGCGTGTTTGCTCTGCTGCTGAGTGAGAATTCAAAGGGCCGGCAGGCGCGTTTCTAATTATTGTTGCAAATAAACAACTTGTCTCCAAGGTAACAACAATCTAAATGTAAATAAAAAAAACCTGTACTCGATGAATTATCAAACTCTTCACAACTAACACATTGTCCCGTGAGGATATCGATCTACTTGTTTATTGATTATAACAAATCATACATTTTACAAAATGACCAACTTTTTATAAAAATTTAAAAAAACTAAAAATAAATAAATTATTTCTTCGAGTGTATTGTTTTTCAAAGCGACTTGTTTTGCGAACACCGAAGGCTTAAATTCTACGAGGCTTTAACCTACCTGGGAATGCTTTATCCCTGCAACGCGTTCAGTTGCCCTGTAATGCGGAACAAAATCTAGGAGCTCATTTTTTAACATCGTGGGGTAGGTGAACTTACCCTGACAAAGATGAGGACTTTGGTGTCTCCGATTCTGTACTTCCCCTCCGAGACCCTGATCATGGGGAACTGTGTGGGGCAGTTGCACCGCTCCACCAAGTCTCGAACCTGGAACAATAAAATTAAACAAATCACCCTTAGCGAATGTCTCTCCTCGAAGGTATATCGAAACGTCTAATTAAAAATATATCGCTCTACCTGGATTCGACTCGAAAACTTCGTAGTCTTAAGTGTGAGTAACAACTATACCGTGTTGGGTATATTTGAAGGGTCAAATACTTATTTTGACTTTGATCACAATTCGTACAGAAAATATCTCAAATGCACTACAATTTTACTAAATTCATGACGGCAACGTTCCTACTTAATTTATGTTTGGTCAACTAATTCATGGGATGGAAAGGATTGACTTTATTTGACAATCGACTTAGATGCTAAGAAAAATAAAAAAATCATGATATTAAAAATAAAAAAAATTATCAACCGAAATACGATTTGGACGGCCTTTTATATATTTTACATATAATAATTAATTTATTAATAAATATATACATATGCATTGTTTGTATAGTTTTCACGTCTCTGCTGAATATTAAGTCCGATTGAATGGGAGTTCTGGGAAGACTTAACGCACAAGCGATGCCGAAGCGAAATGACCAATCACGTTACTTGCAGCTAATGGCGTGTGATTAATTTTCTAATGCGCACAAGCCGCCGCTCACAATTTTATCTCGCTGGCGAATTCTTTATTTACCACACGGCACCCATTCCCGGAGACGTGGCCTTATGCATTAGTGGGGAAAAGTAACACAGTAGCTTTGAAAAACGACAGGCAAACAAGTAGCATTTAGCAGATCAGCGCTACTGGGGAAGAGGCGTAGTAAATCTAAACGAAATCAGCCAAACAGCACCACATACTTTATAACACAATTATTCTAAGTCCTTTCAACCTGGCATTTTTCTTGATATACTAAATTAATGTTTTCGGATTTTATATTTCCCAAAAACTAAAATAAATATGTTCATTGTAATAAAATAAACATGGGGTCTATTGTTCGCGCTATCGAACCCCGAATTATCAAACTCACGATTACTTACGTCGAATTGTACGCAAGGTGGATAACCATTTTTTTTTAGGGCAGTTTTTTTTTTTATTATGATAATATCAGAGCATAAAAACCAACCAAGACAGGTTGTTTCAAGAATATCTTGAAACAACCTGTCTATATACTATAAGAATAATGTTTCTTCGTATAAACTCATAAGCGTTGAAAAGAGAAATAGATTTGTTTCTTTTATATCGCAAGACATCAACAATTAGCATTTAAAGTAAGTGCTGAGTAAATGCTGAGTCAGAACTGAGTGGACGAAGTACTCCCGATAAGTCGATGGTTAATAGTAAATAATTAGAACCTTTCAGTTCAAATCCACGTTATCCGTTCAAATGTAGGCGTTTATGCAAAACGTTCAAAGGAAAAATCTATAACACGGTTACAGAGAAATTAACGCCCCGATATGGACATTCTAGGCGTGTAATTATTAGAATAAGTTGCAGGACACTGCAGTGGCGGTGCGGAAAAGCGCAAAAGGTGGAAAGAATCAAGAATCGAAAAAAAAATAATATTTAATAGACTTTTATTGAACCTTCCGAATTGATTTATAATTTGTTAAACTTTTGAAAAAATATGAATAGCGAAATGGCTCTCATATAACAATCATTTTTGCTAGTGAGCGGTTTCGCTTTTCAGTCTACTGTGTGTGCATATATGTTTTGTGGTTCCAGGGACTATCTGTTTTAATTCCATAAATTAGTACTTAACTTTTAAACTATTTAAAAAAAAAAAATACTTGTGAAAATATGTGTCATGACATATGACCCCGCATTAATACAAAATTTAAAAATTATTATGAAACTAAATGGTTTTTTTATTTTTTTATCTTTCAAAATTACTTAATTGCTAGTGAAAATATCTCACAGTAAAATAAATTTTTAAATTATTGATTTAATGGTGTGCATATGTAGTAACAACTTACGTTTATTACATTAGAACCAATTTTACGGAAACAATAAAATACACAAAATCTATAATATATAATTTATTATATCACGTGTTAAGCCTATATTATGCAAATCACCTACACCAAAAAAATTACTACCTTAATTTAAGATCACGCCGTATATATTACAGGACTTAAGTATAAACCTGCCTTTGACACAGATTTCTACGTGCTTATTTAATAATCAGCGTGTATAGCGTGTGCCCAAACTGAAGTCGCCCTACGCGTTCCTCTGTGTTGGCTAGACGAATCGATATCGCATTATACACGGCCCCTACACCCCTCCCCCTCCTGCAACCCCCTGCAACCCCCTGCAACCCCCTGCAACCCCCTGCAACCCCCTGCAACCCCCTGCAACCCCCTGCAACCTTCCTGCACCCCTCCTCCGCGGCTGTGGTACATTCATGCCTACATTCATCCTGCACGCGGCGGGACTGACTGCAATGCGGCGGATGCGTCTACAGCCTCTGCACGGGAAACATAATCCGCTTTCGATCTCTACCGTGAGTTCAGGACGACGTGTATTTATTTCATGTTTTTATTATCTCCTTGTATATTTGATAAAGTTGGTAAATTAATTAACGGTTGGATTATCGTTAAAATAGGCATTGAATTAGGTATTGCGCATAAAACGAGATAAAAAAAATATCCAATCAACAAAATCTAAGTAATTAGGTGAAATGACGCGTTTTTATAATGTTCTCAAATTGTGGTCTCCGTACTGAAGCCGTCTTCCAAGATTTGATAATTACCTGAAGATAGCCCCGTTACTGGGACCAAAGCGTCGGAAAATCATAGAAAACAATGCGGTATAACACCCAAGAATTCAGCGTTTCGAATATTCATTATCTCTACTCTATCGGTTCACAGTAGTTCTACGCAACCTTGCAAACGAAAGCTTGTCGCCATTTTATCAGAACACCTTTACCGATTCTAAATTCTAATAAATAATATCCGAACTGCATTTGCATTCCGAGTCAGCGCTCACCGCAAGCCAACTAATCACACCAAAAGTATTACAAAATAAACCAGCTTGTCTCGGATATGTACAGATACGAGTTTACAGCTTTATAGCGTTGAAACACAGGAATGTTTCGCATACTTAATATGAAGTTGTACAAGTCCCATTAATTAAATATTCCGAATGATTGCGATTTCGCGAGCCGCTGTCAAGCATCCTCTTGGTGCACCTCATATTGTCTCAAAGACTACTAAAGATCAAAACTTGAAGTAGACCTAAGCTTAGACTCTCATTAAATATATTTAATGATTTTTTTTTACAAATAACGTAAGTTGGAGAATGTATTGTGCTCATGCATTCTTATAAAATAAAAAAAACCTAGTACCACCTTTGCATAAAACTGCACATCTGAGTGTGTTACTCAATGTCTAAACATAGAGCAAAAAACATAAAATACGGAATAATAAAAGTAACAAATATGTTTTGATCATAAATTTATCAACAGGTAGGGGGATTTTCTTGGTGGGCCTACAAATAAAAACCAAATCGTTTATGTAAATATAGATTTAAATTGTAATCTATAAACCCCTTTTTCCCTCGTCAAGTGGTGCGTGCCTGTGTTATTATTACGGTCAGAATGCATGAAAATCACCCTTGCAGACGTGTAATATATCACCTGAATTTCGTGCATTAATCTCCGAACTTCAGCGTCCACACCCCCACCTCACACGCTAGCCAAAGCAACAAAAAAAACCTTCTTGGAGAAATATCAGAAATATAACAGCTCACACATCCAACGACGAGAAAAATCAAAGTTCAAAAACATGGTCATAGCTGTCGCGGCCTCGCTCCTTAGTCTTTTTATGACGACATGACCTTTGTAACTAAGAGATTTTAAATCGTAATCTAATATGTAATCTTCTCACCCAAAACTTAAGTAGCAAGTATTGCGAATGATTGTGACGTGTGAACGCATTCAACTCTTCCAGGGCGCAAAGCAGTGGAGGCGTGGGTTCGAATTCCGCGAATATTTCACATAAAATATGATCGATTCTTATTAATCAATGAAGATTTAGGCTTTCAACAATTTAATTTAAAAAAAAACTGTTATAAGACTTGAAGTGTTCATTTCAAAACCTTACACAGCACATTAAAAGGTGAATGCCTCGGCTAAGGTTGAATAAAACCTTCATTTTGTTAGATTAGATTGAAATTACCTCCGGCACACTCGCCACTGCGGGACCATTATATGTACATTGACCTCAAAGGTGGAGAATCAATAATAACCATATAATGCCAAAACAGTTCACCATGTGCGACCTTGCAACCGAGGCGATCGCTGCAGAAACTGTTCATGTGATTTACGTTTATCTTATAATACTTAATATTCTACTATAATTTAAGACTGCTAAAAGTGCACCATAATACTTTTAACTGTTTAAATATAATTTAGGGATCTTCAGAATAAAACAATATTAAAAGAAAGCATGTGACAAAAATCGGTGATAATATTAGTAAGTACTTATAGACAAACTTTTACAATAAAATATTATGTATCAAAAGGTAATGTTTTCCATTTTATCAAGAGGTTATAAAATGAATAAATGGTACTTATTGCTACACCCGGACTCGAACTGAGGTGGTGGTTTTATTGTACACTCTGTTTATAATATCCATGATATTCCAATTCATTTACAGCGGAATTTCAAACGGGATTAATTAATGGAATAAAAACAATCTATAAAAATGAAAAATCACCATTCGGTCCGAGCGGGCGGACAGACTATTGATCTAATGGCTCGGCTTTAATTGAATTACCCTCGTAAATGCGGGAAGAGCGGGGAGCGCCTTATTAATGGGCCGGAACAATCCAATAAAAACACGGGTCGGGGGAAGCTGCAGGCGAGCGACACTCTGGACGAGCCCGCGGGTCCATTGGCACCTGGCTCCCCCACAGTAAGGAAAGCCCGTTAAAGCCTTTCACAATTATTTGTACTCAAAACGGATCAATGTGATTTGGTGATCAAAGTTATTTGTAAAGATAGAGGAGAATTTTATAAAATCAGCAGAATGCTAAACTTGTATAAATAATTGAAAAATATTAAATATAGGTACGATTGATAATCGATAACCATATTAGGTATCTACTATAATAATAGCCATTGTGTGTGTGTGTGTGTATGTTTCATTTTTTGCTTCTCTATAGAATATCTTAAAAGATACAACGCTGATTTTTTGCACGTAAGTTTAGTAAATTTTTCCGTAGCTATGTGCCGAATTTCAAGACGATAGGATAATATTTTTATTCACAAGCTAATTTAATTAAACTATAAAATATGCTCTAGCGAGTTTCAATATGTACGAATTATAGGATTTTATTGTTTAACACGAGAATTTCAAATTTAGAACTTTTACAAAAAAAACAAATTTTGATGCTTCTTAGAAATTTTCAGTTTATGTCAGCTTGACACAAGTACCAATTTTATTTTTTAGTTGCGTTAGAAATTATTAATCACATCATTAATAACTTAAAATGCCTCCTTAAAAAATAACACCGTCTAAGCACAGCAAACGTAATTAAAAAAGAATAGCACAATTGAACGTGATAAAGACTGCATCTAATAAAGAACAGTGCAGTGAAAGTGATTTGTTGTTTGTGACACGAAATGTGATATTTCCTAGAATGGCTTTGCTTTCGAAATTAATATCCGGTTATTCAAAATATATGTGTACAAAATGAAATCAAATATTCATCTAATTGTCAGCCAAATATATGTTCAAACACTATTGCATCGTTCATCGAATACGTCATTTTATGACGGGCTACATTTCTAGTGTATGTATAAAAGCTCTTAGTTTGTTGTATAAATTGTTGATTGTCCGCACGCCTGAGCTACAACCCCTTTAGTGTTTCCGGCTGAGCGAAGAGCTCTGAAGTGGTACCGGAAGTTGATAAACGGGCAGTCGTTAGATATTGCTTACGGCCTCACATCCTTATATAAACTGTTTGGTTGTAAAACAATGAAGAAAAGACTTATGTTTCTCTCCTATACAACCCGGAACAATAAAACTAGGCAATTACAGTTTTACAAAATGAAATAAATTCAACGAAAAGCTTCATATAAAGTTCCTTAATTATTGAGCAGACAATTGGATGCTTTATTTAAAACAGAGAACAAATGAGTTTTTTTTTCGTTGTTAATTGTGATGTCAATTAATCGTTTTCGGGAAGAAGCGGCATATTCCAGCGGGTCGTGAAATTTTAAGTTTTAAGACTAATATTTCCAATTAAAGTTTAAAATTATTTTCGCTTTGAATATGTGCCAAAAAAACATTTTCAATCGTTTTCAGGTAACACGGAGTGTATGGGAAAACACCGAAGAGGTCTTCATGGCATCAAGATATCCGAGCTACTACTTATAACATAGGTGGAAGAAGAGGTACAAAAGAAGCAGACGAAAGAGTTCTCGCCTTAATTGCAGCACTAATGCAAAGCTGCCACACCGTCCTTCTACTTGTGTCGCAGCAGATGCTGTTATCTATATACATATCGGGATCTTCTGTGACTCAATCTAATACTTAACTTCCAAATTCTAGCTAAAAATAGAATAAAAATCCGATTGGAAAAGAGAAAATTTGGTTCGGCCTAAGCTCGTTAACTTATCTTCATTCCGAAAACTCAAGCTTCCTTCCGCTTGAGTTACTCGCGAGATTAATAAAGCTCTGTCGGAGAGCACTTCCCTCGGATAAGTTTCAGGAAATCAGTCGAGTTTTCAGGGGAAAAACTACAGGAGGGTTGGGGTCCGCGGAAACGAATGCAGAGGGTGACATCCTTTATAATTCATTAGGAAGGGGACAGGTAGGCAGTACAGAAAAGCTTCCTCGTATTTGGAAGGCTTAAAGTTTAAGGTATTGTTTACTAACCTGAGATATGACTTAAATAATAATATGATTTACTAAAAACACGATGGGAGGAACCCTCGATTTTTCGGGACAATGGTACAATTCGAACCCACACTTCCCGACTTTGCGGTCTACTTTAAGCAGCTCGATCTCTGTGGACCTGAAGTTTTGATTATTATTTGTAGACCGTCTGCATAAGTCTTTATTTAAATTAAAAATCATAAACAAAGATAGCTTTAATTTATTCAATTTTTATTTATTTTTTCAATCACGCTGTAGTATCTTTCAAGACATCAGAGCTGATCCTCTAAGAATATAACACGCATAAGGAGTTTTCAAAATAAATTCAGTGCGTCAATCAATGTCAGTTAGAATAATGAAAGACTTAATTAAATTAAGAGTCAGTAAATTGTTGATTTTCCACAATAATGTCAATATACTATCCAAGGTTAGTAACACAAAAAAAGCCTTCAGGGACGTTTTTCTTTTGTACAATTTCACGTTAAACTTCCCAGTACTACTTATTTTCGAATCGATATGTAATTTCATTGAAGATACAAAGCATGTATCACGTGATTTCCAGACTTCACAGCCGACCCGTAGTCTAATAGTTAGAACAGGCCTATGCCAACAAACAAAATGATCGAAATCACTAAGCCATTTGTCTATTCCTGATTGATGTGTACTGAATTATTGTTCAATGGTATTTTGATGAGTAGTGAGAGTGGCACGAGGCACGAGGCACGCGCCGCCCCTGACTCACGGGAGGTCTCGGCGGGGCCAGACGCCAGTATCGATCCCGCGCGACCGTGAAAGCAGGTGAGCATCTCAGCCACTTCTGCGGTCATATTGCAAATATTAAAATACACACCTAACCTAACCTAACCCAAAAATATCTTATAAGTCAATAAAGCGATTTGCTGTACGTAAAATATCTGCGAAAAACTGGTTATCTGGACAACCTGTAACCTGAAAATATCCATTTAACAACCCTCAAGCGACGATCCTAATTCTTCCCAATTATCCTGTAATGGATTGTATTCGTCGGCAGTTTTCCGGTGAAATGAAAACGGTGTCTGCGTGGAAGATGTCTGGTGTGCCTGTCTGGGTGTGAGTTGCGAGGGGTGAGTTTGGGTGTGATTTATGGGCGCGGGGCAGGCGCTGACTCCGGCCTGGCAGATAAAGGGAAGATGAAGGTGTGAATGAGAAACATCAGAATCTGAGGTAGGCAAGGCGCAGCGAAGCCTTCTTTTGTTGGAAAATTTAACTGTGAACTCACTGTTAAAGATAAAGAAAAATTTAATGGTTTTAAAGCCATGGGGGGTTTTTTTTTTTTTTTTAAGATTGTATTACAATTTTATAATAAAAAATAATTTTATTAATGATTTTTCAATTATATCTAATATTAAATGGTAATATGAAATAAGGTTAACGTTATTTTCATGACATTGAACAAATCAAACGATTTCCGTGATCTTGTTGATAATAAAAAAGTACATATTTTTTTAATATCACCATATTTCTAAAATATCTTAATTCTTGCAGGAAAGTTTATTTTTTATGATGGATACAGTGACGCATGAAAAAATTATTTGATTATTAACTGTGGAAGATATAAGAGTCTTTTCAGATTTTCGAGCTTGGTGTTTTTTCACAACGTGATGGAGTTTGAATGCTAAAATATATAGCAAAGGAAGTCACAACGCCGGCCGTCTAGTGCGTTACGCGAATTGAATTAAATGCGATGTCTCACCTTAGTTTAACAATACATTTTTACTATAATAAAATCAAATAAAACTAACATTCATAATACTTTTTAATGCAACGAATATGTCATGTTAGACAAATTGGTAATCGCTGCTTACATAAATCGATCTTTCAGAATATGGTCTCAATTTCTTGATGTGAAATAGCCGCGCGGGACCGGCTTCAACACTTGTCGGCGGTCCTACAAAAAACCACGTAGGATTTTTCATATTATAACTACATTAACAGACTCCCACGGGCGATTTTTTGTAAATGGCAAATCATGGATTTCTAAATTGGCTGGGATTCGATTACGATGGATAACATTGAAGCTACGATGTTTTTTTTTTTAATATTGTTGTAAGTGTAAAAAAATATTATATATACACATACATTATTTACAATAATATGGGTGTTTATTTATACTATTATAGGCGTTTATATAATATAACTATATATTATAGTATTTGGCTTTAATTCATTCACCTTTCCAGCGTCGCGCAACACGACCAGCAAATGACATAGCGGCGAGGGTAGGGGGGTGCAGGGCGAGCGCACCTCTCCGAGAGCTCACCTGCCCTCGCCTGCCCTCGCCTGCCCTCGCCTGCCCTCGCCTGCCCTCGCCTCGCCCCGCCACTCCCGTCTCAGATCGACGATTCCTTTGCGCAAAATTCGCACAATCGGATGAGCAAGCATTGCGATGTAAAATCGAATCTTTTGTTTCTTAGCTCCGCGACCGGAAGACATCTCAGCTCAATAGTTCGAGAGCGAAAAGTAACCATTGTATATTTATTACCATGGACAAAATTATACAATACATCGTATTATTATTAGTGTTTTTTTTAATGCGTCACGGAGTCAAAAAACTATGGCTTTTTTGAATACGGTTAATTAGCAACCAATTACCAGCCATATTGGGTAGACAATCACAGACAAATCCGGCATCAATATATTCGGTTGGGATTGGCGGCGGAGATGTTATCTGGAGGCTCAGCGCCCACTGCCTCGTTACGAAGACTCCGCCGGACTACATTCCGAATCAAGAGCGCCCGCCGCCATTTTGGCCGGAGACAATGCAGCGACAGCCGAGCCTCCCCGCCGGCTCGAGGGTATGCGTTGCCGTCGTTTTCTAAAAAGCTAATTAAAGAGCTATCGATGCAAATGCGTATTTACCACCTGCTTCACTAAAAACTTTAATTCTGGAATTACGGTAGTAACTTACAAGCTTATTGTCTGGCACGCTATAAATTATATTAGATAAAAACTTTATTACCGTAATAAGTTGTCCGTGGGAGAGGTTTCCTTTGCTTACGCGCATTGCGCTCTGCAAGTCGCTTAAATATTCAATACAAGAATTAATATTTACGGTCAGATTTTCGACGACAAGACTATTTCCATAAAATACTATTTTAAATTTAAAAGCTCTGTCTGATTTGAATGATCCGACCTAGGTTTTATTATAATAAAGGTTTATCGTTAGCTAACAATCTTTAATTTAAATTTTATCAATTTAAAAGAGATGTACCATCAAAACACATTTGACGTAATATTTAAAATTTTATCTCAAATTTATATTCTATAATATTTTATATTTAATAAAATAACCGATAGTCAAAATAATGAAAATATTTGCTCATAATTAACATTCAGTAGGAATCTTCTCGCCGAGTCGCGTATACTTGATATATCAGAGGGCATTAATCGATCGGCTTTCTCCGGGAAGCGAGCGCTCGAACCCCTCCCCTGCCATCCCGAGCCTCCTCCCCCTCCCTCCGCAAACGAGCACGATGTCGCGTTTAAATATAACGACATCACTATCTCAATTTTAAATCATTTAAATACCAAGTATGCAATATAACTTTGTAAATAAATCCTAAAAAATATGTGTCCTGTGACTATAAAGTATTTTTTTTAAATTTTAACTGTTTAATATTTATAATATGACTTTGCGCATAAATCATGACTTCAAAACCAACTTCTCGTAAATTATTTTACAATTTGCAGTTTTCAACAAAGTAAGATCTGCCTGCAGATAGCGCGGCCTGCAAAAAGTGTACAAAGGCCGTAACTTTCCATTTTTATGGCAATAAATACATCGTTATTGGCGTTTATTGCAACATTAAAATTTCACAATTTATCGGATCTCCCGCTGAGCATCTCGTCACCCATGCCAAGTGAATCATTTCAGCTACAATCTGGTAAACAGTCAAACGTAATTAAGCTTCAGGTACTCGGGAATCGCGGGAATCCAATAAAATCCAATCCATCGAATGTGCTCATATAATATAAAACAATTAAGCTAAATTGTCCAAAACTAGATACATGTATAAAACCGCGGTGTAGAAGGACCCGGGGGCCCATTACACTATTTTTACCATAATAAACCAGTATGAGTATATGCTCAGTGAAATGGTCGCCAACCTCCTCTGAGGAGAGGCACTTGAAGAAGAAGATACATGTGCCGCATATTGCTTATATTCGGTTTTACAGGGTGGAGAGACCCGTCGGTCTGGATGATTTTGATTTTCGGGTGTTGAGCTGCTTGATGTTTCGTTCCCCGAGCTGAAGTTCGGATAAATCCTTGAAGTCCGTCCGAAACATCGGAGGATAGAAAACTTCGAGCATCTCGATACTCAAAAACCGAATCATCCAAAAAACAACGGCCGCCCAAACCAACGAACAAACGTATGCATATATAATTGATCAAAATCTGAACTATTGGGGTGACATCTAATGCACATAAATCTAAAATGAATTTGTCTCGTAATTAAAATTGAGTAGAAGATAGAGAAGATGCCCTCGGAGGACAATCATTGCTCTGCTGTCAGCCAAACTACAGTAAATGTCGGAGGCATTATCCATTCTTTCGACACGGAATCGCTTCAGCGCGTCGGCCGCGGCTTGTGAAGTTCCACGGTTACACAATTGTTTGTCATTTTTATCTGTCAATTATAAGAAACCGACAAAATAATACACGTCAAGAGCAAAAAATAAGTCTTTTTTAATTTTTAAAGTGTGAAAAAATAAATTATTACCCGTTAACGATATCAATGTTTTGAATGTGACATTGAAGCATAATTTATTGAAGATATCCAGCGATATATTTTATAGTATATATAAATCTATAACTCCTATTAATTTGAATACGAAGATGTGAAGAGTTATGTTGAAGTATTTTTTAAAAATGAACTCATAACTCAAGATAAATTGGAACATTTTAATATGTTTTTTTATGATGCTCTAAAATCAATTGATCTTTGGATCTTTTACGAGACAGTCTATTAAAAAATACATCAGTAATCGGTTTATGAGTGTGTTAATAAAAATAACAGCAGCTTATATTCGTTTTGCTTCATTTAAATACAATGAAAAATGGCATTTTAAAACCAGAGGTTAGCGGGCGAGTCGTTTACCGGCGATTTGAGAATCAATAGAAGTCGACCTGTCGCCGTGCCCGCACCGTGCCCGCGCCGTGCCCGCGCCGTGCCCGCGCCGTGCCCGCGCCGTGCCCGCGCCGTGCCCGCGCCGTGCCCGCGCCGTGCCCGCGCCGTGCCCGCGCCGTGCCCGCGCCGTGCCCGCGCCGTGCCCGCGCCGTGCCCGCGCCGTGCCCGCGCCGTGCCCGCGCCGTGCCCGCGCCGTGCCCGCGGACGAGTTTGCCAGGCGTTAGTTAAAAATACCACAAATTAACCTAATTTAAATAATTCTTTAATCTTGAAGACGAAATATTTCCCGATTATAACATTTGAATTCCTTGTTTTCGGTTGCGGTTTGGAAATAAGTTTTTTTGTGGAAGAATGTATTAAAATGTTGTTTTTGTTTTATTCCCAAGAATTATTTCCCTAGAGAAATCAGCTCTTCAGCTTCTGAGGTTTGACATTCACTGGAATTCGGCTTCACCAGAGACAAAATAAAACATTGAGCATAGACATTTTAACGAGTTAGGCGGAGCTCCAGAGTGCCGTGCACACCGCATATATAAATTTAATATTTTTTTTATTAATAGCTCAATAAATCATAATTTTGTGTAAAAGTTTTTAAAAATATTATTATTCATAGCATAAGTGCAGCGGATAACGAATATGTTTACATTAAAATAATTGCCGGCACGACGTGCGCCGTTAGTAAATTTATCTCGCAGATCGCTCGGACTGCAATAAATTATCATACAAATTTTAATAAATAGTTTCTTTGTAATTATGAAGCTACGTTGGAAACATTTGATCACGACATAGTGCCATATAAGTAAACATAATTAGAATATCGTAAGTAAACAAGCCACCTCAAGCATCTCGTAGTAAACTGTGATTCATTACAGTTTTTAATAAAAAAATAACTTCATTGGTAACTGCCATCGCGGAGAATAGTGACCGAGAACAAAGCTTACAGTCGATTATTTCATGAAAATTATATTACAATTTGTTGCAATCCAATAAATAAAATTATACTTTACTTAGTAATTTTTTTAAAATTAAAAAAAAGTCGGTGTGGTGGTAAAAATTAATAGAAGAAGGCAATGGCACATTTCCCAGCTGATTATTATCAATATTCATGCGTCGCGGCAGAACAGTGGCGTGCGGCGGAGGCATGCAACGCATGACATCCTGCCTAACAATAAGATTCGTTTCCACTATAAATTAAGCGGCATATCATCGCAGGGTACATATAACTAAATCAGTTCTAAATTTCTAGACTATCGGAATATTTCATCGTTATACTACTTTGTTCTCATCTGACGTTTCGTTGACCGACTGTGGAGTTATTTTTTAAATTATCGGTCTATATGTGTAGTACTTAACTCGTTCCTTCTAAATGGCATGTGCTTTGATGGCCGAAACGTTGAGACATTCCAAAAACCATCGAAATAATGCACCCCGATTTAACAGCAGCCTTCCATACATTAGAATGATAAGGTTCCATTTTACTGACGACTATTTAGAGAAGCAAGGTTTTTCAAATCTAGCATATCTGTTCATTTACAAGAAACGATTTGAGGCAAGAACCGTTTCATATTTCATATCATTGACTTGTCAACAGATGACTTCGTGTTAATCTAAGACTATCATAATAAGTCTTTTGTGGTGAAACGGCAACGAAAGAAGTAAATAAAAATTATAATTTTTATTATAAAATACTTATCATAGAGGGAATGTCGTTTAAAAAAATATTGTCTACACTAAGTATGAGATATAATAAAATGTTGTTATCATCTATAATCTTTTAAAAATTATTATTATCAAATCTAGATGTAATCATTCACCATCGATTACACATTTCTCTGCAACGTCGCGAAAGTACATTTTATCACATTACTTTAAATATTTCCTTCCACAGTTGATAAAAGGAATATGAAACTTCAAAACGCACAGCAAGTCACGAGTGGTCGTTTATTTATACCAGACGAGTTGCAGCAACTCACCTCGGCGCCCGAGTGCACCGGACAGAAGTAAGCTCTTGCAACGCCAACCAACATTCTAGCACCATTAAATGATTACAGAATTAAAAATAAACTAATTTAGTAAAATGCATCGGGGGGTCGTTATCTGTTTTTGAATGCGTTACTAAGCATCGGGAGAGTGCCAGGCGCGCGATGCAGACGATTCTCATTTAAATTTAGGACAAGGGAAGCATCCCGACAAGTTAAATGTCGCCACGCCGCCTTGCTGCCACGCCGCCTTGCTGCCACGCCGCCTTGCTGCCACGCCGCCTTGCTGCCACGCCGCCTTGCTGCCACGCCGCCTTGCTGCCACGCCGCCTTGCTGCCACGCCGCCTTGCTGCCACGCCGCCTTGCTGCCACGCCGCCTTGCTGCCACGCCGCCTTGCTGCCACGCCGCCTCGCTGCCCCGCCGCCTCCAGCTCGCTCGGCAGACGCACTGGGATAATTTTAGATCCCCCGGGTATAGCAGGGCGAGTGCCCGGGACGCTCACGTGCAAAGATAAAAGTGAATCGCCGGCTGTGATATGAAAATGCAACCAAAAGGTAGAGCCACGACGACCCTCCATCTTTCGATCATGAGTGCTGTCTCTATCAATTTTCGTGTACATATTCGAAACACTCATTTAAGTTTTGTTTGCTAATAAGAACTACCGATATTCACAAACAATCATTCGAATCTTAATAACACACTTCCCAGAGTGACCACGAAAGCATGACGATTAAAATGTTTGTATGTATACACATATTTTAAAACCGCGTGTGAATCAGTTTGACGATTTCTCTAAATTGTGAAAGAGAGAGTCGCGGTGAAAAAGCTCATTGGTCTACTGAACCGTTTTGTTTTATTTATAATCACAAAGAAAATCGTTCAATCCTTAGCAATACAATTCACGGAGCGATAAGTATATTTTAAACCTGTTGTAAAATTTATGAAAACCAATAAATACACTATTCATTTCATTTTTATAATGGTTTCAGGATTTAGGAGCTTTGTTTCTCCTTTATTCTTTTTTGTAAGAGAATTCCCAAATTTATCGCAGTTCCGGAGGAATTCTGGAATCCGAGGAGGATTTTGTAAATGCGCGTAAAAGGAGATGTAATTAGGAACTCGACCCGAAGGGCGTTGACTTGCGTAAACATACTTTTAAATGATCACTCCCCGAGTAACGCGTCCGCCGACACGGCCAGATGGCTTTTTAATTATATCTATTGGATCACTCAGTTAAGGAGCTATAAATTACAAATAAAAATAATCTTACGGTCTTGGGTGTTATGCCGTGTCGATGTTCCGACGTTTCGCCTTCAGTAATAAGAAAATAAATTCAGTTAAAATATCAATACTTTTGGTTAGGTATTTATTTGAAATAAGTTCAAAAACAAAAAGCTAATAAAAAGTTATTGTTTGCGATTAAAATATGCATTTATTTCGTGCCAGTATTTTAGAAATAAAAATTTATATTTAAAAATTATTAAAGTGTAATATTTTTATTATTTTGATCTAGCCGAATCGTGACTGTTTTGTTGTAGTTTGGACCGATGCTGACCGCAAGTTGAAGATAAACTAAATGCGCTGGAGGTATTTTTGGAATTTGCGGTTAGAATAACCTCTAAAAGTATGTAAAGTGATCCACTAGAGAGATGCCTACGTCGTGACTTAAAAAACATGATTATCAAAGGCTCGGCGCTGGACA
Organism: Atopsyche davidsoni; assembly: GCA_022113835.1. Classification (NCBI taxonomy): domain Eukaryota; kingdom Metazoa; phylum Arthropoda; class Insecta; order Trichoptera; family Hydrobiosidae; genus Atopsyche; species Atopsyche davidsoni. The sequence continues at coordinate 294,625 of JAILWY010000011.1, read as the reverse complement.
AGATGCGGAAAACGTGCAGAAGTTGGCCACAGAGAAATGCCAGCATCCAGCATATGAAAGGTTCTGATACACGAATCCTCAGGATTTCAATGTTCCAGCTGGCAATATGAAAGAATGAGGATATCAACAAGAAGCCTCCCCTCAAAGATGGATTAGGAACACTTTCCTCGTTTCGTATTTTCTTAGACACAAAATGCCGAGGTCTGAAATCGATAAAAGTATTGATATGTTTTTTTAAATGTCAGATCTATATGAAACAAAGGCACAGGGCAAAAAAAACCTGGAGAGACCGTTAAAGATTTAGTCGCGATATTAAAACGAGTCAGAGAATTTGGCCGCTAATGAAATTCAATAGTTAGACATTGCTGTATATAAAGACTAAACAACCGTAAGACTACTTAAATCTTTTATAAATCAACGTTTATCTTTGGAATCACATTCGAAACTAAATAATTTTTAAAAAATCAAAATTTTCCAATCAGTTCACTTTATTATCTAATATTATTCGATCCTAATACTTATTCATTGCAATATTTGGCTCCAAATTCGTAGTAAAAAATCTATTAGTATAAAAAAAATTATTATTTTAAACACGGTAGCCATACATGTAAAATTAACGAATTGATATAGTAGAATGCGTAAATCAATTTAGATCAACGACATAAACGCAGGGCCGCTCTATGGACGCGCGAGGTCAGAGAGTAGAACTGTTTTATTTTTTATTAGATTCTTATTCCGCAATAGCATCGTGTAATATCCACGTAAGTCACCGATCCGTAATCCGGCCGCCTCGCCCACGGGCGAACGAGACTCCGGGCCTCCCGAGACGGGGCCTCGGGCGGGCCTCGAGCCCTGGACCTCCTGGACCTCCTGGACCTCCTGGACCTCCCGGACCTCCTGGGGCTCCAGGAGTTCCCCGAGGACCGAGCGGAAGCTGAGCAGCCGAGCGAGCGTGCTGGCCACCGCGCTATCGAGGGGTCTACATGCTTGACTGTAAAAACCATTTCTCCAAACACTTTTTAAATTTACACACGATAACGGCCCCGGTGAGGTTCAAAACTAATCATTCGCATCGTTTTGTATTTTTTGGTAAGGCGATACATGTACCGGGGATTTTCGTGGGCCGCGTGGTAACGAGTCCGACTTGGAAACATCTGCCGTAAATTATCGGCAAAATAAAACCATAAAAAAACAATTGAATTTAAAATAAAATCGCGCCACGGCTGCGTCCGATTGCGAAAAACGAGCTCCACGACAATGGAACTATTCCGGATTAACTGTCTCGACCTTCATAGGCGAGGATTATTCGATGGGGAAACGACGCATGCGTTATTCTTTCTTATGCAATAGCATTAAATTAACAATGTATGAATTAACAGTTAAAAAAATTGCACGTCTATTATATGACATCATCATCATTTCAGTGTCGGCACCGAGGCTTCAAAAATTAATAGAAAAAAAATTGAAAATATATATTTCATCACTGCACCAAGTTTTGAAGCATTCTAGTATGAATCGAAATACTAAAAACCGCACCGTCCCACGCGAGGGGAAAACCGTTAAAAAACCTCCTGAACCGGTTTTTTTCTAGCCGCCGAGCGCCATTTTTGAATTGTCGACCCAGCGCGATGGCGACCCTCGAGCCCGTCTCCGCTGCGGCGGGGCTGCCGAATTTCGACGTTTCGCTATGGCTGTTCTGGACTTTTCGATACCTTCTGGAAAACAACAGGTCGAGTACAACTCGCGTCACTGCTCTTTCGCTGGAGCGACCCGCAAATCGCCGCATCCTAAGTCCGTAGCTGCGGCGGGATCCATCCAATTCCAATGGGGAATAAAACAGAAATCAACTTTACCTAATTACTTTAATCTCCGTGGTCAATATTTTGCGAAAAACCGACTGCATTAAAATTATTATGCAGAAAGTTAAATACATTACTTCCTCTGAATGATAACATAAACAAGATTTTTTTTTACCTAAAAAATAACGTTTTTCAAATAATAATAAAAACTATATGATTTATAACACGATTTCGAAAGAAAGTGTCCGGAACATGCAGCTAAAAATATCCCGTTTTTATCAGATCGGAGATGAAGCCGAGCGGGGCTGTCGTCTCCTCGTCTCCTCGTCTCCTCGTCCCTCGGTGCGTGAGAATCACCATCGCGCCTTGCGCGGGGCCGGCGAGACGAGCTCGCTTGTTCCTTTTTTTTGGATAATGCGATCAACATTCCTAAAAAAGCACATCGACTGAGTTACACTTTACACTAGGAAGCCGAGGAGAAGGTATTTTGAATAATATAAAATAAAATATTACGGAGCTGTTGAAAATGTTGAACGTATTTGCATTATTAAAAAAAACATAAAAGCTATTCGTGTCAATATCCCCACTCGGACCGAATAAATGGATATTATAAAAATATATAGTCAGAAAACATTTTTAAGAAGTACATAATACAAAATTACATAAAACTGTAAACGGAAACCGATCGGATCACCGACTCAGTATCCGTATCTTCCGGACGAAAGAATCGATCCCACGAGGGCTGTCGCCCTCCCGGAGACCTCGATTCGAATGCGAACGACCCGAACGGATTGACTCACCATTTCGTCCAGACTCTTGAGGTCGTTGGTGACGATCTGCGGCACCGGCCCGTACACCATGGGCGGGGACGGGGCGGCCTGCACCTCGTCCTCGTCGCTCTCGCTGTCCGCGGCGGCGCCCTCGCCCTCGCCCGCGCCCGCGCGCCGCGCCTCGGCCAGGATCTCCCGGTCTATCTGCTGCTCCATCTGGACCAGCATCGGGGCCAGCATGCCTGGAGCAAACACTCGACTGTGCAGGTTCTCCGCCGATACCGCAAAGATATACATACTGCATTTTGTAATTATTTAGTCACTCACCGAACTTGGAGCCCTTGCGGGCCACCTCCAGCAGGCAGAGGATGACGTGCTTCTCGTTCTTGCGCATGATGAGGTCGTCCGTCTCGAACAGCAGGCACTCGAAGATGCTGAGCGCGCGGCGGCACCAGGCGATGAAGTTGGAGACGTTGTCCCGGGCGAAGAAGGTGTGCGGGCGCGCCGCCGGCAGGAAGGGCACGGCCGGGAGAGCCGCCCTGGCCGGGAGTCCCCGCGCCGCGCGCCGCCCCGCCTGTCCGGCCGCCGACGCGCGCACGTTGTTGGCGTGCTGCAACCAGGACACCCGTCATTATCACACGACATGCTCGACAAGTACACAATATTACCCTCTCAGTTGCCTTTGCACGCTTCCAATCTTACTCGCTTAGTTTTCGAGATTCATTTCTACAGAGTACGAAGGTTTTTATGTTTTGTAGTGCAAATGAAAGTCTTATCTTAATCGCGAAGATCGAAGTGATCGATTGCGAGGCTGAGTCCGAGTCCCGTGTCGAGGGTCCCGCGACGCCCGCCGTGACCTCCGACTCTCGCTAACGGGCGAGCCGGAAAGGTCAGCCGGGACGGCTCCATCCGCGCTGCGAGCGGACACAGCGACGTCCAAATACATCGCTGATAAGTAGGTGGTATCATTGAAACGGATACAAATCTTTGTAATATATCCAGCCTGTTTTGAAACTTATCGTTTTAGCCGCAGTGAGTGGAAAAACATCCAGAGACTGGTTGGGAAAATCCACACAAATATAATACATTAGAGGATTCTTCTCACATCTAATTATTGAGCGGAAGATTGTTATGCCTCATTTTACCATTTTACGCATAAAAACCAAAAGTAATAATATGTTACGAATAAATTTAATTTATTAAATATATGATTAACATAAAATTAAATTGAATTGTTTATGACCGCGCGGGAAGTTTAAACTCACTAGCTTTTCCAAAAATGCTTCGAAAATAAAATGATTATAACTTGAATATTTAATGAGGCTGACATGAGCTGCAGCGGGCGTCAGCCGAGCCTCGTCCGGAGATTATTTTACAACATAATGAACAGTAAACAAAACTTAATTCATGCACAAACTCGAATGCTGCCAATTCATTCCCAGTCAACCTGAAAACTGAGAGGACGGCATTGTCGACATTTCTACTGTCGCAGTGAATCGGCCATCACAGGCGCGGTGGTGTTTCGGCTCGGATTGTCCGCTGATTTGCCGAGAGGACCTGACTCTGCTGGACGCTGCTGGCCATCAGCGGCCGGGACGTCATGGGAATTCAATTTATTTTTCAATTCAATCATAAAATTATAAAATACACATTTGTCAATAATTTGTTTGAGTAAAATTGATCAATTGACTGATTTTAAAATAAACACAAAATACCGTTTTTGTGAACTACGAAAGAGTCAGAATAGTATAATTTTTTTTTTTTTTTTTTTTTTATTTGAACTTTAAATGTAACCGAAGCGGACAAGCTAGCAATTGGGAAGCATTTGGAAGATCAGGGATAGTACGTATCCGGCATTTGATTTTTGGTTCCAGGAAAGTTCACAATGCAGGTTTTATCTGCATCGGGATCAATTTTATTTTCTGAGAATTTTAATTTTTGAACCCAGGGATAACTAAAAATTTCAATTGTATTTATTCAATTGATTAGTCTTCGCCAGACAACGTGAGAGTGAATTTACGATCCAGACGGACGATTTTCTAAAATATGTTTTAATTGACCATTCTCTCCAAGGCGGTAGATTTACGATAGGTTAGGTCAGGTAGCATGAATGAAGCGTTGACTGAAGATACGTCCCTCGGGGAAGGGTGACTTTTCTTTTTAAGATGAAGGTCCTATTTTCTTGTTTGTATGTTGGCTTTCATAAATAAGGGCAAGTTACCGGGATCCCGGCTGTAATGCTAAGTGTCCCGGGTTCCGATAGGCGAAAAAAAAGTTAACGTAAAGCCGAGATACTCGTAGATACGGCGGCCCCGTACAAGGCGCAGCGCCCGGGAGCCCCGCAAGATCCCCGCAAGATCCCCGCAAGGTCCCCGCAAGATCCCCGCAAGGGCCGAGGCGACTAATCTGGAAAGCGGAGCTGGCCACTTTGCCGCTTTTGTGAAATTGCATGGAATAACGGTTTTGCCTATGATCGCTCTCTGAATCATTATCTTTTTGGCTCGTTGCAGCTTTCTAAACCTTTACCTATTCTATTGTCCGATCAATCTCGCCTTTACGCCGGCTGCTGGGCTGCTCGATCGTGTACTTGAAATAGAATTACAGCATTACTACTTTGGTTACACGCTTGCAAACAACGATTCAATTTTTCACTCCCTTACATGGCTGCAGTAGCCGAAAGGTCTATCTCGTCGCTTCGCACGCGAATCGATTTCCCAAAAACAGAGCGCATCGAACGTAGCGAGTCAATGCGAATTTATCAAATATGTGATAACAAGTAATGTATTTTAAAAAACCTGCATTGTGAATTCACACAACATTTGTGTGCCAACAATGTTTATTTAGTTTAGCAAATAATGTGAGAGTGAAATGCAGATCAATCAAATACTTAAATATTTATTTACGTATTATGTAACTTGATAATAACTAAGTAACGTGTTTACTGGCGTGAAAGTGACGTGAACAAGCTGAGTCTATTATTTCCAGAAAGGGATGCAGTAAAAATGGCCATAAATTATTCGCAGATTCAAATAACTCGGTTTACCGCAGTATTATCGAGGGTTTGTGTGTTGGAGTCCATGTTGTGACCCGGCATGGTCTGCGATGTAGCGTCTGGAGGGCGAGGGAGAAAGCGGGAGGGAGAGGATAGGAAGCAAAAAGCGCGCAGGGTCTGGCAGGCCGCCAGCCGGAAGTGGGGCCATTCTCCGAAATGAGAATAGAAAGCAAAAATACGCGCCGTCCTCGGCTGTTATGCGGTATTTTATAACTTGGAATTAAGGAAGTGGAAATAGAGGAATGAAGAAACAATAACTATACGTTTCGGATATAAAAAAAAACAACGCGGGAGACGCGCACGAAGAAACCCCGTGCCACGCGCGTGTCAGCCTTCACTTATAAATTATTCTTGTAAATTTAGCATATCTAATTTATTTGTAAATATCGAGTATTGCATATAAAATCGATGATTTAATTTTGTAATATAAACTGTCAACATCATTTATACTATGAAGTATTGTAGCAAACACGCGTAGAGTACGTAGCCTGAAAAAAATTGGCGATTTAAAAAATGAAAATAAAATGAATGCAGGCGTAGCGGTGGTAAGCATTCTAGACTAAGAGATTTTCGGCAGTGCATCCGTCTCTGATGGAAGGTTATTTTTGGGATTTCCCAATGTGGAGTTTCAAAGCTGTACGGAGTCAGGCGGAGATCCTCGCCGAGTCCCACGAGGAGACAGTCGCGCGTCAATGGAGTTCGCTGGCTTTGGAGTCCTCTGATGTTTCGGAAGTTTTAACTGCGGTCTGAATTATGGACAGGACCTGGTTTAAGTTCATCACGGCGCGCTTATATTCTGACCTGTCGCTTTGTAAGGCCATCATCATGTTAAAAAAACAGATTCCTAACCAGACTCCGTGTGAAACGCAACTTTTCTGCCAATTAGCAACTCCATTTGTAAATATAGTAACAATACAAATATGGTGGTTTTTAGCTTCTTATGGCGTGAAGTCCATATAAACATAGCACATCCTAAAATATACGATCAAAACAATAACATTTTTTCCTTCGAATTAAGGCCTTATGATATTTAATATCGTAACATTCTTAAATCGTTAGAGTTTCACATACAAGTATGTCTTTTAATGTTCGAATGGTTTACTTATTGGGTTCCGATTTATAGTGTTTTCCATAACTGTGAGAATCATGTATAGCTCTAGAGAGCGAAAGAACTTCGTAAAAAAGTTTTCTAAATACCAATTATCTTAAAATTTCAAATATAATTGAAAAAAAAATTATAATTAAACAATTATTAAAACTTCAAATACTGCGTTCTCGGATATCGTGTCGTTTTTGTTCCGGTACTGAGCCCATTTTCAGTCATTTATTTATTTAAATAACCGATACACGTATGGAACGACTATCTTCGAAAAACACTGACTAGACCCTAAACCCGGTGTCCTAACAAATAATTTCGAAAAAAATCTAATTTTCGTCTGTGAACCGATTGGCTTATTATGATTTGAAAACGAGCCATAACAACCGATAATTATTCATAGTAATGATAACGCTATTGTTAAATTTTAAAATAAAGTCTATGGACTGCACGAACTGTCTCAATTACAAGAAGAAATGCGCGTGCGTGTGTATTTGTGTATTTGTGCATTTGCACACATACACATACACACTTGAGTACACCCAGTCTGGAGCAATACGATCAGTGAAGGATAAAGATCTGAATCAAGTCGGATATCCTGAAAGAAAGGGTGTCGCTCCCCCTCAGGAGACATCGTAAAAACGTCGTCCGTTTGAACGCAAGATAAAGCGCCTACCTGCCAGGATTGATTCGCTTTCCTCGCTGAAAGGAAGCAACTATTGTATTTTTCCTTCAGGCTTCAGACGATATTGAAGGCTGTTGGGGAAACTGCCAATTTACTTTCAGGAAGTTAAATTCGAAGTCAGAAAAGTGACAACTACTTTCTATTCTAATGCAAATTATATTACCAAATGTAAAGCTTTGTATACTGTAGTATTCAATGTTTTTGACAGAGTACTTGGAGGAATTGCAATTGCGACTTTATCAAATTAACCAAACGAAAAACACAAATAAATTAAAATATATTGGAAACTTCTCAACTTGACAAATGTCGAAAATTTTCGACTCTTTTGCTATTAGTAATACTGGTATGTTAATTTTAGTGGCAAGACTCGGTGCAGGAGTCGACGCCGCCGGATGCGCTCCCGGACCGGAAGTGGCGACGGTCCGTCTTCATCTGCTCTAATGGCTATCACAGCTGTAGATAACGTTGTTATCCTCGTTACATTAGCATAAGCGATGAGCATATCCGACGAAATGTAAAACGCAAACGTTTGATATTTTGATAATTGAATCAAGACAAATGCAGTTTTTACTCAAAATTCTACACATGCAACAATTAATAGTTATCTAATTTAAAAAAAAGTATCTAATACAGCCTCACGGTCCGGGGACTGGCAAACTAGTATATTAGGGGCAATAAGCTTATTTTTTATGTTCATTGAATGAAATATTATTTTGTTATTTTTTATTCCAACGACGAGACTTCTTTCGTCACTGAAAGACAATGATAATCCAATCTGAATTCTATTTTCCAACTTGGCTTATTTATATTTATCAAACTGATAACGTTCAATTTCAGAAATAAAATTTACGAAAGGAAATACGGAATTTGTACGTGACCTGCATGGAAACCACTTTTTTCAATGAAGAAGGATAAATTTTACCCTCGCGGATATCTTCGTCTATTTTCACCCTCACAAAACAGCTCCTGAATTATTAAATCTTTGCCCTTATATATTAGTCATAGTCAAAAACGAAACTCCTCTTCCCAATACTCGCTCGATACCAGGCTTCGTTTTAAATTTGGGATTATTTACAAATTTATGATAACGCAGGCAGAAGGAGTCCGAAGCCTATAAATTTGTGATAAGTTCAATAAACGTCAGGAGCGTGAGAGTTCTCATTATCACAGACTACTTATTTAAGTATTCCATACTTTTGACAGAGAGTACTCGGTGCAATTCCATTTTAATAATTTCAATACAATACTTTTGTAATTTTTTCCCATGTTTACTTTTATTGGTGACCGGTTTCGCCAACTTTTCACGTTGGCATTATCAAACTGAGTTTTTAATGCCAGCTTGGTTATGCCAACGTGAAAGGTTGGCAAAACCGGTCACTACTAAAAAATAACATGTGGAAAAATCACTCAAGTATACTTATTGTTTAAAGTATTGAAATGGAATTCCACCAAGTACTCTCTGTCAAAAATATTGAATATTTATATATTATGTATGTGTGTGTGATAAAGGACATGTCTGGCAGGCAGTTGACTGGTTCCTTGGCCACAAGCTATTAATCCTCATTGAGTCCAGTTAGAGCCAGGGCCCTCATCATCCATCACAATGCAGCAGACAGGCGTCCAGATCAATCGTCAGATGCAGCAGCGCTCTCGCCGGTTCAACGGACGGGGCAGAAGGGGCAGAAGGGGCAGCCGGGACCGCTGCACCCTCCGGGTTCTCTGCCGCCGCTTCCTGCTCTCCAGTTGGGGACTTCGAGGTCGACAAGCGGACAAAGCGTGCAACAGAGGCACCGGGATGGTGAATTGACAATGGTTTTTCTAGATAGATTTCGTGTATTAAATTTGCCTAACCTTATCAAAAAAAAAAAAAAAAAACGACATAGTCAAGAATCGTATTCACACTTCAGTGAGCACTTTCGTTTCGCGATATTTTATGAGTAACTTACTCATACTGAATATCAATTATTTTATATGCTTACCTCGGTACAATAACTGTATTTATATATATTTTTTTAATACTTTGATAAAAATATCAATGCCTCGTGCCTGAAAAGACAGGACGTGCTTGATGACACTTTATTAAAAACTTTAATTTATATATTTTTAAATTCTGGGAAAACGTACTCGATGTTGGTGAGTATAAAAATTTAATTTAAGATTCTAAGAATCTTTGAAAGAAAATCAAAATATCTTTTTTTATTTAATGTTTATGATATTAACGTGGAATAGTGACGTGTTTCTTTGTAAATATAAATTGTTTCGAATGCCTGCCGCGGTTGCTGGCTTCAGAGGCAAGCGGGACAAATGCCTCTCTGTATATTTTATTTCTAAGATCTATATGTGTACTGGGCGCCCTAGAGTGCTTTTGAGGCAGAGTACCCCATAGTCGCTCCCGAGGACGCGGCATGAGAGAAACGCACTCGAGTGGGAGAAACCAAATGCACTTTGAAAAATCTCATTTATTTCAATTTATAACATTGTCAATAACAAAAAGGTTCACACTCGAAACGTCGAGAAAAATCCTCGAATAGTTTTATCTCGACACCGATGGGAATCGGACACTCACAACATTGCACGCACTACAAACAGAGTGAAAGTGCGAGTTTATTCATGATAATGCGAATAATTGCGGATTTATAAGTTTGTTTGTGTCACTCCATAATAGCTGCTTTAATGGTGAATTCATAATATTTGTAAGCATTTTCAATATTTGTGCCCGCCAGTCGAGAGTGTGGATTGCTTATGGCGGCTCGTGTTTTGCATACTTTGACCGAATGATCGTTTTCCTTTTATTCAAACCGAATAAAAATGTTTACACTCCCAAATTCTCAGTTATCATTTTCTTAGTGCCCAGGCGTCCAGGAAACGGTTCATACCGGTAATGAATGTCTCAAAATATATTTTTTTATTTTTTTATTCAAAACGCAATATGTACTCTCAACTGAGCATTGAAATATTCTAATAAAGCTCGAAAGTGTCTCGATTAAATTTCCAAATCGACTATTTTATCGTTTTAAGATAAAGTAATTGGAATCGATCGATCGTCGCGAATAATCGAGTGCTCGCCAGGACGAGTCAATCCGCGCCGCGCGACCGGTCCCGCCGCGCCTTATCAGCCCCATCGCGAGGAGATGAAGACGTGAGCGGCGCTCTGCCCGCAACGCACTGAAAACTACCCGCACATTATCGATTGATTTATCGTTTTTGACTCGGAGCGACATCCGAGTCGTTCGTAACTTTTTTTTCGCTTTAAATTATACTGAAGCCGAAAAAGTGATTTCTTGGGTCTCAATGCGTAAATATTTGAAAAGTAATGTAATATTTTACTAGCGTTGCACGTTTATATTTAAAAATGCAGATTCTCGCACGGTTATCGGGCCACGGTAATCGGTATAAGGCCCCCGGCCAAAATTTCTAGAAATATTGTGGTCGAATCGCTACTACAAGCGCTTCAATTTATGGACATAAAAGTTGATAATACGATGGAAATATATGTCAATCAATCAACGTTGCAGTTTTTGGAAACAGATAAAACTTTAACCGCTTCAATCGAATCCGCGATGATTCTCGTCGTCGCCTCTCCCGCGCCGAGCTTTCTGACCCCCCAGCGTGGGAAGTGGGCCGCTGCGGGGGACCTTCGTCCAGCAGCGCGGCGCTCCTGCGGTCGGCGCACTTTTCACGCGCAAGTTTTTTGCCAATTGCCGTTTCGGCCGGTGAGAATTTGAACACAAAGATCGATTGCAAAATACAAATTACTTGCCTATACGCGGAAGTAAATTTACGCAACTATCAAAAAAAAAAGTAAAAAGTTTATTTGTTTGTTTAAATAAAGGATATATTTTAATTGTTTTCAATTTTTATTTTAAAATATCAATTAGGAAATCCACCGTGTACTTTCGGTCAAAATATTGAATCTTTAAAAAATATATATCGTATCTTTCATATCTAGTCCTTGTCATATCCCTTAATTAAAAATCGAATATAAAATTTATTCCTACTTAAAAATTTAAACTACATAATTTCAAATTTCAATGGAAGCGGAACCTTCGGAAACCAACCGGAAATGCTCACGCTAAACGTACAGAAGGTGGGCGGACTTGCCCACACATTGTTGTAAACAAAAAACAACATTACAAAAGCAATACTAAATCGTCGTTAATGCGGCAAGCGTGTAAAAATAAATATAAAATCATATCCATGTTCCCAGCGGATACTTTACAACAAATGTTATACCCGCCGCGCCTCGGACTACTTCGACGATAGCTATCATCACATGTTTAAATAACAAATACAATATCCAAATGGCTAGGAGATTACGCTCATTTCTGTAAATGTAGTGATTTGCTGTTTAATGACTTCTTCAAACTTTCTTGAAAGGCAAAGCGCTCATAAACAAAAATAATCGTAATATCTTAGTCATTTCACATTTGGCAACTGAATATAAAGTCCAATCCTTCGTGGATTTTATATTGAATCAACCTGCGTATACCGTTTTGAGGTAATCGATTCCCTCGTGAATTGACGAGGATAAAATATTCAAGAAGCGTGAGGGTCGAATCTCGCCTGCTTCACGAGCAAATCGATTATCTAAACCGTCCAGTGTGAACGACATACATTGGAAGGTCGGCGGTGTGATATTAACTTTGGGTCCCGTACCGCACACGGTGGTTCAAAACTCACGGCTTCAAATAGTCTGGGAATCAACCGGAAGTATGGATGCTTACAAATTGTAACCCCAGAAGCGAAAATTGTTTATTTCGAAGTAGAAAAGAGCGCAAAAGCTTATTCTCAAGTGTTGGAATATTTAAACATACAAATTAAAAATGCAAATAATAATATGCCGTATGTTGAAAGTTTTAAATATTTTTCAAAGGCTTCGTTGCTTACTCGTCCAATGAATCTCAATTGCTTAGAAATGCGACCCATTTATTCAGGGAACACTCGAGACGCGGTGACCTCCCGGACTGCACAAAACTATTTCTGATTGTGAAGTAGTTCGACGTACCTTGCAGCCAACCTAGTCTCTACCACTGCCCCGAGTCTCTACCACTCTACTAATCTGTATTGATAAATGTAGGTATTGAAAAAATTATCGATTTTAACGTTGGTGTACATAATAAGTTTTAACGATTTTCAACCTTAAAGTTTTTTTTTATGAAGATATTCTTAGAATCAGGACACTATCAAGAACACACTGCATAGAAAAATAGTCTCATTGAAAATGGCTCTGGCCGGAATCGCACCTGGTATAAACGATTATCCAAGGTTTCTTTATCTCCTATCAGACATATTTGAATTAGTATGCAAAGGACTCCAAACTGACAAGACGCTGTTCAATAGAAAATGTATATAAAAGGGAAAATTTATTGTGTGAAAAGCTGTACATATTTGCCTCTGTGTACTGCAAACAATCGTTTACACGTGTTAAGAACTTATCGTTTTAATTTATTTTTTTACACGTGTTTATTAAAGGAATTAAAGAGCTCGCATTTCAAATTCAATTTAAAATACAAGCATGCAGTTTAACGATTAGATTAATGCATTTGCGGCATGGGCGCGTCGGAAATCTTTACAAGGCTGATGACGCCTTGCCTTGATGGGACAGACTGGCGTCAGCTCTTAATTCGCTTGAAGAAGAATGCGCGTTGTTTATGATGAAAGAATGCTCAATTCAATCTTCGATTCATTGCATTGCTATGTGTTCGTATTGGTTTTTACACGAGCATCCAGAATATGATATTGCGAAGCAAATGGTCTACTCATTGGATCGTAAATTCGATAATTGGTTATTCAATAGATTAGTGCGTTCTTGGGAGTAATACTGCCTTCTTTAGTATACCAACTAACTGACCAACCGAGAACCTGGACACAAAAAGTATTTTAAAACCGGGTGCCACACTGTTGAAAGAAAAAATTGTCTCTATTTTTCGATTTGTAAAAAAATCCTTCTATTGAGCAAGTCTTCTGTGTTCACCGTGACAACCACCTTAAATGCTTTTGATTGCTCCCAACTACCAAATTGCGAAAACTCGCTAGAGATTCATCAAATGTTATGTTGTCTCGGTTCTTTTCTGTGGAGTTGAGGGTTGGACGCTTGAGATAGAAGGACATTGGAGAAGAAGAACTAAATAAATGTGAAAATTTTCAATCACGTTAGCTTTCTGTTTTCAATGCCTCTTTTTTCTAAGATTTTTCCCTGGACAATATAGAATTCGCGGCAGTGGCTAAAAGTCGGGATTGCAGCCGAACTAGTAAAAGACCGGCCCTGGATAAATATACGTGGCACTCGACGAAGAAGAAGAAGAATAAATATCAAACACAAACTTGTTAGCGTGCAAAATTGAAAAGTTTAAAAACAGTAATGATTTAAATGGTTATTTTCGTAATCGCCGCAATAAAGATAAAATCTAACGAAGCCGCCCACACGCGCGGCCGCAGCGCAGTGCCATATAGCCAGCATAGCGCCACCACAACTGCACCTTTATGACTGACAATTGAATCTCCGGGGCAAGAGTGTGGCTGAAGACTATCGAAACGTCGCTGCATACAAGACTGTACATGCAGGACAACGGGCAGTGCGCATTTTGATCATCATTTATTTATTTTATATTTTTAAAAAAGTGTATAGTTATGTTCCTGCTTGTTTTCATCTGATGCTACCGGTTTCGCCAACATCCTCAGGGTCGGCATCCTCAGGCAGACGATGAATGCCAACGGAGGACGTTGACGAAAAGAAACAAGTTGGAACATACACTGTAAAATTTTAACGTAAATATGATTATGGTTTTATTATTTGAAAATTGTCACAATATAGCAGAAGAGTTTACAGAGATCAGTGGGGGGATAACAGCTTCATCGGTGACGGATCGAATCGCATACGTACAGTGTCAAATAGCTCACAAAAAACGGAACCACAGAATGCGGTTTCTCTATGAGCCAGAGTAGAGATGTGATACTAAGCTAATTTTGGCAATGATATTTATACAATTTTTGAATATTCTTTCTACTTACTTTATTACTTTCTGTCAAAAATATTAAATTAATAAAATAGAGTTCAATACGAAACGAATGGTTTTTCTATACATTTTAAGTTGTATTTAATGTTATATAAAGTTTTACTTATCGGGTGGACTGCGAGCAGTTTTGGCAAAAATAATAGATTTTTGGGCGGACTGTATCTAAACAATTGATAAAAAATAATCTCGTGAATATTTGGTATTATTTTTATTTATAAATTGGAGTACTACAAATCGATAAATTTAAAATTATAACGAGAATGCTTCCGAACCACTCTACAGAAACAGCATAAACAGGTAAATGAAACGTCGGTGAGATTCGAACCCCGGGCTGCGGTTTCGCCTCCGGTAAGGCACTCAGTGTCATGGCCGCCGCGGCCATCCACACCGGACTCGCTTCCCCGACGAGCACCTCGAGCCTCGTAAAATCAAACTGAATCAAATCTTCCCATAGAGCGTGTTTCTGGAAATCCTTATTAAACTAAGGATTTCCACAAACACTCTCAAGAAACTGGGCAGCAGCTCGCGGGCTGAGTAATTTTGAATAAATTTACTACTCAATCTTTTCTATTCAATATACGTAAAATTTATGCATATTATCTTATTTATATTTTGTGTTAGTAAACATTTACCATCAAGGGATGAAAATAATACCCAAAATAAACGTCAAAATTTTAAAAGCAAACAATGAAAACATTGTGCATTCACTTTTTACAAATCATGGACCGAAACCGAAACGCCGAAAACTTCACTTAAAACACCAAATCATCGAGATGATTGCATTCCTCGCACTGAAAGCGCTGGCATTGCAAATACACACACACAAACACATACATACATACATACATACATACATATATATATATATATATATATATATATATATATATATATATATATATATATATTAAATAAACACGAGCACGACGAGTAGAGCGACTACTGATTCATTTAACTGTCACAATGGACGCTCTTTTGCCATTAAAAGGCATCATCAATCTGATAAGACCGATGAACGATACACGCTTTTATCATTCATGACATCAATGATAAATTAAAATTTACTCCAACAAATGAAACTAATCGAAATATGGGTTTCAATAGTAAAAGAGTATTTACAAAACAGTATCTGAGCTTAATTTAATTCAAAACTTTTATTAGTGATAACATATTTGATTGCCGAGGAGGTGGCGGGTGGCGGGTGGCGGGTGGCGGGTGGCGGGTGGCGGGTGGCGGGAGGCGGGTGGCGGGTGGCGGGTGGCGGGTGGCGAGGTGGCGGGCTGGCCCGGCGGGTGACTCACCGTTAATGTTTGGAGTTCAAGTCCCGGTAACAAGGTCGCGCCGTGAGCGTCTATTTCTACAAAAACGGAGCGAAGAAATGCACATGCTCGGTTAATGGATTTCAGATGTCCATTAAATACTGAATGAGTTTTTGTTTTTTACTACTCGAGTGGGAGACACCCGAGCTCAGATAATCTCAACGTGGAGTCTAAAGCCACGGAAGAGCCCGCGTCCTGCGGTTATGCACGGACGTCACCGGTGTGCAACTCCAGAGAGGTTTTTCGTTATCTAAAGTCAATCAAAACAAAGATACTCAGCAAGCCAAACACAAACACGTCTGTTTTAGACATCATGTCCGTCTGCTTAATTCTTACTGTTAAATAAAAGGATCAAAATTAGTATTTTCTCAGTAATTTCATTTTTATTAAATTCAGTTAATGGCGCTTTTATGATTCATAAAAACGTAACCATAAAGTAAACTTGATAATTCAAGTGGATTTAGAGTCCGCTGTGTGGTAAAACGGAGGTATTGCACCATTCAGAAGTGTTTTCTGAGACCCATTACAATAGCGTATTACAGTTTTTGTTGGTATCATATAACTGTTACGCAAACAGACACATTCACACTTCGAAGGGTCGGTAGCAACAGATAATGACGCGAGCTCCAGAGAGGAGTGAAAGCGGCAGGCCATTGAAAACCAGAGGCGCCGGAGACCTGACGCAGAGTATCAGAGACACAGCAAGCGTTTTTGTATTCACTCCACGAGCGAGAAACGCCCGACCTCGGATAATCTAACCGAGGAGTGTCGACTGACAACCCAACGGTGATTGTCCGAAAACGTATATTTGGATACGATAGAAACCAATCGGTTGCAGGCTGCCCAAAAGCCTCTAATCACGCAGCGATACAACTTGCGACCGATATGCAATCAGCCAATAGTGTCCCTTTATTTAAGTTGTTTTATTATGGTTTTTCCAAAGTAAATAACCCAAAGTAGAACGCTATTGCTGCAGTCGGTTGCAAGATGTCTCGCGGCGGGGGTAGAGGCCTCCGAAGGATCTACCAAAATTTACCGATTTAATGCAATAACGCCATTGAACGTATTGAACGAGGATGTCATGCATGCATCCACCGTGCTTACTGAGACTAGGACGAATGACATTGACGAGGCCCCGGGAGACAGAGTAAATACTAGAAGAATTATTATTAGCGGGCGTCGGCACCCCGCGAAGGCCTTGCGTGACTTTAACAAGGGACCTGTAGGTTACCATCAACTACAATATTAAATTTGTATGTGATTACAAATTTGTAGAAACAGAATACTTGCAAGAGATCGCCGTGGCATTACGGTCCGATCTACTAGGAGCCGAGACCGCAGATCGCGAGTTGGCGTCCCCTGCGCGCCGCAAGGACGCCGTGGCATTGCGGCCCGATCATGCAGCGTCCCTGTGTAGTGTCTCCCAGGAGCCGAGACCGCAGATCGCGAGTTGGCGTCCCCTGCGCGCCGCAAGGACGCCGTGGCATTGCGGCCCGATCATGCAGCGTCCCTGTGTAGTGTCTCCCAGGAGCCGAGACCGCAGATCGCGAGTTGGCGTCCCCTGCGCGCCGCAAGGACGCCGTGGCATTGCGGCCCGATCATGCAGCGTCCCTGTGTAGTGTCTCCCAGGAGCCGAGACCGCAGATCGCGAGTTGGCGTCCCCTGCGCGCCGCAAGGACGCCGTGGCATTGCGGCCCGATCATGCAGCGTCCCTGTGTAGTGTCTCCCAGGAGCCGAGACCGCAGATCGCGAGTTGGCGTCCCCTGCGCGCCGCAAGGACGCCGTGGCATTGCGGCCCGATCATGCAGCGTCCCTGTGTAGTGTCTCCCAGGAGCCGAGACCGCAGATCGCGAGTTGGCGTCCCCTGCGCGCCGCAAGGACGCCGTGGCATTGCGGCCCGATCATGCAGCGTCCCTGTGTAGTGTCTCCCAGGAGCCGAGACCGCAGATCGCGAGTTGGCGTCCCCTGCGCGCCGCAAGGACGCCGTGGCATTGCGGCCCGATCATGCAGCGTCCCTGTGTAGTGTCTCCCAGGAGTCGAGACCGCAGATCGCGAGTTGGCGTCCCCTGCGCGCCGCAAGGACGCCGTGGCATTGCGGCCCGATCATGCAGCGTCCCTGTGTAGTGTCTCCCAGGAGTCGAGACCGCAGATCGCGAGTTGGCGTCCCCTGCGCGCCGCAAGGACGCCGTGGCATTGCGGCCCGATCATGCAGCGTCCCTGTGTAGTGTCTCCCAGGAGCCGAGACCGCAGATCGCGAGTTGGCGTCCCCTGCGCGCCGCAAGGACGCCGTGGCATTGCGGCCCGATCATGCAGCGTCCCTGTGTAGTGTCTCCCAGGAGTCGAGACCGCAGATCGCGAGTTGGCGTCCCCTGCGCGCCGCAAGGACGCCGTGGCATTGCGGCCCGATCATGCAGCGTCCCTGTGTAGTGTCTCCCAGGAGCCGAGACCGCAGATCGCGAGTTGGCGTCCCCTGCGCGCCGCAAGGACGCCGTGGCATTGCGGCCCGATCATGCAGCGTCCCTGTGTAGTGTCTCCCAGGAGCCGAGACCGCAGATCGCGAGTTGGCGTCCCCTGCGCGCCGCAAGGACGCCGTGGCATTGCGGCCCGATCATGCAGCGTCCCTGTGTAGTGTCTCCCAGGAGCCGAGACCGCAGATCGCGAGTTGGCGTCCCCTGCGCGCCGCAAGGACGCCGTGGCATTGCGGCCCGATCATGCAGCGTCCCTGTGTAGTGTCTCCCAGGAGCCGAGACCGCAGATCGCGAGTTGGCGTCCCCTGCGCGCCGCAAGGACGCCGTGGCATTGCGGCCCGATCATGCAGCGTCCCTGTGTAGTGTCTCCCAGGAGTCGAGACCGCAGATCGCGAGTTGGCGTCCCCTGCGCGCCGCAAGGACGCCGTGGCATTGCGGCCCGATCATGCAGCGTCCCTGTGTAGTGTCTCCCAGGAGCCGAGACCGCAGATCGCGAGTTGGCGTCCCCTGCGCGCCGCAAGGACGCCGTGGCATTGCGGCCCGATCATGCAGCGTCCCTGTGTAGTGTCTCCCAGGAGCCGAGACCGCAGATCGCGAGTTGGCGTCCCCTGCGCGCCGCAAGGACGCCGTGGCATTGCGGCCCGATCATGCAGCGTCCCTGTGTAGTGTCTCCCAGGAGCCGAGACCGCAGATCGCGAGTTGGCGTCCCCTGCGCGCCGCAAGGACGCCGTGGCATTGCGGCCCGATCATGCAGCGTCCCTGTGTAGTGTCTCCCAGGAGCCGAGACCGCAGATCGCGAGTTGGCGTCCCCTGCGCGCCGCAAGGACGCCGTGGCATTGCGGCCCGATCATGCAGCGTCCCTGTGTAGTGTCTCCCAGGAGCCGAGACCGCAGATCGCGAGTTGGCGTCCCCTGCGCGCCGCAAGGACGCCGTGGCATTGCGGCCCGATCATGCAGCGTCCCTGTGTAGTGTCTCCCAGGAGCCGAGACCGCAGATCGCGAGTTGGCGTCCCCTGCGCGCCGCAAGGACGCCGTGGCATTGCGGCCCGATCATGCAGCGTCCCTGTGTAGTGTCTCCCAGGAGCCGAGACCGCAGATCGCGAGTTGGCGTCCCCTGCGCGCCGCAAGGACGCCGTGGCATTGCGGCCCGATCATGCAGCGTCCCTGTGTAGTGTCTCCCAGGAGCCGAGACCGCAGATCGCGAGTTGGCGTCCCCTGCGCGCCGCAAGGACGCCGTGGCATTGCGGCCCGATCATGCAGCGTCCCTGTGTAGTGTCTCCCAGGAGCCGAGACCGCAGATCGCGAGTTGGCGTCCCCTGCGCGCCGCAAGGACGCCGTGGCATTGCGGCCCGATCATGCAGCGTCCCTGTGTAGTGTCTCCCAGGAGCCGAGACCGCAGATCGCGAGTTGGCGTCCCCTGCGCGCCGCAAGGACGCCGTGGCATTGCGGCCCGATCATGCAGCGTCCCTGTGTAGTGTCTCCCAGGAGTCGAGACCGCAGATCGCGAGTTGGCGTCCCCTGCGCGCCGCAAGGACGCCGTGGCATTGCGGCCCGATCATGCAGCGTCCCTGTGTAGTGTCTCCCAGGAGTCGAGACCGCAGATCGCGAGTTGGCGTCCCCTGCGCGCCGCAAGGACGCCGTGGCATTGCGGCCCGATCATGCAGCGTCCCTGTGTAGTGTCTCCCAGGAGCCGAGACCGCAGATCGCGAGTTGGCGTCCCCTGCGCGCCGCAAGGACGCCGTGGCATTGCGGCCCGATCATGCAGCGTCCCTGTGTAGTGTCTCCCAGGAGCCGAGACCGCAGATCGCGAGTTGGCGTCCCCTGCGCGCCGCAAGGACGCCGTGGCTATAAAAAGGCGCTGCACCGCGCGGGGCAGAGTTTGTCAAACATCCGCGCTATATATAGAAACGCTCGTAAACAAATTGAAAGAGCAAATAAAATTAGCGATTTATGTTCGCACACCTGTATACGGCGACTGGGAGGCCGCGGCCCGCCGAGATCGCGGCGGTACCAATGTGTGTACTTTTATATCTTGATATATATATATATATTAGGGTGTCCCTTATATGACCAAAAAATTTTTTTTTTCAAATTTCGAAATGGGTACCCTCTACTTTTTTTAGTAATGCTATAAGAGTCTTAAATATAAAATTTCATCTTTCTAGCATAATTGCAACCAGTGCCGACCGAGCTTCAAAGTTTAGTAAAAAACGTGTTTTGTCTTGATATTTCGGTCTGGTATAAAATCATTATAAATGCAATAAATTAAGTAAATAATAGTAAAAATTCAATTAGATGAACATTAATCTTTAATCAAAAACATAAAGTAATAACAATCAGCCAGGGTAACTTTTTTTTAGAGTTGTTTTTTTACAGTCCGGATACAATTTTCTATGTTCCTGGACACAGCGCAGCAAGAACTGTTTTTGTTCTTCTTCAGCCGCGATAAGTCCGTTAAAATCTTGCATCATTTTAACAGCCCTTTCAGCAGTATCATTCACAACCTTCAAATAACTTATTTTTCTTTTAGCTTCCACAAAAGCACTATTATTATTCCAAGAAGATACATCTTCCTTTAGAAAACTGTCGTCGATCTGCAGTCGTGATAAAAATTGTTTGCTCTTTTCCGATACGAAATCATCCAGTGTTTTACAAACATAAGCAAACATCTTGTAGAGTCTTTTTGTCCTTCGCAGTTATTCTGCATTGTGACTGAAGTAAACACATTTTTAAAGAATAGATCGCTCTCGCCATCCAGCGTGCCTGATGCATGGCTTTGGGGGGGCTTAGTTTTAATTTTTCCTCTGAGTCTCCTCCCAAAAATATTACGCACAGTTCGACCAATTTGCGGTAGTCATCTCTTACATAACCTTTGTCTAATTCTGCCTTATAAAATATTAAAAAAGCTTGAATGTCTGTCTCGGCAACACGTTGTTTTACGAAATTAAGAGATGGTTCAATGTTACTAGCGTCGATGTTTTTCCAATTTTCTCTGAACTTTTTAAACATTGGAGTATCTGGGCTACTAGTAATTTACTTAATTTTGCTTTCAAAGACAGCTTTTAGGACCAATTCATAAACATGATGACGACAGACGAGCAGCAATTCTCTTCCTAAAGTTTCTCCAAAATAGCACAAGCTCCATTGAAACGGCCAGTATTGAAAGCTGTTGTGTCGCAGCACATTATTTGTACTTTATCGTGAAGGTTCTAGTCAAAGAGAGCTATTGGGACAGCCTTAGCTTGATGTTTTTCAGAAGAATGTTCTAGTTTCGGCACTGCAAGAAGCTGTTCCTTATCGTCAAACGAAGCAATAACTGGCAAGCGTTCTTCTTTAGAACTTCGTACATCTAACCCGGGTAATAGTTTTCCATCCCAATGGACTGTGACTACGTCGGGTACATTACTTCCAAAGAAGTCAGATTTTATTGCTTCTGCCCTTGATTTTCTAGTTTCAGCAGCTAGTGGTTATCTTTGTCTTACAACCCTTTCCTCTTCTTCCAATCGTCGTTGTTTAGATCTATCTTCTTTTTCCGACAATTTTTTATCAACACCACCTAAGCATCCTGGTCGATCTGGCTCTCTCTGTTTCATTAAAAATAATTTATCTTACTCTATTTTCATTCTCTCAAAAGCATCAGCATGTGCAATATCAAACAAATTATCAAGATCAATTTTGAAATTGTTCTCACGGCTCTTGAACGTAACCTGAGTTTTCTTACAATTTTTTTTGCAACTCTCTCCAAACATGATATAAATCAACAAGTTTCTTCACGCAGTTAGGATATGCCCTTGTTGGAATTCTTGCTTTTTCCCAATATATGATGCACTCCCTAATCACAAGATTTGCACTTTCACTAACAATCAGTTTAACCTCGCGAATATTGTAAAATAGGACCGAGGGAATTTGTCGATTAGATGGTAATTTTGCACCATTTATTTGATATCTAGGCAAACCGATAAGGAAATTATTTTGTTTATCACTCCGTAATTCCACCGACATGTTAACGCACTAAACAATGGAGCACTACTAATCTCAAAAATCACGTATGAAATGACAAATAAAACATGCAGTTACAAGTCACAGCGCAGTACTTACGCAACTTGTATGGACAAGTTAAAATCGCAAGTCGGCACGGGTTACCGTTTATAAATCGAACTAATATTTTTTTCTAGACAATATAGGATTATTACTAAACTTTTAAGAAGGTACGCGTAAAAAAATATTGAACTTGAATTTTAAGGGACACCCTAATATATATATATAAATAAATAAAACTCCGATTCGATTGAAATAAAAATGCTGTTCTCGCGAACTGGAGCACCGCGCTCTCCCCCGAGGAGCCTGCGCCTCACACCCGTATTTACGGCACCTTCGATACAATGGAGATAACAAAGCGCCGCCTTTGCAGCCGTGAAGTTTTATTATATTTTAATGAAGACAGCCAATAAGTCCTTAACGAGCTGCAGATTGTACAGCGACGCAAAGGTGAACTCGAGGCGAAGGCGAGCGATGGGCATGGCGTACTTCCAATTTGTATTAATTAAATAAATAAAAATCTTTTATAAAATATAAGAAGTAACAATAAGAAATCACCACTAGTTTGTGTCTTGCGAGCGAGGATCTCAGGTCGCTAAGGAAACCCGCGAAATACAACATATATTTATTTTATATTGACAATTGTCTTCATATACACATAGAATAAATAATGTTTGATAAAAAATCTATACAATACAGACGTCCTCTGAGATTAATAAATACAGTAGGGGAAATGCTAAATACATAATAAACCAGACAGCGACATCCGCTCCTGGAAGCGGGCAGGCGAGCGGAGGGGAACATTCAGTGTCCGGCTAGCTGCGTCTCCGGCATTTGCCTCGTTGTGTACAGGAAATCATGTGGAAAGGTGTCTTCTCGATAATCTCAACAGAACAGAAAAAACTTATCGCTTCAGTCGGGTTCGAGCTCGAGACCCCGCGGGCGACAGGCATTTGCGACTACTGTTTTCAGAATTAATCGAATAGCTTCCATCATGAAACAGTATGAAAAATAAACTGTTTTGAAAAGACAAATATGAATACAAAGTAAGTTTCAAAATATCCTCGTGAGAAAACTCGCCCGCTCCGTACGAAGTGGTTGGCGCCATCGATTAATGATCGATTATTTCGATTACTTATCGAATGATATATATTTTCAAACATTCGGTGACCGTTGAAATTGACATATTTTATTGGGGATCTTAAATCTTGGAATGTGGCTTTTAAAGTAATGAATAAACTCAATAATTTATTGAATTGCTGATTAATTATTTGACGAAAAATTGATAAACGAATTTTCATTCGAAACAATAATTCCGATTTATAATAAAAACAAGCGAGCAAACGGCCGATAATAAGCGTTCTGTTAATTATAATATTTGTTCACTTCTACGAATGTCGAATCATTCAATTGATCGATATTATTTTCGAATTGGATCGTTTATCAATATCACCAGTAACCGACTGCCTGCAGGTATTGTCCGCGCTGAGTATGCGCGACCGACAAGGAAACCCCGCGCACGTGCCTGGCGTGTTTGATGCGTGCACAGTATTGTTGCACGTCTCCCCGCATGCAGTCCAGAGAAGCTAGTCTCCACCGGGAGACTATTCCCAGCCGGGAACCTCGGAGGCCCCGGGAGTCTCGGGAGCCCGAGTCGAGGTCGCTTGGTGACATCGAAGGGTGCTTACTTTTAGGATTTGGGGATTCACAAACATTAAAAATACAGCTGATGCGTTTCCAACGAAGAGTTCGACTGCTTAGGAAACGTTTTAAATCTTCAAATTTAAATAATAATAAAAATCTAAAACGCCCAAGCACGCCCCCAGCTTGAATAATCAGCTTCGAGTAGTTCATATGCTGACAAAGATATTATACCAGTTCTGATAAGAATTTTTTTGTAGATTAGTTTTTAGTTTATGGTTTGTTTTGCAACTCTTAGTTGTACCATATTAGAAAATTCTCAGCTAATTCAAATCGCACCGGTTTTAATGTTTAAAAAAATGTTTCATTTGTATTTATTCAATGATATTTCGTTGTAAATTAATGGTAATGTGTGAACCGAGATGTTCTGAGAATTGATCATTTAATCTAAAAATCTAATGATTAAATACTTATAGTAATTTCGACGTTCGCGTGCCATCCACCGAAAATGGCCATTTGTAAAATTTATCAAAACAATCAACGTATTTTTTTTATCTAATGAATATTGTGAGGTGTTATATTTCTGGAATTTTTACAGTACATTTCCTGCGATTTCTGAACGCCATTTCTTTCTAACTTCCCGCTTATTGTTTATTTAATTTATCGATAACCTGAAATTTCATATCTTCAGTTATCATGAAAGTAAACGCGACGGCACTCCCCTGCGACCTCGATGCGCCAACTTACAATCGTGATTGAAAAATCACAAAACGTAGCCAGAACGATGCGTATCAATGATTATATACACACTTATCACTGATAAGGGTTTGTTGTTTATATAGTATGTATGTTATCGATTCACCCGTGTAACAACAATAAATAAAATCATGATATTCATGATTCAACAGCAATGCCCGCGAGTTATCAAATGTGTGACTCAGCCCAGGAGCGTCAGCGGATGGGGGTTTTCTCGCTCAGCTGCTAGAGTGACGGGCCGGAGGTTCGAATCCCACCAGTGTCATGAAAAAATATTTAGATATTTTCATTTGTAAATCGAAAACCTAAATAATGTAAGGGTCCCAAAATTAACAATTTACCGTATTGTGCGAGGATTCTGCCAAATTTTAAACATGACAGCATAAAAATTGCGTATCACTTTGGAGCCTGGATGAGTTAACACAGGATGTTATCAAAACAATTTTTCGTTTTGGTAAAAAAAATAAAAAAAACGTAGACTTAAGATTTTCAAAATAAATACGCGCATTTCCATTGGAGCGAAAATGAATATACAGGAAATTAGCCAAAGTACAAGGAATGGGATTTCGGTGCGTCGGAGCGCTCGTCTGGCTCGCAGGAGGACTCGGCGAAACGAAGGGAATCATTCAAATAATCTAATCGATGGACTCATCCGAGCGGATCAAAGTAAATTTAAAATATGCCAGGCAGAGAGATCAGAGCGATGACGGTCCTCGCGGGGCCCCGCCGCAGCGAGGGCAGATTATGAATATAATTTAGTTGAACAGAGAGTGTAAAATTTAATTCCAAGATATTCGAAACAAAACTACGCGCAATTTTATTTTCAAATGTTTATCGTTAGAAATAGAGCGACATTAGATTGCGACTATCTGGCGGGCTTACGTTTGTTTCACTTCACTTGCAGGAGAGGAGAGTCTGTAGTCAAATACAGACAAAAAAAAGGATGATCAATTTACGAATACATATATACTTGTAGTACATCCCCAAATCCATTGTAAAAAAAAAAAAAAGCTTTCGGCTTGATTCACGTCGTCGGTGTAAAAGTAAATCGATACTTTTTTTAATATTTTAAATGAAATTAAACACGTGGAAAACTCACAAAACTATTTTATCAAATAAATATATTATAATGGAATTCCACCGAGTGCTCTCTGTCAAAATTATTGAATATATCGATACACTTTTTTGAGTCTCGCAGAGCAGTCTTGGCACAACTTGACTTGAATGACAGACTTGACAACAACTCCGCGCCACCTTTTCGGTGGTAGCAACATAGCGAAAACCTCCAACAGAAATGGACCTCGGAGTGGTGCGCTGGCACTTGGGTAAGACCAAATTATACTTTTGTTGTTTTCTGGAAACGGGTTAAGCTGCGGAATTGAAATGCCAGATATACCCATTAAACTTTTGTAGACCAAAATATTTGTAACAAGATGCCACGATCCTCTATTCGGTGTATATCATTTTAAAAAATACACACAATTACAGCGAGATTTTAGGTTTTTCTTTTTTCACAACACGTGCGATTTTTATTTTTTTTGACATAATATACTTTTTGAAGAAAATACTTAAAATACGAAAGTATTTTGTATTATTACAATAAATTTTATTAAGAATTTTGATTGCATTGTTTTTCATATCAATTGAAATGATAAAAGTATTATAAATACGGAAAAACATCTAAAAAAAGATCAGATACGTAAATATCACATTTAGCGGAGTACGATGTTGGATTTTTTAATTGTATATTTAATTTTGTATGCGAATGAATAACTTTTTAATTAATCTTGAAATATAAAAAAATCTTATTTTAAAATATTTGTGCCCTTATAGTCTTAATGTTTTATTGGAAGAGCACATTTCATACTTGTTTTTTTTTTGGGTAATGAGCAGTTTCGATTTTAAGCATTACTGTCGCGTATTTAAGATTAATTTAAGACATTATTATTATTTTTTATTTTATGGATAATTGTGACAAAATCAAGTTTGACCCTAAATTAAACCGTATTGTAAGCGACCGCGTTGTTCGAGAGTTTTTGCAAGATTCTGAGTGTCAGAACGAATCCGTGTACAGGAAGGTTACCTGTCGGCCGGGCCCTTCACATCCGCAAATGTTGCATTTCCTGGCTGATCGCCAGCCGCGTCCGAGGCTTCTCCGATTGTTCCCGCGCTCCACTCGGCCCGCCGCGGCGCATTTATCGCCATAGACCAAGTTTTACTGAACATAGACATCGGACATCCTACACAGTATTGTTCGATTCACTCATATTTCACGACACTCCTTTACAAAGAGACACTACCTTCTTGCTGCTAGATGTTTGAGTCCCCGCAGGAGTAAAAACGCAATTGAAAATACCGGCCATTCATTTAATTACGGGATAAGTTGTTTCGCTCTCCGGCAGCGGCAGAATGCAGTGGGTATGCACAGCGCGCCCTTCGCTTTTTCATAGCAAGCAATCGATTATTGCGACCTTTCAGCAGAGGAGGCTCTCGGAAACCTTTAGTTACATTTTATTCAATGCACGCAAGGCAAACAAAGCTTAAATTGTATTTATTGAAAAAAAAAAATACAATATCGCTTCGAGGATGTAACGGATACAAACGTAACAACAAACATGTTTATTAATAAAACAACACCCACGAAATGATTCTTTAACACATAATTTAAGTTAAATTAGTAATTTTATTCGGTTTTATAGCTTATCGGGCTTGTAAAATATTGTAATTATAAAATATATTGCCAGGCAGAAGCAGGCGGCGGGAGGTCGACACATCCCATCATCAGGACTGCAAATGCAGCATCCCCTGATCCACCCAACGCTCCTCAGGATCGATTGTCTATCCCCGCTTTGTAAAAACCCAATCGATCAAAGAATAAGGTGAATTAGACAAAGTTATTTAAATCCGAACAAAATGACTGTCGGAAATCGACAAGCACTAATAGGAGCCATCCCGGCGGGAGGAACTCTCCGGCGGCTGCTGCAGGCCGTGATATGGACCTCGAGCATAATTACGCCCATGCAGAGCCGCAGAAATTATTTTTTTAAACATCAAAATATATTACGTAAAGAACAAAACGCAATGAAATCGCTGATTGGTTATTTTTATTTAGTTAGAATCATTATCTACTGCAAGAAGAGTGCAAAAATATTTTCACATACACTTATTTTTTAAATGCGTTTCCACCGTCAATGTCGGAGCCGAGGATCAATCAACAATTACGAGAATAAAATCGTATCATTACGCCTTTTCGCCCGGCTTCTCATGGCTGCGGGACAGAAATCGAAATCGATTCGCAGGCGGGCGGCCTTGCTGGCAATTAAAGCGTCCCGAGCGGCGGGAATGCGCGCCGGCCGAGTCCGCCCAGAGGTCACTCCGCGTGGCCCGCCACGGCCGGCGCGGCAGGGAAGGCTCATCGACATGAAATACTCATCTACACGATCGATTTACACGGGGGTCGACAAAAAACACTCATTAGGTTGGTAGATTCCAGCACTAAAGAGAAGTGTTTTTAGTATTCAATATTTTTGACAGAGAGCACTCGGTGGAATTCCATTTTGATATTTTAAATAAAATACTTTTGTGCTTTACCCACATGTTTAATTTTATTTGTGACCAGTCTCGTCAATCATTCCCGTTGGCGTTTTCAAACTCAGTTTGAGGAAAGGTTGGCCAAATCGGTCACCAATAAAATGAACATTTAAAAAAATTAAAAATATTTTATGCTAAATACTAAGTGTTCTTAGAATTTCTTCATTGTTTCACGTGCGAGTCGATTATCCCAATATTATATGCTCGATAACATAATCTGAGAACTTCTGGTATTTATCTAATTGGATGAGAGAAAATCACATAGTACATGATCATTCTTGTTTGTAAGCAGCACTCGCCTCTTTCATTTCGCGAGAAAAGAATGAAAATACAAAACACCTCACAAAATGACAGAAATCTCCTACTCGTTTGGCTATTCATATTATATATACATACTGTTTGAATATATGGTTAAGATATCAGTAATAAAAGGTTCAAATTGTACCTCGAATTTCTGTCAACTAAAAACTACTCGGTAGGTTCCGTTTTTCAAATCGAATTTCAATTTGATTAAATGTACAAGTATTAAAGCTCGGGTCGTGACTCGGAGCTGCCGGTACTCAGACTGGAGGTCGAATTGCAGATGATTTCGAGATAATTGATCATATCTTATAACCCATATTTGAATAATAAAATCTATCGGTTTGCCTGGCGCTCGACCCGCACGCGAGCGTCCTGCGTCGGTTAAACCGCTCCCGAAAATAAAAAACAAACGGCGTGTCTATTTTCGAATTATAATAATACATTTAAAATCAACCAATAAATTTTTGTAATAGTGTTTAAAGAACTACGTGCAAAATTTACAAAGACAAATAAGATTATCCAAAAGAAATAAAAACGTCCAATTCTGAAAAAAAGTGAGAGGCGAAACACATCAGAGGTATTTTTTTAAATATTAATTTGGTTTAGTGTCGAAATTATGGCTTTAAAGTTCTATTTGGGCGCAGACAAGATCGCGCTGTGATAGATGGCGACAGAGGAAACGAAGCCAGCAGGCGCGGGTCGCCTGGAGGCCATTTTCCCAAAAACAATGACAAGTTGTGCAATTTTTCGGAATTTCTTAAACAACGCCGCAAAGATCGGATTTACGTTTGCCAAAGCAAAGATCGCGTAGTGATCACGCGACTAGAAGATCACTCTAGCATCCCACACTAGCAACATATAATATATCCCATTACAAAATATTGATTACATTATAATCTTAATTTGTGCCAAATATTATAGCTTTTCTTGGCCATTTTCTTTTAGAAAATATCTTAATAAAGAATTAGGGCCCAAAAACTTATTTGGTACTTATGTTTTGAACACAAGTATAATATAAGCTACGTGCGAAAACATTAAGAAACGCCCGACATCCTTCCTGGTGTCAATGGTGCGGTGCCGATGTCAGGCTCGTTTAAAAGGTAGCTCTCGGGTGCGAAGCCGGGAAGCCGGGAAGCCGGGAAGCCGAGAAGCCGAGAAGCCGCCGGGCGACGAGCGAATTCGCGGGCTCAGCTGTCAATCGAATCCAATGAGTGATCATCGATTCTGCGACCTCGGCCGGAACAGCGTTTGCCCTGCTCCAGGACCACAAGGCGCTCGACATTCTCCCGGCAAGGGGGGGGGCAGAATGCTGGCAACGCAATGCAACAGCATGAAGTTATGCAGCAGCTCGACCTGTGTGGCTGCGTGAATCAGGGAGGCGGCCACTCGGCGATAAGGATCGCAGAAGTGGAGATTTGAAAAGCGGCAGATAAGATCTGAACCATAAAAACGTTTCCGCAACATTGAAGCTATCCCATTTTGTATCCGTACATGTTAACGCCTCTACACCCGTGGTGACAAATCGCGCCACCAATTTGCAGCTAACCAATAGTGTCCTACATTTTAGGCAAAACCATAAAAGCACCCAAAATAAAGGGCTAGCTGCAAGTTGGTAGCGCGATTCGTCGCTGCTTGAGGTCCCGCTCGCAAATCATACCCGGTCGCTTTAGATTAAAAACATCGCGGTTTTAATAAATAAATGTTTGTATAGTAAATTGTTTTTTCTATTTTCATCACAAGTGTGTTCGTTCACTTCGCAGTTTCTCGTCAAGCATACGGGTAAATAAAACCACGCGGTTTCCGATACTAATGAGATTTACGATCTGCGACAGGGAGAACTCTTTGCTCGATGACCGATACGTGTTCCCAACGACTTAGAAATCATATATGAATCGTAATATAAAAAAAAAAATTGTAACTACAAACGTAAAAAAAACTATAGAAAAAAATTCCTGGCCGAAATACTAATCTAAATCCGAACATCCGAAAAACTATCCTGGAAAGTATTTTTTACTTACCTAGGTATAAAAAACCTAATTAATAATCTATTCGTTTGATTGCTCGTTAATGATAAACATTTTCAGATTTTAATATGTAATTACTTGAGTATTCATTCGAATCAATTTTTGTTTTTCGGGTGATATTCGTTTTTTTAATTGGAATTCCTTCTTCATCGTGTGCCTCTCCTCAGAGGAGGTTGGCGACCCCTCTCACTAAGCACATACTCATGCTGGGCCGGTGTTTATGGTTTTCTAAGGGGAAAATAGTGGAGGGGGTCCCCGGGTCCTTCTACACCGCAGTTTTATATTGAAAGGAAAAGTCTGCGTATTGCTGCTGCCCAATAGAATTATAATATAATTATGTCTTACAAAGCTCTGGATTAAGAATTACGCGTGAGTTTAAATATGAATTTTAGCTCCGAGCCGCGCGAGTCTCCCGCTCTAAATCCGAACATTTTATTCCGTAATTAAATATGAGCGCTTCCGCCCGCGGAGTGCCTCTTCAGCCGCTTGCGCTCGTCCGTCCATCCGCTTTTGTCTTTATCGAGTGATCGAGAGACATCTAGACTGAGATAATGCGAGAACGGGGAGTCTACGAGAACACTACTCTGAATGAGTGAAAAGCCGCGAGGGAAGCGGCAGGAAATCGATCGGTATTGAGCGTTCGGAAGCGATTGCCGCTGTGCTCGTTCGGACGCGTCTTCGGGATTCGCGTCGCACAGTAGTAAATCTAAGAAGACGGATGAATTCTGAAATGTTTTCTTATGTGAAGATTGAAATGAAAATGGAATATCCATTGAACCAATAATAAGACAGTTCGCCGAGAGTGCGATCGACTTTCTGCATTTGCATAGTTGTCAGCTCGCACCGGTTCCCGTCACCGCGTTCGGGAGCCACTCCGCCTGCCCCGCGTGGGAGACGAGGCTCCGAGCCTCAGAGACTCCGAGCCTCAGAGACTCCGAGCCTCCGAGCCGGAGGTCCAGCGAGCCGGAGGTCCAGCGGGCCGGGCCCGAGCCTCCTCCGCGCCGCCCGAGGGACCCCTCGCGAACACGTTAACCGGCCATATCGAGAAAGTCACGAGACGGCTACGCGTGCACGTACTTTTTGCAGTTAAAGTAGGAGATATATAAAATTAGTAATTTATCATAAATTTATTGAAAATATATTTTCTTATTGTCAAATACCACCTGCAGCTAAAAGGTAACGTGTACCGATTGAACATAAGCTTTTGATCAAAGTATTGATATTCAATAGATATCAACGAGAACAGATTCGATATTAAACAAGATAGACAAAATTCGTTTAGTTCGTATTTACTAGCTCAGTCGAAATGAGTAAATTAACCAGAGCTGTTACAAAGAAGCTTTCTAAATTTATAACAATAATCTCGAATTCGCTTTGCCTAACAATAGTGCTCTTAAGAAATCAAAAAATATGTGTTTTAACAATTGCCACTCGCAGTAATATTCAGTTAAAAAACATACCAATCGAGAAATAAAAATTTTCACCGTCTTTTTTGTACATTTTTTGACAAATACTATAACTATGAATTGATCAAATTAAAAAAAATGTTACGTAAAAAATTCCATGGAAATAAACAAAAGATCGGCATAATATTGTGTTAAATATCCAGAAAATTAGCTTTATGACTAATAAAAACATTGTTTTACAATGTGTTCATAGTCGAGAACAGTTATTCGTCATTAAAGGCACACTCGAATAACACTAAAGCCAGGTTTATTGAATAAGGTGCACGCAGACCCAGACCATTGCCTCTTCAAGAGTAGATGGCCGCAAGCGGAAGTTAATGTATCGAAAAAATTCGCATCAGAGAGGGCTTTTTTAAAGTACGTTTCAAATTAACAAATTCATCCGCATTGCAAACAAATTTGCAAAGAAGCGAAAGACAAATAAAAACCATGAAAACTTATTTACTGTGTAATGTTTAATTCAGATTAAAATACTATCAAGTTTGTAGTTTTACATAGTGTACTTAAACGCTTTCTCAACTAAAATATAATAAATAGTACCAAATAACCACATAGCACCAAAGTGATTTTAAATAATCAATTTACGCACGAAACGACGAGAAAAATTCAGGTGAGATCGGAACAGTCTGGCGTTTAGAGTTTTTTTTTTTACTGTGAGTATAAATTTAAAATTCGTGAAATATTTAATAATAATCAACGGTAAAAGACTTGCACCGAGTCAGTGTACCTTTAATACAAACGAAAACAGACATCAGAGCTTACGCGAGCCGAGTTTCCCAAATTGGCGGAGAGCCGCCGGTCCTCCTTTTTAAAAGCCTCGCCGGGAGGCTTTTAATATTAATTCAATATATGTGAGAGGTGCTACAAAAATGATCTTAATATCCAAATAGTTCATATTAGACGATTGAATTTTCCAGATGCTTCGTTTTATGGATCCACACACGAGGAGTTAGAGAGGCTGCAGTTGGAAATTAGATCGAAAACACTTTTGAAATTCCATCGAAATTAATTTCCATAGCATTTGTTTCAATTATATTTCACTCACTGCTTGTGTTCACTAATTTTCATATTTTAGCATGGCGGAGGCCGACAGCCCTGATGGGAATTGATGAGCAGCCCGATTGACGCAGCCCCGCCGAGAGTCGGCGTAGGATTGATGAGCGAGATATTCTCCGACACGTGTTTTCCCGAAACTCACCACCGAGTAAACAGGGCAACCGATCCAGGGGTCGTTAGCAGCTTCCTGATCGGTGACGGGTATTTATGGGAACAGTTACAAAATATTGGAATCTTATGTGAGCGCAAAATGTGTATTATAATTAAACGACACTAATAATTTAAACTAAAAAACTTGCCAATAGCTAACTCTTGCTTTATACTCTGAACCTCTCCTCGGGTGCCGAATCGCGTCAAGATGTATTATTGTATAATCCGGTATCCAGCG
Source organism: Atopsyche davidsoni (assembly GCA_022113835.1). NCBI lineage: Eukaryota > Metazoa > Arthropoda > Insecta > Trichoptera > Hydrobiosidae > Atopsyche > Atopsyche davidsoni. The sequence continues at coordinate 261,158 of JAILWY010000011.1, read as the reverse complement.
ATTCAGCTATGGTACTGGAGCTGATTTAAATATTTTATTTATTTATGACTAGACTGCTTGAGCATAACACCGTGTAGAACGATTAAATTATGCAATAATAATGTTAATTCATCAAATACCACACTCGGCTGTAGCGGCCGACTCGGCGGAGGTGCCACGAGCCTGGAGACACATTGAGTGATGGTTGGGACGACAAACAACCACGCTGCGTAATGAGTGCGCTGGAGCTTTAAATGTCAATTATAGTTTAAGGCAATTCGAGTCCCGAGAATGCAATCGACCGACCCGATCCTGACCCGCGCTGCATGGCGCCGAGCTGGCCCGAATCATGGACTCTCGTACTCTCGACAGCACTGTATAAATATCGAATGATCATCTACCCAAGTGTATTTGCTATTAATATGGAGGATCGCAAGTGTGTCGCAGTTATCCAGTTCGGACGAAAATAAACAGAGACAGACATAAAGTGCACCACACAGGAAACGTAATTGAATTGTCGATTGTTCGGTTTAAAAAAAATAATTTAAAAAGCTTTTGGGTCTGAATGAATGAAAAAATTATTTTTTTAACATATATCTTATTTTATATATTGATATTTTCATACATTCGATCTCGTGATAAACACGCTTTCTACTTCTTTCATAAATTGGTTCTTTATAAACAAACATTTAACAACAATTTATTTGCATTGGGAATTAGTGTTTGAACAAAGGAATAATTAATTTTTAAGTAAAATTTTTATCCAAAACGTATAAATATAAATAGCATTCGATTTGTCGCTTTTAGTCGTTCGTCTTCTAGAGTGTTGAGCCGCGGCGAGGGCCCGGCGGCCGCAGAACGCTGCGCGATTCACTTAATTACTTTCAGTAAGAAAAATATACATATTATAAAGTATCTTGAGAATTGAGTTATAATAATTATTTTTTATTAATATGTATGCACTTATCAGAAGACATATATTATCTTTATTATTATAGCAGGCTTCCACTATTAATACTTTTTTATCAAATGGAGTGACCACATAACGTCCGCAAAGCAAATTACGACTGCGCTGACTTAACGTGACGGTGGAAGTCAACGCTACGGGGAAAATCGTGCCCTTTTAATTTCGTGAAGTCAGAAGTCAGTAAGTTTACCGTCAGTAGATCACGGCAATGTGACAAGAGTCAATGTCGACTCTATACCACAAGCAGAGCAATGCATGGTAACATGGAAGACTGCACGCAGCGCATTTACATACATCGCATACCTTAATGGTACAACTTTACTACCTGTGCACGCTATAAAATATAAATTATGCAAGATAGTATTTAAAATTATAATATATTTAATTTAAATGCCGCAATTATGTTTTTGTCCGTTTTTGTAAACCGCAAGAGACGAATCCGCATCCGTGGGCGAGAGTCTCGGTCATGGAAATGTCATAAAACTTATGTCATAAGCACGCGAGACGAAAAAGTAATCCCAAATGTCTCCGGTACCAATATGGAGATTAGAAATCATCGAATGAACGGTTTCGAAACTATTGAAATCATCATATCACCGCGGACCCAGGGAGAACAAGGTGGCGCTTAGCGCTCACATCCATCACCGGCTTCATTTGAAATATTTAAATGGTTGACAGTATTTGGTTAAGCGGTTCACCCGTGAAATGAGATTTTACTTATCACATCTGTGATAAGGCGTTTTCTCGTTATTTAGCATTAATATGCTATACTTAATGTACCAGCAGGAGTGCTCGGTGCGGTTTCCTGGGTTGGCCATCCTGCCAACTAGTCATTGCGCAGCGAATCAACGCTCAATAAATCAGCCAATTAGCAGCAGTCCCGTAAAGAAGCGCGCCAGCCCCGGGGGAGGCTCTGCTCCCCGAGCCACTGCCATGGGGACACGATGGATTCTACTTCCTTTTGATTCTAAACATCAATAATGACCGATAAATCGCTGCAAGGGACCGTTTGCTTGAATAAATTGTAACAAGAGGCTCTTTTATTCCTTCCGCACGGATCAAAAGTTAAAAAAACAATGACAATATTTTTCGACCCAATCGACCCTCTTCGGCTACCGCTGGGATATTGAAGCGAGTATATTGAAATTATTTTTGGCCTGAAATCTAAAAATATATCTACCTGCCACATACTGAGCGCACAAGGAGGTCGCAACGTTTATATAAGGAAGACGTGTGTCAGTTTCGCATGCACGCCTTTGAAAGTGACGCCGTAGAAGTAACGCCAGGCGGGGCGGCGGGGCTGCGGGGCTGCGGGGCTGCGGGGCTGCGGGGCTGCGGGGCTGCGGGGCTGCGGGGCTGCGGGGCTGCGGGGCTGCGGGGCGGCGGTCGCGGCGCCGTGGAAAATGCATCATTTGTGCCCCAAAGAATAATCCCATTTGCAGTCCAAATAGCCTGCGCGGTTGCGTGAGCAATAGTAGATTGAGTAATCAATATTTTTAACAGAGATTACTCGATGGAAATCAATTTTAATATTTTTAATAAAATACTTTTGTGATTTTTTCCCATGTTTTGTTTTAATGGCGACCAGTTTGGCCAACTCTTCCCGTTGGCATTATCTCAATCTGACTCAGTTTGATAATACCAGCGGAAACGGTTGGCGAAACCGGTCCCCAATACAATTAAACGTGAGATAAAACCACGCTAGTAGATTTTGACAGTCGTTGTTTTTGAATTTATTTTATACTTGGGTGTCATCCTGCGTTGTAATTTTGTGTTCCTGGCGCTTTGGTTCCGGAACTGGGGCCATCTTTGGGGTTTTGAGAATCACGTTTGCGTCGGGCAATACTCCTAGATCCATCATGCTGACCACCCGGAAGAATAATCGAAGATATATTTACCGCGAGAAGCAGTACCGAATACGGATAACAGATTTTTAAAAATATTAATGTGTCGTTTTTGTTACTACATGATATAAGTTTTTATATTATAGTATATCGTATTTCCGAAGTTATTCCTTTTCTTTTTGCAAATAGAAGATTTAGAATGTCTATGCCACGTGTAGTCAGTAAGAGTGAGACCACGAGGGAAGATGCAGGTGAGTGAGCATTTGGAAGCATTCAGATGAAATTAGGCTCAATGCGTATCTGGCATTTAGATATAGGGAAATCGCGGGATATCTACGATTGACGGGTTTTCCGATAAACGGATCTGGAAATCGCTAGTCCCGAATAGTTCCGATAAGCCCCTTGGACAAGCATAGACTGCGGCGAGGGGTGAATCTCCCGGGCGGGTTAAGCCATTAGCGAGCATCCACAGCTTATCGCGATCAAAGCGAACCCGCAATTATTCAGTGGGCGGGAGGGTTGCGCGGCACATTACATATAAATATATTATCATTGAATTTATTTTTATGGTGCCTATTTTTAATGTCAACTTTCTGATTCCCTATCGTTATCCTTTGCCGTCTCTCCTTACGGAGATGCATCACACGCACTAATGATGCGTATTTTTGACCTTCATTTTAAGAGCAAATATGTTTAATACCAAAAATTGTTGAAATATACTTCAGCCCAAGAAACGATTCATTACTTGTATAAAAAATTATCGTACATTCACATTCGATTATTTACATCAAATCGTGGCCTCACGATCGCTATATAAATTAAGATAGATAAATGACTAAGATAAACAAAATTATTCCCCAAATTATCTTTATTTCTTCACCCCTTATATATCCCGGCGCGATGAAATATTTCCACCGGGGTGAGAAACATGATTTAGGACACCCTCTGGAGCGGGGAGGAAGACGAGCACCCCCGGCCTGAGCGGGGAATGCGGCTCGAGAAATTCATTTGAAAAGGTTTTGCTTCACTGACTGCTAAAAAGCGTCGTCTTGAGTGAGTGTGAAATATATTAAAATTTTATTTAAAATATTAAAATGGAATTCCACCGAGTACTCTATGTCAAAAATATTGAATAGAAAATATATAATGAAAAATTCGGCTATTTTAATTAAATGACAATCATCTGAGATTGAATACCTTCTTACGTATTCTTGTTTTAAAAAAAAACTATATCTGTAAGCAATACACTTTTGGGCTGGCCATGCTCAAATAACGCGGGTGCGTCGCCGCGCGCGTTTGTTAAACGATTCTGCAACAATCTCTTGTCCAAATCTAAATAATTCAGATTGCTTACAAATCTCATGAAAAACATTCCATGGTATGCTAATGCTAATAATGAATTAAAATAAAAATAAATTAATCCGACGGTCCTTATTTTGGATTTTCTATTTACTGGCAGTGGCGCGCGGTATGTCTATCTAAACATAATCTTTATATAATATATAAATCACGTAAAATACTTTTTAAAATAAAAAATCGAATTACAAAATATCTCCGCAGGTGAATTATTTAAAATAATATTATATAAAAACGCAAAAATGTTTTTTTAAATTCCGCAAAAAATATTTTTCGAAAAGGCAACGCCAATAAGCTTTGTAATAAATAACTTAATTATAATATTTGTATTTTATATTTTTATCCAAGCAAGAATATATTTTTAAAAATCCACAACGCTTCCCAAGCATGAGAAATCAAAAGCAATAAATCAACATAGTTCTAGGCAAATAACAAATATTGACTTCCATTTCTAGTATAGCTTGCAAAAAACACTCCCCAAATATGAATGCGCATAAGAGGGAGGCAGAAACGGACGAGGGAGAGCAAATCAAACGCATATGCCCGGAGGCTGCAGCAGAAGTGCATTTCGAGACGCGATGAGGGGTGAATATTTTTCAAGATCGCATTTCGATTCAATAACTGCAACCCGCAGTGAAAACTGGCATTCATAATAACTAACTTAAAGAAACAGTGTACTTATCAAAAGAATACTCAAGGGAAATTTTCGGTTTTAAATTACAAGGGTTTTTATACAAGGCATTGTGATACTTCAAACATTAAATATGAATAATAAATAGTAAATGGAAAAAAGATTTATTAAAATAGTGCATTGCTTCCCTGCAGCCACGAGTATTCTGTTACCACATCGCTTGCTGCAGAGTAATGTGTCGTTTACAGCCATAATCTCGCCATGGTTCTACGTTGTAATTTTGTAGCCGTTTAGGGGGGAAAAAAAGGTGTAAAGTTGTAAAATGTTAATAGTAAAAAATCGTTTAGCTACAATTTATCCAATACTACAACATTTTCTTAATCACCTTATGTGACGTGATATGACGACTTTTTTATTGTGACACTTTTTTAATTATTATTTTACAGCCCTTTTGATTGTGCACGTATAAAAATAATAATAAAAAACTATTTACAGCGAGGCCTCGACGAGGTTCGTAATATATATAAACGTAATTTGTAGATTCGCATTGGTAAATAACTAGCACACCTAGGGTCGGGAGTTCAAGTCCGGGTGGAGCAATATTTGAGTTTTTCAATTCTTCGGGTAGGAAGAAAACCCTTCGAAATAAAGCCTTCTCTGGCGAGAGACCCGCATCCTTCTCGAAGACCCTTGCGTATCTTTTGAAGTTTTCATATCTTTGGTGTAGTGAGTCTTCTGCGTTTAAATTATATTTGATTGTATAAAAAACGTGTATACGACGATAGATCACGTACTAAATCAAAACGAAGTTGGGAGAAAGTTAATCCGTATTTCAAAGGGGAGGGTGTCAGAAAATAAATCATATTTTAATACCAGTTTTTCAATCGTTAATTAATGCGCGCTATACGTACGGAAACATTTAACTCCATTACCTAACAACCGTTCGTCGATGAACAAGATCTTTTAATTGTCTTTTTTTAACGTTCTAGCCGAGCAATAATAAATAATTCGGTAAACACAAACACGAAAACCGATTCTTGAATCAATGCCCACCGCCTGATGCTATTGGCTGATTGCTGTGCTGCCGGGCAGAGGCCTCGCCGATATTATCCGCGTCTTATACTAAATATATTTTTTTAAATATGAAAAACAATTTTATTACGACGCGGTAAGTGTGTGTATTTGAACACAGCACGCCACTGGCGGATAGAATCACAATAAACGCAAACAATTTGTTTGTTTACTCGTCGTTTCAAAACTGCGCGGCGCCCTCCGGCGGGGGTGAACAACCCTCCGTATTTTTTCCCTTTCGCATTAGCGCCCTTTTATGGTAATACGTTTTTTTTTAAATATATATATATATATATGTTTGGTACCTTGCTTGTTATATACAAGGTATTTCGTCACAATTTGGGGAAACTTTCCAAACTAGTCGATTGAATTAATCTATAAATGGGAGTGATTAAAGCTACACCCCCTGGTTTATCTTTTTTATGGTTCCGATAACATGCTTCAAGAAGCCATCCAGTGACTTCATCAACTGTGGGTGTCTCGCCACTGACTTCAGGTCATCCAGGCACAGACCTTCCTGTCGGCATTGGCTCTCCAGTTGGTGTCTCTGAAGACCAAATATGGGGCATGAACCCACAAGGTGGATCACTGTTTGTGGAGTAAAATCATCACAAGGGCATGTGTCGTCGCTCGTCAAGTGGAACCTGCGGAGATAACTTCTCATCGCTCCATGACCCGTTAAGAGCTGGGTTGATTCAAAGCTAATTCCGAAGGTATTCCTGTATACAGCGGCGTCCGTAACAGAATCAAAGAACATCTTTGTTACGTTTCCTTGCGGAGAGAAAATGGAGATTTTTTGCGAAACTCAGAGGAAAGTCGGAAAATACATAATTCATATTCTTTTTGGTGGCTTCTTTAGCCTTTTCGTCAGCTCTCTCGTTGCCAACAAGACCTACGTGAGCTCTCACCCAGCCTATCTCGATGTTAACATCACTTGCTTGAATTTCTTTTAGCTTTTTCTGGGTGTTTACAATTAGAGGTGTACGATTTTAAGGATGGTACCACCATCTATGTATGAGCTATCAAAGTGGTGATAGCTCAGGGAACTGTTTTGCGAGCCATGTGACATATGAGTCATATGACGGCGAATTTATGGCCTAGAGAGGGGGGGGGGGGGCAGTAGCGTATAAAAGGGCGAGCTGGTCTGCAGCTCGTTCTCTATTTCTCTATTTCTCTATATTCTCAGTTCTTCCCTATTCTCTTATTGTTATGTGATATTTATATTGTAATAAAAACGGAAATCAAAAAATCCGAATTTTAATGACGAACGAGACGTGCATCATAACTCAAAGTGAAAATAACGACCATTAATCCCGGTCGAGTAACGAGCCGAAGATCGTACATGTGTGGGCTGAATTTACGACTCAGCGGGATCCACGCATGCTGCGGATCGGCGCGAACAAGAGGGTTGGTTGATTGTTTGGATATACTGTCTACCCCCGAGCGACAATCAGTGAGTATTTTCACTGACTGCCACCTACCAGATGGTTTTAGTAATATCCAGCGAAGAGCCTCGTTAATAGCAACGAGCTCACTCTGAAATACGGAGCAGTAGTCGGCAAGTTTCAATGTTCTAGCAGGAAGTTCTTGGCCGTTTTCATATGGAATAAAAGCCGCTCCAACCTTTCCCTCGAGTAAGCTACCGTCCGTGTATATAGTGAGTTCATTGTCTTTTGGCGTAGGGATATCTTGGTCAAAATATCGGGGGTCACTTTGATGTCTCTGACTCGGATGAGGCAATGAAAAATGGTAATACGTTGCACCTACCCACAAAAAATCCATCGACATATTTTCTTCGAGACTAAGTCATTGCATATTTTTAAATTAGCACATTCAATGCACAAGGACATCATCATCCATAATATAATAGCTCTATAAATCGTTAAAAAATTACTGAAGACTAGTATAAAATTTGATAACTGCACATTTAAAAATATGAAAAAAAGAATTTATGACAAGGTGTCTTTATAGAAGGTTTTAAAATAGATAGCCCAGCTGTGACGGCCCGGAAAAACTGCGGGGTGAGTCAATCGTGCAAAGCAATAAGTGATTCACAATTTTCAAGTTGCAAACATGAAAGCATAGGACTGCACGGAAGGAACGACAAGACTAAAACGCGAAACCTTCGTCATCATTTTATTTTTAAACTGCGTACCTTAAATATATAAACTCTGTTTGATAATGCCATCGTGAAAGGTTGGCGAAACCGGTCACCAATAAAAATTAATATGTGGAAAAATCACTCAAGTATTTTATTATATTTAAAATATATAAATAAAGCTTAAATATACGAAAGGTCGTATCTTTACTTGGAAACAGTGTATTTAACACGGAAACTTGGTATTAAAAAAAACTACCCTTTGAATATTTTTAAACTTGAATAATACATATTTTATTAAAATGATCAGTCAGAAATTCAGAAGTTGATGCTGGAGGCCCCCACGACCGTTATTATAAGTGATTTTGATATTTCTACGAACATAAGCTTTTTTTGTTTAACCCTCCTCAATCAGCATTATCATTCCGCCAGGGAATTATTACGTGTTTTCGTTATTTGTAATAATGCATATAAAATAATTTTATGTTTATCTTGAAATAAAATTTAAATAATACATTTGACCTATTCAGTCTCTGTATATTTTTTTAATTAAATATAAATATCGTCAATAATAAATATAATATAAATATTTTCACCTTATTATCATTGTTCCAAAGCACATTCTACAATAGTGTTTTATTTTTCTCCCGAAATGAGCGATGCTCGCTTCTAGGGTTGAAATAACTGAGCTTATAAGCTCAGTTATTTCAGTTATTATAATAAACAATTAGAATTTATATAAACTTTAATGGGTGAATACTTTATAAGCATAAATATTCAAGCTTTTGAACCTGTCAAGCTTGCGTCAAACTATTGTATTATAAAAAAATAGAAAGGTTTAATGTGCTGCAGTAAATGATTCCTAAGAAATGTTTTTTGTTTGCCCTGTTGGATCTGCGAGTTGTGATAATTCTAATTGCGTGTGATTGCTCACAGTTCTGTGGAAGCCTCGGGCGCGGAATTCATTCAGTGATTCATTTAACAAGAAAGATTTCATCGAGTTTTAGTCTCAGAGTTTCGTCAATGTTAATTTTTCATATTTAATTTCTACGTACTGTAATGAGTAATTTGTAGGATCAAATATTTTAAAGACTGCTGTCTGATTACAAACATAAAATATGCAGATGTATAAAATATGATAATAATCATCGGGTGACACGACGTTTACGAAATTACGGTCATCGTCTGGTTTAGAACTGATAAGTTTGATAAGCGTGATAGGTTTTCACAAACATTTATTAAAGTGCAACAGTTAGCATTAATCCAATAACATTAATATTTTAGTCTTATTATTTCTGTTATTACGTACCTAGATATAAAAAAAAAAATATATATATATGATTTTTATCTACTCGTTAATAAGAACGACACGGAATTCAAAGAATAACGTGTGATTCAAAGTAAGATTATTTTAGGATTCATTCTGTGTAATCAAAATTTAAATAAACTAAATCGATATTTGAGCTGCCGAGGCATTTTACAGCTGAATTGTTTTCCAAAACCATTCAGAGATTGTTTGCATATTGTGCGGTAATATTATTAGGTTGTTTTTTCGTCAAAAATGTAATTTTAAAAAAGAAGGATAAAATAGTTTTAAACCAAAAATTAGATAAAATCAACTAAATTTCAATGAACATATTTTTGCTCATTTGAGCGCCGATTTTTCCAATTTCTTTGGAAACTCATGTAAGCAAAAAAAAAAGTTTTCCACCGCACGAGGCGCCATTGTTACCGCAGTGGCGGAGGTTCCGGGAATTCTACTTCCGTGGCGCGAGTTTCCGACCCCAGCAGAGCATCGTCAGAAGTTCATTTGCAAATATACCGCTTACGTTATTCTAAAAAAAAATTACAAGATAAGTTGGCTATAAACGCGACGCGATAAAAACATTATTATTGGACGGACATTAAATAAGAACTTGTGTTGTATGATTTTAACTTCACGAGCGACAGACACTCAAACCACGATAAGAAGTCTGTATTTACAATAGATCAAACATATGTAAGAGCAGAAACCGTACGCGAAGTGTTGTCAAATGAGCAAGCTTTTTACGAAACGGTCAGGTTAGATCAGGTGGCACTGCGGCTGTGCCCAATTTGATACGTTTGAAGAACCTACCTTACACTCGAGCCGACCATAGAAAAACCACATTAGGATGTTCCAAGCATGGAGGAGAGAAGAAACATAGTAATTGTGCTTGATAAAGAATAGCTCCTCTCATTGTTTTTTGTCTTTTGTTTAGTGATCAACCTGCAAGCAACGAAGCAAATGCAGGAGACGTCACGAGAGGAGCACAGCTCCAGTAGCTTCCGATTTTTTTCCACCGCTTGCCTTCTCTGCGACCTCACGCTTACGAAGTAATGCGGTCAGACTCGCTGTCCTCGGATTATCTGAGCTTAAGTATCTTCCCGCTCAAACCTACAAAGTCAATTAAACCGCAAACACGCTGGATACTATTTAGATCGGAAGCTTCAAATAATGTAACAGTAGATCCACAATGCATCCAGTGAAGCGTACATGCTTGGAGAGCCAATTACATTCAACCCGCGTCATATGAAAACCGCGCTATAAGAAACTCGAAAGTTAACTATTTACTTATATTTACATAAGAGTTCACATAATGAACTTTTTTCCTAAAATAATTCCATAGATCGATCATGTTTTAAGAGTACGCGCAATAGGATTCCGGTCGCAATTTTTACTCCGTGTTATTTGAAAACCGTGTTGCAAGAATTCAACGTTATGGGAGGGTTACCTGTACTCACAGAGATACAATTAAAACGCATACACATTTACGACCTTTTGTATGCAAATCGGTGCGGGCGAAAAAAATAGCATTAAGCCGGAGTAATTATGCACGGAGAACCGGCTTTCATTACATGTAGTTTACATTTAGTTACATTACATTTAGTACATGGGCTTTTTAGATAAGCGAAGAGGTCACGATTAGATAATCATTCGCTGCGGCGACACTCTGAGCTGCAATGCGCGCCGTCAACCACTGTGTATTTACATTATGACTGCAGTTGCTTCTAAGTTGCTTCCAGCTGCTGACTTTTGACTGATTGACTTTCCTTGCGGAGCTGTGGGGCTGAGGACTACTCGTTTGGATTTTTTGAATTCTTATGTTTCTAGCTCGTCAAATAGGTTTAATGTTTACATTTAATTACAGGTGATATTCAACGTACTAGCACGTAATAGCAGAAAGACGTTAAAATATTCAATTATCATTTATCTTGTTTAGTTTTGTTATTTGTATACTTAATATGTTTGACATAAAGTAATCATATTAATATAATTGTTCGCGCTTTTGCTGTTTAAAGCGCTCCACACACTATGCGATAAATTGGCGTCTCGTCCAACGAATTGTACAATGGTGTAGCTATATACCAGTGAATATCAGCGAATCTCACAAAAACTACTGGTTATGGCCACACCATTGTGTAGGTTGAGACGCCAATTTATCGCATCGTATGTGGAGCGCTCAAGTCACCAGAGCACCATTGGAGATAAAATGTATCAGTTGTCGTGATGGGTATTCCATATTATAGTTTTTCCTAACGATCTCACACAAGTCAGTATTATTGTAGTTTATTGTAGTAATCTCCTATTTACTTGATTTAAAAAGACATCCCTAGCAGTCAGCAAGCAACTGAGCGTAATTTAGAAATGATTTATGTTTTTTACAGTTATTTGAGATATCCTCGCAAACTACAGCGCATTCGCTGGGCGAGCGGGCGCGCGCTGAGGGCTAGTCCCGGTTCTGGCCCGGGGAGTGATGATACGTGCAAGCAGACCTGGTCTAGTCTAGTGTATTTGGCTTTATCGGCGAAACAGGAAGATTTTCCTTCGGCGCCTTCAAAATGACTGGGTGACTTGTGTCACCGTGGGGTTGTGTTTGGGGTTGGGTGGGAGGAGGGGGGATTGTGGGGGTGGGGTGGCTTTTGGCCTTTTTTGTAGAGGCAGTCCTCGAGGTTGAACTCGAAGAAGGTGTTGATTGAGGGGTTTGGAACTAAGTGGGTGGAGATTTGGAAGGAGTGTGCGAGGTCGATGATGACCTCTTGGATCGTTTTGGTATTGGTGTCTCTGTGGAGCTGGGCATTTTGGATGAACCTCGGGGCATTGAGTGCCTAGCGGAGGATTTTATTTTGGAGAGGCTTGTGTTTCTCAGATGGGATGTATCCCCAGATGGGGCAGGCGTAAGTGAGGAAAGCAGACCTGGTGAGTGATGGCAAATGCAAGCAGATCTGGTGAGTGATGACACGTGCAAGTAGTCCTGGTTTCCCTTGGACTTCGCAGTCGATCAGTTCAAAAATAGAATGCGTTCTTACCTGAAACAAAATAACAATTTTAAATAATTAGATTTTAAATGAAAACTTTGACACTTCAAACAAGAACAAGTTAACTTCATCATACCCACAGGTATGCTATTAAGCATAGACAAAAAAATATTATAATTTATTATAAAAAACTGAAATTCAAAAAAATAATTTGCAGTACCATTTGCTGAAATTTCATCATAATATTTAAATAGTAAAATATTTGCTCTGCTACAATACTAAAAGTACGACCTACTCTGATCTGATCGGTCAGAATTTCAAGATTAATTTTTTTGCATATAAAATATGCAGACAAAACGTATATAGAAATCGCCTTCTGACTCTCAACTTGATGACGTATTGAGAGTAGCATGTAGCAATTATAAACCTAGTTTGTTTTAAATAGTTAACAGTTTGTCTCAATATCAAATATCACACAATTTTTTTAATAGACGTTTTGATATAGTTATGTTTTGTGTTATATTTATTACATGGGAGTAAATGTAAAACCAAGTCTCACTTACAAATTTTAAATGGATGACCTCAAAAAGGTCATCAGTCAAAAATGTTGCAGCACGTATAACAAAAAAAAAACATATGCATGAGGCCAGAAGGAAAAAAGGTTGAGTATCGCCGATTTAGCTAGACGGGCGACGCTCGTCCACACCAGATGTTCATTTAATTTGATTTTTTTTATTTGAGGCCGTAAACATTTTATTTTTAATATATTTGTTTAACAAATGTTTTTTTCAAAAATAAACAATAGAATCAACGCACTGGCGAAGAAGTATGAACCGACAGCCACAAAGTATTGTAATCGATAATTAACAAAACAATCGATTCTCAGCTGAAAGGAAACCGCTCTGGTGGAGAGCACCAGTTTATCAGTCACCTTCAGTTCTCACCCATTCACGGAGAAACTCCCAGGCTCCCTCTGAAACGCGTGAATCGGCGTAGAAAGTGGCAACATCGATCTAGGCGCATTCATTACACGCGCATGGGACGGAGCCCGGGATTTCAAGAGAAACAATAAAGGCTTTATTGACAAAGTGAAGACACTCGCTTAACCACTTGCCTTTTCTTGGAAAAAGCGAAAATGATTTGTATTGACACATGCAATCTTCGAACAAACCGAAACGGGCGTGAGCCCAATATCATCAGTTTGGGGATTCACCTGCCAGGACCGGGATCGAACAGGGGATCTCTTGATCGAAAACCCTCTATCTGACAACTGCAATGCAATCAGATAAATTAATTTTAATATTTTATCATTATTTTTGATAAACATTTCTATATTGCAGTTTTTTTAAATTAGCCAATAATTCAATAACCTGTCACCTCGGTTGAAACTTTTTCTATACTGTCGTTTTGAGGGATCGATTTTGGTACCATTCCGGTCAGAATCACTCGGGCTTTGAGACTATGTCACAAAATATATCGCAGGAAACATGGCACATCTAAGCTGTTTCGAGATCGTTTGTTTGTCTACCTCCACTTTGAGGTATTCTACTCGCGCTTAGAAGTACAATCCGCCGATCTTTCGGTTTATCTGAGCGTCTATGTGCGTTTATGTCTGCCGCTTGTGGAATAAATATATAGTAAAAATAAATTAATTCTAATACCATAAAATTCCCGATAACTTTCATTTTTTAACAACGCTTCTGCGAGGTACGGTTTAGATTTTATTATTCCAACAGTAATCCAAAAGCAAATACCAAAAAACGTCACGCCATCCCAAAGTTCACGTAAACCACCTGAGCGGTATAAATGAGCCGAAACACCTGTGGGAAGCCACGCACTACTTGAAGAATACAGTATAACCTCGATATAACGGATCCCCGATTAACGGGATTCGGATACAACGGACAAAAAATTCGTTCAAATTAAAAAAAAAAAAATTTAAACGTTTTAAATGCGAAAATGAAAAAAAATTCGTAATTTTCGAGAGTTGATTATAAAAAAATAGCAAACTTCAAAAGTGCAAACAAAAGTTGATTCCTTTTTAGTAGGATTACCGAAAACAAGCGCGTCGATATCAAACTTTAACTGTCTTCGGTTACTTCACGACGGCTGTCCGAAGACAATTCAATACAATTTTGTTTGTGTTTTGTATTATTTATTTATATCTAAATACATATGTACAGTGTATTTTCTAAATAAAGCTTTTTTGTTTTATTTTAAACATATTTTTATGTAACGGACTTTTGACTTTAACGGACACCCCCTCCCCTCAATTAGTCTGTTATATCGAGGTTTTACTGTACTTTAATATGCTTTAATAATTATAATATTTTGTATAACATATCGTCTCAACCATAATAATGAGATTCAACACTCAAATATGTTTACATATTTTATAAAATATTATTTAGTATACTTTCCATTTTTTCATGTATTATAAATGAAATGTTTGCTTATAGGGTTACAATTTAATACAAGGTTTGAATTATAATTTTTTTTATAGGTTTAAATTTGAAAAAAAAAACAACGTTCCGTCCGCGATGACAATATTCCGTATGAAGTACAATCTCGTTGCATCCAAAATTAGCACATCGTACAACACGAGTGAAACTAACCGGATTACGTCTTTGGTTACTCTGTTATTCTGAAAAGAGCACACCGAGAAGAAACCCAGTAACAAAGTAAACAAATCTAATTTGATGCGTGTGTCCCGCGCGGGGACGATCTTCGCACCCGCGAGGGAGAGAAGATGAATTGTAACTCCGCCAGAGCAGCTCCGAGTGGCGGCCTCGGGTTGTAGCGCTGCGGCGATGAGCACAAAGAGAAGGTAATCAATTCGATGCGAAAACCTAATTTGAGATTTGTGTCCCGCGTAGGTGCAATCTCCGCGCCCGCGAGGGGAGTGATCGCGTGCGCGAGCAACACTCGGGCCGGCGCGCATTCCAGCACCGAGGCCGCGTGCCAACCTCCTTCTCTCAACTCCACGTCCCACTAACCAGAGCCAGTCCAAAATTAACGCTTTACCTCAAATACGATACGCGGGCACGGCGCGGGCACGGCGCGGGCACGGCGCGGGCACGGCGCGGGCACGGCGCGGGCACGGCGCGGGCACGGCGCGGGCACGGCGCGGGCACGGCGCGGGCACGGCGCGGGCACGGCGCGGGCAGGGTGGCGGCGCGCGGAGAGCGCTTCGAAAGACTCGAGCCTTTTTGATAAATATCTTTTATGCATTTTGAAAATACATTTTACTTTTATATTTTAATACAAATATATTTGAAGTGACATTTAAAAAAATAAATAACCAGTAAAGCGAAGAAAATATTTTTAAAAACCTGTTACTTGCAATAATACCGCGACAGGACTGGAGTCATTTTCAAATAAATAAAATTATAAACTTACGTTCTTGGGTGTTATCTCGCGGCAGGTTTTCATTGATTTTCTGACGTTACGGCTCCCGTATGAAGAAATTAATTGCTTCAATACAGAAATGAATATTTGTAAAAATTCAAATTTTACATTCAAGAAAATGAGTTGAGCGTTTTGGATTTCAGTACCGTATTTGAAAAAAAACATCATTGCGTATGTAACATTAAGCGCGCAAGAAGCAATTCACTTATGTAAGAAAGTGGTTGAGGTAATTCGAGAACCAGTTTAAAATGAGAGTACAACCGAAACTAGCGGCGGGGGCGAGCAGCTAAGCTGAGCTGAGCCGGCCCTGCCTCGCCCCGCCCCACCCCGCCTCGCCCCGCCTCGCCCCGCCTCGCCCCGCCTCGCCCCGCCTCGCCCCGCCTCGCTACCTAGCTGCAGTTCTCCCGAGCTACTCATCGTTCGAACGTATCAATCAATTCGGAGTAGGGAAGAAATCATCCTTATCATCCATTCCTAAATATTTCATATATTTCAAAGGAACCTATTAATGTCTCAGTATCGCATGTCTGCCGGTCGCTGCTCTCTTGTGTCAAGGAAGTCGCTCCTGGTTCTGCAGGCTCGGAGTGATAAAAATACGGGGGAGACACGTCGGCTGTGGCGTCGGTTTCACCACAGATCTGCTGGGATCAATTCACGAGCTCGACTCTAAAATACACGCATTTGAATATTTCTATATAATACTAGCGGATACCCGACGTGTGCTACTACGCTGTTATCATGCTGTTGAAGAATTTCAACAGCTCTTGCTGTAGTAGTTCTGATTAGAGCTTGTTCTAGATGTGCTTCATGTTGTTCTAGTGTTTCTACAGCTCTTGACTGTCGCTCTTTCAACCTTTTTAACTCCAAATGACTTCGTGTTGTCCGGCAGTTTCGGCTGCTATATTTCTTCCAATTACAGCTCTTTCGGTACCATTTTTTTGATTAACCTCAAATGATAAAACTCTCTGTTGTAAATGACAGATCAGTTATTTTGTTTTGAAAGTCCGTTCTATGCGCAATCTTCACAATGTTCTTTTTTCAAATTCTTTGCGAGGAACGATATCGACTTTACAGATGTTGAAAATTTTTGTATGGAAAATGTCGAAAATTGACATAATTAATAGACCGAATGTATTTAATGCATTGTTTTAATAGTCTCAAAGATTCTTAGTATTATTGTCCTTCAAATGAAACCGGTTTGGGACACATCGGTTGGATGGTTTCAAAGCCTATGACGGACATAGAAAGATCTTTTGTGTTATATATATATAGAAGATAAGCCTATTATAGAATACTAGCGGATACCCGGCGCGTTCTACTGCGCTAAATAAAGAAATAGAATACTTTTTTATTTATTCGAAAAAAAAAAAAAGGAAATTTGTTTATTTATCAACTTTATATCTTAATGCTAGCGGATATATTGAGTTTTTTCGGTAGGTGTGTAAATATAAAGTCTTTTCGGCGTTCCAACTCTAAACGCAACATAACAGGAATTTTGCGTAAAACAGGAATTTTCTATGTTCAAACCAGCAATACTTAGCGATTCGCCGTGAGACTTGTTGATAGTTATCACAACAGCACAATTTAGGTGGATCTAAGTTGCGAATGAGCATCTATGGTGAACCAACTTTTAAAGTTAAGATATGTGGTGGCATTCCAGATGGTTCCAAAGAGTTAAAAAAAAACACTTTTGGATAGTTGACAGCTTGTTCCTCATTTATAACTGTGTCAATCGATTTGTACTTGACACTTTACCGGGTGGCACAATTACAATTGACCGTTTTCTAAATGAACAGCAAGATGTTTAACAGTTGGATATCGTTCGTGAATACTGAAACCAAGAATTCGCCAGACAGCTTCATTACTGCTGATGTAACGACCCATCTGAAATTGAGTGATTTCATAGTTTCGATTTGAAAGCTCAAACACTGCCATATCACTGCCTTTGTTAACATATTTGCATATGTACTTGCATATGAATTTCCCGGAGTTGCAGTATTCCACATTGATATATGATTGAAATGTTTTTTACAGTATTGGACTGTATGGAACAATCCATCTGTTATCAATGTCAATATCGACGTTTCTTAATTTAATGGTGGTGGTGTATCCTCCATCTTCTGGCTTTCGTAGACCAGTTTGAGTTTCATCGATCAAATCGTGTGGATATCTTTTCGTGCATTTGCCGTCTTTTATGCAAGGCGAATTCATATGCAACGCTCCGCATGGGCCGCGAATCATGTTCTTACAAACAACGTCAAAAAGTATCAGATCTTCACGTTGATTCGGTTGTTCAGCAGATATAAGATCGATGTCGATTTGAGTTGGAATAATTTTTTCAATAGATGAAACTTATAATACGAATATTTTCGTATAATAATTTTTTTCCCATATATAAACAGACAAACTCATTATGATAAAACACGTTGTGAATGACAGATAGTGATTTTGTTTTGAAAGTCCGTATGATCTGTCCGCGCGATCTTCACAATGTTCTTTTTTCAAATTTTTTGCGAGGAACGATGTCCACTTTACAGATGTTGAAAATTTTTGTATGGAAAATATCGAAAATCGACCTAATTCTGTTCTGTGTTTTTTTTTTGTAGCGCCTGCAACGGCAACTTCATACTAATATTTACAAACATCAATATCAGTGTTTTTCTGTTGGCAGCCATGCAGGCTGCCAACTTCAAGACATTTTCGCGTATATGCAATACGCGAAAATGTCAGTTCCTTTTATGAAATGTCAACTTTTGTATGGGATTTACTTAATTGAATAAACCAAATTTGATAATCAATTTTTATAATTTTAGTGGTCGAAAACACCCTCAGTATTTTTGCCTTTCAAATGAAACCGGTTTGGGGCACATCGGTTGTATGGTTTCAAAGCCTATAACGGATATAGAAATATTTTTTGTGTTTTATATATATAGATTATTTCTTATGATTTATTAATGCGATAGCATCTTTATTCTCGATTACAGGTCGCCCGAAGCCAAAGGCAGTCCGATCAGAAAATTTATTAACAAACGAAAAAATAATCACCATAGAGAATAGCCGGAGTATCAATTCAAATTCAATATTTCCACATTAAAATAATCAACTGCTACGAATTCATATCGCAGGCAACATTAATTACAAACAGAGCATTTCTGCCAGGATTTACCGAAGATGTTTTTATTTTGTAAGGTTATATCATTATATTACGAGTAGATCAATAAAGCCTCGTGGTATGGAAGACAATTACATTTTTCACTGAGACAAAGAGAGCTCTAGAATAGAAATAGAAACTCTCAGTTGTCTATAATGACATTTTTTTATAAATTAATATAATAAGGTTGTCAGTGCATCGATCGATACATGTTGGGAATCGACGATTAAAATTAAATTCACCAGTGACAAGTGAAATATAACATCTCCTCTGGAAGTCTCAGTTGAAGCGAGTCCATCTGGCTTTTGATATTTATGTGTTTGAAACCTATTGAGTTTAAATTGTGACGTTACCACTCTTAGATTCAGGATTCACAGGGTTCTGCGCGCATGCGAAGATCCTTTGAACGATTTATTAGTGCATACAAGTGTTGTATTGACTTAAGAATTAAGATAAAAGTTAAGTTAGAAATTGGTGTTAAGTAAAAACGAAGGGTTTTTTATACTTGGACCTTTACACGGCCACGGGTGAATTATTGAAAAATAAAAGATAAAACAGACCTAGCAGCAGATACTAAATGATTTAATATTTTAAGGAACACGTACAACGTTATAGTATCGTTGAGGGCCTTACAAACCACAATGAGTGTGAAAATAGCAACGCGCCTAGGAACCAGGTCCGCGTGCGTGAAAATATTAGTATTGAGACATACTTGTCACGTGACAACACTCTGACATGATGACGTGACGTCGAAATGAAATAAGTGTCTTATAAATTGATTAAATAAGTATCTTTTAAATAAAGTGAAAAATGTTTATTTATAATAAATAAGTGTATTGTAAAATGATAAACGAGTATCTTATAAAAGTTGATCAATAAAAAGTGTCTTAGAGATATCCGTGTACCTGTCGCGAATCTCTGCAGAAGAATAATCACACCGACCGCCGTCAGTGGGTGCGAGTCGAGTCGATACGAGTCCAAGTCACTCGGCACGATCGCAGACATTAACAATTACAGTCCACTGCACTACTCCAGTACTCTACCTACTCAGAAAAACAGCGGATTGTCACTCCTCGATATATTGGCGAGCTTTAGCGAATTCGTAAATTTATTCAGGTGAAATAATTCGGTTGCTAAAGCTTTCAATATAGATTTTTAAATTGGAAACATACTTGAGCGCCGTCGCCAACAATACAAGTGAATAGATTATACGATTTTTTTTAAATATCTCATGTAAGCTGTGTGTGGTATTTTAAATTGTATATTTAAAATACAGTCATGCATACATTTTGCGAAACACAGTATCAATTAAGACAGTGGCTTAATACATTGGGTAATCAAATCCATAAAATGAATAAAATATTAGGAAAATTAAAAAAATAGAACATATGGAAAGTATTTTTCTTATAAAATACGTAAATTAAAAAAAAAACAATAATTTTGGTCTGAATTGATTTTATATCCCTTTAGCATTTACATAATTTTCGAAAGAAATTATGCTTATCAATTTTTTTTACGGGTGCACGTATTGAAATTATAAGTTAACTAACACCGCGGCGAATTTAGCTTTTAAATGTTTGCAACGGCATCAAAATCACACTGTAGATTTTACAAGTACCAAAATAGGTCAAAGTTTGATTTGTGGGAACAAAACGCACGGTAATTTTCAACACTGACAGCATAAAAGATACCCATAATTTATTATCTGACGTACGCCTATGCGTTTAGTCAAAAAATTACATAACTGCTTTAAAATAATAACGCAACGCCACTGGCTAAATCGTATCAGACGCACAATCAAAAACACCTGTTGAAACTCACATCAAAAGAGAAGAGCGTTATTTCTAGGTGAAAAAAGTAGCCCGCCCGGAATCTGGCGTGCCCAAAATCTGGCGTGCCCGGCATTTGGCGTGCCCGCTATTTAGCGTGCCCAGGATTTTGGCGTAGCCAGGAATCTAGCATGCCCGGCATCTGGCGAGCCCGGTATCTGACATGCCCGGCATCTTGCGTGTCCAGGATTGTGGCGTGCCCAGCGCACCCGGCAGGCCCGGAGTCGAGGAAGAGCGAGCATAACAGTCGAATACAGAAATACCGAGATATCTGGTTTTGAAATTTGTTCACATTCGTAATCTTAAAAAATGAATACCAATTAAGGGCAAGTTTATATTATTTTCCACGATATTGACGATCTTGCGTTACGTGAATGGAATTTAAATGTTTTAAAATGATGTGTTCCAAAATGAGTAGCCTCGTGCTCTGAATACGCGAATCGTCTCGTCCCGGCGGCGGACGACGAGCGACGAGCGACGAGCGGATCCCTCTGCGGCCAGTTTCATTTTAATGCTTTGTAATTTGATTTCATTTTAAATTAAACTCTCGCAATTAACACTCGCGAGTTGGATAACAATTGTAAATTTGATGAGCGCGCGGGACTGTGGTCCGTGGAATTCGCAAGCCTGCAAATGAATTTATTTTAGAAATAATTGGACACATATCGCTTGCGTACATCATTTTATGTATAAATAAACTAATATTCGACAAACAAAGACAAAACACCATACGCAATTATTAAATATCAAGAATTTTTTGGATTTCCCCAGCAAAAGGCAATTTGAGTTGGTTAATATTCAAGGTTCGTCCATGAAACATTACGTTGTTCAAATGAAAGGTTAAATTTCAACTCCCAGCTACATGGACGGCGTGCGCGTCATATGCGTTGCGTGTCCACGGTCGGACCCGGTTGCAGCGCGTCCTGGAGAATAGGGGCGAGCTTTGATGTTTAAATCATTCTTCTGACGCTGTTCGTAGCACCGGCGCACGTGAAAATTAACAGGGAACAATGGCTTCATTCTATCTTTTTGAAATTTTGCAGGAGACCGACGAGTTCCGTCCGGCCCGCCCCGGTCTCTCCCGCTCGGGCGTCACCAAAATTTTGAATATTTGACGATACGGTTTGAGCCGAACGGCTCGGTCGTGAAACGACGAGAATACTCTTCGGTTTTTTACTGGGGACGTCCGCGACCACAGCGTCCCTCCGCTTGAACCGAGCGATGGCACTGCGGCGCTTCGGGCACCGCAGATATTGGGCGACGTGTCGGCGGGCGATCGTTGCCATTCTGAATGCATTCATCATCAATCAATCCGTCAATTTCATTTTTAACTGCACGGAGACGGATTTCGAAATCGTCAACTCGCCGCATCTCGCCCGCGCCCGACGCGTGTGCTTGACAGAAGTCAGGAAAAACCGAACCGGGAATGAAACGATCAGTATTCATTCATCTAGCGCCCGGTTTATCGACGACCCGGAAAGATATTTCTTTCTGCGGCTTTTTGCTCTATCGTTCCGCTTCTGTACTTCAGGCTTCGAGAGTCCAGTTGGATTGAGTGATTGCATTGATTTTCTAGGGCTCGTCGGGTTGCCGTCCTCCATGCCGTTTATCGAAAATTTGCTAGGCAAAAAATTATTTCAGTATTAAATTTAAAAGAATTTTTGAAAAAACCCAACAATGTATAAAAGGACTTTGCAAAAACTCGACGCATACTACAAAAAAGTAAAATACGCAGGACGGTGTATTTTTTTTTTCAATTCATGAAATAAACAATTGTCCAATGGATGATGACTACTAAATATATATTTTTTTCCGGCGTCAATTAATTTTTTTGCGATTGTTTTAAAATATATAGTAGGCGGTATGAATATGATTAAAATAGTCAGAAATACATGAAATAGTTAATTTGAGTAATTCAATATACTCGTAATACCCCCCGATCACCGCACGCTGTGTTTCGGACGGGGAAGAGCGAGAACCCACCTTGCACAGCGCCACGCCGGTGTCCAGGCGGTCCAGGAAGTTGTCCACGTTGATCATGAGCTCGGGGTACAGCGTGTTCAGCCACTCCGCCAGGTCCTCCTTCATGGCGTACAGGTACTCCTCCGAGGACTTGAAGGGCCGGTAGGAGCGCGCCTCGATCATGACCGCCATCTCGTCACGGAGCGCCGGAATGGTTCCTCGGAGAAGTCGGCGGACAGGACCGCATCTGCGCAGCGCTCGCTGCGATGTTTCACACTTCTCTTTCACCGAATATGCCACTTCACTGTTCGATGCTCTGTTTCATATTATTTTGTATCTTTGAGTTCAAAGATTGAAATTTTTTAAAAAGTTTTTATTATTTTGATTATAGCCGTCACTCCACCTGCAATAGAAACAAATATTTATTAGAAGAAAAAAAAATAAACATTTAAACGACGAGGTCGATTCTTAAGAGTTAATTCAGGGTGTATTCGGAGTACGAGTTTAGTGAAGTATTCAGAGTGCGAGTTAAGTAAAGTGTCCAGAGTACGAGTGTATATTCCCTTCAGCGTCGCGTCCGTCGCGTCCGTCGCGTCCGTCGCGTGCCTCGCGTGCCTCGCCGGTCACTGGAAATGCGGAGAGAGCACGGCACGCCAGAGTGGTATCGACCGCGGGTCTCGCAGTATTTCCTGACGGTACTCTGAGGGTGACTTTTCGTCTTTTAACTACCTTTTAACGACGTGGAAACATCCCCACCTCCGAGGGTGGGCGAGGACAAAATGGCCGCCATGTTTAATATTCACGAGATGCTAAATCAAAAGGTCAACTTGACAATGCTCCGCGGCGATCCGCACTTCCGTGACTTCGCGCAATAAGCGGGCGGGGCTGTGTCACACACGCCGATCAACAAATCTTCATATCAGGAGTGACATCGTTAGCGTCCGTCTCCAGAAGAAGCCGCATCGGCAAATCCGCGCAGTCCTGGCGCCGGAGCCGCAATACTGGCCGAGTGATAGGGAATGCTATTGTAGATCTTTGACATAAATCCATATCTCGCATATCGAAATATCATCGTTTTCGTCATTTTTAATTTCGAAATGTGATAAACGTTTCAGTTTAGAAATAATTAGGAACGGATTTTTTTCCTTTACTTTGGAGATTTCAAATGAAATTTAAGTAAAATAAAACTAAAATATAAAATAAGTTTTACTTTCTATGCTCCGTTTTTGGGGATGCAACGGGCGAAAATTCAGAAAACTGAGCTCGCTACTCCTCGAACTGTGAACTCGCATCGTTTGAGCGTGTTAAAAACATTACTTTACAGAGTCGGGGGCCGCAAGCAGAAGACAGGAGGTGATTCCTCTTTGCGGCAGCGTCAGAAGCGACCGCGGGGTTGTCCTGCATTTTACAATAGACAAATCGCGACTCTTTTCAAGCAGGAACAGCATTTTTTATGAAAAATTATTGCAATGACCGATTATTGGACGATCACTGAAGATTGTAGTAAATTCGGGGCACGCGTCCGGGCACGTTTCGACGACACCCGAAACTCGCGCTCTTTTGCCTCGGGAAGAGCGAAATACTTTGTTCTTTTTGATTCCGGTCTTTGTTTTGATCGATTGAATACAACCTAGAGAGACAGATTTTTTTTAACAAAGACGAGAAGAACAGATTTCCAGGTCAGCCAAGAAATCTTCAGTCGGTGTATTGAGAACACGAGCGCGGGGGTCGGTTATCACGCGGCAGAGCGCCCTCGCGAATTTACGAGTATATAACGTGTGCACATACTAATGGCGTGTCCAATCTGAGAGTTCAATTATAATCAAAGAATCCAAAATATTTAGAGCATTTGATAAATCACCGATCTGTCGTTCGGATTTAATATATCCATATATATAACATATATATGGTATATCCGATATATGTGTTATATAATTACGAAGATATTTTGTGTCTTTCGAGCGCAAATGATAGTAGAAAAACCCCATATGCAGTATACACGCGGAACAACAAATTCGACAACCGATGATTTGTATCGCCTGCAACAATGTCGTAATTTATTTTTCTTCTTACAGTTTTGATAAAAATAACTCACAATTAGGACGCTATTGAGTAAATTGTCGGTCGTGTTGTTTCGTGTCTTTGCGTAGAAAAACCGAGTATTATTCGCGTATCGGCTGGACGGCACCGGGCGGCTCGAGGATGATCGCCAGCCAGTATCGAGGATGTCTCATTTGCCAACGTTTCCCTCGAAACACCAGGAAAAACAAACTGTTCCAGATATTTCTCCGAAAAAAATAATACGCAGTTACTGGGTGTTAATTTTTATAAGAAATTTAAAACGGTAGAGACGAATGACAGTCAAAGCGCTGTCGAGCTGTCACGGCTCACCTGCAACGCTCACCTGCAACACTCACCTGCAACACTCACCTGCAACACTCACCTGCAACACTCACCTGCAACACTCACCTGCAACACTCACCTCACGTGGCTACCGCGCTTCCGGTAGCCATCTTGGACCAGCAGCCGACACGACACGACGACACCGCATGTCACGAATTGTCCAAAATATTTAATTCAAGAAATACAAATGCCCCGTCCTGAGTGTTGACCCGCGCTTTATTACTTCTGAACTAAAATAGTAAGTATCGAAAACCTGCATCGGGTGTATTATCCGAAAGTATTGGGAGTAAAAAAACAACATTGATTTAATAGTAGAATGTATAAAATGGTCAATATGGCGCCCGTCGGACATTTTGTATGCGCAACACTCTAGCTTTATTATTTTAAATAAATAATTATCGACATTTAAATTGACTGATTTTTCCAAGAAAACTACTTCACCTTGCGTAAATAAAACAATTTAACTCCGCGTCCTACTTTCGCAATCGCGTTTCCTGTCAATATCTGTTCCATTCCGAAATTTATTTTTGAGTGTTGAGCAAAAGTTAACAACAAAAATACATCACAATGCACGATTGTCACCGTCTCGGAGCGCAATGTCTCCACCCCAGAGAGAGGGCCCCTCGGCAGTCAAACAATGGCCGGCGGAACCGAGGCTCGACTTCCAGCTACCTATTTGGAAAGAATTCTGCTTTAATTCGGAACAAAACAGAGAAGAATGGAAAACCTCTGACGAGTTTTCATATTAATTTAGTAACGTGAGATATTTTAAAATTCTTAGAACTGGTCCCCCGACTATTTCCGGATGGTTACCCACTCGGCGTATCGTCACTCGAAGTGTTTTTTGGTCGAGAAGAGTGACTCGTCAGCGAGTAACATTGAATCGGCCGAGACCCGGGTCCGTTTCAATTCAAATTACACCTAAATTATTTTATATGTAAACCGACTACATAGAAATCGAGGTAGATTTAATAGAAACAATACAATCAGCTCGATGTTTTGTGACATCAAAAGCGGGTGAGTGAGTGGATTAGATTAGATTATAACGACACTTGTCGATAGCAATATGACAACACGCGTTTCGGCATCGCACGCGGGGCGCGTCCTCATTTTGAGTCAATCGAAGTCATACTCACTAAATTGCATACTCACTGTTGTCATTGATTACAATATTATTTATATTGATGAATACAAATAAAAAATGACACCGCAATCACCACTCGGGGCCATCATCCCCGGCCGGTTGCGCTGCTACTAACGCACATAGTAAAATATATTAATCTTGTCCTTGTGTAAGAAACGGTCATAATAGTAATTTGAGAGAAGCAGTACATATATTCCCAGGGCCTGGCAGCCATCGCTGGGGCAGCAGGTTTCTTGGGTGCTAAGCCGCTCCCGAGAGCTATCTTCAGTTTCCGCCGGTAATAGAATAATTACGTCGATTATTCAAGCTCATTAATTTTATTGCATAAAGAATAGTTTGGGTATGGTTCGTGACTTTCATTAGAGAACCATTAAAAATGCATTGTGTAAACTCAACAATGAATTTGAAACAATCGTGCGACGGCGCGTGCAGGGCAGGAACAGAGTTCACGCATATAAACTATGAATATATATATTTTTTTTTTAAATTAAGTCTTATTAATAAAAAAGTAATGATTTATTAATAAAAAAACTTATTAATATAATGATTAATTTAAAAAAATATTAATTTTCTCCAAAGAATATTAAGAAAAAACACGTTAAATTTTGAGAACTAAATCTCTATACATCAATGTTTTATTTTACATCCGATACTTTAATACGCTTTATATAGTAGACTGGCCCGGGGCTTGCTGAAATACCTTCATATTGGGTTTGATTTTTAAGAAAATTCAATCATTTTTTTGTCTTCTCTATAATTTTAGGAATTGTATTTTTTTCATAAGACTTTTATTTAACACTTGGAGTGCGGGAACCGATTTAAGTCGGCTCAAAATCGGTGGATCAAATAGATAAAAAAATGTCTGAGAGTGAATACATTTTTATTTTTAACACAAGAAACCGAAAATTTCATTTCAATCGAACCCATATTTCAAACGATATCAACATTTTAAACTAACTCTGATTTTGCGCGCGAAACCCAAATAATTGCCCGCGCCAATAGGCGTGACGACAGTGTCAAATAATCATCGATTTAATTATTTTAAGGGAAAATACATATTAAAAGGATTTAAGACTGATTAATAAGATTTTCAATAAATTAAAAGATTAAAATACTGCGATCGGCCATTTTGACTGAAACACCAATCACAGCGCATGACGTCACGCTTCAGTGTACAACTCTATGGTATTCAAATTGCAAACAAACTTCGCTGTGTTTTGTTATGACCGTATTGCTTACGCATTTGGATTGATTTTTTAATAGTCTTAAGTGTGTTAATCGACTCTGTAACAATGGAATCAGGCAAACAGCTCAAATTTGCCCAGGATTGATTCATTGATGTTGGGCAATTTCTTTGCAACAAATAAAGAATTTTGCTCGTCCGAGTTTAGAAACGTCAAAACTTCCTTGTAATTACATTTTGTTTGCTCTATATTGCCTTCTAACTCTGCAGTTCTTGAAAAATTTTTAGAAGAAGGAAAAAAGAGAAAACTAAACTGCAAGCTACTAAAGTATCAACAATGATAACCAAGACCAAAACAAACATAACCTCAATAAATTAGTTATTCCATAGCCTCAATATTTCAACTATTTCGAGTCAAACAAACATTTTAAATGTAAAATCTATCAATATATAATACATACTCACATCAAAGTGGTCTTCACAGAAATAAATTGATGAATTCGTGACTACGTCTTTCGGGTTTCGCCGTGCGAGCTTTAACCACTTATCTCTTATTATTTTCTTATTTGGAACATATATAAACACCCTGTTGGGTGTTACTATCGAAGTGTTTGTACACTGAGGTACTTCACACCACTTATAGACTTTGGAATTCATTTATACGAATTTCGTTTACTGTCTTCAATGCAAACACAATGACATGAATAACAGTTGACATGAAGCGTGACGTCAGAGCGGACGCCATGACACCTGCGAGCTTTTTCGCGCGCTATTGAAAAAATATTATAAAAATGGCTTTAAACTTCGTTAAACTCTAGTTTTTTACCGAAATAATTCACCCGACCCTGAAGTGTTAATATCTTTCAGAGGCTTTATCAATTTGATAAATGTAAAATACCATTTTTGTCAAATATTTTATATTAATAAATAATATCTAATTATGAGGATAGATGCGGTGGAATGCTATACCTTGAGAGCGACATCGGATTATTGGAATTAAAGTTTTATAGCTATCATTTTAAACCGTTAAGTGTACCTTGATTATTGGTCCACAAAATATACAGTAAATACAATATATAAAAATATACACTGGCAGTACATTCCAAATTCTATTTCTAGAAATTGAGTCGGAAAATCCCAAAGAAGGTGTATGTATATGAATCTGACGAATCCGATACTCGGAAATGTAATGAATTATTCAAAACGAAGAGAGCCTGCTGTTGTTTTTCATAAATGAGGGCAGCATCGCAACCCTGCAAGCCCTAACCTAACCTAACCCCGCGAGGAGCCGGAGAAGCAGAGGCTCAGCCGCGAGGAAAGGAGAGTCAGCCTGCCGCCCGGTGACGTCACTTGAGTCGTGTTATTCGGTTTGCAGAGTGAGAATACTGCCTGTTACAATACATACGATACATTATGATGCACGTGTACTCTTTTTGATATTCAAAACCCAAGTCACCCCCTCCCATTGCGATCCCCAACTCTACTAGGGTTCAATACGACTCGACAAAATAAAAAATTCAAAACAGAGACGCGGACAGCGAACAAGTGATGAAATGGAAGGCCGCATCAGTCGTTGAGACTGTTTTCATTTCCAAGGCATTCGTCCATTAGTCGCATGAAGGTTAGGCACGAAGAAAAATCAACAGGTTCCATTTAATACGCGCATTTTATTATTTTTCATGTATATTTTATACGATTTCTTCAATAGTACTTAATTGAATCCGTGTTTCTAGAAAGGGATCGATAAAATCCACTACGTATACTCGGGATAATCGGTGAATAAGGTGCTACGGCGGAGCGCAAGGGGTGCAGTATTCCGCGGCAAATATGAACACGCGCGGAGACATCAGTGGAGGCATCACTGATCGCTCGGACTCGCAGTGTAGATAAGACGTGACCTTCGAAACAAAACACGAGCGTTATTGATAAGGGAAATGACTTCAACGGTCGAGCAATAAATTGATTGTCGATGTTTACAAGAGGGATTGTTATCATTGAATGGAGCTACGCAGCAGGTCAGGGCTCGCCCCTTGCAGCGCCGTGCAAGTGGTATCCCGGATATCTCTAAAAAATAATGTCACGCCGAGTTCTCAGGGACTGAAGAAGAATCAAAAGGAAAGAAAAGTTTTCACGAAAAAGTCGTCCTCGATGCAGGCCCCCGCCCCAGGTCGCCCCCGCCCCTGGTCACCCCCGCCCCTGGTCGCCCCCGCCCCAGGTCGCCCCCGCCCCTGGTAGCCCCCGCCCCAGGTCGCCCCTGGTCGCCCCCGGCCGCGGTGACTCGGCGGCCGCGAATAGGCGTGATCGTTCCGAGGAAGCGGCGAGTCCCCCGCAGATCGCTTTTTTCGCCAGCGCCTGTCATTTAGACGAAGAGGTATGCGAAAATAACTGCGCGCGATTGTAAATTATAGGATACAGTTGCGGACAAAAACTCGGCATTGTCGAGCGCCGCGAGCTTCCGCGCGGCTTTGTTCATCTCTTCACCTGGGACGGGTGTATCGAGTACAACAACACCATTACTTCAAAATTGTTATTTATCATGTGAAGATTAGAGTTTCTGTAATTGCTAATTTCGGTAATGTAAAAAACAGTTAAGCTATTTATAATTTGTAAAAGAGTATTACTTTACCAGTATCGGGAGTATTTTAGAAACATTCATTTTAATAAGAAATTCTACCAACGATAGATATTCTTGCTAAGAAAATTGCCATCGAAGTATCGCGGGGGGGGTGCCTCGAGGGGGGTGCCTCGAGGGGGGTGACTCCCGTCGAGTCCCGGCACGCGCGGACTCGCGACCTCACTGCAGAAAACTCAAGAGACATCACTGCCGGCAAGTCCTCAGTTCCGGTTCTCGGTTCCGTCACACGTTTGGCTCGTTCATTCTCATCGGTCAGCGGTTTTGCATTTGTATACATCGTTTAATTTAATTGTAAGTTATCAATTTAATCGCAAAACCGTGAAATATGACTAATAGAAAATGGTAATTTAGTGTCGGTCACATATCAATAAGGAAAACTATATTTCCAATTACTCATTTTAACTCTCGTAACCGCACTGATGAAGCCTCATAGGGTAGCCAAAGAGCTAAAATGTTTGAAAAAGTCATCACGGAAGCGGGTCGGATCGTCCTCGGGAGCTCTCCTGCCCGAGACGAGTCATCGAAACCCAACGCGAAAATATCGAACCCAGCGCCCATCCAAAAGAATAAATTCTTTTAAGGATCAAAATTCAATACTGTAACCATGATTGAAATTATCTTACTGTAATGTGAAATATTTTTAAAATTCGCCAATAAAATGTAGATATTTTGCGCGTTATAGTGAGATATTTATCAAATGTTTTTTAAGTCGAGTGTGAGTTTTCGGTGGACACTCGCCCCGCAAGCGTGGCGGCCGAGTTCGCCGTACTCATCCAGGACTAGCGGCGAGGTCGACTCGGGCTTAACTAATTAGAGATCTTCTCGTGGATAGTGCGAGGCGCGGGGAGCGGGGAGCGGCTTTTACTTTTGGACTGTCTGCCTTTAATTTGCATTTAAAGGCAGAAACGAGCGCTCGGACGGGGCGCAGAGAGCAGAGAGCTCATCCTCGGATAGTATCGCTGGACGAATCGAAAGGCGCTAGTCCAACATCACTGCTCGATTACAATACGAAAGACGTCAGTGATACGCATTTATCTAAATGTATAATGCATTATTCATTGAAAAATGAGACCTGCGCGAGCCGTGGTTCCATTCGCGGTCCACGTCATTGAACGAATGGAGAAAAAACCTCCCAAAATCGAATACTTGTGCTGCTCGGCAGCTCCCGACTCGCAGGTGCCGCGGCCTCTCGTCTCGTCTCCTCTCGTCTCCTCTCGTCTCACCTCGTCTCACCTCCTCTCATCTCGTCTCCTCGCCTCTCTTTATTTCACCACGCGCTTAGCAAAGCCTGTTTTGTGCTTATCTCTTAAGCAAATCGCTTGATATTTTAATTGGCGCATGTAATTTGCAAATGAGCAGATTTTAACAATTGCGAGCACTATCGTTCCGAATCTATTACTCGAGAGCTACATTTGCAAACGAGTTGTGAATCTTCGGCGGCAATAGACGGGTGCGGGAGCGAGTGTGCGAGTTCCGCAATGTTTCGACTCAAAGTACGATTCATCGGGCAATGGCGTCGGACCACGCGCCGACCCGCGCGGCGCCGAAGCGAAGCGGCCTGCGCGCGTTGCAATCCCACCGACAGCCGAAACGTTATTGGCCGATAGCGTCATATTATTTCGGGTGTTTTTTTTTGCAATTTCGGCCGAATGACGCAACGCGAGAGAGAACGCTCCGGCTCCCGGACACTCTTGGAGAGTAGAAGACCGCGAGTAGAGGAGGCGAGGTCGGGGGCGGAAAGCGATCGAGAGCGATCGCGGCGGGGCCGGGTCGACATCGAGGACCAGGTCGACACCGAGGGCCGGGTCGACACCGAGGGCCGGGTCGACATCGAGGACCAGGTCGACACCGAGGGCCGGGTCGACATCGAGGACCAGGTCGACACCGAGGGCCGGGTCGACATCGAGGACCAGGTCGACACCGAGGGCCGGATCGACACCGAGGGCCGGGTCGACATCGAGGACCAGGTCGACACCGAGGGCCGGGTCGACATCGAGGACCAGGTCGACACCGAGGGCCGGGTCGACACCGAGGGCCGGGTCGACACCGAGGGCCGGGTCGACATCGAGGACCAGGTCGACACCGAGGGCCGGGTCGACACCGAGGGCCGGGTCGACACCGAGGGCCGGGTCGACATCGAGGACCAGGTCGACACCGAGGGCCGGGTCGACACCGAGGGCCGGGTCGACATCGAGGACCAGGTCGACACCGAGGGCCGGGTCGACACCGAGGGCCGGGTCGACATCGAGGACCAGGTCGACACCGAGGGCCGGGTCAACACCGAGGGCCGGGTCGACATCGAGGACCAGGTCGACACCGAGGGCCGGGTCGACATCGAGGACCAGGTCGACACCGAGGGCCGGGTCGACCCGGCCCTCGGCGTGTAATACGCTTCGAGATATACTTCCGCTGACTCCGTTTTGATATAATTATTGAAATGACTTCTCATAATTTTGCAAACGTCAGGGTCGAGAGCCGCCCCGAGCCCTCCGCCGGCAGATTCTCCCGCATCGTCGAGCTCGGAGCCGGCGCCTCTCGACAACTCCTTCCGATCCGAGATTGTTTCGAGGCTTTTCATTTTACTCAACGATCGATCGAAAATGTAATCGAATAATTGGGAATCATCAAAAAATACGAGTTCAACAAAAATACTAACAAGCGTGCCCGGACACGACAACTTGAGATGCAATCTTTCGTAAAAATGACGACACGGTCGAATTGAAGCGTCGAAATGTCAAGTACAACGGTCCGAGCGGAGCGCCGCCCCCGGACTTCGCACTTTTACTCAATTTCACCCAGATCGATCGGTGTCACAGGTTTTGGTATTTTTGTAACGCCAACATTTCCAATCGCAAGCGACAAGCGACAAGCGACAACCCTCGAGCGAGACTCCTCCTTGTCACTCGGCAGCTCCTCGGGGGCTCGATCGATGCACTCACCGGCGGCTCGGGCTCCGGCGACTCCCACGCGGGCGCGGCTGCGGGCGGCTCTGGGCGGCCTGCTCGCTTGACTCTCGAGGCGTGCGTCTGACAGCGCGGCGCAAGGAGACCTCCACATGGCGCGACCGCGCGACTCGCCCGGTAAGTCTACACTGGCGCGGGCCTCAATGTCGCCGCCCGACCGCAGGAAGCGGGGCGGGGCGGGGCGGGGAGGAAGGGGCGGGGAGGGGCGGGCGGGGCGGGGAGGGGCGGGCGGGGCGCGGGGGCAATCGATAGCGCTGCATTCGAGCGACACTGACTTCGATGGCATTTTCACTTATTTCAATTCGCTCTCTTGCCCTTTTCCATTTTCTGCGGTGCAACTGAATTTTCGGTTCCGATTCGCTGGCAGGCGGACGCGGGCGGGACGCGGGCATCCTCGCTGGCGCGACTTCTTCAAAATCACAAGGACGCAATAGGATTTGCTCCAATCGGCGATCTTGACTTCCCCCCGCGTAGTGTATTTTGCAACGGAGTCGACTTTTTCTTGTTTATCTATCATTATGCGACGATGATTTCGAATTATTTTTTTTAACCGTTATGTATCTCCTCGACCTTGGGAATCGAAAGCGCGTTCAAAAAGCTTCCGAAAGAAGTACTCGATATTTTTAATTTTATCGATGACCGATTTCGCCGACTCTCACCGTTGGCACTGTCAAACTGAAACCGGTCATCGAAAAAATTAAGCACGGGGAAAAATAACAGAAACACTCGATCCAAAATATTAAAGCGAATACAAATAATTGTGTTTTCCGGTTGACGGAACGCATCGGAGGCACTTCGGCGGGGAAGGCGACCGAAAGCCGCGGACCCGGACGGGGGGGCAGTTTCCGCTTAGTATTAAAATTGCAAGTTCTCGATTATTAAAAAGTATTTGCGCACAGGGACCGCCGACACCCGATGGAGTGACAATCCGCGCATCGGGAGACCCGGCAGCCCGCTGCCCGCGCAGAGCTAAAAAAAAATTATCACATTCAAAAATGTTAAATTTACAATGGTCCTCAGAGATACGCTCGCGATACGGCATGCGGGATACGGCATGCGGGATACTGCATGCGGGATACGGCATGCGGCATGCAGCACGCGGCCGTCTTCCTGTCCCGCGTCCCGGCTTCGGTGGCGGCGTGCACTGGTTTTTCTATTTTCGTTATGGAGTTTAGGTAGAGATAATATGTGTGAAAAGCCTATTACTGCACGGGTTGAAAATAAGTTAAATTAAATAGATAAATAGGCACAGACTAGATAACAAGTAAATAAATATTTTATAGATAAAAAAAAATGCCTAAGTCGATTTTTAAATATATTTTGCGACTAGCAATACCTTATTGCTTGTATGGACCGCATGATGTATACGTATATACCACCTATTATGCATGTTAATTTAGGATGTTCGGGAGTGCCCTCGCCCCGCCTCGCCTCGCTGATAACCGGAAGTGCTATTTTCCCAAATAAAGGGACGCGCTCCATCTCAACTATTCAAATGTAGATAGAATAATTTTTAGAATGTCCTGTCTTACCTCCTGTCCATTGAATTCTTTATTTAAATTGCAACTTTTTTATCACCAACGCCATCTACATTCTGCGCTGCGTGTCTCGTTCGCTTGTCAAATGTAAAACGGAATAAGCTCGCCGGTAACTTGTACCGGTAAAATGTTTACTCGAAATGATCACAGATGAGATATGTAACATTCAGAAGTCCGCCGCGATGTTTCTCGCGTTGCCAGCATCCTTTGGGAGACGGTCTGCAGTCGCTTTACGGTGCTTCGAGGGCGCTGTCCGTTTCAAAAAAGTTGAGAAAAAATATATTGTTTTCACTACAACTTAAATGTTAGATAATTCTTAAAACGAGTTTTTCGCATGTCAAAATAACTGGAAAAACTAATGATAAATCTTAATTTCTTCTCGCAGATGCGATTTTAAATATATTTTACTTTTGGATATTATTTTCAGGAGAAAAATAAAAAATTCATGAGCACTTTCCTTCGAAAAGCCTATACAGTCGAATAATCTTTAAATTAATAAACAACCAGTATTATTGAAAATTTTTAATCAACCAACTGACAAATCTTCGATTATAATAATTGGGAAAAATATAGCTTCAAGAGTTTTGTTTGGACTCCATTCGGCTTCACTTCTAGAGGGGACAGTTCGCATATCGAGACAGTCTCGAATAATACTGAGCTCGCTCTGGGAACAGGGAACACTGCTTTAAATAAAGAATAAATTTGCAGTTGTCTCATGCATACGTAAAGGAAAAATGCAACAATATGTGTGTAAATAGTGTATGAAAATTTAGACCTCCGAGAGGGGGCACTCAATTTAAGAGTAAAATTGCATATTCCACGACAGCTTGACGTACCTAGTACGATGTCTCAGAGATCTACATTTTAAACAATGCAGTAAAAATATCCCTAAACTTTGTCATGAGTCACTCACTATTTGGCAAAAGATAAATCTCCCGGACCCGCCGCACACTCGCACCGTGATCAAGTTTATTAAGCTCTAGTTGAAGACTTTACAAGATTTCAAAGTGAAAGCGCTGAAGCGAGTCAGTCATGATTTACCAGAATGAGAAAACAAAAAGTAGCCAGAGCGAAAAAAATTACGAACATAAGCAGACTTCAAAACAAATGAAAAAGATCTCTGTACATTCGAGAATTCTGTATAATATCTACATATTTATCAATTCTAATTACATTCTACTTAAATAATTGTGAGGTCTCAATCTATCAGTCAGCCTCCATCAAAGCAAATCATTATGAAAAGCCTCCACAGTTTTTTACACACACACAAAGAATATTGGCGAACCTAAATGACTATGAAAATATTTATACTTATAATAGAGTATTTACAAACATGGAAGTAACCAGCACCTGTCAAATATATCCAAAAATCTACAACCCCTCAGTATGTCACATTTCAAACAATAATTGAAAACCCCGCTTCTTTCAGACACGCATGCCACGAAGATGCGGCAACCCAGTGAAATGTAAAATATTATCAAAAGAGTCGTAGTTTCAGGAGTGAAGTATGACCGGTATGTATGTAGTTGCGAGCGGAACACACGTCGCACTGGTTAAAATGAACTTAAAAATATTTGAACGGTACTATAGGAAAGTTTTGCTTAAATAATACTTTATAGGTATGCACAACACATAACACTTATCTCAAGTGACTTTGATATACTTTGGAATGAATTTCTGATAAAATAACATTAACATTAATTACAGAATAGGCACAACATTTTTATAGATGTGGGTCCCTTGGATCAGCAACCACTCATTGTAGTGTCAACAAGCTCACTCATCACAGCTACCGATCACTTAGGAATAGTTCTGAGGATTGATCAACATGCCATACAGCAGGGGGTGATTCAATGATAAAGTCCCGGAAGACCTGGGCGGTGGCTTTGGTCATTTCAGATTGTCATTTCTGTAGACTTTGCCGTCAACAATGGACACTTTGGGAAATATATTGATTATTTGGCTGAGCTTGTCGAGAGTAATTTTAGTATTGGCTCCAAAGAACGGTGTTGTGATGCAAATTTTTTTTGCATCGAACGAAGGTTTTGTCCCATAAAATGAATAGCCTTGGTATTTTTGAGGAACTTCTTCTTCACTGTCACTGCTAGAGATCATAACGACACATTCAGAAGGCAGTGCTGGTAGCAGGACAGTACTGAGGCAGGTGGTGGACTTGCGGGCTACTTGGTGAACCCTCCTGGGTTCAATACAGCCAGGCTCGGGGCCCAGCTGTTGACTAAACTCATCGAACTGAATGAACTGATGGTGACTTAGGGAGCATGTCTGTAAGAATGGATGTAGTCTCCTGAGAATATCAAACACCTGCCTAAGCCTATCCTGCACTATGTGGTGGCCAATGAAGAACTTTTTGGCTTTTAGCTGAACGCCAGTGTGACCGGTGATGTGACTCATGTAGGCGGTGTACTTATCATGGTGTTTACTGCAAAAGTCACAGGTAAAGCTGACATAGTGATGCTTGATATGAAGGAGCAGATCATGGAGTCGCTCAAACTCACTGTCACAACCGGTGATGATGCACTCAAAGGGAGGGGTCTGCTTTAAGCTGAAAGGCTTTAACTCCCCTGTGCAATTGGCAAAGGAGAATTCGCTAATACCGGTCTTGCTCATATCCTTATCTGAAAAATCTATACCCAGAATGCAAATGTGGTGGTGGCAACGATGATGCTGTAGTAAGGCTGGAAAGTCCCATTCTTTGTTAGGCCCCTTCGAGGACTTGCAGTAGCGGCACTGATAATACTGCACTGCCGCAGGCAGAAGAGGTGAACCTTGTGGAGTAATGGCATTCTTCTTTGCCTTGGGATTGCCCAGACGATGCATAACATAGTTCATTTCCATGCCAGCGTGTCGCAACCGGAAGTGATTCTGTATGCCTTGAAGATCGGCCACTAGCCCTGTGCACAATGAGCATTTATATACAATGGACTTCTTAGGCAAGATGCTGGAAGAGGAATCCTCGGGATGGCACTCCTTCTTGTGCTGCTCAATATCAGCCACAATTAGCAAACACTCACACACAAGGCAAATATGTGTTTTGGGTACGGGACCATACTTGGAGATTTTAGATTTGTCTGGCTCGTGAGAGCTTCTAGGATCAAGAGAGATGATCTCCTGAACTTCGGGGAGCTCGTTCTGAATAACACTTATAGGTAAATCAGGATGATTGCGAACGCTGTGCTTGTTCACTTCTATCTTCCGCACTCCTTGATAGTCACAATGCTGACATTTAAAGGGTTTTACTTTCCAATGGCGTTTCAAGTGCAATTTCACCCCATGCATATCTGAAATGAAGTTGCAATGGGGACACTTTTCAGACTTTGGGG
This sequence comes from Atopsyche davidsoni, assembly GCA_022113835.1. Taxonomy (NCBI): domain Eukaryota; kingdom Metazoa; phylum Arthropoda; class Insecta; order Trichoptera; family Hydrobiosidae; genus Atopsyche; species Atopsyche davidsoni. The sequence goes on along the minus strand of JAILWY010000011.1, from coordinate 223,377 downwards.
AGATGACTTTATCTTCAGATGGAATCTTTCGCTTGCGAGAGATTGAGACTAGTGGAGGATGGATATCACAACTCTCAGTTAAAGCGATCGTCTCAGAGACAGGTTCGGATTCAACCTTTTCCGGTCCTTCGTCTATGACCAAGTCGTGATAAATTGGTGAATCCATTCGATTGACTTCATGATTTATTTCTTTGGATCCCTTGTCGATCTCAGCCTGTTGAAATTCTAAGCAAGCGTCAACCCATTTTTCTATTTTGTCATTTCGGGGCAGTTTCATCACTTTAGAGCTACGATGGGCCTCTCTCGAGTGTTCCATTATACTGTCTTGATCAAACCTTTTGTATGAACACACCATACACTCCCAGCTGTGGAAAAAAGTTATAATTAATATTAGTATATTAAAACTTCTATACAACAGTCAAAGTAAGATGGTTGAATGATGACTCACGTTCGATAATCGAGCTCCTCATAAATGTGTATCTTCATAGCAGATGCCATGTTGCAGAGGAACTTCTCGCAAAACGGACAAGAAAAACTGCCACCAACAGAATTTCCATACTTCTGATTATTTAGATACTCTTCATTTACAATCTTGGGGGATGCAGCCACTGTCTGCTTCTTTGGTGATGTACAGGATGACACTTCGGCCGACACATTCACAATGCTGCTCCAAGGCGGCTCCAGTACCAGAGATGAAGACCTTTTCTGTTCTTCATCACTCGGTTCAACAATCACCATCGTATCTATCTCATTTGAAGGAAGATCTTTACCCGTGGGAAAGTTCGGTTCCAAGGTTGTTATAGTATTCAGAATCATCTTTTTCCTTGCTGAAATTTTGGGTTTCTTAGCAGGAGGGGGCTCAAGGGGGGCGACAGGTAAAGTGGCAAGATGAGAAAAAGAGGAAATATCTGTTTTCTCTGTAAACATGGAGCCTCGTTTCCTTTGTTTCCACCATATGGGAGAGTTGTCCACAATGGCGCCGCTATCGCTGCGGTAGTAGAGAGAGGAAATCTCCACAGGCCGGCCCGAGTGCCGAGAAGCGCAGTGCGCCTCAATAGCCGGGCGCGAGGAGTGGGAGAAATCACAGTGCCCACATTTTAGTGGGTGACGTGAGCCATGCACGATGCGGCAGTGCTCTACTATTTCATTCTTGAAAGTGGTGCTCAGGCGACAGGTGGCACAACGCCAGGCATGCAAATCCATATCCTGGCTACCTGCCTCGCGCAGCGCTCGGGCTCCCACTCGGCCGTGCACGTCTTGTGAGTGACGTTCTACAGCTCGCACCTGAGGGTTCATGAAGGGGCAACTTTCGCAGCGGTAGAGAGCAGCCTCATGCAGGCGCAAGTGGGCAGCAATGTTGCTGGATGTAGGCAGCCTCACAAGGTGACCACAGTGTGCGCATTGAAAAGCGCTATCGTCAACGTGCAGCGCCTGCCAGTGATGGCAGAGCATCACCTCGTCCACTGAAATGTAGGAACAGTTTTCTGAGCCACACACAAACCTCTCCTGCTCAGGCACATATTTCGGGACATTCCCGATATTGTCGAGTTTGGGTCGCTCGATTCGAGGACGGTCAGATTTTCGACGGTCAATGTTAGAGCTCAAGGCTAGGTTCGTCATTTTGTCAAAGTGCATTTCGTTGCTGGTTAGGTGAGGCACAGGGTTGACAGGGGCCGCAGAGGGTGCGGGGATTTCGTTAACGTGCATTTGCAAATGTCGCGCCATGTTAGAGGTGACCTTGGTTCCGTATCGACACACTTTGCAGATTATGGCTTTTGTGAGTATAGGGTTTAAGGGAAGGTTGCCAATTTCATCTGGCCCGAATTCGCTCTCAGTAAAGGCTGGCGGTATTGCATCGCTTGAGGGAGTGAGAGGTTTACCACTTGATTTTGGTTTGTTTCGGATTTTACGAACATCAGTGGGTGCAACAAGCTTAGGCTTGAGGATAAAAATATCTTCATCCTTATTGGTGAGGAAAGGATTCTCCGGAATCAGGTTATGTTCAAAGATCTTATGGACTTTCCGCATGTGCTGAGCAATATTTACTGAATTGTGTGATCGATGCTTACAGAGGCTGCAGATGAAGCGATAGGTTCCGTGGATATATATATGATCCACGAGAGAGTTGTTGTGGCGAAACTTCTTATTGCAGTGAAAACACGGCAGCTTGGAGCGCTCGCGGGCATGCTCACAAACGGTCAAGTGGTCCTCAAATGCAGAGGAAGTCAGGCAAGCGGCACAACAACCTTCATTACCGCAGCGAAACAGATCTTTTCCTGACTTTCCCGTCTTCATCAGAAGAAGCAACTCGTCCTGGCTCAAGTTAGGAGAGTCATCAACACTAGGAGTCGGAATCGGGTCTGAGGACCTCAACTTTCGTAATGATTTACCCGACATGACAGAGATCGTGTCGTCATCGGAAATCTCATCAGACGCTACCGAAGCACGAGCTCTGAGGAGTCTTGATGATGTCGTAGGAACAGAACTATTTTCTGTAATGAGGGACTGATCTGACCCTTGCTTCTGAATTTTTTTAGTGTTAATTTCTTTTGTAAAAGCAAGAGGAACATCATCATCACTGTCGAGATTAATAATCTCCGATACCAATTTTTTGGTTGATGCAACCAGTTGCAAAGTGGTATCGTTAGAAAGTAATGAAGAAGAAATTATTTTTACTTTGGCGATAACAGTTTCATCCACTGGAGTGATTGGTTCTGGATTCGATTTGGTTATGGAGACATCGGAGTTCGGGGATCGAATATCAGTTTTTGAAGAAGATCCATCGCTATCGAGAGAATGAAGACCATGCCAAAGCAGTGTCCGAGGATCAGCCGGAGTGAGTGTCTCTACGAGAGCAGTCATGTCATCGTCTACGACTCGCGGGGAACTGAGTATATGGGGATATTCATCCTCATAGCGCACCAGAGGAGAATCCAATCCTACACTAAATCTGTCGATGATAATAGGCCGTTTGTTCTTGCCCTTGTATGCAGACTCATCCAAATTGAGAAGCATCACAGTGTCCTCTTCAGCCTCTGTGATTTCCTAAAAATATATTGAGATTACAATACAATGTAACATGTTAGAAAACAAGGTCAATTATTATTGAGCATTAAAAAATTATCTGGAAAAGAAAATAAGCACTTTTAGTGGTAAAGCAATTATAAACTGAGTTTCGAAACCGAAACTTCCAGTCGGTAAGCAAATGTGCAGGTAAATGTGCAGGTGCATGCGGATAAGGGCTTCAGCAAAGACTCGCAGCTTACGTCCAACATTGATACACTTCGTGTTTAGCTAGGCTGTACACTTAAGGCGATCTCGTACAGAATCTACCGGAGCCGTTTCAGGTGATGAGATGCCGGTCACCTTACATTAGTGACAGAACAATAATGTATTTACTGACCTTATCGATGTTGCTTTGCTTGCGGTGCCGCATATACAGCAAGGGCTTGCGCCCAGGATGCCACAGAACCAGGTGACGCAGAGCGGTAGCCTCCGTGTCGGAGGGCCCGGCACAGTAGACACAAGTGAAGAGTTTGCGACCGTGCGTCTGGCGAAGATGCGACAGTAGGTCGTGGGCAGACAGGGGAGGGACGTCGCATGCCGAGCACTTCAACAGAGCGTCCTTGTGAGAGTGGGTCATGTGCACGAAGAAGCACACCGGAGTGTAGAAAGTGCGGCCGCACTCGACCCGTTCTTCGGCTCCCGGCACCGAGATCGCTGAAGTGAGAAAGCGCAATTAATAGACGATAGTTAAAGCTGTTGCAATTCTACGAAACATTACTTTATGATACGGGTGAAAAAATTTACTGAAAATTTGATAAGCCTTTCTTACTTGAATTAAAAAAAAAAGTTGCATCAGAGTTAAATAAAAGATGAAAAAATTCAATAATGCCTGTGCGCTTTTCGAATCCAAAAGCGATGCAACAGCAGGTAATCGAGCGGTAAAGAGCATTGCGTGATGTTATTTCCACCCGATTTTTTCTGTCTAATGTCTTAATAATAAACAAAGTTACAACTCTTCTTTCGTTATTCATTAAAAATTCTTCATAAACATACACAGGAATAAATCAAACGGGCAATTTTATACGTCGAACGGAACTTTCGCGTAAAACACACGGGTAAGGTTTCATTTAGGTTTACATTTTGTAAAAAAAATTAATTTTTAAATAATAAAAAGAAAACACGAGTCGACAAAAATCTGATCAATCAAAATACAACAAATGTTACTGTTTAGATTAAGCTCAAAAATAAGTACAAAGAAACCTGTCGATAAAAAAACATACTTATCGTTCCACGTTTACTTACGATAGAAGTATATTTGCAACGAATCAGTAAAAACGAGTCTCGCTGCAGTTTGTGACAAAAGCACTCGATCCTGAAAGAGGCCGCGGCAGCCTCGCCTGGGGCGGGCGGTGAGAGGCGGGCGGTGAGGCGGGCGGCGGGCGCGGACGTACAGGCGGGCGTACAGGCGGGCCTACGTGCTGTCGGCCTGCCGCCAATGGCCGCCGGCGGCCGCGCGGCATCGGGCCCGACGCCCGGAGAACGCTGCGCTTCTTTTTATTACCCATTTCTCTACTCTCGATTGCCAAAACTGAGGTTTCGAGCAGCGTCGGCGCCGCGGATTTTACGAATATTCGATAATTCGAAAATAAAATATTGACATTTTCAGTGCTTCTACGTCACGCGGGTCTTAGCGGCTGCCCGTCTCGCCCGAAACGCGTCGACCGTTAGCCGCGATCTTTTCCCGCGGTTTAGATTTAGCAGGGCGTCCCGCATTCGATCGCTCGTGCGATGCGCAGGGTCGATTTTTTTATTTATTAAATTAATCTCGTTAAAAAAAATACATCTCATTGTTGTATTTAAAATCGCTATCGATAGTAAAAAAAAAGTTCATTTTATCGAAAGGATCGGAAGAACGAATGTGTACTTTTTATCTTGTCGAAGGACAAGGCATTCGTTCGGTGAAGATCCATTTTATTTTATTTTTAAAAAGTTATTTCAAATCATTGATAAAAAAAAAAGAATACTTTTTAATTTTAATGTGTTGTTAATTTAAAAAATACTTGCGCTATTTCGTTTTCTACTTTTATTGCTGCGGGTGACGTCTGATTATTTTAGGTTTGCGATCTCTCCGCGATGGATCTGTTCCCCGCTACTGAAAATCATTTTTTAATCGACGCGACGGATCGAGTCGATCCGATTCGATCTCGTCGGTAAAACTCTTCGCGGGAAGAAAGATACGAATCGGAAACCGGAATTTTAGACCCACGCGAGAAGACAAAGCTTCGTCCCAATTTTTGCAACACGCGAGGATGTTCGCAGGGCGACACTCCGCGGGTCCGAGTTCCTCGCGCAGGGGAAGGTACTCACCTCTGGTTCCGGTGCAGCGGTAGGGCTCCACGCAGTCGTGCTTGGGCAGGAGGCCGCGGGTGAGCGCGCCGGTGGCCCCGCCCGGGTGGCGGCGCACGCGGCGCGCGGCGTCCCGGAGCGCGCCGTGCGCCACCAGCGCGTGCGCCTCCACCAGCACGTGCGCCGCGCCGCGGTACGGGCACGCCGAGCAGGCCCACTCGCACGCGCCGTGCTCCGTGATGACGTGCGCCGCCAGCAGCGCCGCGCTGCCCGCCGTGGTGTCGCAGTACGCGCACCCCAGCCACCGGCCCGTCCCCCCGTGCTTCGCGATGTGCGCCTCGAACTGCGGTCCATCGTCCGTGGAGTACCTGCATGCCACGCATTTCATCAGGCGATCGTCGACGTCGACGTCGACCGTAGCTGCGTCGTCCCGTTGTTGCCTGTGACTCGCCAGAGATTGAGGCGCCGCACCCTGAGACGGTACCGGCGAAGCGACCGGAGACTGCGCCGAGATGTGCATCGGAACTCGTGTCGGGTCCTGCGCCGGGGCCGATGCCGGAATCTCTGCCTCTATCGAAGCTCGCGGCGTAGCCTGCGCCGGAGTCTGCACCGGAACTTGCGCTTTCACTCGAGATTGGGGCGAGACCCGAAGCGAAGACCCGTCTCGAGTCGGAGATCGAGGAACGGCCGCGACCTTCGTCGGCATCGGAACGAACGATTCGGATCGAGATATCGAGCCGGAAGAGATCTGAAGCGAGAGAGAAGGTGACGTCGCGGGGACGCCTTTCGCGACAGCGGAAGGACGACCGGGAGAAACCGCGGCCGGAAGTGACACGGTCCAATCTCCGACGCTAGGGACGACGACCTCGTACATGCGCGTCGCCGGCTTCGGGGCGATGGCCACGGGTTTCGATGACGCCGGAGTAGAGTTCTTGGAGATGATCACTTTCCCTGCTTTTCTAGTTTTCTTGGGCGGACAGTGCAATATGACTTGTCTCTTGTGGGTTCCCGGCTCAGCCGAAGAGATGGCGCATTCGGTGGGTTCCGATTCTTCGTTACGGGGGGGTCTCAAGCTGACGACGCTCTCTATGCGCAGAAAAGAGAGCGCCGAATTTTCCGGAGAAGTCGAATCTTCGAGAGAAGTGATGCCATCACCGAAAGCGGAATCTTCTTGAGCGACCGATTTTTTTAGGGAAATAGGTTCTTGAAGCTGAAGAGATTCCTCGCGAATAACGGTTCCCTCGAAAAGAGCAATATCTTCCGAAGGAACGGACGGAGTCTTCAATGCTATAAGGTCAGATAACTGTCTGAGGGTAATTTGTGGCTGTGCCCCTGGCACGGAAGGTTCTACCGAAATGTCAGGGATAATTTCGTCAGTTAACAGTCCCGTTACAGGGTCGAGAAATTTTTTCGAAGAAAGTGTTGCGGGTTTTTCGGGCGAAGCTGTAACCGTTTCAACCATATGAACTTTGACGAGATGATCGAAAGCTTCCTGGCAAGGATTAATTTTGTAATTGACAAATTTGTGGCATTGCTGACAAAAACCATTCCATGATTCTTTCTGGTGAGAAGATTTCAAGTGACTTTTGAACATTAGCAAGTAAGCCGTGGTGAACGAGCAGTTGTCAAAATTACAGCAGTATTCTGTGGCCCCGTCTAAAGTCTTAGAAATTTTGAAAGGACCGACGCAAATTGAATCTGTATTCGAAATATTTGGCTCTTGAAGTGGGCGTTTTATTGGCGATGTTTGAACCTCAATTTTAAGTGTAGCCGCAGAATCTACCAGTGCATAATCAGTATCTGTCATCTCTTTCTTTATGGCTACGTTAGAGTCAATATCCGGGATTTCTTGTTTAATAACGACATCGTCTATTTCTTCCACTTGAAAGTCATTAGATTCGACGGACATAGGCGCTTCGACAGAGAGCGTAAATATCCCCCCTTCTACGTTACCAGTTTGTTCAGTATTACTTAGATCGAGGCCTATTTTACGAGAACTGGTCACATTTTCTTCACTGCCAGAATTGTGGGCCAAAATCTCAGCTTGAGAATTGATATCTTTAATGCTTGAGGTTCCTTTTACCGACCTGCTTTTCTGAGACCTCGTTAGCACCTTTAGACCTCCATTCTCGCCGATATTTGAAGATTCAAAGGATACATTAGGGAATTCAGTGCTCGGAATAACTATTTTCGGTGATTTTTTTTCTGCCTGTGCTTTAGAGAGGTTGATTTTGATAATACTGCATTCATCATCAAAGTGCCTTAGAGAGATGTGGGCTTTAACATTTTCCGCAGAAATCTGAGTATAGTAGCATAAACTACACATATGACCAAGTATCACCTTTAGACTCGAAGTTTTTAGCAGAGGTATTTCTTTAAGGGAAACAACTGACCTGCCAGAATCCGCGTTGTTACTTGCATACTCCCCAGTATGCCATTGCACGATATGCTTAAACAACTTGACTTTAGCCTTCATCATAAAAGGACGATTGCAAAATCTGCAATCAATTTTGGAAGATTTTTGGTAATTTTTCTTGAGAGTCAACTCCAAATCACCACTAATCGATTCTTCTATACACGCTTGCGCAGCTTTTGGGCTAAGCCTCGATATTACAACTTCTGAATCTGAATGAAGATCTCTGAAATGCTTGACGATGTCTGTCCCACTAAACTTGCATAATATGCAGTTGTACTTTCTTGCGCAGCTTCCGAGGTTATATAACTTGTCAGTATAATTTATATCTTGCTCCGGTTCAATAACGGTCATATTTTTTACGACCGGAAGTATTTCGACGAGTTCCGTTTCCGCTTTTATTGTGCTTTTTTTCGTTTTCTTTTTTATGGTACCAGTTTTCCACGCATGGCGCTTCTTCTTTTTCCCTAACAGCTTTGTGATTGTTTTCGGCACAAGTATGGATGTGTCTTGTGTAGGTCCATCGGTATTAGTACTAGAAATATTGACAACACTACAAGTGACTATAATGTTCTCATCTTTCGTGGAATCTGTTTCAGAATTTCGTCCATTGTCCTCTGTAATTATTTTTGTTAGTATATTATTATTTGGTGATGTACTATGTACTGAAGAGTCATCTGATTTCACTTCGACATCTAGCAACATTTTTTTATTATAAATTAAACCTTTTTTTGATTTTGGACACGGCTTGACGGGTTTGTAAGATGAAATATCCTCATTTTTATCAAAATAATCGTATATCTTTTGTTGCGATGTCGTGCATCCAATGTCAGATGTACTGTCATTTTTTTCAATATGTGTTTTGTCAATTATAATACAGGGTTGCTTCTCTAGTACTATTTTTTTATCTGCCTTAATAGCAGTTTTCTTTTGTTGTTTCGGATGAAAAGCTTTCTCCGTTTTGGTTTTTTCACACCTAGGCGATCTGCGCTTGTCTGCCGCTCCCTGGCGATCCTCGCCGTCTGCGGGCGCTTCCACCGCCACTCTGCTCGCTCTGCAGCCAGTTGCGTTGAGTACTTCTTGGCTTATGAACATATCTCTCAAATCCTCTTGCAGCATGTGCAACTCTCTGCAACCTTTGGCAAATTTCTTCGGTTTTTTTTTCAACAAGGATTCGTTTTTTGGTGAAGATTCTGTATTCGATAGTGGTAAAGCGTCTGCAACACTTTCATTTGGTTCACTATTTAAATTTCCGGAATCCATAATTTTCAAGATATTTATGTTGTCATTTTCAGGTAGGCTTTCCTTCGGCTTATTACTAATAGAACTCTCATCCTCCTCATCCGAGTCTAGCTCAGTGAGCGTCTGTAATTTTTTTATAAGTTTCGAAGACAAGTCCTTCTGATTAAGCAGATTTAACATTTCAACCATTTTTTTTTTATCTTGAAGAATTGTTACAAAATTACTCATTTGATCGTTAGAATCAGATTTATAGGCCGGGTTTCTTTCTTCTACCTTAGCTGTTTTCTTGTCTAAGGACCTGTCTATAGTCTTGTCTGTGGGTTTATCTGCGGACTTGTCCGCGGGCTCGTCTGCGGGCTTATCTGAGGGCTCGTCTGCGGGCTTGTCTGCGAGCTTGTCTACGGGCTTGTCCGTGAGCTCGTCTGCGGACTTGTCTACGGGCTTGTTTGTAAGCTTGTCTGCGGGCTTGTCTATGAGCTTGTCTGCGGGCTTGTCTGTGAGCTTGTCTGCGGGCTTGTCTGCGGGCTTGTCAGCGGGCTTATCTGTGGGTTTATTTGCGGGCTTATCTGCGGGTTTTTCTGCGTGTTTATCTGCGGGTTTATCTACGGGTTTATATGCGGACTTGTCCGCAGGCTTATCTGCGGGTTTATCTGCGGGCTTGTCTGCGGGTTTATCTGCGGGCTTGTCTGCGGGTTTATCTGCGAGCTTGTCTGCGGGTTTATCTGCGAGCTTGTCTGCGGGTTTATCTGCGGGCTTGTCTGCGGGTTTATCTGCGGGCTTGTCTGCGGGTTTATCTGCGGGCTTGTCTGCAGGTTTATCTGCGAGCTTGTTTGCGGGTTTATCTGCGAGCTTGTCTGCGGGTTTATCTGTGTGTTTATCTGCGGGCTTGTCTGCGTGCTTATCTGGGGACCTGTCAAGTACCTTTCTGACTAACTCATCTGTTATCTTTTCAATTGACGCGTCATTTCCTGCATTAGAGATGCCTGTTTCAGGTATTCGAGACGAGGGTCTGCTTCTCGACATCGAGGACTCTTCAAAATATGAGTTTTTTTTATCATTTTTCTGAATTTCATCTTTAGAAATATTATAGTTCATACAAATATTTCTGCCTGTATCATTTGCAACATTTTTTTGGTCAACATTGTTAAAAGCACTCGCTACGTCAACCGTCGGTTCGATCGGTCCGTTGTCCAATGTTACGTTCTTATCCTCCGTAGCTGTCACAGAACTAACGTTATTGCACTGTATGACCTCATTTGAAGTCTTTTTTACGTCTGTGGGTTTGTCTTGAAGGACACGTTTTTCATATCGATATTTTTTTGTCTCGTCTGATAAACAAACGACCTTTTCTTTTTCAATATCCTCAGTAGATGTTGGAATATTATTGACTTCAGGAACCAACGCGTGACATTCGCTCGTTTTAGTTCCAACAGAAACATTAGATTTCTCTGAAGCACTGTCACTAGATTCTTCTGTACATTCGAGAGAATCCCTTTTAATTTTGGGTATCCGAAAATTTAATACTCTTTCTTTAGAAGTTAGCTGCGACGGAGGAGTTCTATCGTTTGCTACTTTAGGTGAGTAACGATCTATTAGGCGGTCGGAACGTTTATTTTTATCGTCATACATGCGAGAATTTTCAAAAGTACTTCTTCTTGATGGACGTTCTTTACTATCTTTTCTAGAATCATTTTTATTTAATCTCGGATCACGTCTGCTGCTTCCGTGATTAGATTCATCTGACGTTTTTATCGAGTTGGTATCTTTATCATTTGTATCGCAAAGTCGTCGCAGTCGAGGATCTGAATTGCTCGTTCTGGGTGCTTTTCTATCACTCACGTCAGACTTTGCAGGCGGAACTTGTTTATACAAGATTCGATCGTCCTTATCTTTGAACAAATTAACATCCTCGTTTTGTTCGTTGCAACTTTTGTATAGATTTTGATCGTGTTGTTTCTGTGACTCCGAAGAGCGTCGAGCGTTAAGAGAATGCCCCGAATCTGTTTCCTTGTTAGTTAAACGATCAACACTTGATTCTCTACGGATTCTCGAATTATTACCAAGATCTCTGTTCGAAGTGCCTTCTACATTTAAATGATGTCCTACGCTCGATTCTCTGTTTAAATTATGAGCCACGCTGTTTTCTTGGTTGAATATACCCCGTTCTTGATTTAGCGTATGCCCCGAGCTGGGTTCTCTATTAAAAGATTTTCCTAAACTGGATTCTCCGCTGAATTTCTGATCCATGGTAGGATCTCTATTTAAAGACCGTCCTATACTGGATTCTCGGTGGAATATGCGTCCAACACAAGGTTCTCTATTTAATCTAGGGTCTACATTGTGTTCTCTGCTGAACGATCGTCCCATACTGGACTCTTTATTAAACGTGCGACCCATACTGGATTCTCTTTTGAACGTTCGACTCATACAAGAATCTCTATTAAATGAATTCTGATCTTGGTTAAACATCCGTCCAACACTCGATTCTCTACAAAAAGAGCGACCCATACTAGCTTCTCTATTAAAGGTGCTACCCAAACTCCTCTCTGTGTTAAATGTGCGACCTACACTCTGATCACGGTTAAACGATCCTCCAATAATCGATTCCCTATTAAAATTTATACCCATAGTTGGTTCTCTAGTAAACTGACGTGCCAAATGGGGCTCTACATTGCACGTAAATCCTGAGTTCATGTTAGGACTCATGTTAGGTTGACCCATCATATTAGGAGCTATATTATTTTGACACATCATATTTCGTCCTTGGATATCATGCACCATAGAATGCTGAACATTCTGGTTTGGTGAGAATAAAGATCGCATTCCATAGTTTTGTTCGTGGTGCATTTGTCTTCCATTTAAATCAAAGTTAGTGCGCTCCTGCACGCTATATCCAGATGAGCTGCTGAACTGAGAACGCTCAGAGTTATCTCGCTGCATCCCGTGAATATTGAATGCATTCGTGTGAATAAGTTGAGGAGTAAATGGCCTACTGTTCGAAACCGTGTTGACGTCAGGCATCACGGGCCCAAACTTATTAATGGAATTTATATTACTTTCATTGATATTTTTGCTAAAAGAAGGAATAACGGCCCCATCTCCATAAAACACAGTCCGCAGTCTTTGATTAGGATCATTCGGTTGTTGAGAGCTCGCACATGTATTAATTATATTTTGATCTTTTTCATGAAACGAAAGAGGCGATCCTACGCTGTTACAGACGCTCGGGCTGGAAGAACAGCTTCTTTCTTCTTGAGCAGCCATAAACCTTTCTGCAGTTCTGGGTGGCATGGAGGTGAAATTGATGAGGGGTTTAGGATTCTTTCCTTTATAATTAGCACTAACGGGAAAGTTCACAGTAAACCTGTCTGAAAGGCCCGCTTTGGGTGCTGGCAAGTCGATGCTCACTTTATCCAGGAGCGTTTTAAAAGATGATTGTTTAACGATAAACTTGGCTACTTCGTGGGCTTTAGAGTTCGGAACAGGGTGTTTGTTTGGCAGAATATTTTGCGGAGGAGGTGACATCGGTGAATCCGCATTCTGAGTGCTAATATTTCCAAATTGAAACGTAGAGACACTTCCTTGACTATTATCAGTCGAATGGGCTATTATTTTCTCGTTTTCCTTCAATCTATGTTCCGAAATCCTTTGTTGAATTGAAGCTTCCGCATCACCATCGGGTGGGCTTTTATTTTTGTGGCTAGAATTCCCATTTGAGTCAGATATATTAAAATTTTGTTCTATATCATCATAAAAGTGTTGTTTTGATATATTGTTGACCGGCAATGAGGATTCTGGGTCTTTCATCGTATCAACGACGGTATTTTTGATAATAGAATTGAATCGCTCCATTTCCTTGGGAGTGAGAACTCGACTAACAAGTTTGACATGATCCTCATAACTCTTTATATATGCTTTGTTGGAAGCGCTATCGCCGCTATGCTTTTCTTTATACGTTTCTAAGCTGATCCTTCTCGACCTTTGTTCGTGTTGGCTGTTATTCAATACCGTGGAAGATTTGTGGTTATTCACTTCTCCTCTTTTTAGAGTCTTATCAAATATGTTAGTCTCGATGTGAGAGTCGTTTATTTCATTTCGGAGCGCTAGCAAAACATCGTCTTGAAAGGAGGTATCGACGATTTCTGAATTTTGTTTTAGAGGCGATGTTGATGAGAATATAATATCGGTTGCCATATTACTATTAGTCACTTCAATCTCAGAATCTATACTGGGATATGCAGGGGGCTGGTCAGGAGACGCGGGGCTGTCTTCAGTAGCCGTCTGCTTTACATTATTCGTGCGAGGAACTCCAGGCACGACATAAGCAATATCCTGGCCGCAAAAAGGCTTACGCATATCAGTATCAAATAGAAAGTGCTCTTTGTTGAAGAGAGAATTTGAATTAATGATGGATCGCATGATGTCGCAAATGTCTGCATTTCCTGGAGTGGCCGCTTTGGGGGCCGACTCGCTGTCGGCCACCCTTCTGGATTCCAAAACAGTTTCTTTATTCAAAATATCTTCAGGCTCGGTCGCCGCTCTGGCAGATACGATTTTTTCAGCATTTATAATGTCAACTTCATTCGCAACAGTAGCTTTTCCAATAGATTCCAAGTTTTCATTCACACGTATCTTTTCAGGTTTGGGCTCATAAACCTCAGCGTTTGCATCTCTATTTTCAACTTTGTCACTTGCATTTAGTTTATTAGCATTGATTGTTTTTAAATTCAGTTTAATATTCAATCCAGATTTTTCACTCGATACTTTCTTACAATCGCTGATTATGGTCTTTTCTTCTTCGACTTCTTTGGGTGGCGTTTCATTGTCCACCGTAGAAAATAAAGTTCCATAAACCATCTTACTTACTCTCTCTTCTTCTTCTTCACTTTCACCAATTTCACCGTCCTCTTTGTCTTCGTATTTCCTGTTTTTTGGAATTTTATCGTTTTTCAAGCCCACGTTATGAATCTCTGGAGCCTCGGAGGCCTTGTGGCGATCTACAGAGGCTTTCTCTTCCCTGATTTTTTTCGAAGTTTTCTTTTTAAAATCTGTTAATTTCGATTGTTTTTTCAGCGAAATATCTGTTATAGTGGCAAAAGATTCTGTGCCTACGACATCGGAGATCTCTAAAGAGTCATCATGGGTTTTTTCTTCTTTCAACTTTCTCACTATTTGCCTTTTCAGTTTGTTCAGCAGCTGCAGGTCGGCCGACTCGCCAGCGAGCGGCACGTCAAATTCCCTGGGACCACGCGCCTTGTATTGGCCATCCCTGTGCCTGCTTCTGTTTGCGGGCGATTTGCGAGAGTCGCGTTTACTGCGCGCGAAACTCGCATCTGTCTCTTTTTCGTTCTTCTCGGCGAATAGGCTATCCATCGTGTGTTTTTCATTTTTACTCAAGGATGGTTTTTGTCCATCACGCTCTCGCGGATACTCTCGTTCGAGAGAGGCGAAATCGTCTTGCGGGGGGGAACGGAGGACCCTCGTGTAATTGGGTTTCCGAGACGCGTCCTTGGGATCGACTGCGCCGCTCGACCGCAGAGCGGAGACGTCGCTCTGCGGAGCTTGACTTTGCGCTTGCGGAAGAGCCCCCTTCGCACTCAGGTTATTGAGGTACGCCGTCGTGACGAGTTTAATTTCTTTCGTGTACGGAAGCGCAGAGGCGGGCAGCTCCGCGGCCTCCCTGCCGGCCACGAGCCCGTGCAGCTTGGCGCGGCAGACTTCCAGGGCGCTGCCGGCCGGAGAGGCAGTGTCCGCAGGGCTCGGGAGGCCGTGCATTCCTTTGGAGACGGGGTAGTCATTATAAAAGTTCATACTGACTGTGACCGGTGACTCGCTCTTCTCCGAGCGTCCCGGACTGGCCACGCCGGGTATTTCACTTTTCTAAAAATATCAGAATACATTATTTTTCAAGAAGGAATACAACGTGAAGAAGTTACAAGCTTGTATAAAGTAAAAGAGAAAGTTTACATGTCAATCCTATACAAAATAAAACTTTGAATAGATACTATAAAATAATTTTAATGTAATATTTTAGATTTTTAAAAATAACCTTATATAATAGAACTCCAACAAGTATATTTTGTCAACAATAAATATAATATACCTGAACTTGAAATAAAAATATATACACATTCAAATTTAAATATTCAAAATTATTACCTAAAATTGATTATTTAAATGTATAAATATTGCGACTACAATTGTTGTCAAAACATTTATCGAAAAAATAGTTACACTAATATTTAAAAACAGACGCGGCGTAAAAGTTTTACGACTGTACTGTTGACAATTTTGGGAATAGGGTCAATGTGTGATTGTGATGACTTGTCCATATTTGTAGCTCACGATAAGAGCGAGGGCTCGCCTCCCCTGGCACGAGCGTACGCCTTCGAAGTAAACTCTCGAGGGACTTCTCTTCAAACCACAAGACAGCGGGTGCGTTCCGGAACTTCACACAATAATCATATTTTGTCTACCGTTCATTGGTAAAAACCTACCCATCTGGTTGCCACGTACAAACTACAACTAAAAAATAATGGTGCAAATGCCAAAAATTTTACGATAACTACAAGTGTTATCGTAAAATACGTAAAACCTAAGATACGTAAAATTGATTTATGGACTGTGACATGTACTATAATTTTGTAGTCTCCTTTCCGTTCTGCTTTACTATGGAAAATAAAGCAACTAAAATGAAAACAGTAGATCCTAGAGACGAACAATGAACAATTTTTCGATGCTAATGCGCATTTTACTTTCCGGCGAAGACGTAAGACGCATACCGCTGTAGGTTGGTTATTTTGCTAGTTTGTTTTATCATTGCAATGATTTTTCAAAGCCGAAATATATTATTTAGGATATTGAAATGAAAGTGTAAATATTCTTAACTTCGCAATGTTATTTGTTATAGAAAAAAAAGCCTAAAAAGTCCATACACAGTAATATGGTATATACACATCTCGCATCTTTAAATTTATCTGAATGCAAACGATTGGTTTAAAGTTCGGTGTTTCCTCGATGTGAAAATGTAAGAAGACTCGACATGTCGCTCTGTCTCGACCCCTGCGAAACTAAACCATGACCGCGGGTTGTATATTTTTATCAAGAATCGCGTCGATGACGCATCGGCAGACGATTTTAAACAGTCTGACTAACTTGAAAAATATATATTTAAAATTTCAATGAAAGTTATTTTCATAGTCAATTAAAATTATTTAGTTTGTTTTATGAAATACGGTAATTTTCAGTTTTTTATTCACTCAGTTTTTTCCTATAAAACATGAAAAATATACAAAATATTTTTTTCCTTAAATTAACACATAACCTAACCTAACAGTCTGTATGTGTTTGTGTTTATAACACCTGCGGGGACTCGCCTCTATCTGCGCCTAGCCTGAAGAAGCCCAGTCGGGACAAACCCGGCCCAGAGACGACCTCGGGGGCCCCCGCCCCGAGGGTCGCGGCTCAATACGAAAGCGCTCACTTCAAAATAAGTTTCCTGAATCTCCTGCCATCGCCTGAATCGTATTTGTTTTAAATATTACAGATCGATGTGAATGAACGGTCTAGCCGACCAGGGCGGGGTAGAGCCGCGCCCCGAGCCGAGTGACTCGTGGTTTGACTGCAGGCCAGGGCTGGTCTGTAGGTTGAGGGACATTAGCAGTAATACCTTTTCAATCTTATTACTCAGTTTCAACAGAACGTCTTCACAGCGGAGAAGGTTTTCCATCTTCATCCTGAAATAAGAGAAGGCGTTATTGTGGAGCGGAGCCCGCAGGGCGGTCGGCACTGCTGCGGCGCGCCTTGGATATTCACCTCTTGTTTGTGGTGAGGAGTAGGCTTCTCAGCGAAACGATCTTGGAGAGCTGGACGCCTCTGGCGCTGTCGGAGCCCGTGCGGCTGGAGGACTCGTACCGGTAGATCATGTTCTCCAGGAAAGGAAGGAACTTTTGCATTTCAGATAATTTCTTATCATACTCGACGTTTTCTCGGTCCATGTTTTAATACGGATGTTATTCCAAAAAAACATGAAACATTCTGAAATAAAATATTTCCTTATTGAGATATATTAATTTACTGTAAGAGTACGTATGCATTCTTCTCCGGTGAGGCGAGAGCGTCCGCGGGGTGGGGGGAAGGGGCGAAAGTGACAACGATTGATCTTGCACGAAACGGTTTAAAACAATGCAATTCCTACTGCGTATAAATATACTACAAGTGTAGCCGACGTTACAAATGAATCCGTTGTAAGTAGGATACTAAAGAATCCCCGCGAACCAGGCGCGTCTCGTTTCCACCTATCGATCTATTCGCTTTCTTTCGACGTCACCGCGCCGCTGCTCCGGGGCGGGCGTGACGTCACAAGCACCGCTGCTCGGGGGCGGGCGTGACGTCACAAGCACCGCTGCTCGGGGGCGGGCGTGACGTCACAAGCGCCGCAGCTCGGTGCACGCCTCGCAACTCGCTCAAGATTTTACTGCGTTATATTTTATTCCCGACGAATATGAGCCTAAAAAAACAACAGCTACGCGGTTTTTATTCGATAGGCATATCGACGTGAAAGCATTTTCCTCGCCTCTAATCGAGATTATAACCATGCGGTTGGCAAAGAAGCGAGAATGTATCGCCGTTTCAGCATGCAGGAGTGGACCGCCCGACCGGGAGATGCGAGGGCACCGGCCGGATCTAAAGATCGATGTATACGATCATATATATATATATATCGATTTTGGATCTTGAACCGAAAAGTATTCGTTTAGATTGGTAGACGGCGCACGGCCGAGTGAGCCTCGACTGGGAGTCACTCGAGTGAACTTCGCAATGCAAGAAACACAACATGAGCATTCAGGACGTTAAAAAAAAAATATATTAAAAAAAAAATAACCCCTAACTGAGGCGGGTAAGGGAGGTTTAAAATGTATTTCCGTTTCGATGACGTAAGGCGGGGTATTAGGATTCGGTGTGCTATGGTTTTGAAAAAAGACTAAAAATACTTCCCATGGGTGCTCGCCGACATTGTCCGCGGGAAGGAACAACAGGGCGACGCTATCTGTCTCGCGGTCGTATATGTTCTTAAAATGATTTGAAATAATTCTAAAGTATATTATTCAGGTCGGTCTCTGCATCGCGGAGCGTCGTCACCTCTCACAGTTTACTTTGAAACATTTGCAGACAATGCTCACTTTCAACGGCCGGTTGCAATAAATTTATTATTACGCACGACACGAAAGGCGGCCGTCGTTTCTAGTTCTAGGCACCGGTTGTGATATTATTTACAGCTAACGCATTACTTCTCTATTTGTAGGTTCGCGAGCAGTTGTTTTGTAAAATGGCATATAGTGCTCTAGTGGTTCAAATATAAGATATATTGAGAAGACAGATTTTGAAAGCGTCATTACTTTCTTTTAATTCCACACATAAATGCGTATATTAATATGAAACATGTACGGAAGTTGCGTAAACTATTGTAAATCACTGCACTCAAACGCACATTGTATAATAAAGGACCGTCCCCCAACGCACGCCGAACATTCGAGACAGATCTGGCGCGGCGGGCGCGTCTCGACGAAACATTGCGCGCTGTTCTTAGTGCGTAATGTCGCGCAAAATCTACGCAAAAGGACGCTTTCGAGTACTCACTAAAAAAATAATAAAAATTACCATGTTGGTAAAATTTCATATCAGCGAAGAAAGTACACGTCGCAAATCCGTCCTTCGATTGGTGGAAAGCGAGTGCAGCATCTTATGGTACATTTCCTCAAATTGAATCACACTGCACAGAATTCACGCCGTAGACTGATATTATAGATAGATTCTAGTCTATTTCGTACAAAATATCCGACGGCCATATTACGTACTGGCATGCATAGAATAGAGAATAATGATGACAGGGGCGCGCATGCGCCGCGCCGCGCCTGGCGGGCTGGCGGCTGGCGATACCGGGCCTGGTGGCTGGCGGCTGGCGATACCGGGCCTGGTGGCTGGCGGCTGGCGATACCGGGCCTGGTGGCTGGCGGCTGGCGATACCGGGCCTGGTGGCTGGCGGCTACCGGCTACCGGGCCTGGCGACTACCGGGCCTGGCGCGCTCACTCCGAGGCGAGCCCCGCGTCGGCCGGCCGTGCCCGCGTCACTTCCAGCATACCTACATGACGAAGTAAATTACATCCCCACTGCGAAACGATCGCGGATATCACTCATTGTAGATTTAGATTTAGTTTGTCCAACGTAGATTCGAATAATGTCTTACTGTTGATGCTGTGCACTGAAACGGGGTGTACAGTTTAACGTCAGGTTCCTTCGCATATTTCGACCAGATTTAGGTGACGGGAACGTACTCGGGCTTTCTGCGTCTCCTTTCCGAGCGAACTCGCACGACAAGATGGCTCCGCCGCAGCGACTTGCATCGGTGTGAAGTTGGCGTTGATGACATCATCAAAAATTTACCGGAATTTCAGATACCGTGCAAAGAGGAACGCGAGCGTGCCGCTTTACCAAAAAATCTAACTAACCCGACCTAACCAAAATGACCCTCAACCACGCGACGAATTCAACTGATGCGCGCGCTCGTCGTCTGCTTAACGCGACCATTTTTCCAAATTGTCGACGAATTATGACTCATCCGACGAAAAACTCCATACTGTTTGAGTATATTTGTTATAAATATCGACCGATGACTGCAATTTTGTGAGGCCCATTTGACGTTTGGAGAACCGAAAAAATAGAAAAGCCAAGCATCGTCGAACCTCGAAACCTGTGTAGTTAATGACACCGAAGAAAACGGATAACGCGTACTCGGATTACATCTTTGTGAGTGGAAGTTCTTTCGCTCTTTCTTTAGACATTAAATATACTCAGCTAGAAAACGAGTTTTTAAAAATTATTTGGTATCTAATTATAGTTTATACTCACATTGATCGACACAAACGAGCATACGGAGTAACAGAATACGCAATAAATTAATCATTCGTGGGTAACAACTCAATCTTGCTTCTTTGAATTATATCTAATGGAAATCCGATGTTAGATGTTTACTTGATTACATAGTCAATATATCCCGCAACCTTCAGTAAACTACCTATGCGTGATAAATTAACGGAAATGTTCACGATGTGTTCTACATATTTCATCGAAAATCTCTCACCTGGGGTAACCATAAACCGAAACAATACAGCCTGTGAACGTACCACCATAGACAAGTCACCACTACCACCATAGACAAGTCACCACTACCACCGCACACATCGAGTACCCAAAATTAAATATGTGTATGTATGGATTTACCGTCAGTTCATAAACACCAAAATAATATTGAATAAATGTTAACATAAACTTACAATAACGATATAGATTTTTCGTATCATCTTTGGTACTAAAATTTAGCACGTGAATGATCGCATCCTTCAAATTGAACCGATCAAACGCCTGTGCAAATTTATATTTTTTAAATCCTTGTCAGATCAATTGTCAGACTTGTTAGATTAAATACGGAGACCGTGTAATTGTATCATAGCCCAAAATACTTCTTAAAAAATCAAATTGAATGTATAATGAATCAATTAACAAGGTACCATCTTTCAAAACGTTTGTGAACAATCGCAATAATATTTTTCTGTTTATTGAGCAAACGAAAAAGCGGGTAAGCGAGAAGGAAATCGAGTTTTATCTATATATGCAGAGCAATCGAAAAAATCGATTTTTTTTCTGATACAAACGATACAGTTTGACATCTAAAAATACTAACGCATACAAAATAATAATTCACAAAAAATGTAACCGTTTTAAGTAAGTTTTCAGTTGATATTCAAACCGACTGTAAAATGGACGAGTCCATTGTGTAGCGTCACTATAGCAATAATTATACCAACCACTAAGTCATTGAATATTGTTCCACTCTTTAATAGGTGTATCTAAAACTGAACAGTAATGGGCGCAACAGGTCGCCATTGTTTTGAATATCTCCAGCAAATACGCTTTGTTTCACATTCACGATTGTTCTTTTTTTGATAAATGTTGACGATCACAAATCGACATCCGAACGGTCCCGAAACGACGATATTAAAGATTCCTACTTTCCCGAGGGTTCTTCTCGAGCGTTCGCTCTGAAGTTGCGCGCGTTCCGGCGAGGTGACAGGTGGGCTTGGCTTATAAAAGTGTGTTGGGTTTCAAAAAAGGTTTACTAGAAAATATACGTCAAATTAACAAACACACACGAGGCGTTTATCACAAGTCAGATTAAAAGTATCTGTATCGGTCTCTATATCATGAATAGATAATCGAAAACTTTGAAATACGAATTGGTCGTGACAGTCGGAAATTGAATATTTTTCATGGACTTTGATTTTGTTAGTGTAGTGTTAAATTTTTCAATCTATTATTTCCTTATAACGTAGGAAACGATTATCTCAATATGTTGCCTGTAAAGAGATTTTTTTTTAAAGATTAACTACCTACATGTAATACTTTGTAATATATGTAGGTAGATGACCGTAATTATCAATATTTTTGACAGAGTGCTTATAATATTTTAAATATAATAAAATACTTGAGTGATTTTTTCGTAATTATTCACTACCTATTTGTGTTAACGACATTAAATGTTCTTATTTCCAATTATTCACACCTTTTTTTCATTAGCTATCTAAGACTCGTCCTTTGGTAGCAGCCGATCTTCTATTTGCTCCATAAATATTATTTTAATACCTTTTTAATGTTCAAGCATTTCAGCATGCATCAACACATACCACACAACTTATGAAAACAGTGATTGATTATTTTCATGCGATTGAACATCACATCTTTAAATTTTTTTATAACTTTAGACTGGGTACACCATTTGCAAAGGGAATTTCAATTTTTAGGTGAGTTGGTAAACAAATGAAATGTAAAAAATCTTTTTCTTCTGTAAATAATTTTTTTTTTACTAGAATGGTATGAAGTAATCCACGTCCATTACAAATGATTTAATGATCATTTTTTTAATTTCATGTACAAATTAAAAAAAAAGAAAATATTTTAACTTTGATCCTTTTTCTTAAATGAAAACTAAATAAATTTGATGGAAACATGAAGCTCAGCTCGTTTCGGGCGAACGCGCGCCGCAGACTTGGCGTTGCGCGGGTGGGAAGTTTGTAAACCGTAGGTAGCCAATCTTTTTCAGCAGCCGGGGCAGATTAAGGAAATGAAATTTCCTACTGGGCCGTACAACAAAATTTCATTTAATATACAGTAATACCCCGCTTTACGCGAGGTATATGTTCCGGAAAAAATCGCATTAAGTGAAATTCGCGTATATCAGGGGGTTCACGATTAAACATACATAAATAGTCAAAACTCAATACAAATAAATACTAATCATTTGAATTAATCACTTTAATTCTAAGAACACTTTATGCAGTATAACGTGTTATTTTTATTGAAAAATACATCTATTGTCTTTAGGGTAACGTTTCTTTTACGTTCTTGTAAAATACGTTCATAACACCCAACGCTGTTTTTAATTGTTAAGAGAAGTCAATGACTACATTATGTTCATACACATTCTTAAAATAAGAAATTCGCGTAATGTGAGGCATTTTAACGCGAAAGCTGAAATTTGCGTTATAGTGAAACCGCGCATAACGGGGTCGCGTAAAGCGGGGTGTTACTGTAGATGTATATACATATAAATGTATATATATATGTATGTATATATATATATATATATATATATATATATATATATGTATGTATATATATATATATATATATGTATGTATATATATATATATATATATATGTATGTATATATATATATATATATGTATGTATATACATATATATATATATATATATAGATGTATAAATATATATATATATGTATAAATACAGTGTGTCCAAACAGAGTATCGGGTATTTGTTAGTTCAGTAAAACAAAAACTACTAGTAATCAAGTATTTTTTTTATTGTTGATCATAAGAATACAAAATGGAATATTATTTTGAAAAGATGATGTTATCCAAATGGTGACCATTACGCTGCTGGCACTCTTCTAATCTGGAACGAAGATTGCTGATAACATGCTAACAAGGTGTCCAAAAAGAGTATCGGGTATTTATTTTAGCGTTGAAGTTGATTCAGAGGGGCGCGAGGAGGAAATCGTCGAGTCCGCCATTTTATGGAGTTTTAGTCGCTATGGAGCAGTACTCGGGGACCCATCGCGCTTTTTGCGTACGAGCATATTATCGTAATGGTGATTCAATAGTGACTGCTCAACGTTTGTATAGTGCGGAGTATCGTACATGCAAGTGACGATAGCATTAGAAAATGGATCCGGATGTTCGAAAATACAGGTGCGACGATAAAAATTCAAAACTCTGGTCGCCCTCGTTCAGTCCACGACCAGGAAACAATAGAAGAAGTGGAAGCGTCAGTTTGTCAAAATCCGTCTATCCATCCGAAAACAAAGCTAAGCGTTGAACATTAAAAAATCGTCATTGCATTCGATTTTAAAGAAAAATTTGCATTTAAAAGCGTATAAAATTCAATTGGTGCAAGAATTGAAGGATACGGACTACGTAAATCGCTTGAATTTTGCGAACAAAATGCTGCGGTGATTCAACAACTTTCAATTTTCGTTCCAGATTAGAAGAGTGCCCGATTAAGAAATGGGAACAGCCCTCTTCCGTTAGGTGTGTGAGTAGAGAATCAATAAATGATTATTAGAAAGGACATTTGTTGCCATTTTAACTAACATAGACCCAAATCACTGATTGAAACCTTCGTCAGCAACGTGCCTTGAGGAGTAAAAAAAAGGAAAGAATCTCTAAAAATTTGTTGAAATATTTTCCTCTTAACAGAATACTTACATTGTAAGATAAATATTTTAACCAAATACTGATAATGACTTGGCCCTAATATTTTTCCCATATAACCACTATCTCTACCTATCGAGATAAGATTATGGAAGTTCTATCAGTAAATACCAGGCTTGGTTCATCCTTATAATTAATTTGTAGATTTCTCCTGTACCTGTAAATTTACAATAATATTACTTATTCCAGAAATAATTATGAAAAAAAATTCTTCATTATTCATGGAATGGTAGAAGAAATATCTTTTTATTTTGATTGAAATTCAATTTGTAATAATTGAAATATTGCATTTATTTTTCCTAATGCAAAGTCTTCACTCAGGTTAGACTTACAGTGTCCGGCACTCGATGTGTAGCCTATTCAAAAGGCCATAAATTCGGTTTGGAAAATGATTTTTATTTATTTCAAAGTACGGAATGTGTGAAAATAAAATTCAGCACAAACAGGCTCAAATTCTCGTATGAATGTTCGGTAAAGTAAACCCTATCATTTTGAGAGTTTACAAATTGCTCAATTGGGAAATTTTTCTCGTCAGAAAACACGAAGTTCGGAAATTGACCGCTTTCGGCCAAACGAAGCAACTCCTTCGCTCTCTCAAGTCTAACTTGTTGCTGCTTCGGTGTAAGATCATGCGCCTTTTGGAACTTGTAAGGCTTGACCTTGAGCTCATTTTTCAATATGCGTCGGATGCTGCGACTGGATATTTTCAGTTCTTTAGCCATTTTATTGGCACTTCGTCGTAGATTTCGCTCAAGTCGCTTCTTCACTTTTCGAACCATCTCAGGTGACGTTGCAGTCTTTTGATGACCACCTCCATGGCGTTTTGTGATGCTACCAGTATCATTATAACGAGTTATGGTGCGATAAACAAACACTTTATTCACTTCGAGGTGTTTGAGCTCACAAACAATCGCTGCTTGTGATTTTCCAGCTAAATATAAAGCAATCACACTATTACGTTTGAATTCCATCAGCTTCCAACAGCTGCTGCTAGTTTAACAGCTGCGACAACGGTCTGAAGTTGGTTACACTTCGAGTGCTGGACCCTGTATATTAAATCATTTAAGCTTACCTTGCATGTTTAAAGAAACAAACTATGTGATTATAACACAGGATTTTATGCACAGATAGACTGCCAATATTTATTTTTAAGATTGATAAAAAATCTAGATAGGGTAATCAATATCTTTGACAGGGAGTACTTGGTGGAATTCCATTATAATATTTTAAATAAAATACTTTAGTGATATTTCCACATGTTAATTTTATTGGTTTACTTTTTATTTATTGGTTATTCAGTTTGATTGGTGGCGAAACAGATCACTAATAAAATTAACATGTGGAAACATCACTAAAATATTTTATTTAAACTATAATTATCTAGCTATTAGTAATATAAAAACAAATCAAAAATACTAATTTAAAAAATCCATCACCTACTGAAATATTGTAGGCTTTTTATTTAATTACTGTTAATTATATGCATAATGTTGAATACTTAGCTATTGTAAAAACCTATAGCCCCAGGCCCTTCACAGGAAAAAGCATCTGCGATTGCTACTAAGGTAAAGCGGTACTATTATTTAAATTAATATATAAATAATTTCAATGCTTAAGACTAATTATATATTAAAAGGAATTTACAAGTACTAGCAAAGATATGAAGCTTTTTCCATTTATATATTTGAGATATCCCAGCTCTAAAAACGTACATAGAGCAATAATTTCTGGTCATAAAATCCATGTAGCACTTATATCCATACATATTGATAAAATAAAAATAGAATATATGGAACGAACGAGAGCTGAAAACTGGTTTTTTTTTATTCAGATATTCAATATTTTTGACAGAGTACTTAGTGGAATTCCATTTTACTATTTTAAATAAAAAGTAAACTATTTTACATATTATTTAAAAGATTTATTATTGAGGCAATATTTACGAGTATTTTTCACAGTTTGATAGTTTATACGATAATACAGTTTGTGGATACGAAATAATTTAATATGTACAGCATCTGAATCTGAATTCCTATAGCACATACAATTTTTATCGACTACCGTGTAATCTAATAGGAACAAAACGAAATAAGGGATACAACAGCATCAGACACCTTCAGGACCCACAGAATATACACAAACACGAGATTGCATTCTGCGGGGAGACAATGCGTAATCACACTACCGACAATAGCGACTACTGCCATGCCACACCAGTCCCTAACCATCTGACAAGTGAAAATCTTTCAAATATCAACAAAATACATTTTATTATAACGCAGATACATAACACATCAAACACCTTGTCTTTTTACTTTTTATATCCATTTTTTTTAAAATGAAAACAACGAAATCAAAACAACGAAAAGAAACAATCGATTTTTGTTGATTTCATTCATCAAATTCTAAATACGAAAATTTTTAACAAACTAGAAGTCCGAATTTTAGACATTGTTTCACAAATAAAGCTTTATATTCTCTAGCATTTTGGTAAAACTAGTAGCATCAATTAATAAAAATTGAGAACATCACTAAATATTTATATTTGAAAATATGTTAAATATTTTTGACAGAGACAACTTAGTGGAATTCCATTTTAATGTTTTAAATAAAATCACTAAAGTATTTTATTTAAATAAAATTATAAAAACAAAGATTAGGTAAAGTATTTGAATATTTTAATTATTTATCGGTTTTGAAAGAAACCATCAAATAAAATAATTAACATTGCCTTATTAATTTATATTAAAAACCATATCAATAGAGCTGTGGACAAAATAACTTTTCAAATAAAATTCGAATGTAATGGTTTAATAAATATTTTTTTCTCTATGAATAAATTTAATACATATATTCAATATATTATAATGCCATTAAATTAATAAAATATGCTTGTCACGTATTATAAATAGTCCGTAAATATATGAAACACTCAAATATAGCAAATAAAACGTATGCAATGCTTCATTAAAAATAGAAAATCATTTGCTCTTGATCACCGTGCACTATGGTCTAGTTCTCTATCACTTTCAACCAGAGCTTTTGCTCAGATGTAAAACAGAGACAGCGGATAACCATAGAACTAAAAAGTATGAACTCTTTTGATTTCTTACATAACCTACAAATCGATTACGGAACATGCGCGGAGTAATATTCTTGAACGTACTTTCAACATGGCGGGAGCGTTCGCCGTCTGATTGAAGTGAAGAAAAGCACTGGTCATTTTCATCAATATGCAAAATTTCAACAGTTATTGTGAAAAGTTATACTATTAAACCTTGCAAGTTTTTAACAGTTTGGTGATATATTGTATATTTTTCAACTTAAAGTGTCCCTAGCGCAACAGAATACGAAAAATGGTAAATGCTGTTTTTTTGTTTTGATATTTTTTCACGCTTTGTTTTGCCTGTAAAATAGTAATTACGGTAAACGGGCCTATGAAATTAACATTTTTAGCTTAAATTATTAGACGAAAAGTTATTTAGCAATATTTTTTTGTGATATTTAAGCATTATTTTGCATTTTTCGGCTTTTATAAAATATAACCATAAAAAGTGTCAAAAAAAGCATTGTCGGTGTAACTCAAAACATGATTTTGTAAATATTAAGGTCTCCGGTTGTATTTGGAGAAATGACTGGTCTTTCGATCTAATTAATAAATAATTAGCTTGGGTGTGGCTGTATTGATTTTCTCAGATTCGACTCGAACGGCAGATAAGGAAAATTTCTTACGAATTCGACGAGCATGTCAGTGGACCTGAATGACCCGGTCCATCTTAAATTATTGTCGATTTTAGGACTTGCTGTTTTGAGAATGTATTTTAGTGATTGTATTATATTAACGTCTACCTCACGAAAAATTAAAAAGTTATATTTTATCTAAAAGTGTAATATTTTATCTAAAAAAAATATTAAAATGAACAATGCAAGAAAAGACATGTGCATTTGTAGACATTTCATAGATGTGATTAATTGATTACCTTTAATGTTTAATTTTGAATTATATTTAATACTTGGAATGTTTATAATCATGAAAACTGACATATCAGAATCATGTATTAAGTTAAAAAAAATAGTATTTATATTACATCATTTTGAGAGTGATAAAAATTTTCGTCAATTTTTTCTTAGGTTTTGGATTTTTTTAATTAATGAATACATTGTTTTTGTCATCTCATTAATTTGTATTATTTTTTATAGAGCTGCTGAATTATTTGTTAAATTAATAATAATAAAAAAAAATTGTATACATTATTTTTGATAGAGAGAACTTGGTGAAATTCCATTTTATTATTTTAAATGCAATATTTTTGTGATTTTTCCACATGTTTAATTTTATTGGTGACTCAGTTTGATAATGCTAATGAAAACGGTCACCAATAAAATTAAACATGGGGAAAAATCACAAAAGTTTTTTTTATAAAACTTATTATAAAATAAAATTTATTATAAAATCTAAAATTTGTTAATATGCAATAAAACATCACATCAGCAGATTGGCCTTTAAATTTGCAATTAAATGGCTTATAAGCCAAGTACATCTTTCATTTTATCGAGTACAGGGAATTGTAGAGCGAAGCTAGCAAGTCTAAATGTGTCATGATTGTTAGCTCCAATCGTTTTTCTCGTGGGAAATTAGAAGTACTGTTGCATCGAATGTTCTAAGTTCCTGTAGGTGAATCTTATCGCTGCCCAGTATATCCTGTGAAGTCAGCAATTTTTTTCAGAAGTGTAATTATATAATTTGCTTTCAAATCAGTCATCTTTTTATTTTTGATTTATCCCACCTGTTTTAAAATGATGTGAAAAATCTTCTTCTGTCAATATTTTAAGTGCATTAAATTTACTGTTTCAATTGAAGCCCTGACAGAGTGTATCTTATACAAATTTTAACTAATGAAGATCACTATCTTCGTTGGTGCTTTCTGGGTTTAACAGAGTTCGACCATTATCTGCATAAAAGAATGCTAACAAACACGGGGCTGCAGTTGACTGTAACATTACTGCACCTATTGTGTCTGCCGCTGTCACAAGCTTACGTCCAAAACCAAAATTCTATATCCTTCTTTTGTATGGCTTTCATGCTAAAACAAATGTCACATAGCCTTAATAAAAGTCACCTAACAGTATATTATGTTTAATTCTAAAACATTTCACTTGATTTTTATTTTTAGTCCAAGAAAAACAAGTACAATTCAGATGGAGAGGACAGTCCTCCTTCTGCTTCCGATGATGACTCGGACTTTGATGAAGATGATGATCCAGACAACCTGGAGGTTCCAGGTGAGATTACAGTGCCCCGGTTATATATCACATTTCAATAAAAATAAGCCAGGGTAATTAATATTTTTGGCTGACAGTACTTGGTGGAATTCCATTTTAATATTTTAATTAATAGTAATTCAAGTAATTTTTATTTAAATATTAACAATAGACCAATTTAAATTGTTACAATGCACATAAATTTTTTGCTGACAAGTTAAATTACTATAATTTTATGACGACATTATTGTGAAATTTGTAGATGTAGATGATTTAGAACACATACATTTTTTGGCTGTTACAATTTTTGGAATTGAGGCGATGATCTGTCCATATTTCATACTCATCAATAATTCAAAAGACATAAGTTTTTCTTTTACACCCACTTCATCAGACCTTTGAAAATAACAAAACATTTGGTTTGGTGATTAGCATACGGACCATGAGGTCTTGAGCTTGAATTGGAGACTTCTCCATCCAAGAGTGCAACCTCTAGAACCAGAAAAATTGTTGCTTCCATGACAAGCTAGTTCAACATATAGGTGGGCGCTGACATTTTTCAAGGGCTTATTGGACTATATTACCAGCAGATCATGGATAGTAGAATCTTTCAGCCATTTAGCTAACCATATTTGCCATGCAAAAATTATTGATTGCTTTTAGATCCTGAGGTAAAGAAAACCTCACGAGAAAATGTCTAATATAGGTTTTGAATTAATTTTATGTATATAATAAGGTTACATGCACATTGTGCATGTATTTACGACTCACAAAGTCAGGGGGTCAATAGACTCCTGATTATATTATCTGACTTTACGTGTCTACTGCTAGTGAAAGAAAAAATACTATTTTTTCAAGGGTGGGATTTGTACCCACACTTTGGAATACTATTACTACTAAGTAAATCCATTAATATCAACATAGTAAACTCTTTAAACAATAACTGATGTTTCTTTAAGGGGGTGGGAAAACACTGGCTGCAGCTGCCGGCTTGCCTGAGAAGCCCCCACCCAAAGCAGCTCCTCCTCAAATGCCTATAAAACTCATGAATCCCAGTCTTACTACAGGTGAGCTCCAGCATGCAAATGCACACTTCAAACCAGCCATTTGGGAACGTAGTGATGACGGATGCCAGTAGAGGTCTTTAACCGCTCACACACCCATAATCTCTTGGCCATTTGACTATTTATGTTTGTCGAAAGCTTACCATATTTCTTGTCTGTAAACTCATTGCTGTTCAAGGGCACGGCAGCTTATTGAATTTTCAGAGCTGCCAGTCAGAGTGTGGGCTTGCATACTTCAGACAAGGAAGTATCTGCATAGCCAATTGTTTGATTCTAACATAATTGCTGTAATGGACGCTCATGTGCCGAGTGTGTGAATGCAAATATGTAAAATCTCAAGAGTAGAGGCAACAGGCTCATCTAGTGGAGGTGTGGCCAGTGTATGCTCGGGTTAATAAGTATTTTTAATTTTTAATAGATTTAATAAATTGGGTTTTCAGGTGGTTTACCAATTGGTTCAGGAATCAACAGAAACATTAAAATACCAGGAGGACTTGTCACAAAAAGTAATGCTGCCCCCGGATATGAAATGATCAGAAAGAACAATGGTAAGAATTTAATTATTTCATATTTGGAAAATAAATATCAATAAGAATATTTTTGAAAGCCTTATTCTGACATACACCTCTTACCACCTCTTACTCTTGCCACAAACAAAGCCAACTGTAAATGGCCATACCGACACTGCAGCACAAGAACCGTACTGGGAACGAGACATGTCAAGTTCTTTCCAGAATATTATTCCAGATAAATGTCAAGATTATTATGGTAGCTTTACACTAATAAAGCTTCCATTGGTAATGTGAAAATGAATCTTGAACATGTTTCTCAAGCAATTGATATTCTTTTTTAAGAAGTTTACTTCTTTTCCAACATAGGAAGTGATTTAGCAATCGAAGCTCGCTCAATAATACCTAAGAAATTTACGAATTATGCGATAGAGAGTTGACATCCCGTGAGTTATAGCGGGGGCGCCAGGGGTTCCCGGGCTGTCCTCGCTGATGGGGGGTGGCGGAGGTGGCTTCTTCTCGCCGAGCCCTCAGCCGCAGATGAGCGCCAACAATGCGGCCGCTTACAACGCTGCCACGCTGCTCGCTCAGAGTGAGTGCACCGCAACATGGAGCTCTGTAGTGGTAGCCGGTTGTCTAACTCCTTCGCTTTCTTTGTTATTATTTTTGCAGTACTTTTGTAGTTTTTATTTTTTCTTCTCTTATTCTTACTAGGTTTGAGTTTCCTGTGTGACGGCGCCTAGACTTTGAATACTATCTGGATTTCTCTTTGATAATTGATTATTTACTAATTAAGTACTAATTCTTAATACTATACAATAACTGCTTGAACTTTCTGTATCTTGTAGCGACTGGTATTTTCTCTAATTATATAAAATTCTATTCTTTTGAAATATGTTTCTGTTACTTTAGAAACCATGACTACTATCATAGAATTGACACAACAATTTCACTTGTCTCCAGCTAGCTATCTTGCCTACGAGAGAGCAATTTATTTTATGTTGGATGAATAAAATATTATTCTATTTATATTGATTTATGGCAAAGAATGAATATTCAAGTTGAATATTTGATCGTAGTATTATGAGAAGTTATCTTCAATTGATAATATTAGTAAGAAACTAAGAAAATAATACTTTTCGTGTTGTAACATATTGTCTAAGGTACAACGTATAAAGGGTACTGGAGAGTTTTTTTTTTTTTTTGTATAAAAAGCAAAACAATTTAAAAACAAGAAATGCATTTTATTAAGAAAAATAGTTTCTATCATGATCTATAACTATCCTCGGTTTATAAAATTACTGATTTTAACACTAAATGTACCAACACTTGATATATACCTATTTCTACCACAACCGGTCAAAATGACCGGTCATTATGTTTTCTATGAAATATGAATTTAAGAAGGAAATAAACATAGTAACTTTATTATAATTAAACAAAAATGTATACTAATGATTTTTTTTACATACACTAAGAAAAATATTTTTTAATCCATTGCTCATAGCATTTTTTACATATACAGGGTGTCTCCATTGTACATTTTTTTGACATTTAGAAAAAATCTTGATGGTATTATTTTCGTTACAATAACCTATTTGACACGTCTTACGTTGATAAGAATCTCTAGTAGATTTAGGCAATGTCCCTTTTGAATTTGTTTTTTCTTTTGGTTGTTTACGGGGTTTTCGAAAATAGGCGGCAAGTTCTATTGCTAACTGGAGTAAAAAAATCTTGTCTCGAGATATTTTCTCCTGTCGTTTGCTTGTACAAAATCCAGGCATTTATGCCAGCTAAATCTAGGATATGCTCATAATCCCCATATGTTATTCCACAAAAAAGAAACTTTCAAATGATTTGTTCCATATGCACCTCGTGCATATAAAATTGCAATAAATGCATCTAATTTATCTTGAGGTAAACTCCAATCGGTTCCTAACACTCTCTTTGCATATTCTTATATGGCTCATAACACAGTGGTCAATTATCAACAAAAATGCAGTCTTAACTTTACCCTTCATAATATGACGTTTTGCATATCCTGTTATGTGCCGGGGAAGTAAGAAGAAGCTGTTGGTTACTGGTTAAGACACTTTTATTGTTTACTTGGTATATTATAATAATTACAGTGTTAAAGTATTTTAATATGATAGGGAGACTACCGCTCCTGTTCGTTGTCTATCGTGTTCTGGCGCTCTCCGGAGCTCTCTGGAGTTCAGGTAGAGGCGTCGGGTTTTACAATACATAATAAAGATTGGGCGGCAGACAGAGTAATAAACAAATTGCATGGTTTACTTAAATCATAAAATATCGCACAGGATATGAGAACAATGGTGCTCATCCTTCTTAGTATTAACGCAGGAGGTCCGTGAGAATCGTATCTATAGTTAGTTTCTCACGCATAGCAAATACTTGGAATTATACATAATAATTGCGTGGGGCCATAACAATCCTGTGGGGCCTATTTCTTGCCTATATTTTTGCCTTCTATTTCTATTAAAATGTTATGAAGTGGTGATCTTCCAGGTGTACCACCTATTTGTATTTCTTTCCAAACAGTTCCACCAATCGCAACATGCTGTTTATTTTTTATATCTCTTCAGAGTAATCTCATTTTTTTTTTGTCCACGACATATATTCACGATATTTTCCTCTTCATCGTCAGTAACTGTACATTCAAACTCATGTCTAATAGATCATTGCCAACCAGTATATCTTCATTTTCACAAAAATCATCTTCATCAATTTCCGAAAACTCTACGTCAGAGGTGTCAAACTCAATTTTGCAGAGGGCCATATATTAAATTTAGCATGTGTAGGCGGGCCAGACTCCAATAAAATAAGTCTAAAAGCTCTAAAAAACATGATTCTTCTTTCTGTGACACATTGCGATCGCGGGCCGTATCTTTGACATGACTGCTCTACGTCAATATTACTTATATCTTCTAAGAACTTGCAATCAATCTAAAATTTTAGTCACATTCCTGAATTTTCAGAAATATGCAACTAACTGAATGCACTATGTTGAAAACGCATGTACATCATAATTTCTGATCCGATAACCTTATCAAGCAATAAATTGTTCTACCGGTCAATTTGACCAGTCGTAGTAGTAATAGGTATACTACAAGTATAACTCAAAAAAAATACAATATAAAAAATTTAAAAAAATAGGATATTACTTGTATCCAATAAATAGAAAAAGTCATGAAGTCAAATGTGCAAAAAATATAAAAGTATATGTGCATTTTCTATACCAAAGTACCCAACCGGTCAAATTAACCGGTGTGGTACGTTTAGTGTTAAGGAAAATAAAAATCGTTGAAGTTCATTTTCACATCTATCTTTCATTGTCTTGTTTCTTAAAAGATGTTCCATGGACCGAAGTAAGTGGTAGTAGGAGGTGCAATGCCTGGTGAGTACGGAAGGCTAGCAGAACCTCCCAGCCAAGTCCGGTGTTGCCATTTTGAAGAGTAACTCTTATATTTACGATTTCTGGCTGTTTTATATTTATTTTTTGATCTAATTGTTCACAGTGGAGATCAGAATTAAAAGTTTCACTAGGATTTAACGTTTCGTAGTAAATAATTTATTTATAATCCCACCAAACACAAAGCGATATCTTTCGTTGGGTCAAATTCGGTTTTGGAGTTGATTTAGCTTTCTGATTTGTTTATGTTATACAATATCCATTTTTCATCACCAATGATAATTCTTTTTAAAAATGGATTAGCAGTGAATCTTATTTTAAGTGTTGTGCACACATTTATCCGAACCACTTTGTTTCTTCTGTAAGATCATGCGGTACCTGAACTTTTTCTCTACAAACCTTTAAAACTTTTTTTCATATGGTTTTGTACTGTTAGGAGCGTTGAATTCTTTAAAATAATTCTTGAATTGCCGATTCTAGATTTGGTTCGATTTCTGCTTCCAACACTGTATCATCCAATGTTATACTTTTCAGATCGGTGTTCATCATCCAAACATAAATTTCCTTGTTTTAACTATTTTAAACCGCTGTTAACATGTGTGCACACTTAGTTTATCGTTATAAACAGTGAAAATATTTTTTGTAGCAATTATATAGATTTTTTTTTTATGATACTTTTACACTGTTAAACATTGTAAATATTGTTCCAATGGAAACTCTTCTCCATTTTAAAATGCAAGAGTACGAAACAAAAACTTTGATTATATACTCAAGGTTACACAGTTAAACCGAAGCAAAAAACATGTACCTTCAATACAAGGAACTTGTCCTAATTGGTTCGCATACCGCACTAATAAAAACGAAAAAACTTTCCAGTACCCCTTATATCATTATCACTGCATGCTGTAAAATTTTTACAGACCATTTTTTGCAAATTATTTTATTTTTATATTAGTTTGTATCATGTATAATCCCCTTGTTGAAACATAGTTTATTTTATTCATGTTTGATAATGCCAACGTGAAAGGTTGGCGAAACCGGTCACTAATAAAAACAAAAATGTGGAAAATCACTCAAGTATTTTATTCAAAAATATTAAAATGGAATTCCACCAAGTACTCTCTGTCAAAAATATTGAATTTCTTCATAGTACTTGTATTTCTCAGAAGCTTTAATTATATCTGAAGGTTGGCATTTTACCGATGAGAGTGAATATGACGTGTCTGCTTCTACTTGCAATCACACTGTCTTTCTTCACTCGAGTAAAGTAGGGGGCGTAATGTATATTGTTTTTTGCAGTGGAGATGGCGGGGATGGGTCTGAGCATGAATCCGTACCTGCTGCAGAACTTGAACCAGATCCTGTCGGGCGGCATGGGAGGTCCTCTGGCCAACATGCTTGGCAATTCCATCGGCGGGCCCATGAACTGGCAGCAAAACTTTCAGCCCAAGCAAATGTGGGGGGACCCCACCAAGGCAGTGAGTGCCGGATCTTCCCTTGTGCCTGAGTAGTCCTAGTGGAATAAGGTGTAATGTGGACTTGTTCAACAGATGGTGGCCGAGGAGGAAGAAGTCGACGATGAAGAGATGGGAGTGGCTGAGACGTATGCAGACTACATGCCTTCCAAACGTATGTTTTTTTTAAAATGATTACTATAAATTCACATTCATAAGTAACATGAATGTATAAAATGAAGAAAATGTTATTGCACAATTGAAACGCTTATTATACACCTATACCCCCGTTTACGGCCTAGATACGTTCCACGAAACTTGGCCGCTAACCGAAAAGCCGTATAACGAATCAATTATTCTAATACAAATTCAATGGGATCGGTTCCAAATTTGTTAAATATGTAACACTTTTTACACATTCTGGCCATATTTTTTTCCAAACATAGTTCATTGTTGTTAATTTTAATTCCTTCCGTGATTCACTGATGCTGGCAACAGCATCCTTGATGTTATAGTTTTTCCAAAATGTTTTAATTGAAGCTTTACCATCGGTTTCCCTTATCAGTTGTCGGAAATTTCGGCGTAGGTAATATGCCTTAAAAGTGGCTATTGCACCCTTATCCATCGGTTGGATCAGAGCTGTTGTATTTTTCGGAAGGTACTCAATCATGACATCTTCAGATAGCTCGGATAAATTTTTAAGATGCCCTGGTGCATTATCCAAAATTAGCAAAGCCTTGTTGGTTAAGTTATTGTCTCGCAAATATTTTTTCACTTCTGTACAAAAGTGATTTTTGAACCAATCCTCAAAAGTAGCTTTAGTCATCCAAGCTTTCTTGTTGGATTTACATATGACGGGTAATTGATTTTTATTTAGTCCTTTAAGAGGCCTTGGATTTTTGGACAAATATATTAAAAGTGGTTTTAGCTTAAAATCACCCGCGGCATTTGAACCAAGTAGCAAAGTTAATCATTCTTTAGACACCTTATAACCAGGCGCACATTTTTCGGTTTTTGAAATGTACGTGCCATCAGGCATTCGCTTCAAATAAAGCCCTGTTTCGTCTACGTTAAACACTTGTTCAGGTTCAATTTTTCAAACCATCCTCGGCTTGCTTGGAATGTGACATCTTCAGCAGATTCATCGGTATCTCCATTCTTCAAATTTCGAAAATACTTTTCTACTTTAATAATTTCCTGGATAATCATTTGACTCATTGGCATTCTCCGTTTTTTGATGTCCCTAATGGCCCTAATTATTTCCTATTTTTCCAGTTAATGTGTAACAATCAGTAATAACACTCACAGACAAGTCTAAACCGGCCGCTCTATGAGCACACACTGAATAACGCTCGTAAACAAAATAATATTGAAAAAAAGTTTTTTTGGCTGTTATAGCGAAACATTTTAGGCCGTATATCGAAAAAGTGCCATAATTGAAAAGGGCCGTTATAGCGAAAGGCCGTATAACGACCGGCCGTATAGCGAGGTATAGGTGTATTAGAAAATTGTTGTTATTTCACAATTATGAGTATAAACTGCATTACAGTGAAGCTAGGCAGAAAGCACCCCGACCCCGTGGTGGAG
Organism: Atopsyche davidsoni; assembly: GCA_022113835.1. Lineage (NCBI taxonomy): Eukaryota > Metazoa > Arthropoda > Insecta > Trichoptera > Hydrobiosidae > Atopsyche > Atopsyche davidsoni. The sequence goes on along the minus strand of JAILWY010000011.1, from coordinate 186,214 downwards.
ACGGCCTCTCTATCTTCCGTGGAGCCCACGGATGTGTGGTATCACACGGTGCTACCGGAGGAGACCATTAACTCAGGCCGTCTGTCAGCCCTGCAGCTAGAGTCCATCGTGTACACTGCACAGGCTCACTCGCACCTGCTTCCTGATAAGTCGCGTGCTGGATTTCTTATAGGTGATATGAGATGCCTTTTTCCCTGTCCTGGAAATCCATACATTGTATAGGGTGTTTTTTATAGAGGTATAGAACTTTGAAATGAAATAAAACAAAGATAATTTTTTTAAATTGACATGAAATTAACTTTATTTGAAAGATAATTTTTTGGCATTATAATTTAAATATGATTTCTGGCATATGACCGCCACGGCTGGCTCGGACGTAGTCTAGTCTGGAGGTCCAATTCTCGATGACTTTTTCCAACATTTGTGGCCGTATATCGGCAATAACGCGGCGAATGTTGTCCTCCAAGTGGTCAATCGTTTCAGGCTTATCGGCGTAGACTAGCGACTTCACATATCCCCACAGAAAATAGTCTAGTGGCGTTAAATCGCACGATCTTGGAGGCCAATTAACGGGTCCGAAACGTGAAACTATGCGGTTACCAAACGTTTCCTTCAATAAAGCAATTGTGGCACGAGCTGTGTGACATGTTGCGCCGTCTTGTTGAAACCACAGCTCCTGCACATCATGGTTGTACGCAAAAGTCAGTAATCATGGCTCTATAGCGGTCATCATTGACTGTAACGGACTGACCAGCATCGTCTTTAAAAAAGTACGGACCAATGATTCCACCAGCCCATAAAGCACACCAAACAGTCAGTTTTTCTGGATATAACGGTGTCTCAACATACACTTGAGGATTTTCATCACTCCAAATACGGCAGTATTGTTTATTGACATATCCATTCAACCAAAAGTGAGCTTCATCGCTAAACAAAATTCGCTTATGAAAATCGGGATCAACGGCAATCTTGTTCCAAAATAAATTTGCACAATTTGAAAGCGTTGTTCAGGCGTCAGTCTATTCATGTTGAAATGCCAAACCTAACTAAACATAAATCCCTTGACAGCTGACAAAATGGCTACCAGTTATAACAGTGTTGCCAACTTAAAGTTCTATACCTCTATAAAAAACACCTGTATTTTTAATCTTTTAAGGTTCGGTCCCACTCGGGCATGGGCACAGACAATCAACTCGAACTCATAAGGTCATGTCAATTTCACTGGGTTCCCTGGTCAAGAAATATATTCAACAAATTACTCTCAACTTTAAATTATTTAACCCCATTAGTTTGGGTTTTTAAAAATATTATGTTTCTGAGTGCTAAATGATAGTTATTCTTATCTCAGGTGACGGCGCTGGAGTGGGGAAAGGTCGTACCATAGCCGGTATTATCTTTGAAAATTACCTGAAAGGTCGAAAGCGGGCCCTATGGATCTCCGTCTCTAATGATTTAAAATATGATGCAGAACGAGATCTCAAGGACATTGGTGCTAATAAAATAGATGTCCATCCACTCAATAAGGTTTTGATCAGTTAATTTTCTAATCTGTAACACCTGAATATTGAATAGATAATGTTTTATTAACTTTTATAATTATTTTATAGTTTAAATATGCCAAGATCTCCTCTGCCATCAATAGCAACGTGAAGAAGGGAGTCATCTTTTCAACATACTCTGCTCTCATCGGAGAGTCTCAGTCTTCCGCCGGAAAGTATAAAACGAGGCTCAAGCAGCTGTTGCAGTGGTGCGGAGAAGATTTCGATGGAGTAGTATCCTTTTTCAAAAATGTTTTTAATTCATCATTCTATACTGACTGAATCTAACATTACTTACATATCTGTATCACATTGACAATTTTCTTGACTCACGGTGCTCAGATAATATTTGATGAGTGTCACAAAGCCAAAAACCTCTGTCCGGTGGGTTCATCTAAGCCGACTAAGACCGGTCTCACTGCCCTAGAGTTACAGAACAAGTTGCCCAATGCCCGCGTCGTGTATGCCTCAGCCACCGGTGCCTCAGAGCCCCGCAATATGGCCTATATGGTGCGTCTCGGTATGTGGGGGGATGGTACACCCTTCCCAAATTTCATGGACTTCATATCTGCCGTCGAAAAGAGGTAAGTGATGTTCAAAGCAAATCTATTGGGGAGAAAAGGTGCGCAGTATGTGTGCTAACCTTAGATGGCATAATTACATATAACTTATTGATTGCTACTATGTCAATAACCGGTGTTGTAACTATTTAGAGGTGTTGGCGCTATGGAAATTGTGGCCATGGACATGAAACTGCGAGGCATGTACATTGCCAGGCAGCTGTCCTTTCATGGAGTGGGATTCAAAATTGAGGAGGTTCCTCTTTCCAAGGACTTCAAGGAGACCTATGACAAGTCAGTCGCTCTGGTATGTGCTGCAACTTCACATCAATACTCGCATACCAGTAATGACTGTAATTAATGATTTTTATTGTTTGTCCACAGTGGGTGGAAGCAATGCAGAAGTTTACAGAAGCTGCAGAGTTGATTGATGCCGAGAACAGAATGAAGAAGACGATGTGGGGGCAGTTCTGGTCTTCTCATCAAAGATTCTTTAAATATTTGTGTATTGCCGCTAAGGTAAGAAATTCATCCCCTGCAATTCCCACCTTTCAGAGAAGATTATAAACCAGAAGCACTTTCTTATATTGTTTGTTATTGCAGGTAAATCATGCGGTGATAGTGGCGCGGGAGGCGGTCAAATGTGGCAAATGCGTGGTCATTGGGTTGCAGAGTACGGGTGAGGCGCGCACACTGGAGCAGCTAGAGAGGGATGATGGAGAACTTAACGACTTTGTCTCAACTGCAAAGTAAGTCAAACTGCAAACTGTTTGCAAACAATTGAGATATTTAGAAATAGATGGCCTGTAAAAAACTGAAGTTACCAAAAGCGGACACAAGAAAATGAAATGAACATGTGCCAGTTTCAAGATAAAGTTTCCAATTTCTGATATCAATACAAATTATAAGTTTTTCTTAACTTGGAGTATTTTTGTCTGCTAAGCATCCAATCGCTTTATACATAAATGGTCCGTTACACTTCCCAGGGGTGTGATGCAGACATTGGTAGAGAAGCACTTCCCCGCACCGGATAGGAACAGGATTCACCGCCTGCTAGGGTTGGAACCGCCCAAGAAGCTCACCACCTCTCATATCGACAAGAGCCACAACGGAAACAAGCCCGGTGGCTCCGTGGACAAGAGTGCTGGGAAGAGGAAAGCCCGTAAGGAACGACACTCACACTTCGTGCACTCACTTCGCACACACTTTCCAATGCTCTGCATGCATTGGGTCAGGACTAGAACTTACAGCTCCTGGCTATTGTAGTTTAGCGATAGACTTTTAAATGTGATGATTTTATTATTTATATATGTTTTGATATTGACCCGATGATGACAAAAATAAATAGAGGCGGACATGTGTCAGACCAGGCCGGGGTGGCTGCAGAGCGTGCAGTCCTGGCATGTCTTCGGGCTTGTCAGAGTACTCCGTCCTCGCTGATTGCTTGGTGCTGCTGATGATCCAAGATTATGAGATCTGAGGGTTTCAATGAAATGTAACTGATAGGTTAGATAGATCTATCATATTTTCATGCCGTACGCTTAACGTAATACCTGTTTGCAGTGGCAGCCTCAGCCAGTAATAACTCACGTGTGTCGGGGCGTGCGGTAAAGCGGCCACGACGTTACTCGTCATCTTCCTCGGGACCCCCCTCTCCTGTGCGATCCCCCTCACCGCCTCCCGTTTCGCCGCCCGTCTCGGACAGCGACGAGCCCAACAGTAACAACGAGATGGATGACGATAATGACAGCGAAAGGAGCAGCGATTTCAACCCGTTCTACAGTGCCAGCGACAGTGATGATGGTACCTGCAGAGTAACCTTATTATATTAGAAAATACCTAAACACATCTTAACTCTTTGACTGTTATACAATTATATATTGTCGTTTGTCAAACGTTTGAAGACTGCAACGACAATCATTGTTGACCTTATTTACTGAGCATCAAGACATTAGCAATAGAAAACATTATTTAAAATGTATTTTTTAAATTATTTTAATGCCATGAATTTGTGTATATGAATTTAAATTACTGCATTTTATAAATTTAATAAGATTTTTTATTGTAAGAGAGCTTTAAACAAATTTAACATAACGTTTAAGTTACACGAAATATACATATACATTTACAATTTTAGCTGTAAACAATACAAAAAATAAAACCTTTATAACGTATAAGTTGTTGTTCGTTATCATTATGAAAGCTTATAATAAATTGAAAAAATTTGATAAATTGAATTTAACAAAAAAATTGATAGAATATTTTATATATTTTTTTTTAAGTCGCTGATGGCGAATTGTCCTTCCGGATAATATTACGAGTATGTTTAAGAACACTATTTAATTTTTTTCATAATTTGGTTTAAATTTATAGCAATAGATTTAAAATGTCTGTCTATAAATTGTCTCCGTTACCTCTGTATTCCCTTATTTACATCTTGTCGGTGAATACACATAAAATGTAAAATAAACACTAAAACAAAACATTCTCGATTTCTGCTGAAATTCACAATATCAAATCTTATGTCTCACTTCCTTGCACAATCTAATGAGAGAAAAAGAGATAGATAGTTTGCATTCCACCCCAAACGCACAATAAAGTTTCAGTGCACCCATAAAGTATGGCAAAAATAATATATATATATTTTTGTTTATTTTAAATAATAATACATATATAACAGTTTTCGTTAGGATTTTAAAAACACCATAGTTAATGGGTTAAATGTCATTTAAACAAGAGCATCTGTGGCTATTTAATGCTTATGATTCGTCTCACATTTATTTTAATAATAATGCAAAATGAGAAGGATATCTTATGATTGGTCTAATCTATATAGTTTGTGAAATATATTTGAACATTCAGTTGGAGTTTTGTAGATATGTTTGTAGCTATCTTCATTCTGTTTGGTTCCAGCAATTGCAATCTTTAATTGAGTTTTTATTTCACAGACCCTTGGGTTGGTAGAAAGAAGAAGCCCCCCGGGAAAAAACCTAAAAAATCAGTTACACCCAAAAAGAAGCCTCCTTCAACACAAGACAAGATTCAAGAGCTGATCGAACGCAAGACGAATGATGCGGCAAATGCAAGCCGGATCACTGTTAAGACTCCCACGGGAAACGTCACCGGCACTCCTGTGGGCACCAATGGACTATACCTCGGCCCGCAGAAACCTCAGCCACCACCGCGAGATGCCATTGAGAGGGCTTGCACCATGAAGGAACAGCTGCTGGAGGCCATCGAGCGACTGGGGGAGAGGCTTCCTGCCAACACATTGGACCAGCTCATCGATGAGCTGGGTGGCCCTGAAAATGTGGCAGAGGTCTTCAATTTTTCTATCTTTTCTTTTTTAACTCTAACTATGATCATTCAATTCACTAACTTTTTTAAATTTGTTTTCTAATAAAAATTTCAGATGACAGGTAGAAAGGGTCGCGTGGTACAAACAGAAGATGGCCAAATTCTGTATGAAAGTCGCTCTGAGGCTGATGTTCCCTTGGAAACGCTGAACCTTACGGAGAAACAACGTTTCATGGACGGAGACAAAGATGTAGCTATCATTTCCGAAGCTGCTAGCAGTGGCATCTCCCTGCAGAGTGATCGCAGGTCAATTCATTTACGATTAATTTAGTTTAAGATTATCAGGAATATATTCTTACTCGCCAACTTTTTTTGTCTTATCTTATCCAGATCATTCCTGCTCCTTTTCACAGCTTTGTACAAGCAGTCTGAGCACTTATTGTTTTGAATTATTTAACTATTAATTTCTCTATTTTGAATGCGACCAATCCCTCAATGTAGATAAAAATTCTCTGCAAGGGTCTAAATCATTGGTTCCCAAAGTGGTCAATATCGACCCCCCAGGGGTTGATTCCGCCCTGCAAGGGGTCGATGATGGCGAAAAATTAAATTGGGGGTTCACGAACTGTAAAGGGGTGTCTACGAGAGTGGATCCCATTTAAGCAGGTCATCACCAAAATTTAGGCATTCTGTAAATGTCACTAATGTAACTAATGCACCTAACTCAGATTGTACCTATGTACTTACATAATATTGCTGTTTATCCTGCATTATGGACTATCGCATGAAGGTTTTTGATAGCTTTTACATCTTCATACCACAAGTAAAAGGGTTTAAGTGCGGTTGTCAATCTTCTTACAAAAAATAGAAATAGATTGGATATCACTGGGCGAGGAGATTTAAGGTTAAATCTAACTTATTTCAAGCCAAATATTGAAAATTTTCTATCAAAGCATCAGACCCATCCCTCCCATTAAAAGTATTGATTTTTTTTGTGAATGTTATTATATTTGCATTCTGTGTGTTTTTAATTTATAGAGGTATAATTAACTTTTCATGTATTTTAACTTTTTTATTTTTAAATCCACTGTCCAGTAAAACCCTATGAAAGTGAGTTGTTCTACAGAGTGCGCCATGTTTTATAATAATATAGATGTGAATAAAAAATAACTTTTTAAAAAAAGGAACCGATTTCTATATATGAGGTATTTTTATTTAATTTGGCTCTTTACAATTTATTTGAACTAGTTTTTTAATACAACATCAATCAAGTGGCCGTCTTTATTGGCCAAAGCAAAATGTGGCCTTTTTGCTGCGTTTTCCATCACTTTTTCGAGCATCTCGGGCGGTATAGCGATGATTTCAACACAAATGTTTGCCTTGAGCTCGTCAATGGTCCGAGGCTTGCTGGCGTACACTTTGTTTTTTAAATAACCCCACAAAAAGAAGTCCAGAGGGGTCAAATCTGGAGATCTGGGTGGCCAGTCAATGTCGCCTTTTTTTGACATAACACGTCTAGGGAATTTTCGTTGCAAAAACTGCATTGTTTGATTTGTAGTATGGCATAGCGCACTGCCTTGTTGAAACCAGTAACCGTCTAGACCATTTTCACACATTTGTGGGCAGGCATAATGAGCCAACATCCACCGATATCGATTCCCATCGACTGTTTCGCACAAACGCCGGCCCAAACAGTCACTTTTTGGCTGTGCAATGGTGTTTCATGGACCTCGTGTGAATTTTCCGTTACCCAAATGCGGCAATTTTGCTTGTTGACAGCGCCAGAGAATGTGAAATGGGCCTTGCCGGTCATCAAAATTTGCTTCCAAAAATCAGATTCAGTGTCAGCCATTCGAGCGATTATTTGGCCGTATTTCAAGCGACGTGGACGGTCTGCCGGCAATATTCTTCGAGAAATTGCACTTTATACGGAAACAAATACAAATCATCCTTGAAAATGCGCCGCAAAGTGGTTCCACTGACGCCAAAATGCTGAGCGTGGTGACAATACGACACATGTGGGTTCTCGGCAACACTCTTACTTACCGCTTCAACCGGTTCATTGGAACGTCTTGAGCGTTGATAAATGTCAATGTTATTTAATGTTTACATACCGACATAAAATATGGCACACCCTGCATATCAGATGTCAAAAATATGTTTGAAGTTGATGAATTTGTAAAAATTCAATATTAGCAAGGCTACGAAAAAAAGGAAAATTCGACAAGGGCTTGACGGTACAAAATAGTTTGGGAATCTATGGTCTAAATAATGACGGTTTATATTTATTTTTATAAAAGCAGTAACTCAGCACCATCGCACATAAACCATGTAATTTGCAGTTTTGTCCCTTTTTGTTCAATGAATTTTCATGCCGGATTATGTGGTTCAATTTTTGTGTTCTTATGTTTACAGAGCAAGAAATCAAAGACGAAGAGTTCATATTACCCTGGAACTGCCGTGGTCTGCAGACAGAGCTGTCCAACAATTTGGTTTGTAAATTTTATACATGTAGTGATTGCATAGGTTAGACAACTTTGTAAAATAATGTATCAATACTTGTTTTCACTCTAGGTCGAACCCATCGGTCCAATCAAGTGAATGCCCCTGAATATATTTTCCTTATATCCGACCTGGCCGGAGAACGAAGGTTTGCATCCACCGTAGCCAAGCGCCTGGAGTCCTTAGGAGCGCTCACCCACGGAGATCGCCGAGCCACTGAAAGCCGCGACCTCTCGCAGTTTAACATAGACAACAAATATGGACGGAGCGCTCTTGAGACCACTATGAAGACCATAATGAAATACGAGCCACCGCTTGTACCGCCGCCTCAAGACTACAAGGGAGACTTCTTCCAGGACGTGGCCAGTGCGTTAGTAGGAGTTGGAATCATTGTTAATAGTGAAGCTATGCCAGGAATACTGTCTTTAGACAAGGTACATGCTTAATTGAAATGCTTTTGAAAATTATTGTTTTGAATTCTGAAGGTTGCACACTTCTCATGGTGCTACTGCGCTATCGATATGCCGCCACTTATTTTGCAATTTACTCCGAGCAATCTTGATATTGGTTTTTCTAAAACTTTTTCTGCATTGGTTGTATTTATTCTTTTGGTCTTCTTGTGCCGGGTTGCCTCATTTCTTATCGTAAATGTGATGGATTTATATTTTAGGACTACAATAACATGTCCAAGTTCCTGAATCGCATCCTCGGGATGCCCGTGGACTTGCAAAACCGTCTCTTCAAGTACTTTACTGACACGCTGAATGCCACCATCACGCAGGCGCGGCGTACAGGCCGCTTTGACCTCGGTATTTTGGACCTGGGGGCTTCTGGGGAATGTGTCACGCGAGCTCGCCGCATGCGTTTTATGAGGAAACATGCCACTGGAGTCGCACCAACTGAACTGCATCTTGTTCACGTTGAGGTGAGGTTTGTGACGGATCTAAAGAAACCCTGATCATGGTGACCGGTTTCACCAACCTTGGCGAAACCAGTCACCAATAAAAATATATTAAGTTATTTGATCATTCCAGAGAGGGATGGCGTGGCAGGAGGCAGTGGACAAGTGGTCCGAGTTGACAGGGTCTAAGGAGGGCTTTTACCTGTCCCATCAGGTGCGTAACGGCAAGCAGACTGCCATTCTTGCCGTGGCTCTCGAGCCCCCTGCTGCCAAAAAGGGGGAGAAGCTCTCCAAGAAGGACCAGATGTACCAAGTCTACAGGTCAGTTCCCTCGTCTAGTCGCCAGGTGTTTTACTATGCCAAATCTAGGTATATTCATTAGCTTGTACATAGTGCAATCACAATGAACAAGCTAAAGCTACAACCTATAAGACAGGTTGAAGTCAGTCACAGATGTAACCATGATGCTCACTGGTAAATACCTTGATGGAGTGAATGAACAGTTGAGTTATGAATCTAAAGATGGGTTGTGTATGTCACCAGGCCTAATACCGGTCTTCAGCATCGAAATGAATCTCTAGCTGAGATAGAGAAGAAGTACAAAAAGGCCAACTCGACCGAGGCAGAGCAGCCGTGGACTGCACAACACGAGGCTAGCGTCACCACCTGTTCCCACGCTTACTGGCGTGCCAACTGTCGCAACGTCTCCATGGGGCAGGAGTGCGAGGTAATTATAATCTTTCAACATACCCCGGGATGTCTGCAGTCAATTTGAAATTAACCTTACTGGTGGTGCCATTTATTTATAAAGGTATTGCAATTTATCAGTTGAACCACTAGCCCGATGGTTGAAGTGGGGGTCTGCCCAGCACCTCGGGTCCCATTTGGGGGATGCTTTTTCAATAGTTCATCTGCTCGTGTCATATATAAGCTGGATTCTGCCGAAGAGCTTAATTTAAAATTTTTCAAGCCCAAAGATGAAAAAATATATTAGAGGCAGACATGAGGCAGCCAGAACGATGTGACTGCCGCTAGTGCAGTCCTGGCAATCTTTCGATATGCCAAAGTACCCGTTCACGCTGACTGTGTTGCTGCTGATGATCTAAGATTATGAGATCTGAGGGTTTGAATTTTTTAAAAATAAAACTTGGATTTAGATAGTTGGTTAGTTTCTCATATTGCTGATTCCCCATATTTTAGGTTGGTTTGAGACGCAGGAGCTACCATGTACTGTCGGGCTCCGTGTTGGCCGTGTGGGCGCGCGTGGAGCATGTGCTGAGCTCGCGCTCATCCTTAAACAAGATGCAAGTCATCCGACTGAAGACTACTGAGGGACTAAAGATCGTCGGTCAGTAAATAACTTAAAAATAAACCTAAAGTGATTCAAATACTCGCCTAATTATAGTACTGATGAATCAATCATAGATGGGTCGTTCGATAAGTCCGTTACTAATGTAACTAACATTTTTATTAAATTTAAATTTTATTTTGCAAATTTTTGTGAACGATACTTGTGAATCGTTCACAAAAATTTGCAATTATATAGAATCCTCCATTTGTCAGGTTCATTAAAATCACATTACTCTTAAATTACGCTTTACCACCTGACAATCATTCTCTCTCTTTCTAACAACCTCTCCCTCTAACAATTATTTACCTAACTGCTTATTATTATATAAATTCTCACTCAGTTTGATAATGCCAACGTGAAAGGTTGGTGAAACCGGTCACCAATAAAAATTAACATGTGAAAAAATCACTCAAGTATTTTATTATACACCTATACCTCGCTTTACGGCCTAGATACGTTCCACGAAACTTGGCCGCTAACCGAAAAGCCGTATAAGGAATCAATTATTCTAATACAAATTCAATGGGATCGGTTCCAAATTTGTTAAATATGTAACACTTTTTACACATTCTGGACATTTTTTTTCCAAACATGGTTCATTGTTGTTAATTTTAATTCCTTCCGTGATATACTGATAGTGTCAACAGCATCCTTGATGTTATAGTTTTTCCAAAATGTTTTAATTGAAGCTTTACCATCGGTTTCCCTTATCAGTTGTCGGTAGTTGCCGGCGTAGGTAATATGCCTTAAAAGTGGCTATTGCACCCTGATTCATTGGTTGGATCAGAGCTGTTGTATTTTTCGGAAGGTATTCAATCATGACATCTTCAGATAGCTCGGATAAATTAGTAGGATGCCCTGGTGCATTATCCAAAATTAGCAAAGCCTTGTTGGTTAAGTTATTGTCTCGCAAATATTTTTTCACTTACAGAAGTGAAAAAAGACTTCACTTCACTTTTGTAGACAAAAGTGATTTTTGAACCAATCCTCAAAAGTAGCTTTAGTCATCCAAGCTTTCTTGTTGGATTTACATATGACGGGTAATTGATTTTTATTTAGTCCTTTAAGAGGCCTTGGATTTTCGGACAAATATATTAAAAGTGGTTTTAGCTTAAAATCACCCGCGGCAAGTAAATCGTTCTTTAGACACCTTAAGCGCAGATTTTTCGGTTTTTGAAATGTACGTGCGATCAGGCATTCGCTTCCAATAAAGCCCTGTTTCGTCTACGTTAAACACTTGTGCAGGTTTATAACCACCTTTTTCAACAAATCCCTTTAAAATTTTGGGATATTCCTTAAATAAATTTTCGAAAATACTTAAGAGGGCTACTTTTTCAAAAATTCCGTTTTCATTCACCAACCCGGACACCAGAGGTCTCTAGCGTAGCTTTCAATTGGAAACTGAATGACAGTTCTAGTTGGACTAAGTTTTGTTATTTATGGTCAATTATCAAAGAAGAATTTTTTTTTTTTAATATTTAATAAATTTATATTGTTGATTTTTCTTTTCAAATATTCAAAAAGGAATAAATATTTATAAACATTTTAAAATAATTATTGTCATATTTAACTTATTGAAATTATGCTATAAAGCCACATTTCCATGGGATTTTTTTGTAAACTTTGCGTGAATTCAGTAAAATTGCAATAAATCGACCACTACTTTACCTTTTTACAAAAAAAATTCCAAACAAGAAATATAAATATTCACACTGAAGTCAAAATCCGTTGTTGGAGGTTCCATATTTGAGTTTTTTGATCATTTTCTCGTACCTTTTGCGAAAAATCGAATGCACCAACCAAAAAAATTTAAATGCAAAAAGTTAGATAAATCCCTTCTTCCAAACGGAAGCTTTTTTTATTTCTAATAAATACTCAATACTCTAAAAAAATCAGTTTTCAACATACAAAAATAAAGTGACATAATACATATATAAATATATATATATATATATAATATATATATATGTATATATACACGCATATATATATATACATATATATATATACTTATATGTATGTATGTATATATATATATATATATATATATTTATTTAGACATATGTATGTAAATTATAATAAAAAGGCCCAAATATATATAATGAAAACACACATCTCACCAAAAACATTTATTTATTATTAATTGAACAAATATATGACACTGGACAGAAATCTGAACATTATACAGGTTATTTCTTTTCTTCTTCATCCAGTGCCTCTCTTCATTGGAGGCTTAGTAATGTGCAATTGTCCTTGTACTTGAAAATACCATTCGTGGTGGACGTTTATAGTAATATTCTGTTTTTTATCTATTTTCCAAAATTTTAATTTTTTGTTGAGAATTGCTTCTTCAACACTTGTTCCCGATATTGATAGTGGATATTTTACTTCCACAATTTTATCACCACTAATTCCATCAGGTGTTGACGATCTATCAAAGGGACACAATTCTAAAAAAAGAAGGAATTTACTAACTGACAAGATGATTATTCACGACAGTTTTCTTATTTTTCCTCCAATCGATTGATTTACAAGACACTAGTAATATATAAAATAAATTTACTCGTTTCGCTTTTGGATTCTTAGTATGTATATGAAAGCGAGTATTTTCTTGGCATTTTGAATTTTGTCACAAACTGTCCGTCGCCACTGTACATGCAATTATGAATTTTTAGGTTAGACTTCGTTATGATCTCACGACCAATGACTGTTAGACCAGGCATCCTCAACCTCCAGCCCGAAACACGTATTCCAAAGTGAAATATGCAAGAAATGTATATAGAAATCGACTTACTGATTCTCACCTTGATAACGTATTGAGAGTAGTGTGTAGCAATTATAAACCCGATTTTTCTAAAATAAAAAAGTTTTATCTCAATATCACACTAAATTTGAAATAGGCGTTTGGATATATTTAGGTTTTAAAGATTAAGATTTAATACATGGGAAATAAGTGTAAAACCAAGTCCCCACTAACTAATTGCCTGAAAAAAGCCATTACTCAAAAATATTGCATGTGTGACTTGTAAGAAAAAAAATGTTGAGTATCACTGGGTCGGGTATTACGGTCGCAAATGCTCCTGTGTCGAAATTGTCATTTGTACAAAGTAGCTATGTTGCCAAATTGACATCTTAGAGAGAGACATGCTTTCAATGCAATGTTGCCAATACTAACAACGACAAACGAGCACAGTAGCCTAAGCTGTCATCTGCTCCGTTCTCTATGGATCAAGCATGGCTGACCACGTCACAAATATTCTAAGTAGATTTTTAAATAAAATACATTTTTGTATTTTACTCGCAAAATACGCACAAATTTAATACAATTAATGTTTAAAAAGTGACATGATGAGCTTAAATATCTTTTTTAATAGATGTCAAGCCTTGTACAGCGATAAATCAACCAATAACGATTTTTAAATACCGAGAAACGAATTGGCGTCATGCTCGCTTGGAGGCTATCTCCGTTCTGACAGAAATAGAGGACCGTTTTACCTGGAGAAATCGTGTCATTTGATTTATTTAATTCTTAGTTTATTATTCTATTGATAGAGTTGATTTTCTTACAGAGTATTAAAAAAATATTAAATTATATTTATCTATTTTTTATTATTTAATTAACGTCCATTTTCAGGGTAAAATAAAATCTTGAAGATGTTGAAAAATTGGATAAAATGACGACTTTTTAAAACCAAAGTTTGATAAAGATTTTTTTTTTTTTAATTTTTAAATTAATAAGGCGCACATGGTTTATATTTAATCTTTTAATTCCAATTGAAAAAAAGACTTTTAAATGTTAAGGATTCTTGGAAAATGTACCGGACGAATCTCACAATTCCTACACTTCAATCGGAAAAACACACATTTATCATATTAATAGTAAATTTATAAGGAATAAAAATATATTGTGTTCGGAAGAAAGAATGTATCTAACTTTTTGCATTAAAATTTTTTTGATTAGTGCAGTCGATTTTTCGCAAAATCGACCTGAAAATGATCAAAAAAACTCGAGAAGTGGGACTTGGCCCTTAAAGCTTTTTCCTGGATAATCATTTGACTCATTAGCATTCTCTGTTTGTTATTGTCCTCAATCCATATAATCAATAGTTAAAATAAGTTAAATAAAAAATACACATTAAAAAAAAATTATTTGTACATACATACATATGTACTTACGTACCAAAAATGTCCGTAATTATTTCCAATTTTTCCAGTTAATGTGTAACAATCAGTAATAAATATGTACACAAAACACTCACAGACAAGTCTAAACCAGCCGCTCTATGAGCACACACTGAATAACGCTCGTAAACAAAATAACATTGAAAAAAAGTTTTTTTGGCCGTTATAGCGAAACATTTTAGGCCGTATATCGAAAACGTGCCATAATTGAAAAGGGCCGTTATAGCGAAAAGCCGTATAACGAGCGGCCGTATAGCGAGGTATAGGTGTATTTAAAATATTAAAATGGAATTCCACCAAGTACTTTGTCAAAAATATTGATTATTTATATTATTTGATTTCAGGTACGCTTATACCTAAAAATTGTGTAGAAGCACTCACGGAGGCTCTCTCTACAGACGCTGAGAAGGTTGACGAGGAGTCGTATGACGTGGCCGCTGTCAAGAAGTGAGGGAAATCTGGCAGGCCACCGATCCCGCTTCTCGAGCTCGCATCTCCGCATGGGCCATGGCCGCCGGCACGTACCGAGCTCCTAATGCAGAGTTTTGTATCGGTGGAGACGGTTCGGGAGGATCTGCAATGATCGTATTGTTAGATTAATGTGATTTCTACTTGCTTTGTGTAGACTAAGTTAGTCACCGCATTGCAGTCACCAGTCGGGAGAGACTTTGTATATATTGAAATATCAAAACTTATGTAAATTTATTTTGGAGATTTAAGAAGTGACCCTTTTTTCCAAGTACTTCTAGCGGCTGCTGTTTATATTTTTAATAACAACTATGACAACCGATAATCGACTCATGTTTGTTTTGACAGGAGTCATGTCAGTGCTAGTGATCTGAACTGACATGCACCGACTACGCTAGCTCAAATGGACTGGAGCCAATCGACTCCTCTACCTCAACCGTGGAGTTGATAGAATCTTAGAATTTCTGTTTACAATTTTTCTCTAATTTTGTCGATAAAAAAATGTATTAGGGTCATGCAAGAAATTATGACAAATTATCAATTATTTTGGTCACTCACCTACTATTTATTTATTGTCTTATTTTAAAAAATGCGTTGTATTGAATTTTACATGTACAGTTGCCAATTCAATATTGAATGAGTTTAAACAAGAGTTGGCAGCACGAGGCTGCTGGAATGTTGCTTAGTGTTCTCGGTGCTGTCTGATGGAACTCTGTATTTGTCTGCAGTGTGTCGGTTGTAGGTATCTGTTGTGGATTTATTTAGATATTATAATCTGAATGAAATTTTTCAAGAAAAACCCAGAGGTACCATGTTAGTGCACACTTTTGACCAAAGATCAATTTCTTTGAATGTAATAAATTTCGAGCATAATTGTTCTGTTATATTTAGTTTTATATAGGACACTGATATTTTGATCGTATTTTTTATGAGTAACTTGCTATTTAAAAATAATTGCAGATGCTTGCAGTTAAGTGTCTAGTTTTTGCAATATCTCAAATTTTGCTCTACAGACACAATACATTTTTAAATATGAAACTTTACCAAGAATGTTTTTTTTAAGGTAAGTTTAACAGTTCTACAAATTTATGAAAAACTTTCTTTTTAATGTTGCAATCTTGGAAAAAGTTTTCTTTGTAAACTGTAAACTATTATATTTATGAATTTCTCGTTGACATTGGTTACACGGTGTTTTCTCTTTTTATTTGTTTATTGAGGAACGAACGGACTGACCGGAAAAGTGCATCACCTATATGTATAGAGTTTATTTTTCAAGGTGTTTCATGTATTTATCTGTCGCTCGATAGTGAGTAATTGTAGTCCAATTTAGAACGGAGAGCATTTGGCGTGTGCAACATTTCTTTTTATTCAAATGGCATCGTCAAGTGTGCGCTTCCCGCTTCGCACGTGTCACAGACGTGCAGAACACACATCAATAAAAATTATTAATCTACAAGAAGAAGATATATTGTGATGTATAGTACACAATGTTGTCAATTGCAAAAATATCCTCTAACGCCACCGGCTCATGCTCGCGTTGCCTCCTGGCCGCGCTGAGCTGTTTCCCACAAGTCTGAGTAGTTAGCCTGCCCCGAGGTCGCCTAGTATTATTTATGGAGCGTTTAATTCTGACCTGAATGTGACCTGATTGAGAATTTATACTAATTTTAATTCACTAGTGTACTTGCTCTTTATAAACTACGAATTTATAATAAACAGAGTGACGTAAGAAATCTGGAGAGATCTTCACTCGAGACTACGGAACCTAATGTATATAGATAATGTTAGCTGATAGCCTATAGCTTCTTTTATACTTTGCATCATGAGTATTGATATATTGAGTATTTTAAAAAATATCTAATTTACGACGATTGCAAGGAAACGATCAGCAAGGGTTGAGTTGGATTCTTAAGTTTGCCCGTGGTTCATCGAGAGTTACTCGGCCAGGTCGGAGCTGAGTGAGAACCGGGGCAGCCGCTTTTCCTGCGTGATCCTCGACTGCGAGCTTTGTGCAGCGCCGAACGCGCTTGGATTTCTCGTCTCGATTTGCGTGCGGGAGTGCGTTTGGACCTCAAACATTCTTAATTTTATATTACATAGAAATAATGTGAGGGCATCCCAAATTATCCTTGACTTTACCATTCTAGAGGTAATCTTCCATTTATCAATAATTCATTGAGGCAACATTTGCTAATCAGTGAGACCGAGTGAATTTTTTAAATGAAAGAATGTGATATTTTGATTTGTGTTGTTTCACGCAGGGACACTTTGTCTCGCAGCAAATTTGATTCCGGATAGATGCTCAGCTTTAAGAAAAATTTAACCCAAGAGTTTTTTCTACTATACCGAAATAATGAATGAATGAAATG
The DNA here is from genome assembly GCA_022113835.1 of Atopsyche davidsoni. Lineage (NCBI taxonomy): Eukaryota > Metazoa > Arthropoda > Insecta > Trichoptera > Hydrobiosidae > Atopsyche > Atopsyche davidsoni. Next base: position 169,046 of record JAILWY010000011.1, on the reverse strand, counting down.
AGTTGCTTTTATTTTAGTGAGTGTTTAAAAAAATTATGATTACATTGAATTTTGTGGGATTTATAAGAATTGTTAAAAGCAGGCGGCTATTGTGTGCTAGTGTTTCAAGCACTTCACATAATGTAGTTTACCGACTTGTATCATGAAATTAAATTATAAACAATCGGACAGCCCAGTGTCCGCCAGGGCCGTCTCGCTAAGTGTACAATTTGCGATCATGTTCAAATATTATATATATATTTTTTATATTAAGGTGTAGTTTTAACAAAATTAATTTATTCTTATTTAATGTTACGATAGACAAAAGCGATTGCCGACAGCGATATGGTCCAGTAACTGACCCTTCATTGTAAATTGAAATCTAAATTTAATTTAAAAATTGTTCATTTATCTCTAATGATCTCACTGCTTAAATATATAATATTAAATTTCTTACGGTTCTGTCGAGTCTTATGATATTACTGTCTAGCTTCTGCGTGCTACAGCACCACTGCTGTGGGATAAGTAAGGGAAGCAAGAAATGTCTGCAGCGCTCTGAGTGGGTCCTCAGATTAGTATTATTGAATGAGCTAAATTGTTCACAATCATTACAACTCCATGGTTGAGTAGGTCTTGAAGAGCAGTCGACTGCTGTAAAGAGACCGTCGTCACCAATACATACGGGCAGCTGAGGAGGAAACGTCAATTTCCTATCATCTTACTGTATTTGAAATTATACAAATCATAAAGATCTATTTTGCCCGCTCCAAGTTTTAGGTGAATTTTTTGCTTTCACTACCCGTAGTGGTGTGCGTGTTGCTTGAGGCCATCCATATTGTCAGAAGATTGTTGTATTTTTGATAAAAATATGCAATATTTCTGAAACCAGTATGAAGACTGACTCTTGACATTATCTGTCCGTTATACATCAATGTGTTTTTATTTCCATTTCTTTTTATAACATAACCTGGGCTTGAGGGGTAAAACTACATTGGCTACATTTAGTGGAAAAATAAATGATATAGTTGAAATTACAAGAACATTGATCATATCTACTGCCACTGTATAAAGTCATATTTTAATTTCTGAAAATTCCATGTTGCCGTAAAAGTGATGTAGTTTTCATTCTGAAATATAGCACCTGAATTAGGACTTCAATTACTATTAAAATTTGCTGTTTAATTTTCAGAGACTGCACAGGATGAAAGCACACACTGGAGATGCAACTCTAAAATTTATTTTTAAACTGAATGATTTAGCAATGTTTAGTTTTTATAACACATTAAATTTACCTCATCTCAGTTTCATCAATAATACAGGCAGCCTGCTATACAAAACACATCAACATGCAGTTTCACTCCCTAAGTCCAGAGCATCAATCTCGGAATGCACAGCTTGATGTTTATCTTAAAATCTGGAACGTGCAATTTACAGTAGCGTTGCCGTGCTACTGATTTGTGTTTCATTTAATATAGAAATTGACTTGAACGCTAACCCTGACTGACTTGAACTCTAATATTAAAAAGATTCACTTCAGGTAATGAAGCAGGGGGACTCCGGCGCTAGGGACCTTTTCTCTATACTCTATGGAAGTCAGTTTTCTCCGAGCACAATGCAATGCATGTACTTTCGCTTTTTCTTAAACTGGTGATACTATTCAAAATACTGAAATAGGCATAGTTATTAATATTATTATTTTATTTGTTTAGTTATCGTGTAAGAATATCTAATTTAAGTACGATTATGATAAATTAAATGTTACAGTAATATTTGAGTTTAGTTTACTCACAATTCGTAGATAACTCTAATTTTTGCTCGTGTCTGTGACGAGTCGACGAGCTATCGATTATGTTCTGTAAACATCTTAGTGGATACAGTAAATATTTTTGTATTCTATTTATTACTTAATTATTTCTGTGGTAGAATGACCTCGAGTGAATTGGGAGCACTGTGAATGAGAGTTGTCAATGCCGAGAGTATGAAAACTGAGAGTTTTATCACTAATGATGATAATTTACATATTTGGCTTTCAAAAGCCAATTGAGTTTTTTTATCTAAAAATTCTTGTAAATATCATTTCATCAGAAATAAACTAATCAAATAAGTACATATGTGTTTTTCTGGTCTTTCTTTTCTCATTTCTTCCAAAGGTATATGTGGTTATATTTTCTCGAAAACGATGAGCAGTTCTGTAGTAATTCCAGAATGGTATGAAAGTAATCCAAGTGCATTACTTTATTTTCATGTACAAATTAAAAAAGAATAATAATAATTAACTTCGATTCTTTTTAATAAATTTGATGGAAGCGCGAAGCTCAGCTCGTGTCGGGCGAGCGCGGTGGGAAGCTCGTAAACACTTAAACCGTAGTCGCCAACCTTTTTCAGCAGCCGGGGCGGATTAAGGAAATGAGATTTCCTACCGGACCGCGCAACAAAATTTCATTTAGTATACAGTAATACCCCGCTTTATGCGAGTGATCCGTTCCGGAAAAAATCGCGTATATCGGGGTTTACGATTAAAAATACATACATAGCCAAAACTCAATACAAATAAATACGAATCCTTTGAATTAATCACTTTTAATTCTTAGAACACTATGCAGTATAACATGTTATTTTTACTGAAAAATACATCTATTGTCTTTAGGGTAGCGTTTCTTTTACGTTCTTGTTAAATACGTTCATAACACCCAACGCTGTTTTTAATTGTTAAGAGAAGTCAATAACTACATTATGCTCATACACATTCTTAAAATAAGAAATTCGCGTAATGCGAGGCATTTTAACGCGAAATTTGAAATTCGCGTTGCACTGAAACCGCGCATAACGGGGTATTACTGTACATACAAGCAAGAAATATACAACAAGAAGAAGATACAACAAAAATGTGAATCAAACATATTTATTTAATTAGAGTTAGGCAATACAAAAATAATAATGAAAAATATAATAAATTTTAGTGAGGCGTCTGATTTTTTTGTCAGAAATAAGTGTTCACAAAGTGTAAAAAGCTGTTCACACGTGTAAATGTTTCCAAATAGCGAAATCATCAATAGAGCATGTTTGTATAATCCAGGATATTTCTCCTTGCCCAAATATGTTTTTTTAAATATATGCATATGTTATGTGCCCCTCTCGGAACGTCACTAGCTTGACATGTGACTCCGCGGATGCATAATACTTGATGGACTCTCAATCAACGTTTAATAAATGATAACACTTTCAATACTTTAATTATGTAGTTTATTACGGCAGACAGACAGCGTCTTGGTCGGTGGTCAGGTAAGTTATGCCCTGAGCTCTCTAAATTAAAATTAAAATTTCAAAATTCTTTTATTTTTCATCAAGTTTATTACAATAAATCTTGTAACTAATGTTTTGGTGGAGTGTGCTCTCTCATACATTGGTATATATGATAAATTACAACAAAGGATCGTAGTTTCTGCACCTAAACAAACATATGAGGTACAACAATGGACGCAGCCATAAGCAAATAAATGCACAAAAATGTTATTGAAACTAAATGGTTGTGTTTACTTATTAATAAAATTAATGGAACTGGTATTTATTTTGTAATACTCCATTTTATAACAATAAAATAAAACCAAATGGTTTTGGAGACTACGTTTATTAATAAACGTAGTCTCCAAAACCATTTGGTTTTATTTTATTGTTATTAATAAAAGGTGTAATAACGAAGACACGATAATGGGCGGCATTCGTCCTTTGAAACTGTAATTTACACAAGGATAAATAAATGCATAAACGCATTTAACAAAAGTTAATTGATATCGAGAAGCGGAGCAAAGTCCACTTCCTTGTACAATGTTTATTTAAAGCAACAAAGGACTTTTACCTAAATGATTACAAAATATATTGAGGTGATTAGGTCGTCACATAACACATATATATAATTTGCATATGCTCCGCGGGCCAAAAGTAAACACCCCGCGGGCCGCGGTTTGGCCACCCATGGCGTAAAACTAATGGTCTGTTCACGGAAGAACCTCATGGGTCAACTCTCGGTCATTTTAATGAAGACAAAACACCAACATAATATAAAAATGAACTTCGCTTTAATAAGAACGAAAGGAAGTAATTGGTGAAAGGGTGAACCAGAGACAAGAGATGGCCGCGCGCTGGCAGCCCCGAGCCACGGCCACTTAAACACAGGCTCGTCCTTCTGTCAAAGAAATAGAAATAGGGTTAATTTTAGTGGTAGATATAAATGAAGGCGTAAAATGTTATCAAAACCACCATAGAGGTGGCATTCAATATTAACTAAGAAATTATCCGCTGCAGGTGTGCTAATTCTGGATTTTATTTGAATTGATTGTGTTATGTATGCGCGCCGACAAAAATGTTGAAACATTTATGTCGTTTTGATGTTGCAGGGATCGCGTGCGGCCCTGAAATGCCCGAACACCTAGAGCTGCAGCACCTCGTGGAGCTCTCGGCGGGAAGCGGTGATGAAATATCCCCCAACCTCTACGAGAACAGACGACCGTTACTCAAAAGATGTCCTTTTTTAGGACTCATGCTGGCCACACTTTCATCTTTATTTTTTTCTCTCTGCTCGGTGATCGTGAAGGGCTTGGTAAACGTGGATCCCATGGAGCTGGCCGCGTTTCGATTCGTTGGGGTGCTACTGCCGACTATCCCCGTCGTGATATGGAAAGGAGAACCTATATTTCCCGAGGGGAGAAGAACGATGCTCATGGTGCGCTCGTTTGTGGGAACGACCGGTCTGATGCTGAGTTTTTATGCATTCAGACACATGCCCCTGGCAGACGCCTCTGTGATTGTGTTCTCAGTGCCAGTATTTGTGTCAATATTTGCTAGAATATTCCTCAAGGAGCCGTGCGGGATCTTCAACGTGGTGTCTATCGTTCTGACGCTCATCGGCGTTGTGCTCATCACCCGTCCTCCGATACTCTTCGGCGTCAGCAACCTGCTGGCGATGGAAGAGGGCACGCCGTCCAACCCGTGGGGAGCGGCTGCTGCGTTCGGTTCCACATTATTCGGGGCAAACGTATACATTCTTCTGAGAGCTTTGAAAGGCTTACATTTTTCTGTAATCATGGTTAATTTTGGTAGCTTCGCTTTGGTGCAGACGATGTTGGTGACCTGGATGATCGGAGCACTGTGCCTTCCGCAGTGCGGGATGGACAGAATGCTGGTGCTGTGTCTGGCGCTGTTCAGTTTCACAGGCCAGATCTTGCTGACAATGTCGCTGCAGCTGGAGCAAGCAGGTCCTATAGCGATAGCTCGGTCAGCGGATATTGTTTTTGCATTCATCTGGCAGGTGATGTTTTTTAACGAAGTGCCGAATAAGTATTCCATTTGCGGGGCCGTCCTCGTGCTGTCATCGGTGCTGCTGGTGGGGTTAAGAAAGTGGGCGTTGTCTCTCCCCGACACGTCTTCGCTCAAAGCCTCGCTGGGCCTGCTGGCTCGATAGGTTGGTGTCTACTACTTGTGACGTCTATGGATGCCACCACATTAATGACTGTCTAGATTCAAATTTTACTTCTAATAAAATACCTTCACAATTCAGTTGAATATTGTCAGCAAAAGTAAAATGAATATACCAGTTCTAGAGACCATTGTGTGTGTGAACTGATATGTTTATGGATATATACATGTGCATATGTGTATGTATGCTCGTACGCAGTTGTCTGCAGAATTTTACTGTCATATTTTATTACATAGTAATTTAGAATATCACAAATCTAGCAGACATGTTCATGAAATCTGAGCCCTGTCCCGGGATTTCGAAAAAAAAAATATATTTAAGATCACACTATTTATATTAAACTTGATATTAACATTTTGTAAACTTTAGGCTATTGTTGAGATTAAAATTCACAAAATTACAGCAATACCTCGTCCATTGGGGGATAGTTAACATAACAACTGAGGCTGAAAGGAGAAATTACGGTTGTAGGTTAGAATTAATAAGTATGAATTTGGTCATTATTAAACATAGAGTGATTGTGTGGACCGATTGGGGTGGCGTTGACATTAAAATGAAATATTGGCAGAAAGCCGAATGTGATATCCATTTCTGCAATGGCGGCAAACACAAGCTTATTTAGGCTGCAAGAGATAAACTATTGTTTTTGACTGAACCACAGATTATATGCCAACTAAATTGGCTTGAATGATTTCAACCTTTTTCAAAAAAAAATTCAACATCAGATGACCATTTCCCTTTGTGGTTTTTCGGATAATGTCTTATTGTTGATTCAGATAGGAATCAGCTGGGCTCCGTTTGTATTTGTGAGTTCAATCTGCACAAATATCCCATGCAACCTGATTTATCTTTTCCTCAGAGGAGGGTAGGTGGTTTGTGCCCACTATGTCTTGGCTACCGCTGAGTGCACTACAGGAGAAAATATTAGTTTATTTTAAAAAATGAGCTTTCGTCGAAGCTCGAGTATGACCGGAGGCTCTAGTCTTGACTTCACGAAATGTAATGAGGGGAGGGATGTTTCTTGTGTCATAATTTAGAACAGTGCATTGATTGTCTGCGATAGTGAAAAGTATGGATGGAATTAAAATATAAAATATTGTTCATATTTTAAGTATTACAGTTTTTTTTTTATCTGTATCTCCAGTTAGTCAGTTAGTTAGTTAGTTAGTCATCAAAAATTATTCATGCTTTTTCTGCATATTTACTATTTTATACGTCTTTGCATATACAGTTTCATAAGGATAAATTAACAAACAAAATAAACCGGCAGCACATTTATATTGCAAAAATTAGTCAATGCGGGGGACCTGGGCAGCTAATTACCTGGACAGCATAGAATACAACACAAGAGGAAGGTTCCATTAGATTAAGTTTAATTTTTATTGAAATAAAAAGCCTCCATAGTGAATATATGTGGATAAAAATATATGTAAATTATTTTGATTAAATGTATGTTCATATGAAACCTTCCATCTTGTCTTGACAAGTAGTTGAGACTTGTGCTGTTGAGTGTCACATCTGTGCTGTTGAGTGTCACATTTGTGCTGTTGAGTGTCACATCTGTGCTGTTGAGTGTCATATATGTGCTGTTTGTCTTTGGCAAAGCATTGCATGAATAATTCCTTGGAATGGCTTGGGTTTAACTGATAAGCTATTAGGATTGTTCATACATGATAGTTAATCACTTCGCTAGTCACAATAATGATGTTATTCACACTTGATAATTTTATATAATTTATATAGTATAGGAAAACATACTATTTTTGTTGCAATTTTGCCTTAAAAATTAATCATTATATAAATATATGCATAAGATATATTAATGTTATCACATTTGATGCTGATTATAATGTTTGATATCCTAGGATTTGTTTATGTAATGATTTTGGTTTGTTTTCATGTGTTTAATCTATGATTTTTGCTGTTTTGTGATGATTCTGCGATGCGATATTTACAGTGATGGCAATGGGTACATTTCTACGAGGTTGTTAATATAGTGTATAATGTAATGCTAAGTGTCAAGTGGATTTAAATCCTTAGCTGATTTATGTGGACGATTGACATTCAAGTCTTTATTATCTCGTATCAATCTAGTCAAAACTGAACCAAGTTCAGAAAAAAACTATTAGCTTTATTATTTATTTCCTTGTTTTGTAGTCTTCATTTTAACCTCTAAAATCCTATCAACCATGGGTACATAAAAATACACTAGCGTGAAGTGGTTATTTTCAGTCATTGAGGCTTAACTTTTCTTGAACATCAAAAGTACCCGTGGAGCTTGGTGCATGAAGCCTGAAGGGAGACTAGAGGTCAACGTTTAAACTGCACTGAGTGATAATCAGTCAGAGGCTTTGTTTGTTTCTCAAGCCTCAACTAGTGTACCTGCTTTTTATTTTGTATTGGCTTTACAAGAGGAAATGCATCATTGATCTCGTATGTTGTGTTTATAGAGCCGAGTGAAAAATAAATACTGACTTCATATAAAACTGTTGGTTTCATTTTATCCGTTTGTCTGGTGTTTTGTTTCGAGTGCCTGAAACAGTGATATTCGTTGAATAATTTAGATATTTAAATGCACCAAGCTAATAATTTTCAAGTGAGGTTACAAAAGTTTATAAAAATCAATCTTAACACACTAAAGGCGGGGCGGGTACTAGTACCCGTTCCGCGGACTACTGCCTGAAGGTGGGGCGCATATTAATACGTTTTTGAATGTGTTTACTCTAAAAGCGGCAGAAGGTCATTTTATTCTTTAGGTTTACAGCTCGAAATGTTTGTTTAGGACTCGTCAACGTTACTTCTACCAATCCTGTCCAGTGATTCTGAACAAAGTAACAATTAAGAAGTGGAGTGGTCAGAGAATGATAATCCTCCAATTTTTAGGACAAAGTGGTGTTGTTGTGATGCCAAGTAATCCGCAGTGTGTATGAAGTGGTTCAACTTTTTATAGGAAACGATTTATTTGACTACTTGGAAATCAAAGAGTGTATAGACTAGATTTATATCTATTTATGGATTGGTCAATCAGATGCGTATTTATTACCCATTACGGGTTTATTATATTATTACTAATATGATTAGGCACATTAGTTCATATATAGAAGATGATTTCAAAGAAACTCTCATGGGACTAAAATCGCTTCACTTGTTACTTTGATCAAAAAGTCCAGTGCTTGCAAATCACTAAAAATTGATTGGCCTGGGCACATTGATTCATATGTAGAGTATGATTGTTAAAAATTCTCGATAAACGGAAGTGATTCGTTAGTACAAGGGTTAGTACACCGGTCATGTAAACCAGGAGATGTGGGTTCAAATCCCACACAAATCACGATGATATTTTTCTGAGAGTTTCTTTGAAATCATCTTCTATATATGAACTAATGTGCCTAATCATATTAGTAATAGACTAGATTTCACACATGCAATTTTACGCGAATTTCGTCCGCTTCGCACATCAGTTTAGTCAATTTGGTTACCCACTTAAAATATAATATAAGCTATTGTGTAACAATAACATTTAATTTATTAACAAAAATCTCATAATTAACTCGGAGTTGCTAAACGGAAGAAAAAAAATCAAAAAGTGCAAATCAAAGAGTGTGTAGCGGCCGGTACTAATGCACCGAGCTACAATAGGCGACATGTTTGGACTTGCTCGAGCAACCGCCCCGACCACAAGGTCGAGCTTGTTCGAGCAGGTATAAACTTTCTAAATTACAACCCAACAACCCCAGCGCATAAGGCGCCCCCCACAGAGAGACGCAGGCACTCGACCAGTAACCACGTGTAATTCTGTCTTGTCCAATTCATATAAATATACGAATACGCAAACATTTCGCCAGCCTTTTGAACTAAAACCATAATCAACAATCAATATAACATTAACGGCGAAAAGTGTATAGACTAGATTTCGAATTTTGCCCGCTACGCACATCAGTTTAGTCAATTTGGTACCCGCCTAAAGTGTGTCAAAAAGAAAAAAAATTGATTGTAGGAAAAAAGGGCATTCTAATGAGGAAACTTACGTGGATACGGAATCACGCCAGCTACTGGAAGTCAGTAGTACAGCCAAATTAGTAAGACTGACCCAGAATAAATATGTGTTCAACGAAGTAGCCAACAACCTCCTCTAAGGAGAGGCACTCAAAGACGAAGAAAAAGAAAAATGGCACAAAATTAAAAAACTGGATACTTTTCATAGAGAACCACTTTGCAATTAGAGAGGGTGTGCTGAGTACGGCACACCAGCTTTATTAGAAATTATACCAGTGGACAAGATTCCGGGCCTAGGTTAAGTGGAGGTGGAATTCTTGATGATAATCTAAAACTCCGACATTTGAGACATGCAACATGAACAAAGTTAAAGTTAAAAGTTTTCATACGCCACATAAGTCTTAATGTGGCATGATTTAGATTCTTACGGTAAAATCGACTCCCTGAAAAATGACAGAGTTGGATAGTCGGAGTTGGTACTCGTAGATATAATTTATGTCTAGGATGATTATGGATTCCATCCCAAAAGAACTGTTCGTCTTTTGAAGCCAAGAAAGAATCAAGCCAATTTTTGATACCCTGTTCTGAAGTGAAGCGTATTCCAGAAAGGGCACTCTGCATCGATTGAAAGAAGTGGTAGCCGGAAGGGACAAGGTCTGGGCTATAAGGCGGGTGAGGCAGAACTTCCCATCCACTGTTTTCCAAATAGGTTTTAACCGATTTAGCAAAATGTGACCGAGCATTGTCATGATGGAAAATGACAGACTCGTGCCTGGTCGCATATTCTGGCCGTTTTTCTGCCAATGCTCGCTTCAAACGCATCAATTGTTGTCTGTAGAACTCGCCCGTGATAGTTTGGCCTGGTTTCAGCAGCTCATAGTAGATGACACCCTTCTGATCCCACCAACTACACAGCATTACCTTGGCGCCATGAATATTTGGCCCGGCCGTCGATGTTGATGCATGTCCGGGCTTACCACATGATTTTTTACACTTTAGGTTGTCGTAGCGAATCCATTTTTCATCGTATCATCACCAGTGAAGATACGATGCAAAAATGACTTCTTTTTGTGGCGTTCAAGCAGCATTTCCGAAATGCAAAATCGCCTTTTGACGTCTCTCGGCTTCAATTCATATGGCACCCAATTTCCTTGCTTTTGAATCATTCCCAATGCTTTTAAGTGTCTTGAAATTGTTGCTCGATCCAATGATTCTGCGAGTTCTGCTTGCGTTTGATACGAGACTTTTTCGAGCAATGCCTCTAATTCTTCATCTTCGAATTTTTTTGGTTGGCCTGGACGTTCTTTGTTATCCACATCGAAATCACCATTGTTAAAGCGTCGAAACCAGTTCTCACACGTTTTTTGCGATGGAGCATGTTCACCATAAACGTCACACAGCAATCAGTGACTTTCAGCTGGTTTTTTCTTCCAATCGAAACAGAAAAGTAAAGCTTCCCGCAAATTGCGTTTTGTTGGTACAAAAGTTGATATGTTGAGAGCTCAAAAAAAAATGTTGTATACACTTCAGCGATATGACATATACTGAAAACAAAAGCGCAATAATGACGCTTTACAATGAAATGTTTAAGTATAGCCTGATGCGATTCAATACTAGTAACGTCATCTCTTAGAAAATCCGAAAAAATTAATGCACACACCGTATACTTTACAAATGAGGAAAAAGCCTTTTTGAATACACCATATATAACATGAATGACACCAGCTGAATCTCTCCATCTGGATAGATCAGAATGCAGATTTATTTAAATCGAGAATTGCACCAAGGCTTACAGAGCCACAGACTTGATTATGTAAACTATTTGTTTGGCTAACTTTGTTAAAACGGGTGCATTGGGTTGAGGTTTATAAATCTCTAACTTAAGTAATTCAAGGATCGAGATTTAATGGGTTGAATTAAGAAGATGCTGTTTTGCAGTGAAATAATTATTTATTGCAATGCAAATTTGTACATACATAAGATAAAAGCAATTATTCCATCGGTTCCATTCCGTATCACGTCGTGCCTCATCTGCAGTCTTTAGAATTTTTCTACATTTCCATTTTAAAAAAGATCTGAAATTTTACAAATGAAAGGTGAAATTGTGATCTGGGAAATTAATGTAGATAGTTTCTAACTAGTTAGCTGTTTGCAATATAATGTCTTACTCTTACATACAAATACACAACTGGCAATCTCACGCTCTCTTGGCATTCTGGCCCAGGACAGCTCCCCACTGAAGTATCAACTCTAGAAAAGAAACAGCCATAACAAAAATGAAACCATCATTAAGCGTCTTATTAATACTACGCAAGGAGCACAGCAGCAGCGGAACAGTAGCATTGTTCACCTGTAGCCTCGGTTAGCGCATTTAATTCTATTCACTGCATTGTTAAATGACAAGAGCGAGCGTAGATTAAAGTGAGCATATGTGGCTTAATATCCTGCGTACGGGCAGATATAATTTAGTTTATTCCGAGAGATATGTTTCAATAGATATGTTCCAATGAAAACCTTACAAAAAAAAAATTGGAAAACATTTGAAGAGTTGATGGTTATGAATATAAGAAGTATTCAATTTAATACATAAGTAAAAATATTTTTGTCAATATTTTAATCAATATACCAATATATTGATAGAAAATTACCAACACAAAGCCAATTTCTAGAAAATCAACAACTTTTCATAGACTATGATATAATATAAATAAATAAAAATAAAAAAGTTTTAACAAAGTAAATAGAATTAGATTTTAATTACAATTATTTTACAAACAACAGTTTCTCAGTTGGAAGGACAGTGTCTTTTGTGAATAAATAGTTTGTTATAGATGAATTTTTATGTTGGAATTGTGTTTAGCTGCAAATAATGCTTTAATATAAGCATAAGATATTGATAGACCCAAGCAAATGGAAACTATGAAAGTTCCTCTCCTGTACTTGAATAATAATATATAATAATGAATTAGGCGCGGCACAGACTGCTATTGCTCCCCGACTGCTGTTTACAATATTCCCTTTCAAGTCTCAATATTCTATATGGTAGCAGACAAACTATGTCTTTAATTAGATTTAAGTAAATTATAATATCTTCAATTATTAAGATCAATATTTTTAAATTACTTATCGTACTTTCTTATAATAGCGATTATTAACTATTGATATTTGTCGTTGTTGACATTGATCGCAGTAATTAATTTTTTTTAAAATTAATAATCAGAAATAATTCATATAAAGTTCCCAGAAGAAATCAATGAATATAACGCGCAACAACAGTGGTGGCAGTGAGGACGATCACAAGGCAAATGACTCCTTGGAAAGACAAAAAAGACGAGAGTTCAAAATTATTTGAGATCAGCTTTTAAAAAATCTCAGATTGGGGTTTTTATTCAGATTATTCACTTTTTTAGTTACTGCGATTGTGCTGACAGCCGATGGGCAGTGCCGAGCGGTGACACAGCAGTGCGGCTCCCACCTTGCATCCACACAGTGGATGTTGGAAAGAGTTTTGGACAAAGTAAACAGGCTTACTCAAAAATATAAAGAAAGGTATTTAAAAAAATATATATACTTGGAAATAAATGTCAATTAACAATAAATGTTAATTTACTTGTGTGATTATACTTCAATTTAACAAAAAAATATTGAACAGCTATCACGTATAAAGCAAAAAATGTTTATTTAATGTGTTATTATACAGATTTACTATTTGTAAATATAAAGAGTTTGATCTAAGAGTAAATTGTAGAACTAATATTAGTAAAATAGCAATTTGATTAATCAATAACGTATTTAACCGCCTTAAAATCACTGTTCAATTTGATCATTGAACAAGGGGGTAGTCGTCACGTTGTTCCGCTACTGCCTTCGTTTTGATCAAATTAAAAAGAGCAAAGCATATTGTTTTTCCTCTGTGAGATGGTAGGAACCGCCCAACTGACCGCCTCCATAGAGTGTTTTGAATGATCGAGTAATAAAATGAAATAAGTAAACGTTAAGGCAACACAGACTTACAACATTGTTCATAGTGTTGGTTTAATATTTTAGTTGGAATGTCCGCAGCCGAGGCTTTGGGCAAGGGTGGATCCTCAGTGCATGTTTCAACAGCTTCACTTTTATCCACCACGGGATTCACATCTTGCATGATCAAATTCAATTAGTCAAAGCATAACATGGGCAGCTTACATAAGTCACAGTAACAACAGTCACGCGTCACATGCCAGTGCTTAAACAATAAATGTACCAAAGAAACACACGCAGGCAAGCAGGAGAGAACTAGCAACGGCCAGTTTTCTACTGCTTGAACTTTTAAAATAATTTTTGACACTTTTTTTACATGTTTCGAGGTATAAATCAGTTCACTAGATTTTCGATTTTTGTAGAGTTGTGATGAACGGGTAATCATAACATGAAGAGGTACTTTTAGCATGATTTATGATAACTGTTTGGAATGCAATATCGCAATTGTGTTGTTTGCATTGGCCTCTGTCCATCAGCAGCGGAGTGAGTTTACCAGCAGCTGTCTTCTTGTCAGTACATATTTTCTTTTTGCCAGTGAATCATATATTTAAACTCCACATATCATACAACAATCAGCGTCTGATTACATATTATTCATAACAATTGCAAATTTGGCACAGATAGACAAAGGTTTACAAGATCCTCACAGTTGCGACATTATTCCCAACAATGCTATGCATATTAAAGTACAATACTTCTGATCTGAAAAGATTAATAATTACTGGGACTGAATCGACACCTGCCAAAACATTCCAACTTCACCAACACCAAATGGTCCTCGTTCCCTGCCATGTATGGGGAGAAAATTTTATCAACCTCTCAACTTCGGTAATCACCTTGAATGACAAGATGAACAAATATATCTTTAAAACTCTATATTTAAGTGTCACAATTGATGAATCCACACTGTAGATGTTGATACGCATCGTGCAGAAGTGGGCACACGCAAGACTGTCTTAACAAAAGGGCCAAATTTTTTAAATTTAAAATGGTATTTTTTATTGAAATAAAGCCCTGACTATGCCTTTTGTGAAATGATAGAGTTATTTTGATCATAGTTTGAATTAAAAGTTTGAGACGAAATTTGTGGTAATTTGATCGGTATGATGCTTTGGCAGGAAGGTGTAGTCGGCGACTACCCGTTTCATCAGTAGTGAATGATCTTAAATTAAAAATCAATATCGCAATATTACTCGAGTGAATATTTTTAATAGAAAATGAATAATACATAATATGATTTATAACGTAATTTAAAGTAAATCAATGCAGTTTAATCTAAAGTTTCATTTGCACCACTGTTAGTCCAGGTAAAGTAAATAGCTAGGACGACGTATAATGTTCATATCACTTGGTAAATATTTAAAATTATCACGGGGTAAAGAAGTGCAATACAAACAGAAGAAAAAGAATTCTAAATTTAACATAGTAGCTTATGACCTGAAAACTCTACGATTTGTAAATGTAATAACAAAAACCCCGATGCAGACAGATTGCACACGCAGTGAGATTATCTTGCGCATTAGCGCCGTTTGTAGTCTCATCGCTAGCTTTACATTTCAAAGAATTTGCATCAGTTACAATACTTTGTGTTCCATCCATCCATCCATAATTCCATCACGGTATTACATTTCATATCTGAGACAATGCATCTCACACAACTTTAGGATAGTTACAATCAGCAATCTTTTAAAAAATAGTATTGATCAACAGCGTCCAGGGGGTATGGGACTTTAATGTCCTTAGGGGAGTTGAAGAGCCAACAAGAGACATCTGTTCAGCCAGGCTGACCCTCCCGGCTCTGTAGGCATGCCCAAAAGCAGAAAGGTTGGAAGGGTCTTTAAGATTGGTAAAAGAATTAGAAGGGACAGTAAGAGTCCGATATTATAGTAAATGCTTCAATTATGGAATGTCCGAAGTCAAGCTGGGCCATTTAGGTTAGAATAGTCATCATTCTCTATGTTCGAGGGAAAACTGGTACTAATACGCAGTAGATAGCAGTCTCATTACGTTAACATTCTAATTTTCAAAGCCGAAATTTATAAATATGAATGTTAAATAGAATGGTCACATGGAGACTGAAAACAAAGTTACAAATGGCAAAAATAGCTAAGATAGTCTCATCACGTGTACAATCAGGGGCGCAAAAATCACAGAAGTTAACTTCTAAAAAACCTAACAGTCTCTCAAAAGTGACAGCGGAGAATGAGTTTGTTTACAAGTGGCTGTGTTTTGTGGGGGTCGAAGCCTCACATGTTCACATGGGCTCGCGCAGGAATGGGTGTTGCAGGGCGTGATTGAGTGTAGCGCGGCGCGCAGAATCTAGAGCCAGCATGCGCTCCAGCAGCTGGCGCAGCTGTGTGGCCTTGCGCGCCTGCTCAGGCGGCAGCGCTCCAGCGCCGCGCCCTGTAAGCTCTGCGCCCAAATCCCGTGACGCCACCACAGACGACATCACTACAATCTTCTCCTGTGAAATGTGAACATATTCCATTATAAACATCGCACCATAAGAAAAATTGTTGAGCGTTTGTTCTTCTAATGCCGTTAAGCTGACATGAAGTATTTGATTTCATTTCCTGAATTCAATGATCTGTGTGCGGAGAACGCAATTGGCTTTGATCATTCCATAGCCTAGGCACGGCGGAACGGGCAATTTGAATGATATGTTTCATTAGATATAGTTGCTATTTGTATAGATGAACAATATTTTTACTAAATATTTAATTAATCCACATTTATTACTAGTACAGTTTTTTTGTGTTTGCAATAAGTTTTTGGATAATTGATTCAAACGCGAAAGACAAGAAAAATTCTCGAATATTTTTTTCTAGATTCAAGTGGGGTTCAAACCCAGTTACTTAGTTCACATGGCTATAGAGCCACGGACTAGAGGGGACCGCCAGGCTAGAAAATTACAGAACTGAGCGAGAATTTAAATCGTTGAATTGAATGACAAAACCCTCAAAAGCGTTTTTCTTGTTAATTTATAGCATGCACACACCTAAAACTTACTGTTGATGCCTGTAAGGATGATTAATGCAGTATTACCGAACATAAAAGTGATATTTATACTAACATGGTTGCATTCCGAATGTATCCAATAGTGGTAATTTTTAATGGTGAGAAACAATGTGGTCGGTTAGGTAGATGTCTAGAGATGGAAGAGATTGTTGACGTTAAGATACAATTAGGTGTCTCCAAATTTTTATGATAATACTTGTTTAGACATTTAAAATTCAACACTTTTTAAGCTCGGCTTCCAATGATTGAATTGTAGTACTACAAGCATATTACCTGAGCGCGTGTGGGGAGCTCCGCGCCTTGTGGCGGCCACTCCGGTCAGGGAAAAGAAGTTAAAACAATAATAAAATAAAATGCAAGAACTCACCCTCTCAGTGACTTTATCGACCTCGTGATAAAGGAAGTTACAATTCTGATCGAAATGCTGATCCTTGAACTGGCTCTTCCTTATCAGCTTGTTGGGTATCTTTCCTTTGAGGTCCATGAAGAACTTGAGCATCTGATTATTGGACTGGCCGCTGAAGAGGATCTTCCCAGCGGAGATCTCGAAAACGGTGCACGCGGCCGACCACATGTCAATGCCGTGGTCGTAGGGGATGCCCAGGATGATCTCTGGGGCTCGGTAGAATCTCGATACCAGGTAGGGGGTGAGGTCATTGTCGTTGACATTTATCGCCGAGCCAAAATCACACAGCTTCAAGTTAACCTTTGTCTCATTCACGAGAATGTTGTCCGGTTTTATGTCTGTATCATTTAAATGCATTACAATTACACTGGGAAATATTAGTCAATATCGTTCTGTTCAGAACACTCTAGGGAGAGTTGTGAGCAGACGCGAGCATACCGCTGTCCACGAGGCCCCGTAGCTTGTTCTCTGAGCGCGTTGAAGTAACACGAATGTCTTGTATGGAAACAAAACATGTATGAATAAAATATTTGAGTGATTTTCCACATTTTTATTTTTATTAGTGACCGGTTTCGCCAACCTTTCACGTTGGCATTATCAAACAGAGTGAGATTTTATAAAATAATAAGCAATTAGGTAAACAATTGTTAGAGGGAGAGGTTGTTGGAAAGAGAGAGAATGATTGTCAGGTGGTAAGGGCTAATGTGATTTTAATGTACCTGACAAGTGGAGGATTTTATATAATTGCAAATTTTTGTGAACAAATGTTTTTATATTAATGGGGTAATTATCTAAAGTAGTGGCTTTGGGGTGTAGCAGCAGTTATCCTGAGTTGGGGTTTGTCCTGTAGTGTGTTTATCTGTTTACAGATTGCTTGTTATTATATAAAATCTCACTCTGTTTGATAATGCCAACGTGAAAGGTTGGCGAAACCGGTCACTAATAAAAATAAAAATGTGGAAAATCACCAAGTATTTTATTCAAAAATATTAAAATGGAATTCCACCAAGTACTCTCTGTCAAAAATATTGAATTTCTTAACAGTATAAATAAAACTTAAAAATAAAAAAATCTAATTCATAAAAGACATTTTTGAGGTAAGTTACGTGGCTCGAGTGGGAACAGCTTCCTTTGTTGTTCTTATCTAGTGTGGCCATGTTGCTTGTGTGGATTTAGTATTTTTTACAGTTTAGTAGGAACTAGAGTTAAGTAAAATATCTGATTTTTAAATTTCTTTACAAATTTAAACACGAAACTCGCACATTCTGAAGAAGTGTAGGCGGAACGTGCACAAAATGTCTACATGGGGCCGATTTCAAGTCTAAGACAAGCACTCATCAGAATAACTCGAAACCGAGTGCTATTATCACTAGCGTTTGAATTTTTTCTTTCTGTAAAAAGTTGTTTCTCTGGAAATTTTAGGCCTAATTTCTGACTTGTGACCCTTTTAATCTAATAGAGAGTTTATTAATTTTTATTAATGATTGGATATTACAAGCTCAATCATCACAGAATATCTACTGATACCAGAGTTGTCAAAACTATCCGTGTTGTTTTGTTTACCTTTCCGAGTTCCAGCTCCGACTACCGCTGTCTATCTTTCGGATTTGGCAGTTTATCATAATTGATAAAACTAATGTTTTTTTATTAAACTGTTCATTTTTATTCAATTGGCATGGAAAATTGGAGAGTGTATTATCCGAGCAGTGCAACCTGCACTCGGTGCTAGTGTTCATGTGACTCTCACTTCATTAATTTATAAGACATTATTCAATAATATTTGTTGAGTTCCTTAAAATATAAACACTAAAATCAATTTTAAACAATTTATCGAGGACATAGACAAATAAGGTTCCCTGACTATATGTCAGCATTCGTCTTTGATCTGGTAAAATTTAGAAAGACAGAAGAATACAAAATGGTCTCGAAAATTTAATTCGAGACTACATCCATCCAACTCTTTCGGTAACAAAGATGTAGATTGACTCTGCACCGACCACCAAACCGACCATTATGGACCTCATATTTTGTATTGAGTAGTATTATTCTATTAAATAAAAAGAAAGGCAAACAAACAACTTACGAAGGGCAAGAATGAAAGTAGAAATAGATAAAGATGAAAATCTAAATATCATCTGCTTACCTTCTCCACTCCTGAAGCAAAAACGAACTAGTCTACAAGGTGGGCGACCTACGTGAGAGGCACATCTACATCTGCTACAGAAATATTTGAGAATTTAGAGATCATAGTGTGTTTATAAATATAATGGAAATAAAACAGCACATATGACTTTTAATTTAAAAAAATGCTTCACTGAAAGCTGCCAATTTAAAAAATGGTAGTATAATTTCAGGCAAGGACATCCCTTCTTAAGCAATGTCTTTCTTATAAAATTGTTGTAATTTCTAGGAAATATGTGTAAGGCTAGAATAATTTTTAAACATAATAAAATGGCAGTTTATTTAACCAGTGTTCAGTGCCAATTGTCATTCTGATGTAAATCTGAAGAATCCTTAATTTTATGGCAAATATAAAACTGTAAAAAGTATTGCACTGAACGAGGTTTTGAATGAAAACTACACTACAATATTGGTAACGTTAGTGCAGGTGACAACACAACAACTCTCAACCACTTGGCTCAGGTTCCACAGTTGAAAACGGAATCAAAGATCATGTTTATTTGACAACCTCTAGGATCGCACTCATCTCTCGTATGCAGCGATGAACACAGGCAAGGTTGGAGACGGTTACTTAGTGAAACCATCCACGTTAATAATGATACTTGCTGCAAAAGCAAATATGTTTCTAATCATTTTTTGATTTAACATGAATATGAATTTTCTAACATGTGCATAGTACTCTGATGAAGAAGCAGTTTGAATGGTGAAATTTAATTAAGGTGGATTTGCACTTTCAATTGATAAATACAAGTCATATAAACTCTTGTGTAGACTTTTCAAACAAAAGTTCCACTACACTCTCTCGTTCGAGGTGTGATTGGAAATCTTTCAGACACCAGACCTTCGAGCGACAAAAATTTAAGTAGTAAATCTGATTTTAGTTTTATGGACTTCACATCTTCCCTCTTGCAGAAATTTAGTACTCATATTTTTGTTTTATTCAAGAGAATGAGTCTTTCTCATTGAAATGACCCCGAGGAATTCTTCTAACCACTCTGACCCTCCGAGGCGGAAACCCCACTAAGGTTCCTCACACCCTCACTGAAGTGAGTGGTCAAGCTTTGTTCATTTAAAAATCTTTTTGTACCACGGGTATAAAAGTGAATTCTAAAAATTATAGTGATTACTATCATTTATGAATACATAAAAAGTAAAAAGGGAAAGTAGAACATTTATTGGGGAGACAATGAGATTGGTGTAAAGTAAATCTGATCAGCGGCGTGTCGAGCCGTGCACATAGTGTCAGATAGTTCGCTACGTAAATAGTCTACTAGAACTGCAGAATACTGACTTCGGTTTGAAGTCAGTATTGGAAGCGTAAGACCAGAAAAGTGATTCTGAACCAAGCATTGATAAAACTTCAATCCTTAAGCAATTGGATTTGTCAGTGATTTTTGAAGACTGCAACAGATGCAATATACAACATGAATCTACATTTTCACTGAAATATTATTTGAAAGTACGAATCGCATGAAAATATAAATCCACCTATGGCCGTCGGTATTTGCATGTAACTATATTGTCATGTTAATATTTATAATAACTTTCCACTTTTCTGTGAATAAAAATCCCAGAGTTATTGAAAGATTAAAAATATTGGCTACGTAATAAGCTATGCACATTTCCAACTCATCAAAATAGAATTGCAATGTAAACAATGGCCGTGAATGTAGGAATCACAGAAGCGATCCTAAAAATTGTCACAAACCTACTCAACACTGTTCCTCTAATTACACAAACCAATAAATACTAAGCTTCACGAACCTGCATGCAAAATGCCAGTCTTCTTCATCAGCTTCAATGCTAGCAGTAGCTGCTGCGTGTAACTCTGAACAGCCTTGACATGAAGCCCGCATCCTCCTCCGTACTTCTTAAGGACTTCCCGAAGGTTCATGGAGAGCGGCTCCAGCACCAGACACAAGTGCTGGCGGTGGAAAAACTGTCGCCGTAACCGCACACAGTGCATTTTGTCTTCTGTGTCAGCATCATTAAGCTTTCGGAGAGTGTCCATCTCACGCAACCCAGTTCTGTGCCTGAAATTAAATAACTAATGATACAATCAAGTTTTCACTAAGCCGAGTAGTTACTAATGGTCATGCGCAAAAGAAGGCTAAGGCAGGAATATATATATATATATATATATATACAGTAATACCCCGCTTTACGCGAGGGATACGTTCCGGAAAAAATTGTATTAAGTGAAATTCGTGTATATCGAGGTTTACGATTTAACATACATTCATAGTCAAAACTTAATACAAAAAAAATACGAATCATTTGAATCAATTACTTTAATTCTAAGAACACTTTATGCAGTATTACATGTTATTTTTACTGAAAAATACATCTATTGTCTTTTGGATACCGTTTCTTTTACGTTCGTGTAAAATACGTTCATAACACCCAATGCTGTTTTTAATTGTTAAATTATGTTCATACACATTCTTAAATAAGAAATTCGTGTAATGCGAGGAATTTTAATGCAAAATCTGAAATAGTGAAACCGCGCATAACGGGGTCGCGTAAAGTATTACTGTATATGTATATTATTATCCATGTACTTACATAACTTCATTATTTCTAATGATCTTAATGGCCACGTCTTGGTTGGAGCGCGCCTGGTCTCGCGCTCGGATTACATTAGAGAACACGCCTTGGCCTGTGTAACCATACACTATATAGCGTGTATCTAACACTTCACCAATTCTTACTCTGAAATATAAGAGTATTTGTAAGCACTTATTTACTAACAAAAATTCATTGAAAAAGAAGTGCCCTATGCAATAAGGACAAACACTAAAAATATCTTCAAGCGTTAGAACCAATGTGATTTGCATGTTGATAGTGTATTATTTGTTTGTTGTTGGTGTTTCATGTTCATAAATGATGAGTAGCATTTATATGGTGGATGGAATGCCTTCCCTTCAGAGATGAAGACTGACCTGTAGTATCCTTCAGCATCATCCCAGTTGTCTGTGAGCGCAGGATTCTCTGTTTGGTTTTTATTATCTGCTACTGCAGTACTCGGGGACTGAAAGCGATAAGCAAAATATTTTGTTATGCTGTGTCAAGTTTTGAATGTATATCTGACATTTCGATTCCAGTATTAGAGCCATTTTAAAGGAAGAAAAATTTCATTTCAAGATGAAAAGTCCAAAAGGGTTTACAGCAGCTCAACTTGACCAAGGATGACAAAGTAAGATATAATAATTCTAGTCTGTGTGACATTGTGCTGAAAACATCTATGTGGTCCTCTGCGAAATACCTTTTAAGAGTTTTACAGTTTAAACCAGTACAAATTAATATTGTTAATATAACTGTGGGAGTAAGTTATATTGGACAGATGTGCATTCTGTTGCGAGTGCGAATCTATACATTAGACAAGTGAAGTTCAGGAGTTCAGGTATGTTTGCAGGATCCTATTACATAGTTCACACTACATCCACTTGACTGCTCCGTACAGTCTAAGATAATAAGACGGCATAATAAACAGGAATATTTCTTACATCGTAATTCTCATCAAAATTGTCTTGCTCTGCAAACATGTCCATGTCATTGGCTTTGGGGTTGATTTCCTTGGGTTTAGTGGGTACCTTGGGCGTGCTATCTTTCCCATTAGATACCTCGGGAACCTTGGGGATCAGCTCCGGAGTCTTGGTGCGGTCGACCCACGGCATCTCTGTCTTGGTGGTGGAAGGAGGCGTCATGGACTCGTCATTGGTATTCTCTGTTCTCGGAGACAAGGGTTTGGTGGCAGATTCAGACTGTGAACTCTGTTCACTTGTTCCGCCGAGGCGCTGAAATCAATACTCAATCGCTTAAGACTGACTGTTCGGTTGAAAAGTTTGGAAGATTTTTTTAGTGTAAAAGGATCAAAGAGAGGAAAAGAGGAAGAGATAATATATCTTAGGCTTAGCAGCTCAGTGATAGCAAACTATTGAGTCAGGTGATTTAATATGACTCCAAAACCAAGAAGAACTTTTGTGCTTATTGGGATTTTATTAACATTTTTGATTTAGGGTTTTGTGATGACTAATATTCTTAGGATGATGCTCTCCCAGAGTGTCACTTCATTATTCTACATATTCATGAGTATTTTAAATATAATAAAATACTTGAGTGATATTTCCACGTGTTAATTTTTATTGGTGACCAGTTTCGCCAACCTTTCACGTTGGCATTATCAAACTGAGTCTCTGAGTGTATATTCATAAGTTTGAGTAGGGAGTATTAATTGACTAATTGGATTATGTCATATTGTCGAATGTTGATTTTACCTTCACAAGCTGTTCCCGCTGCTTCCTCCTCCTCTCAATAATCTGCTCTTCAGTTTCTTCATCGTCAGTGTCATAGGTGATGTCTATCTCACTCTCGCTAGAACTCTCCGCAAACTGCTTGGCTCCTTCGCTCAGGGAATCCTTCACCAAAGAAAAGAAAAAAAAAAATGGAAAATTCAACAAATTGAATACTTATATTATATATATATATATATATATGAATAATATATATATATATATATTATATATACATATATTAGTATATATTTATTTATTAAAATGTGAAGATGCACTACAGAACCAAATTGTCATATTTCATCATAGAAAGATGCTAAACTGTGGTCAAAAAAATGAATAATAATATTTGTATAGTTCTATATTACTTAACAAACCTTATAATGATCTTCTTTTTTACCAGGCCGAGTACTGTCTTTATTCCTAGAGCTCTGGTGCCGGCTTCTGTCATCGTTTCGCCTGTCCTTGGATTGGCGACCGTATCTGTCCCTGTCTAGTTCTTTGTTTCTATCCCGGTCCCTGGAAGTGTTGCCTCTCGTTGGGGAGCGTCTGTCCTTATCTCTATCTTTATCTAGTCTCCTTTCTCTGGATCTCCGTCGGTCTCTTTCCCTCTCCCGGTCTCTGTCTCTTTGCTTTTCTCTTTCCTTTTCTCGTTCACGATCAAGCTCTCTCTGTTTTCTCTTTTCAGCTTCTCTGCGCTCTCGCATCTCTTTTTCCTTTTCCATTTGACGCTTTTCTCGTTCCATGCGTTTCTTTTTCTCTTCTCTATCTAAAACGGATCTGAGATCTTCCTCTTTGTCTCGTTTTGATTTTTTGGCTAAATATCTCTTTCTATCGTCATCTGTTGATTTATAATTCTTAGATTCTGATATTTTGCGCTTGGAATCTCTGGACTTGGCATCGTTGCTTCCGAGAGAAGAAGACTGACTGATGCGTGCTTTGCTAACAGGTTTTTTGGAGTTGCCATCATTGCTGCAGTCGTCAAGTAGAATGACTTCCGGAGAACTTCTGACATATTCATTATCAATGGGGGGTGTAACAGCTCCATGACTGGAGTCGGAAAGATATGCTCCTAAATGCGCCTGAAGCAGTTCCTTCTGCTTCATTAATTCATCTAAGTTTAATTCATCATCTATTACTGTGACTTCAGGACTTGGGCAGTCTTCTTCAGGAGGATCACTCTCTGTTTCGGAAGATACAACTTCCAAAGTATGGGTCTCTGTTGATTTTTTTGGCGGAGTAGTTGTTATTTTTTCTTTTTCTTCCTTTTTGGTAGTCTGCTTAACGTCTGTTGGTTTTGAAATAGTCATGCTGATGACTAGTGTTCCGGAGTCGGCCAGAACTTCCCTAGTCTTGGCTTTGGGCGTTGTCTGTTCCACATCAGAAGAGGAAATAACTTCCACATCTTTTTTACGGTGCTTGTGTTTTTTGTGTTTTTTCACCTTCTCGGGTTGGTCAGACTTGGAGGAATGTTTCTTGTGCTTGTTCTTCTTCTTTTTCTTTTTGTCTCCGTTCTCATGTAGCACTTCAGGCATTTTGTGATTCCTTTGGGATGGTGTTAATCTTTCATCTAGAAGCAATATACATTTTATAAAATTTATACAGGGTTAGGCAAGGAGGTATGGATGATTTGAAATAACAGTTGCACACGCATTTTTCAACAAAACTTAAATTTTATTTTTTTATTGTCAAATTTGCCATTACAAAAATCTCCTGATGAGCAGATAGCCCTACTCTTTATCCACCAAGGTTATCCCCACCTCACATGGCGCCCCGTTTAAATCATCCATACCTCCCTGTCTAACCCTATGTGTCATATGTGTATATGTGTATATATATATATATATATACAACCCTATGTGTCATATGTGTATACGTGTATATGTGTATATATATACATATATATTTTCAATATTTTTCACAGAGGGTACTTGGTGAATTTCCATTTTAAATATAATAAAATACTCGAGTGATTTTTCCACATGTTAATTTTGATTGGTGACTGGTTTGATAATGCCAACGTGATAGGTTGGCGAAACCGGTCACCAATAAAAATTAACACGTGGAAAAATCACTCAAGTATTTTATCATATTTAAAAAAATATATACATAAATAATTATCCCCCGATTTACAAGGTACTTCATTTACACGCTTTTTAAAATATGGGATTAAAAAAAAATTCTAATAATTTTTTAATTGTGTTTGCTTGGTAACACTGCGGCTTATATTTCTAGTCATTTTTTAATTCCATTTATTCTGGAGCGATCATCTTTCTAGGGTATATAAACTTCAGGGTTGTAGAGTAATGTTAGCTTTCGAAAAGCTTATCGAGATGTCAAGAAACAAATGCAAATCATCCTTCAAAATGCGCCGCAAAGTGGTTGCAACCACACACTGACATAAAATAATATAAATATATATATATGTGTGTATATATATATATATATATATATATATGTGTGTATATATATATGTGTGTATATATATATATGTGTGTATATATATATATATATATATGTGTGTATATATATATATATATATGTGTGTATATATATATATGTATATATATATATATATATATATATGTATATATATATATGTATATATATATATATATGTACACATAAATATGTATATACATATATATGTACACATGAATAGACATATATACATACTTATGTGTACATAAATATCTATATTTATATATATGAAATACCCTGACAACAGTGGAAAAGAAAGATGAGAAGTTATGATCTACCACTAACTAATTTATATACTAATAACTCACGAATAATACTTCCACTTTCAATATTTATATTTAACGAATTGTATATTATCTGTTTAATGGATATGTATTATTGAAATATTTTATTATCTTAAAACAATATTCTAAGTAAGATATAATAAGAGAAATACATGTAGATTATTACCGATGATCTCACCTTTGACAGATGTTGACTTACAAGATGTTTTCTGTTTCTATGCTAATTAACACTTTTACGAGTGCCTATTTCAAAAGAATAGAATTAATTTTTATCGATATGTATGATTAATAGCGTAACAGTTGCCATGGAATCTAAAATATTTTAGAAGTGTAAAAAAAAAAAACATATTGGTTGAAGACTTTCAAAAGCCATAATCACTAAAATTGGAGATTTTATTGAGTTTTGTTAAAATAAACCAAGTGTTAGTTATACTGGTAATTATTTGATAAACTTACTTTCTCAAGTAAAACCTGGCTTGTTGTCAAATATCACACTTGTTTTATAAATTAACCTCAAAAGAAAATCAATAGATAGCAAATATTTTTGCATACAAAGTAAGATGAAATATATGTATGTTTCAACTGTGAATTATTATTTTATACACAAATCAGTTTAATTTTCTATTAAATCACAACTTTTATAGGCATTATTTCACTTTGTATGTTTAATTTACAATTATTTTAATTCTTATTACACTTCCCAGGATCGTAACGACAACGTATAATAAAGTTTAATGTGAAATGTTGAGATAGCATTTCGCGTGACTGGTTTATTATTTAAAATTACTTAAATAAAAAATAAATAGTAAATTTTGTAAAATTTTGTCCATTTGTATCCTAATTAACATGAAGATATCCAAAAAGGGTTTGTACTTTGACTACAATGTAGCAATGGAGGATTCCTTTGATTGTACATACGGAACTCTGACATACTATCAGACACAATTTGGATGTAACAGAAGAAGTAAAACTATGTAATAACCAATAAGTGGAAAAGAGAAAACTAATATTACGTTCAGTAAGTAACCTAGGCGGTTTTTGAATAATAAAATAAATATCAACATAAATACTTTTAGATAAGTGCTGCCATGTTCATAATTTTATCCTCAAGTCAAATCGATCTAAATTTCCGATATGTGGGATATTACAAAAAAAACATTTTTTTTCCATCTAATATGTTGTAATCACATAGTCATTATGGCCAATGAACTTTAAAAAAATATATTTTATAAGAGTAAATAATTTGAGAAATTTAAAAAATATTAATATTTTGTGGTAATAAATATTTTTGATCTATCAAGATTCAGTTTTTAACCATGTAAGATAAATAAAAAAAATTAAAATAACAATAAGTTAATTTTACTGCATTTAAGATTTTTAGAATTTTGAAAATAACTAGACTTTTTTATAATGTGAATGAGGAGGAATCTTTGCTATAGACTTGGCAACATCGCTGGCCATAGTTTAATTATCGAAAAAAGACCTACGTAATTGTCGCATATCATGTTACCGGACGTTACACAGTAAACTTTCTATAAAGCGTTTGTCGTAACTTTTTCAGACAACATATATACGTAGTCATCTCAAAATGTCTAGAAAACAGACTGCGTGAAGGTGAAATCGCGAACGAAAAGTGACAAAAATCCCGTTCAAAATGCCCGCTTCCATCGGAGTGAATATGCGGGTGACGGGCCACCACAGCCAGGGTGGAAGGAAGTACATGGAAGACAAATTCTCTGTTGCGTACCAGCAGACAGAGGACGAGAACGACTTGGAGTATGCATACTTTGGCATTTTTGACGGGCACGGGGGGAGCGAGGCGGCTGCCTTCGCCAAGGAGCACCTAATGGACTCTATCGTAAAACAGAAGCTATTCTGGTCAGAAAACGACGATGATGTCCTCCGAGCTATCCGCAACGGCTACATGCTGACACATATGAATATGTGGAAGGAACTAGGTAAACAATGCATATCTAGGTTATGGCCTCTACTTAGAGGTTAGGTAATCTTTAATCTTTTGAGGCGGGATTCATTGTTTATCTTTCTGATATTCCAAATATATTTGCACGCAAAATAAACATTTAGGCATAAAGGATAGTATTTTTTTACTATTGATAACGGTGTATGGTTTCTAAGCTTAGAGGTTAGGTAATAATCTCCATTGTTTATCTTTGCGATATTTAAGTACTTTTGACCCCTCGGCTTGTAAGATTTTTGACTTATATTCTTTTCTGTTATATTATTTGATACAATTGCAATGCAACTGCATAGTTGTAAAATTTTCATTGAATTTTCTATGAATTAATTTGTTTGATATTGTTTTTTTTTCAGTAAAACAAAATATATTCTATTTGGGTTGGCTTAGCCTACTCGATTAACTGGTTTTTGGTTAGTTTGGGGCGTTAGTATCACAAAAATAAATGTTTTTTTTAAGTATTCAGTTTTTAGAAATTCAATATTTTTGACAGAAAGTACTTAGTGGAATTCCATTTTAATATTTTAAATAATAAGTAAAATATATGAGTTATTTTTCCACATATAGATTTTTATTGGTGTAATAAAAGTCTATATGTGAAAAAATTGCTAAAGTATTTTACTTATTATTTAAAATATTATTTAGTTTTTGCCAACACTAAGTGGTTGTTTAATATCTTAACTGTCACTGAGTAAAAATGTTAAATACTTCATAATAATAGAATTTTGTAGTTTATATTTGTATATGTGGCAGCTATTGTTTTCAGCTCTCAATAATCCTATTGAGAGCTAACTAGCTCCTGCTGGTTAGTGTTATATATATAACAGTAAATTTCAGGTTCCTTTCAGTAAACAAATCTTTGCTACTAAAATTATCTTTAAATAATAGATTGAGCATTATAACATACAAATGGACACAATTTTTAACACATGTAAAAATTATATTAAGTTAGATTAATGTCAATCAGAATGCGTTTTTATTTACCCATGCAGGTATTAGTATGTTTATGTGATTAAGCACATTTTTTCACACATTGAAAACGATTAAAGAAAACTCTCAGAAAATATCATCGTGACTTTTGTGGGTTGCAGTGGCTCGTTAGCATAGTTGGATAAATGCACCGGCCATGAAAGCTTGGGGATGTGGGTTCGAATCCCACACAAGTCACGATGATATTTTCTGAGAGTTTTCTTTAATCGTTTTCAATGTGTGAAAAAATGTGCTTAATCACATAAACATGTAAAAATGTCGATAATCCCGCATAAAATAAATTATTACTTAGAAATCAATCCAGATTACTGAAAAGTCATTTTAGATCAAACTAAAAATCAAATAGTTAAAAATGCTAGTACCAGGGAGCTTCACAGTAAAGCACGGTGATATTTAATATAGAACTTCAGCTATATAAATGGTGAATAGAATGGCCTTTAAAAGGTTAAATATTAGATATAATTTAATTATGAAGAAACATGGAAATATTGGGGAGTATTGTAAAATACTGTACATTACTCTCTCATTCTAGTGAATATCACTTTTCAATGCTAACCCAGTAAAGTCTGCTGCGTACTGTGTTATTTATATTATTGTAAAATGGAGCTGTTTTCATGAAAAGCTATTAAAGAGCAATATTACTTAATAAGTTTACAATACATATTCACAGCAGTTTGACCTCAGAAAATTTGTAATATTCCAGTTGAATATGTTTGTATGTTTACCTGGCCACTGTTAGTAGTAATGCTGTTTTCTTGGGTATTTTGCTGGATTTTATTTTGGTCTCGGTACTGGAGCCACCTTCAGGGGTTGTCCCTAATATTTTTCAGATATGGTTTCATTATCGTAAACATAGAAACCTCATGAAAAAAACTCAGTATTACACCCAAAAACACAGTATTTCAACAATAATTGTGAAGAGTGAAGTTGCAAGGAGATTGTGATCATAATTACGATTGGATAGATTACGATTGTTGTAATCATCTAGCCATTTGTACTGTTAGTAGGAAGGTGAAACTAACTGCAGGTTAGTTTCACCTCTCCTAGAGCTTTTCTCGTTTGCTGTAACTAATGTTTTCTATTGTATCTTCCGAGCTGGAATGCTTACTCTCATTTGTTGCGGTACAGAAATATAAAAATAAAAGAAGCTCTAAACAAACACGATACTGATACCAGTATCTTCCATATGTTTCAAATAAATTACACCATGGGCTTAAAACGATATCCCGCTTAGTGAATTTAAGTAAGTTTGCAGAAGCGGCAGTGTTTGCAAACAGAAAACTCTTGGCTTCAGTTTCCAATCTTGGCTTATTGACGTAAACCTTGAAGCCATATACTGTGATGGGACTAACAATCAAGGAATGCACTTTTGAATGAATCACAAAATCAATTCCCGACTCAATCTGATTGAATAGAAATTGTCTAAATTAATGATATTTCACATTAATTTATTTCTATATATATTTCTCATCCCAGAGTTATAGCTTGCGAAAGAGATGGGATTGCATTCATTGGCTTTCTCATACAGATTCACTCGTTATCTCGCTCGGAGAGGATTCAACACTAACCTAGAGCTGTTGACCCTGCCAAATTATGAACAGATTCTCGAGCAAGCTCTGATAGCTGTGAGATTTCCCTGGCAGAGGCCGCCTCGTTGTTCCCTTGTGTCCTTCTATTCTCACAGCGGCTCACAGAGTAAGCTGGGTTTGACGTTAGGCTGCGGCTTCAGCAGCAGGGCAAGCCCAATATTTCCAGATCTGCACCGTGCATTAGTAATGTTTCATTTTCACCTTGTCATCTTTTTTTCTTTAGTTTTTGAATTTCTTTAAAATGTATCATTTAATTTACTAAGAAATTTTATTAGTGATTTTTTTATTTATTATATTATACATTTTCTTGCTTTCAAACATATTATATTGTAATGAAAACAAATAAAAAACTACTGTATAAAATAATTCCAGTGGTAAAATTTAACACAATTAATCAAGTGTCAGGATTACCCATGTACAATTTCGATTGGTTGGACAGCCCGGGTCTCGTCCCTAAATGCAGCGGCTGAGCTGTTCACAGAGCTCTGGTCTTATTGTGAATTTCGATTCTTAAAACCTAATGACAATGTACCGTTAAAATTAAAGTTTTGAAAAACAATCTCCCTTACAGTTGCACGAAACCCCATCAGCCATCACCCACAGTTCTGTCAGTAGCGAGTAGATACAGCATATATATATAGATGTATATCAATATTAGCATTGTTTGTATTCGGTGTTTTAGATCGATGGCCAAAAACAACGACAGGTCTTCCCAGCACCGCTGGCACCACGGCTTCTGTGGCCTTCATCCGGCGAGGAAAGATCTACATCGGTCACGTGGGAGACTCTGCCATCGTTCTGGGCTACCAGGTCAAAGGTTTGAACCAATCTTGTGACTATCTTTTTTACAACTTTACTTTTTGAATAACCAGCTCATTCTTAGTACTCAAATTAATTCCAGTGGAATACTGAATATGTATTCTTATGTGATTAAGCACATTTTTTCATACATTGAAAACGATTAAAGAAAACTCTCAGAAAATATCATCGTGACTTGTGAGGGATTCGAACCCACATCCCCAAGCTTTCATGGCCGGTGCATTTATCCAACTATGCTAACGAGCCACTGCAATTTAGTGAGAATTTTTAATAATCATAATCTACATATGAACTAATATGCTCGGGCTAATCAATATTTAATGATTTGCAAGCACTGGACTTTTTAATTAAAGTAACAAGTGAAGCATTTTTATATCCAAGTCTGGTTATTATTATTTTTAAAATCTATTGATGTTTAGCCGAGACGCGCACCATTCAATTATATTAATTTTAGATTAATGTCAATCTGAATGCGTTTTTATTTACCCATGCAGGTATTAGTATGTTAAACATACTAATACCTGCATGGGTAAATAAAAACGCATTCAGATTGACATTAATCTAAAATTAATATAATTGAATGGTGCGCGTCTCGGCTAAACATCAATAGATTTTAAAAATAATAATAACCAGACTTGGATATAAAAATGCTTCACTTGTTACTTTAATTAAAAAGTCCAGTGCTTGCAAATCATTAAATATTGATTAGCCCGAGCATATTAGTTCATATGTAGATTATGATTATTAAAAATTCTCACTAAATTGCAGTGGCTCGTTAGCATAGTTGGATAAATGCACCGGCCATGAAAGCTTGGGGATGTGGGTTCGAATCCCTCACAAGTCACGATGATATTTTCTGAGAGTTTTCTTTAATCGTTTTCAATGTATGAAAAAATGTGCTTAATCACATAAACATACTAATACCTGCATGGGTAAATAAAAACGCATTCAGATTGACATTAATCTAAAATGAATATGTATTCATTTTGATTGTCAACATATTGTTTTATTGTCAGTTGATTAATAATTTTTTTATGTATGAATCGAAATTTAGCATTTATTTTGAGAATTTACGAAAGTTGTATTTTTATTTGATTTACATTTTATGTAATTTTGTAAATATACTATTTTGAAGGACATGCTTGCATTTATGAGCAAGAAATCATTCATAGCTGAAGGTCAGATAAGACGCTACCATGGAACCATGTGAGAGATGACAGAAAAAGTAAACATATCAAGCTTCGAAACTATTAATGGTTTGTTTTATGAATAATTTTTATTTTCATTGCAGAAAGCAGGTTCCTAATAAGTTAGCTTCTGATTGGTTATTATTTATATGATAAAACAGTTCAGATATGTTCGGTACTCGTCAAGCAGCCAGTTGCTGACTGGCTGCCGTGTATGGATGGCAAGTTCTATAATATGTTGTGGTAATGGCAAGACTATTCATTTTTATAATTAGAGAGATTGAGAATGAATCAGCCATGGAAATCTGAACAAAAATAGGCAAAGTAGAGTCCGAAGGCTTGCAACCCTCAGAATCTTTGAAGGATCTTTTTGCACAATTGTAAAGTTCACCCTACTATCGTTTTTATCAAAGCATGAATAAGTTGCACAAATATAACTGGCTTTAATGTCAGACCACAAGTACAGCCTCGACATTCACCTGAGGACAAGCTGAAGTTCTGCGAGCGTCAACTTTGGTTGCACAGCCATAAACATTAAAAAGTGCCATTTGATAGTGAGCAAACCTGTTGTTGGTATAATTAATCTGGACCATTGTTCATTGGTAATAGATTTACCGTACGCTTGCCAAGCAGCGGTTGAAGATGTGAGCATGACATGATTTTACAATACCCAGATTCCTACCCATATATTCTATTCATGAAGGACTGAGTCTGTCTTTGAGGCTTATTCTAGTTCACTATACATTTGATGATGACAAAAAATAATAGAGGCAGACATGAGACAGCCCAGCCGGTGTAGCTGCAGAACATGCAGCTCTGGCTTGGCTTTAGGCTTGTCAGAGTACTCCGTCCTCGCTGACTGCGTGGTACTGTCGATGATCCAAGATTATGAGATCTGACATGGAGAAATGTATTTCTGGAGCTCAGTAATACATTGCAGATGACATTTCATATTTCAGGGCAAGATGACTGGTGCGCGCGCCCCCTCACGCTGGACCACAAACCAGAAACACCTGCAGAGATGTCTAGGATACATTCCAGTGGAGGAAAGGTAATAATTATTATAGGTAATGTCCAGTATAAGTAATGTTCAGTATAAGTATATATATATACAGTGTGTTTAACAAGAACGTGACCACTATAAAAAAATGTTTTCGGGGTTTTTTTGCAAAAAAAAAAAATAATAAGCAGGTAGCCCAACGTCTTGTCCTTAATGCATCGTATAAATTATTCAGTTTTCGTGTTCACTTCGCACAGAGTGCAAATTTCCAGAGATGAGTGCCGCGTATGCTTCCCGCTATGAGGCAGTGTTCCTTTGTTTGCATCCTAAAGAACCAAAAATGTCAAGCGTTCAGGCTGCAAAGTATATGAATAAGTTGAAGGGGTTTGTGACCAAGTGGGTGAACCGATATTTAGAAACAAAACACGTCGATGACCTACCAGAAAGTGGTAAAACAAAAAAGACGTCGGATAAGCGGATAACTAACCTATTTTTGAAAAACCCACATCTATCTTTGCAATCTGCAATTAAGGAAAACTGCAATTAAGGAAAAAGGACTAAATATATCTCTAGCTATAATAAGAAGACGTTTAATGTAGATTAAGTTAGAATACCGAAGCACATTGAAGAAACCGCTCCTTTCAGAAAATCACGTTAAAAAAAGAATGTCCTGGGCACAAGAAAACAAAGACCGCGACTGGAACAAGATAATATTTTCTGACGAAGCTTCGTTTTAGGCAACTAGTATCTCACCTTGTGCTTGGTCAACTGCCTATAACAGACTGGTTGAAAAAACTGTTAAACATCCGGTAAAGGTACATGTTTGGGGATGCTTCTCAAAACGTGATTTTGGCAATTTGAACTTGTTTACCGGAACTTTGAATGCTGCAAGGATAAACCAAATATACCAGAAAGCATTATTACCATCTACCCAAAGACTGTTCCCAAGCCCAAGTGAATCATGGATATTATAAGAAGATAACGACCCTAAACACCGAAGTCGCCTATGCAGCACGTGGAAACAAGATAAAGGCATCGAGATCTTGGATTGGCCCTCACAATCTCCTGACGCAAACCCAATTGAAAACATTTGGGCGTTGATGAAGCTTAAACTTTGAGGAAAAAAAACGCTAACTGCCACCGAGCTTACTCGCAACTTAAAGGACAGGAGGTCATTATTCCGAGAATATGCAGAAAAATTAGTTGAAAGAATGCCTCGAAGATGCCTGGCTATTATAAACAACGGAGAAGACTGGACACCTTATTGATAATAAAGCATCAAAGTTTGTATGATTAACTACGTGTTTTATTATTATAAAATGCTAGACTTAATTTTTTTTATAACTTATGCCGGTTACGCTCTTTTGTTACATACTGTCTATATATATATATATATATATACTTTACATTAATACATTGTTTCTATGGATCTCAGGTGGTTGTCAAAGCTGGGGTTCCTCGTGTGGTATGGAATCGCCCTGCTCCAGGCCCCGCCGGACCCCGCTGTGATGAGATTCCTTTCTTGGCCGTAGCTCGTAGTCTCGGAGACCTGTGGAGCTACAATGTGCACTCAGATGAGTTTGTTGTGAGTCCAGATCCAGATGTTGGCGTCCTGTCCATCGATCCTGCTAAATTCAGGTGCTAAAACCCTACTTTTCTTAAATCTATATATATAAAACACAAACTCAGAAACCGGCGGTTATTTGGCCGTTATAGGCTTTAGAACCATCCAACCGATGTGCCCCAAACCGGTTTCATTTGAAAGCCAATAATACTGAGGTCATTTTAGACCACTTAAATTAAACAATTAATTATCAAATTCGGTTTATTTAATTAAATAGATTTCGACATTTCTCATACAAAAGTTTCAACATTTTTCGGTAGCGAATACTTTTCAAAAAAGAAACAGTAACATTTTCGCGTATATGCAGGCTGCCAACAAAAACCACTGATAATGATGTTTGTTAAGATTAGTATGACGTTGCCGTTGTATAATGCAGGCTGCCACAACAACAAAAAAAAAACAACAGAACTGTCATTCATGATCTTTTCATCACATTTACGTACAATCCTGCTTGGTCTGAAATCAAAGATTTGCTATCGCCTGGTCAGTCATCGCATCACAGACATGATCTGACAGCTAGAGTTTTCAAACAAAAATTCATGGATCTCACAGTGAAAAATCATATATACGGCGAAGCGCAATGCTAGATGTATTCGATTGAATGGCAAAAACGGGGCTTATAGCACGATTTTAAATCGATAGTGTTATATCTGCTGAACTACCGAATCAACATGAAGATCCGATACTTTTTGACGTTGTTTGTAAGAACATGATTCACGGCCCATGCGGAGCATTGAATATGAATTCGCCTTGCATAAAAGACGGCAAATGCATGAAAAGATATCCACGCGATTTGATTAATAAAACTCAAACTGGTGAGGGTGGATATCCGAAATACAGACGACGAAAGCCAGAAGATGGAGGATTCACCACCAACATTAAATTTAGAATCGTTGATATTGACATTGATAACAGATGGATTGTTCCATACAGTCCAATTCTGTCAATATATCAATGTGGACTACTGCAACTACGTGAAATCCTTTAAGTACATATGCAAATATGTTAACAAAGGCAGTGACAATCTAAATTTCAAATCTAAACAATGAAATCACTCAATTTCAGATGGGTCAGAACGCCGAAAAATCTTTATGTTTACACACCTACTGAAAAAACTCACTATATTGTTTATCCACTAGCATTAAGATAAAAAAGTTAATAAATAAACAATTATTATTTTTTTTTTCTCGAACAAATAAAAAAAGGAATTTATTTCTTTATTTAGCGTACTAGCACGCGCTGGGTATCCGCTAGTGTACAATATTTATTTAAAACAATTGTTTTGGATTGCTCTTGTTAATATCTATTATCATAGAGTTAAATGTTAGCACAATAATAAATGATGATGACCTAAAATAACAGAGGCGCACATGAATCAGACAGGTCAATGTGGCTGCAGAGCACGTAATCCTGGTGTGATTTCAGGCATGTCAGAGTACTTTGTCCGCACTGACTGCTTGATGCTGCTGATGGTCTAAAATTGAGACTTAAGAGCATACAAACTATTGACGTTCGTTTAACTTTGGGAACTGTCTGCAGATGCCTGATCTTTGGCACAGACGGGCTGTGGAATATGGTGACCCCGGACGCAGCGGTGCAGTTGGTGCAGGCTGCTGAGAGACATAACGAAAGTGCCCCGCCTGAGGCTCCCCCCCCTGACGCGTGGCTCAACCCATCCAAGATTCTTGTGGACAGCGCCTTACAGAGGTGACCGAATACTGTCAAATAATAATCTTCGTCCATTAACCTCATACTTACAATTCATATTTTTTAGTTTTTAGTATTTATAGGTTTAGTTTTCAACCAAAGCCACTGGGTCACACTGTCCCTATCAGAAAACTTCTCAGCTTCTAACTGGCCCTTAATATATGATTACTAGAAATGTAGCCCGTCATAAAATGACGTATTCAATGAACGATGCAATAGTGTTTGAACATATATTTGGCTGACAATTAGATGAATATTTGATTTCATTTTGTACACATATATTTTGAATAACCGGATATTAATTTCGAAAGCAAAGCCATTCTAGGAAATATCACATTTCGTGTCACAAACAACGAATCACTTTCACTGCACTGTTCTTTATTAGATGCAGTCTTTATCACGTTCAATTGTGCTATTCTTTTTTAATTACGTTTGCTGTGCTTAGACGGTGTTATTTTTTTAGGAGGCATTTTAAGTTATTAATGATGTGATTAATAATTTCTAACGCAACTAAAAAATAAAATTGGTACTTGTGTCAAGCTGACATAAACTGTAAATTTCTTAGAAGCATCATATTTTGTTTTTTTGTAAAAATTCTAAATTTGAAATTCTCGCTGTGAACAACAGAATCATATAATTCGTACATAAAGCATATTTGATAGTTTTATTTAATTAGTTTATGAATGAAAATATTATCCTATCGTCTTGAAATTCGGCACATAACTGCAGAAAATCTCATTGAACTTGCGTGCAAAAAATCAGCGTTGTATCTTTTAAGATATTCTATAGAGAACCCAAAAATGAAACATACACACACACCCACCCACACACAATGGCTATTATTATAGTAGATTACTCTTACCAAAAAACATTTAAAACTACACCAAAACTGTAATGATCTTGTCTGATAGGTAAGAATTTTTGGCTCATTTAAAAACTACTCACGGCTATTTTATTTAATAATTCACTTCAAAAAGTTAATAATGTTAGTTGTACATATTCACAAATTATTTCAAAAGCTAATTGGGTTTTTGTATGGAATGTATTTTTTGCATGAAATTCCAAAAATAATTTATTCCACTATTTGGATTAATTTTCTGCAGATGGTCGAGCACCAAAATGCGAGCGGATAACACCTCCGTTGTCACCCTCATGATGGACCCGCCGGGGCCTCCTCGCAATAGAGCACCGCACCCGCCTGAGCCTGCACCACCTGTGACCGCTCCCTCCCCTGCCGGTGAGCAAACTTCACTTTCACCACCATTATATTTTCTGAGTTACCCTGTGATGATATCAGATGATAGAGGCAGAAACGAGCATCCCGAGGCGATGTGACTACCTCTAATGTAGTCCTGACTTACCTCCTGATATACCAGAATACTTTGTTCCAGCTGACTTTGTGATGCTGCTGATGATTCAAGATATGAGGGTTATCATTCAATATTTATTTATGTAACTGAGTAACTGCTATGAATTCACAATAATTCGATAAGACGG
This sequence comes from Atopsyche davidsoni, assembly GCA_022113835.1. Lineage (NCBI taxonomy): Eukaryota > Metazoa > Arthropoda > Insecta > Trichoptera > Hydrobiosidae > Atopsyche > Atopsyche davidsoni. Next base: position 130,528 of record JAILWY010000011.1, on the reverse strand, counting down.
AGACAATTTTTTGTTGTATTCCTTGTGGGAGAAATTATTATTAAAAGAACTTTTCAGTACAATTTTTAAAAAGATCCTTATAACAAAAAAAGAGGAATGGAAACAAAGGAAGGAATAAAGGAGAAAAAGGAAACATTGCCTGCCTATAGTTGAAAATATTTTTCGGTATTTACAAAAATATGTAGTTTTAGAACAAAAAGGTTGTTATTACATTTTGAAAAAGTCAACCTATATTTATTATGACAAACACAGTTGGATATTGAACTTGAATTATTGAATGCAGCAGCATATGAGCTGACCATATGTTTGGTCATTTTGTTTTCTATTTTTATAAAACTAATGAAAATATAAATTAATCTTATTAGTTGAAAGGCCGAGTGAACCGTACACTGCTGCGTCACCCTGCACTCCTACCCCTGATGGCTCTGGCACTAATGAAACGGAAGCAGAAGCAGAAACGGTGGCTGCAGGGAGTGTGCCGTCACGCGGCCTCAGCATCGTCACTCGCTTCCCCGACCCTCGTCCACCGCCCCCGCCGCTGGCTTCTCCACCGCATCCTCTGGACCGTGTCCACTCTGTCGGCGATTCCGAGCCCATCATTTCTAACTATGGCAACCCTGCAGACTCCTACTTCATTGCGCGCCTCCTCAACAAGAGTCAGGTTCGCAACACCTTGCATGATGTCTTTGAAGAGATAGCTCGGGCTCCGATTGTGCAACTAGATGATAATGATAGCCACCGAGTCGACAACAATAACTTTGAAGATGAGATCCCAAAGATCGGTATAGCCCGTGGGCCCCCGGCCGTTAGTCCTGTGGCAGAGTCACGCTATGATATTGAGGATGGGAATTCTAGTCTTCCGATAGAGGAAGGCATCGAAGAAGTCGAGAGGCCAACCGTGACCGAGGAACCTGAAAAATCTCTCGATGCGACTGCTGAACCCCTGGAATCCATACAGATCAATGAGGTATCATCCAGCTCCCCAGTGGATGCGCCTGATAAGAATAAGAAGCGTCGTACTAAGGGTGGCGGACGAGGGGCTGTTGTTCCGCAGCTGCCTGCACGATCTCTGCGCTCTCGTGATACTCTCCTTGTTTCTCCAGCCCGACCCGCTCCTGGTCGCCCCCACACCCGTCTTGCAAATAAAGCTGATCTCCCATCCAAAGGGAAGGGTGATTCGCGTGTTCCTGTACCCGTGCATGTATCTAAACCTCCTCAACCTGAAAAGGTAGTCATTCTTAACCGGCCCAAGGTTGTTCTATCCCCGGCCGTGGTCAGGCCCCCACAGCCCATTAGAAGTGAAGAACCCAAAATTGCCAAGATCCAGAAGAACTCATCCATTGAAAATAAGAAAGGAAATGAGAAATCAGAGGGGATAAAAACCAGGTTGACTGCCATCAGGTCTGCTCCTGAGATTGCAAAACCTGGAAATGGAAGAGTCACAAGGTCTAAGGATATTCAACCTTCTGTTGCTGATGTTCCGCTTGAGGCTGTGAGAGATGTGGTTGATGATCACCAAAAAAGGCAGTCACTTCCTGAAGCCCAAGTCGCTGTGGTGCCGCCTCCACAAGTGATCCTGACACGGCACCGTGTGACAGTCCTCCCTCGAGCCTCCAGCCCACAGCGTGCGGGGGGGACATTTCTCCGGGCCCGGGGTCGGGAGCGAGCCCTGGACAATACGGAAAGCTCCAAGGAGAACGTGCTGACCCTCCCCGGAGATGTGGGTGGTGCTGCCAAGACTTCTAAGCGGCGCAACAGTGGTGGTGTTCTCGATGACCTCGAGCCCAAGGAGAAGCGCCGTACTCGTCTCGATGACAAGCGTGGTCCAAAGCCCGAACGTGTGGAGGAACAGCACCAGGACGTGTCTTCCACTCAGCAGTTTAAGGACGGTTTCCTCCTGGGTCTGCGGATCAGTGCCAATGACATTGAATGCCCGCCAGAGAGTCTGGCTAGCCGTCGCAGCTTGAAAAATGTCAATGAGACTGCCGAATCAAGATCTCCGCTGAACTCCAAAACCAGGAATGGAAAGAAGACTGCAAAGCTCAATGTTATAGTGGACGATGGAGTCTCGGGGGAGGTGCATTCCACCACTGTCAACTTGGATGTCGATCCGATGTCTGCGAAGATCATGCCAACATCTCGTGGGCTGCGACCCCGGCAAGATTTACCCCGTAAAAGAATTGACGATACCTCCGACAAGAGGGCCCTTCGCTCTACTGACTGTATCACCGATAAGATCGGCACGGATGTTGTCCTCGAAGTGAAGGAGAGCAGACCGATTCTCCGGTCTCGGAATAGCGTAGGAGCCCCGGCTTCTAAGGTTACCCCAAGGCGTAGAGCCCCGTGGCCACTAACACCGCGTAGCCTCCGCAAGCGCCTCACCAAGTAAATGTAATTACTCCCAAAAGGGGACAGATGTCATTTTAAATGACTATATTTTGTGAAAGCATTTCGATGGACGTCAAACGTCCTAGTAATTTTGAAACTGATCAAATGTTATTTGTATGCTTCGTACGTGGTAGTGGACGGCGAAGGCGATGTATGTATAAGTGGAGCATCCAGATGTTCTGCACTACTTTTTATAATTTCTACAGCAGTATATGTGGAGTTGGTGCAAGAATGGCAGAGTGACTTGTGAAGTGTCAAGTCCACCGTGTACCTGGTGGGAGTTGTGGAAGAGTGTAATTTTATTTTCATACAGACCGATGATTGTAAAAGACTGCAAAGTGACTAAAGTATGTGATTGTAAGGAATGCTGCACCAAAAATTCTCCATACCTGAGAATTGTTTTACTTTTTTTAATGTGTTTTTTATTCAATGAATCTTCTCACTCGAGAAATATTCAACATATTTTTGTCTTTTTTATAAATTTAAGTTTAGAATTGGAGCGATTGTGAGTCAGTTTGCAAAATTTTAAGATATAGATTTTATTGTTTGACACGGCAAATGCTTTGTATTAGTGTTTATTTTACAAGAAAATGAAACGACATAATGCTAAAAGTGTATTTTAGAAGAACTTTGGTCATTTGTGTGTAATTGGTTTAGTTTATTCTGGAGCATGTGTGCATTGTCACTGGCACGGGGGTCTATTCTTAGTTGAGCAGTCTGTGTGTTTCCAGCAATTCTTAATTCATTTGATACTTCTCTTGCTGTAAATTTTGACCTGACTTGGGCTGCGCAAACTGAAAATGTCTTATTTTCTTGTTAAAAATCATAAAACAACGACTGACATCGCTCCTTAAGTAGTTATGGATATTAAATAGATTTAAAGCACATTGAGGTGCATAATTCTTAGTTAACATCTTTTCTTAGGTCTTTTTATTTAACTTATAGGATTTATCAGTTAGTCCAATAGAGAGACTCAGTACGTCTCTAGTGATGATATGAACTACCTGTTTTGTTATTTTGATTTTTGTCGGTTGAAAGAAACCAAAGGTTAATTGTATTCGTGTCATTTTCCGAGCCCAGCGCGTGATAGACATGTGTAACATTGTTAATTTTTATGAAATATTTAATCTGTGTTTGGAGACCTTGGTCGATGCACCCAAATTACGAATATTACAGAAAACACATCATTTTGCCTTTAATATATGAATTAATTACAATGCATTTCTAGAAAAATTTCTTAAATGAAGTACTATTTTCATGGACAAGATATGACGATTAAAACACAAAAGAAAAGTATAAGAATACTGCCATATGTATGGACATAGACAATTTATGAAATGTACATTTTAGGATTTTAATTATTTCCTGGTGTCAGACTAGTCTCTTACGAATCGTGGGACAGTTGCGCCATGGAAAGCTGGTATTCTGTAAGCGTTGCTTACAGAGCTGGGAGTGTCTAGTGTGTTGTATTTGCTTGAAGTCAAAGCAGCACCACGTCCTGACAGCACCAGCATCCTAATTGGCCTGGCGCAAATTATTGCACGACCGTCAACTGTTCTGATTATTATTTTACTGGTAAAAATTTCACGGGAGCTTATCGTGGACCAATGACGTTAACGTGTATGTATGAATTTCTGTATTCGAGGTGTTTTGTATTTCTAATTATAGTGCCATTATGTCTGCATAGTCCAGCTGGTGTGGAAGCCGCCTCCTTGGAGGAAACCGGGGCTTCGAGAGTGTGATTTGTAAATTAGGCGAGCATTCGTCTCTCTACCGTCTGCATTGGGAGACTGTGTGTTCCTGGAGCCAGCACACTTGGTGTACTGACACGAAGTATCCCAGTGCAGTGGCTCGGCGATGCATGCTTTTATCAATATTAGTATTTTTATTGAAATCTTTACGGATGGATTATTTTTGCATGTTTGGGTGTCAAAAAGATGTGCACATGTTCATTTATTGAATCTAGTGTTTATATAATATATATAATTATGGAGTTACTGGATTGAGAAGAGAGACGGATGAACTTTACGTAGCGTCGGAAGTCAGAAAAAAAATTAGAATGTAATAAATAATATTTAAACAAAACTTCCTTCCCATTTGCCTTATAGAGAAGAAAATCAGTGTTAGTAAATACTTATATATTTAAAATATGAGAATCATTATATTTATACGATGTTTAACGAGTACCTCAGAATAATAATTATCCGAAAAAATTTAAGCCAAAAGCGTCATTTATATTTGATATTAATTCAACAGTGCGCAACCTCAAAGTGCATCGAGTGCTTGGGCTGTTTATAATCCTCTTCATTCAGGATTGTAGCCTTCGCCTCTCGTCACTGTCTGCATTGTGACCCGAGAGAGGAGACCCTTGTCCTGCACCTAGGCGGTTCCATTGTTAATTTTTCCCGTTGAAGTCAGCACATCAAGCTTAGTTTGTAAAAAATATTTACAAATTTTGACAATTGGTCCTAATTATTAAATGTTTTGACCGGTGAAGCTTTCCTGATTATGAAGTGCTATAAAGTTATGATTTGAAAATGTCATCTAAATATTTTTTTACAATTTACATGTTAGATAAGCAATAAAAATAACATTGTAACTCAAAACTGGCTTTGTGGGTGATATTTGGCTGTAATGTAAAATATTACAAACTTTTCTGTGATAAATTAGTTGTAAAAAAAATTTAAGTTTGTCACATGACTAAGATATTTGGGTACCGGGTGCGGGCGATGACACCCGAAGCAAACCGGCTGAAATGACCCCGCCGCGTGGAGAGATCGCTGCTGCGCCCTAATCCTCAAATTTTGTACAATTTTGAGTCGCAAGAAAAGGTCATTTTGAGTTACAATAAAGCTTGGATGTAATTTTTTTTGTTAAATAGAATTTTATGGAAGTATTGCAAACACAATAAAAGTCAAATGGGTTTTCCCTCTCACTGCACGAAACTGTCCTACTCGTACATTTAGTTTGATTTGACGGCGCTGAGTCCGCTCGCTGTAAAATCTCAATAGCCTGTCATTTGACTTTTTACTGGTTTAAAAAAATTTACTTAAAATTGGAAATATTTAAAACACCAAAGAAGGAAATTAGTTAAACCTGGAATGCATATTGTTAATTTTTTTCTTAAATAATATGCTTATATTCAATACAAATAATATACAAGTATATTATCAAATCAAAGAGAAATATTTTTTTTGTTTGAATAAATATATGACATCTAAAAACAGGCAACAACACTATTGAAAGTGTGTTAGCAAATTTGAATTCTTGATTATGATATTTTTATTGATTTCAAGTTAATAATTTCTTGGTCAGCTGACTTCTGTGCAGCTCACTCTGATGAGGCAGGATACCGCACACTCACTATCAGTAAGTCAATACAGCCATGACAAAAAGGCACGTGACTTAAAAAATAATTACAATTGATTGATGCCATTGCTTTTAAAGATGCATTATATAATAATGCATTAGCATTATCTTTTATTCTAGTGACATGCTATCTGAAGAAATCGATACAGAAAATAAAATACGTGACTATTTGACATTTGTATGTTAATATGCATTGTAGGATTAGCGCTTTCTTGCTATGGTGTTTTTTAAATTATTTATTTGATATAAAATAAACAAAGCAAAGAAGCCGGTATTTATAAATAGACCGCACCCACACGACATTGATCTGCTCGAGGACCTTCTAGTTTTTTACATATGCGGAAAGAAGAAGTTTGGAGTTGGATTAGTTGGAGGATTGAGCTAGACTTTTAATTTTCGTCAATAGCGTAGTGTAGGATGTATGGGAAGTTTCACGGGTCTGGTATTGTAAGTTAAGAGGAATTACGACTCGCCATGGATTCCTAAGAACGTGCAAAGCAACTGCAAACATGGTCTGAAAATATGTGCCTCATGTTACCAAATCGATTGAAAAAATGTTATCATTTTAATGCTTGAGGATTGAAATGGAATACGAAATAATCGATTAAAATTTATTAGTTTTAAGCAGAGATAATATAAAGTTTAATAGCTCTTAAGGTGGTTTTATTACTATAATATAGATTTGTGTTGATATTGTACCACACGTGACTCACATTGCCCATGGTCGGGCGGCGGCTGTCTCAGCAGTTCTCTGGTATTGATGAAGCTTGGCAGAGCAATGGCTGGCGAGTGGGCTCCGTACAAGAATATGCATCGTATTCAATGTGCAATCCTGAGGGGTTATTCTTCATCGCCACTATTCTGGCAATGAGCGTTGACTCCATAACCCTTTTATTATCATAAGTTTCAGTACGGCTTCAACTCTCGCAAACCATTCAACGGCACCGTAAGCAGAGCAACTCAGCCTTCGCAAAGCAATAACAAACTAGAATAAGGGAGTCTCTTTGTAGCTTGTATGAAATTGAGCTTTGATATTGTGAGAGGGCATTTTAAGAAATATCTGTTGTGTCGTTAACTGAATTTATGATATTTTTATAGGTTAATGCTTATTATCAGAGTATGGACGTCATGATCTACAAGTGTGTATTCACATCTGAAATTTGGTGCCTGATTTGGATTTTTAAATAAATATAGGTTTAAATTGTGCTAAGAAACAGTTTTAAGAAGTCTAGAGCGGTCTTTCTCAACTTGAGGAATCCTCAAAGCAAACATTGATATCGGATATAAATCGGAACTTTTGCCATTGGTGAAATCTAAATCTGTGCTTTTTAACCTAAACTCCTTTAAACCTTATGCATATGAATCTACTCAAAAGTGGAAGTTGTGAGTTACTGATTATTAACAGATTACAATCTAGTCTCAAAATATACAAATGTGATATTATATTGACCAATTTGTAAGAAGCTTCAAAGGCCATAGGGTTGAAAAACTAATTGGTTTCATTGTCATCATTTTCTACACAAATATTGGGAAAAGCTAAATGTTTACTATTTGCTTGTTGAGGTAGCTCTGGTTGAGAACGGCTCGTCTAGTGACTAGGTAAAAACAAATGAAATACACTTCTTATTTCAGTCTTTGTTATTTGTTAATTATAAAAATACAACACGGCAATATCGATGTTCAAATACAAATTGCTAGGCTATTTACTGTTTGCATTTACAAGCACGATATTGCCAAGTGACTTGATAGTTAACAAGCCCTCAGTGGAGGCTTCAAGGAATGAAACCCATACATAATGAAAATATAAATTATCTACTATCTGAAATTGGATCCTTGAAGTGTCCTAGATGCTGCTCTGGCAGTGCTCATGGAGAATATGGGGAGAAATTTCAAGAATTCGATTCAGTTGATTGAATCCTGTATAGAAATTTAGATGTGTTAAATATAGAGGAGTATTTATTGATGTTTGCGAGTGTATTAACAGTTGAAGAGCAGTCGTGGATGTTAATTAAATTTTTGTAAATTCACTTGACCAAATAATGTTATGTTTTCTGAAATTTTACGATTCGCGTGTACAATTTTCAATTGCTTTTGTTTTACATGTTTTTTAATGACGATTGCAAGTCACCTCATCTGTTATGAATGGCTGAAGAAGTTTTATACTTCCAAAATTATAAATATACTCTGGTGATGTTTTAGTGTGTCGACCACAAAAATATTTATTACAGCAACATTTTATGGACCACATTTAATCTATACACTTGGATAATCTTTTCTGCACCTAATCGAAACATGCAAGCGAATAACAGCTTTCGTTAGCAGACTTTCTCACTTGGGGAAATGAATTTTTTTAAATAGACTCGATAGAAATATCTCTGAATAAAAAAAAGAAACATGCCACCTTTGTTCTACCGTTTCAATTATTGTGCTTTTACAAATCACTGCAGATTGTTGCCTTAGTACAAAATATAGTTGCATGTATATTGTTCATTTTTTCTGTTGAAAACTTGCCAAAGAAACTGTAAAAGAGAGAATATATATCTGCCAACCATTGTGAGCAGACTTGGGAGTATGGTGTCTCGCAAACTTTATTTTTTGATTGAAATAAAAGGTTTTTAATGAATATTTTATGGTTTTTTATTTATCAAAGGATTCCACTCATTACTTTTTAATTACCTAAGGTTAGTTTCTTTATAAGGTTATATAAATTCCATTTTATTTATGATTCTATCTAAGTCGCAAAGTTGACCAACATAGATTTAGGAAATATACACAACATATATGTGATGTCACGGTAGTGAGTTTTCTCTTCAAACATTCTCGTTTCGAGTCAGTTAAAAAAAAATTGTAACTATTTTATATCTAAAATGACCAATCCAGGTATTAAGAACTGGCGACTCACTGTGGTGGACCCCGGGGGCTTCAGTTCCAGGAGAGCATCTGAAATGTACAATATTCGAAAACTGACAAATATCAAATTGATGCTCATAGTTATATAGCAAATTTAACATTCTGTTAGCCCGTCAGATTTGCGTCATTTCAGGCGTTTCTACACCATTACAAAGTTCTACACTCATTCGTGAGAGAAGCCTTTCAAAAGCTAGAAATGAGTCAGGAAGATTTCTTGTTAAATTTTTAAGCAGTGGATATTCAGAGCACCGTTGTACAATATACCCAGCTTTATCGCAAACAAAGCCTTTGATCGGCGGTCAGACCAGTCACCTCTTCATCAGGCCTCTCCCCTCATCGGTAAACCCCGATCGGAAAGTCTTCAAGGCATTCTCGTGCCTGCTTTGAAATAACTTTTGTGGTGGGATTCAAAATATCTTAATGTTTATCAGTTGAGAGTTGACTGATAATAATCTGTTGAATATTTATTTGTAACCTATAGATTACAGTTTTTGCATGGCCAGATTATTGGATTTATCTTCTTCCTTTTCCTTGTGAGTCGTCTGTGGTTTATTCACTGCGTCTTCAAAGGAGTCAAACTTTTCCAGGTATAGTTTTAGATTCGCAGGACAAATCGGCCACGCGTCAATCACTCTGAGAAAAGCCACGCGCGCTTCGCCTCTCCGCCTGTTCGGCAACCGTCGGTAGGAAACGAAGAAGGTCTCGCCAGTCTGGTTCGTCTGGCAGAAACTATAAAACATTTTTTGTTGAATACAAAACGCCTCGCCGATTCCGTCCTTGAACCGCCTGTAGAATAATTCGCCAGCGGAAGGGCAAAGACCCTCGATTTTCTTCCAGTCTTCGCGATCGAGGCCGAAGACGATGCCGACGTCTAGCCCTTCGATGAGGACGGTGACTTTTCCAGACTTATCGCTGATTTTGAGAAGTGCCGCGGAGTGGACCGCGTTATTGCGACGGTTTAATTTGACAGATTCGAGATGAAACGATAAAATAGGCCCCCATCCGAGAGACCTCATTCGTAAACGTCTGGCATATGTCAATTTAGTCGGAAGGTGGTTAGTAAATATTTGTGGGTTATGTTGATACATTCTGTAGAATGAAATTAAATTACGCGTTATTTAGTTTTACTCAAACTTCAGTGTAACAAAATTAAGCGATAACCGCTCTGACGACTTTAATTAATCTTTTTATTAAATCCGAAACTAACAAATACGAAATTCAAATGAAACATCGGCGGGCCCGGTCACGGTCACGGCCGCGGCTCGGCACAGTCACCGACTCTGAAGACAGGGAGATTTCTCAAAAAATATATTTAGATGTTTTGAATACACTAGTATATTTTTGAATACGATATTCATGAATCTTGGGGTTCAATAAATTGACCAAAAGTACTAGCAGGTGCCGCTGTAAGCAATGTTCGCTGAATGTTGAAATGTATATATTTTTATATTCATGGAAAATGTCTTTATTGTATATATTATTGTGGGTTTAATGAAAAACAATGTCACAATTTATTAGAAATTTAATATAATTAGTGAGGACAATGGAATGTTCAACATTATAACTTACAATAAAATCAATATTTACAAATATTTTGTTTTTTGGTAAATATAATCTATCATTATTTCATATTAAAACGTGTAACTGAATATTGCCTCAATACTTTTGAATAGATACATAAGGACCAATATTTGTTTTAACACAGTACTCCATGAAAGTCAACTATTCTTAAAAAAATGTAAAAGTTGATTTTCCACTATCACAATGTTATAAGTTTATAGTTGTGTTATTCGTTCCAGGATTTCATTAAATTTATATTTGCTTAAATTCTAGTCATTTAATGCCCGTTGAAGAATTCAACTTTCAAGTAGGTAGCGATACAAGAATTACAAAAAGAATGATCTATAAATTGTTTTTACTAACCATTTAACATATTTTGGAGAATCTGTCAGTAAAATCATATATATATATATATATATATATATATATATATATTTACTTAAGCGCTTTGAATGCAAAGTAAAAATGCTAAAAATCTATTTGAAACATTTGAGCTATAAGGTTTTTTTTTTTAAATAAAAAATGTTTTGACATCATGACCAAAAAATTTGTAATTTTACATAATAATTTATTTTTTAGATTAAGATAAAATAAAGTACTGTATAAATATAAATTGTATCATTTTCCTTCATATTTGCTGGCAATTGTGGGTCTTTGTGGTGTTGGTAACAAATTATATTTATATATCATTAAAGAAATAATAGAACATGAAATTACCGACCAACTACCAAATGAATGAAATATTAACATATTATACACCTAACAATATGGGTTAATTGACAGTGACCCTGACAAATGGTGTATTATTTAACAGTTGTAAATTAGATTATTTTTGGGTGTTGAGCTGTTTGAAGTTTTCTGTCTTCAACGTTTTGATCCCCGTGCTTAAATCATCTTCAGAGATTTTTTAATGCTGGGGAGGGAACTGTAAATGTATGAATAAGTATATATATATATATATAAATTTAAGATGCTTGTGACAGTTATGGATAACAATAAATACACACAAATCAATGAGATTCTGTGCAAATATATTAGGTTTTTAGGTAAGTATTGATTAATTTGAGAAAACTACTAGCGATATATTAATTAAAATCAATTCCCAAACTCCACTCTGATCCAAATTTACTAAAAGTAGAAAATTATTATTTTAATTAATTTATGATAAATATTTACAAAGTTTATGAAAAAGTTATAGATGAGATCAAGCAGTTTGGTTTGAAATGACGTGAAAATTTAAGATTAATAAAGCACATTCATTACTTTACACAATTATTAAGCATTTGATTAACATAATTAATTTAAAATAAGTTACTCAATATTTATTATTCAATAAAAGATGGTTGCAGACAGACCTTGATAAGAATATTGCATTTTATAATATATTGACATAAAAATTACAATGTAATTAAATTGTTGAATTTTACTGTCACGGAAAAATCACAAATGGAAAAATTTCAACAACAATTTAAAGTCATGAAATATGTCATTACGGAATTTAATTAAACCTTTGTATTTGAGAAGATACAAAAAGGAATGAATTTTTAGCACCGACAATATTTTTCTTTATGTAAGTATAATATTGTTGCCATTTGCAAGTCACAGTAATATATTGTTACCAGGTTTCGTCCGTTATTGCAGCTCTCAGGGCTGTTGAGGGTGACTCTTCTCATGCTTCAGCTGTTTGAGCTGCCATGTGCCACCTTGAAAAACCCTACCATTGAAGGCATACGTGCAAATATATTTAATTTACATTTGATGTTTTTGTAATAAATGAGGACTTTGCCAATGCCTATTTGGAAGTTTTGCACCATTCCAACTCCAGCACGCAACGGACATTACTTGTGAACATGCTCATTTAAAAAAGTTATTTAGATTTCTTGGTTGTAATCTAAAAATCTAGTGGATTCTATTAAACTTGTTATAAAGTATATGTAATTTAATTTAATAATTAGTTTACTGAAAAAAAAAAAACAATATCAAACACTAAATGCTTTATGAATAAAGCTATGTGTGTGATCTACTCAAACCGAAATGACATGAAAAGCTTAATAGTATTAAATGTTTTGAGCATTTTTTTGATTTTTTAAAAAAATCTTTTCAAATGTGTTGCCTTGCTTTAAAAGCTCCGATCGGTGAGTAAACTTACCAGTCATTTTAAAACACAGAACAAATAAGATTGACCTAAAACTAACATTTTTAAGTACAAACATCACAAGTAAATGCATTTCTGCTAATTTCATTACCTTTTATATTTGACAATTCTCTAAGTAACTTATTTGAACACAAATACTAAATAGTTATAATTGTTTTGTATCACAAAAGTGTACAATTTATCCTATTTAGTCGTAAATATATTTAGAATCATAAGTTTAGATATCCAGCAGAAATATTTATAATCTCGTTTACATTTATAATAAAGGCACATTAGTCAAGCAAATTACACACATAATTAAGCACATTTACGCCAGTAGCTGGAAGTTGGAAGTACGGCCGAATTAGTGAGATTGGCTCAGGATAGAAATATATACGCTGAAATGGTCACCAACCTCCTATAAGGAGAGGCACCGGTAGAAGAAGTAGTCAAGCAAATAAAAAGAAGTTCTCTGAAAAAATCAGTAATTTAATGTATATTACAATTTCCCTCAAATTTAGTGCAATCAAATGATTCAAGTGATTGTCTAAAGTGAATGTTAGAATAATTTAAGATTTTGTCTTGGACGTTTACGATTTAGGCACAGTAATATTAATAACAGTTTCTTTAAAAATATAATTCACTTATTCTTAATAAATAAATTCTCTATGTATTTTTTACAGGCTATCTATTTTAGGAAGTCATATAAATCTGTATAAAACGTAAGAATATCACTCAAAATAGCTCATTGTTTCATTACACTATCTATGGTTGTATAATACAAAACTCAATAAGTACATATATTTTTACAATAAGGCAATGAACGGTACGGGGGATCAGTTGTCAATTAAATTGAATACAAAATGTTCTCATCAAAAAAAAAAAATGGTGGGGATGTACATATATATGTGTCTTCAACATTCTTAGCTACAATATGAAATCTACGAAGAAGGAACGTATGTCTTTAGTAGAATACACTGAACTGAAGAAATTTAAAAAAAAAAAATTGGTAAAAAACATTCTTTAGTGACTTGTAAATATTTTAAAGTAAAATTGAAATGTATATATTTTTGTTGTAAAATATATGCAAGATGATGATAATTTGTGTGTCAAAGTTTCGGAATCGCTTCTCAATGTAAATGTTTTAGGTTTTGTCCTCCTGTGAGTAAAATGACCTATTGTTTTTTTTTTTTTATCAAGAATGTCTTCAACTGTTGACAAAATAATGTATCACAATGTGAAGTAACCTATGGGACAAATCGCAGGTGTGGTTAGAAACATCAGTTTTACCCGAGTCGATCCGTGGCTCTTGCGTATCGCATACTCACAAATGGTACGCGGTAAATATCTCGAACCTGCACGAACAGTACATTTTTAACAAAACAAATAAAAATTATAGATTCAGAATACTAATACGGCATCAGATTGTCGTACGCTCCGGCACCTCGAGAGCATTGCTAAACTTGCATAAAAGATAAACAGTCAAGTCATCGGACCGGTGGAATTCGACCGACTGTCATTTCATCAGCGGCAACAATAATGAAAACCGCACCGCATCTGTCAATCGAGCACCGATAGTCGCTCAGCAAAACACTTCCAAAATTGTCTAAAGCCATACTATTAGTGTACATCGTTACGATTCCGCAGCCGGGCGCGCACTCTCGAAGTCACTTTTGCTCGCGGTCTCCCGAGACGCGAAGTCATTCGGAACGTCATCGCTGGAAAAAGCCGAGTATTTTGCTGGCTCTGGTGGGCTCCGCTCGTCCGGGTTCGGCCACTTTGCGTTTTCGTTCCTGCGAGGACAGTTTATTCTTCATCTGTTCTTCTATGAGCTCCTGCATGTCCATCTGAAATGTATCAATTATCAAAATTAAAACCGAAGAAAAAAAAATGGACAATTCAACAGCGCAAGGAGAAATCCATCGGAATCCTTCTCGACTCGGCTCTTCGGGTTCTCGGGGATGACTGACCTGCCACTGGTCGAGCTGCTGGCTGAGCTCCACCTTCTGGCGCACGGCCTCCAGCAGCTGTCCGGCGGCCTGCGCCAGCTCCACGCGCGCGCGGGCCGCGTCCGCCTCGGCGCGCGTGCGGCGGGCGTGCGCGGCGTCGCGGGCTCGGCGTGCTTCTGCCACGGCCTGGTCGCGCGCCAGCTCGCCCCCCTCCGCGTCCGCGCGCGCACTCTGCGCCTCCTCGCGCGCCCCCGCCAGCTCCACCTCCCACACCGACACCTGCAACGCGCAGAGTACTCAAGCACCAGTCTCAGTGCCGGGCTTCTGCCGCCGTAGAAACTCCTTATACCTTAGTCTGCAGCTCCAGGATCAGGTCGTCCTTGGCCTGGAGGTCGGCGTCCCGGAGGTGCAGCTGCGAGGACAGCTTCTCCAGCATGTCCTTGAAGCGGACGCCCTCCATGCCGGCCACCAGCAGCGCCAGGTCCTCGGCCACCTCGGCCAGCACGCCGGGCCGCAGCGCGACGCTCTGCTCGGAGCCGTCCAGCGAGTTGATGGACAGGTCGGAGTGCAAACCTGCGGAGGAAGTCGAGGACGACTTGTAGGCGGCGCGGCGTCAGGGCGTCAGGGCGCCAAGGCGCTCGCCGGTACTTGTTGAATATTTCAAATCCAGTCACTTCCGGTACCATATGACGAGATACTCTTCATTGATCACAAATAAAACTGTTACCTAGTCTATCATAGTGAACACAAATTTATTAAAACGAAACTGAAATTATTTCGCCTGCTGCACGCGCGTGTCAAAGAAACCATTGCCGGTGTTATCACCGTGAAAGCTGTTTTGGCCCGTAAATATATCGGCCAACTTATTGCGTAATACCGAGAGATGCGCATATGTGAATGATGATCTTGTTCATGGATTTTTCAAACTACAGTAAAACCTCGATATAACGGACTTCGGATATAACGGACAAAAAAAATCTGTTCAAATGTAAAAACGTTTTAAATTTGAAAATGTAAATTTTTTTAAACAATAGTAATTTTCGAGAGATGATTTTATAAAAACAGCAAACATCAAAAGTGCAAACAAAACTTGATTCCTTTTTAGTAGGATTACCGAAAGCGAGCGTGTCGAAATCAAACAGCAACATCACTTCATGACGAGTGTCCGAAGACAATTAAATAGAATTTTGTTTCTGTTTTGTATTTTTTATTTATATCTAAACACAAAGTGTATTTTCAAAAAAAACTTTTTTGATTTATTTTGAATCTATTTTTATATAACGGGCCCGCCCCGCCCCCGCCCCGCCCCGCCCCGGCCCCCGCCCCCGCCCCGGCGGCCTCGGAGCAGCGAAGGGAGCTGGCGGTGTGGCCAATCAGAACCGATTAAACGAGAAGCGAACAATGGCGTCGTCAGGGACCCGTCCCGCACCGCGCATTGTGTGGAGAATTTCCATAGTAATTAACTACCGCTCGCCCCGGAACGCCTCTTCCTCATGGAAAAGTATTTTAATATTTATTAGAAATAGTGGATAAATATAGTTGCTGCCTGCATAATTACTGTCAAAAGGATTTTTGAGCAGTCAACGGGTGTTTATTTAAATATACGACCCGCTTCCAGGGCAGACGGGGCGGCGGGGCGCGGTGCCCGGAGCGGCCTGGCACGGCTGTTTCAATGCATTCACGTTCGGAGAAGGTCGGAGATCCCGCTAGCGGAATGAAGCCATGTCATTTTAAATAATAAATCTTACGATGTTTTTGCAGTTTGAAGATAACTTTAATCCTGCAGACGCATCGAAGGACATCGCGATGAACAAATGAGTTGTGGATTTTGATCAAATCAAGCGAAGCTGGACGATATTAGAAATCTTCTACAACACGCCAGCGGTCGCCTCGAGGCTCGCGCTTCTTAATTCTCCAAAAGTTATCGATCGTCTCAGAAGACGGCAGCGTCGGATAGTATTCGTTTTGAACACCAAATTAACGAGACTTCGCGTCAAACGCCAAACCCGTAACCCGCCGTGACCGTGTACAGTCGCCGCTCGCCTGAAAGACTTCAGCTACTGAGGACGCGGGGGCGCGGGAGCGATCGGTAAAACGACAAGCGAGCAGCCCGTCGCGGACCCAATCCGGAGCTCGCGGGGGCTGCTGATAAATAAACTTTTAATTAATTTGGTAATCGAGGGTGAGATTTGATTGGCCGGCATGGCTACCCACCCGAGTCGTCGTCGTGCGCGGAGCGCAGGTGCGAGCACAGGGCGCGCAGCTGGCGGTAGACGTGCAGGACCTCGGCGTGCGGCGGCTGCGCTCCGTCACGGGCCGCGTCCGTCTCCATCTCCGCCAGCAGAGTGCGGCGGGGCCCGAAGACGCCGCCTCCGCCCTGGGGCCCTCCGCCTAGCCGCTCAGCTAGCGTCGCATTTTCCCGCTGCAGCCGCTCCATATCGGTAAACGAGTTCTGGTATTTCACCTCCTGGAAAACGAGCGGTATCGTAAAGTTCAAATGGATGGGATCCCTCTCCTGTCGTCCCGTTCCGCTCGAGCCGGAGGGTCACCTGCTCCCTGATGTGTCGCTCCAGCATGGCCACCCTGTCGCAGGCCTCCTCCAGCTGCCTCGATAGACCGTCTCGGTCGGTGATCGCCGTCTGCAGTCTCTTCTCCAATTCCGTCTTCTTGTCTGAAACTACGAGCAGCTCTTCTCTCAGAGTCTCCAGGCTGCTGACGTGGTCCTGGAACAGAACCGCTGGGTTACCGCTCTGCCGAGTCGAGAGGGCCGAGGCTCGGGGCCGCGGGAGCCGGTCGGGAGATACACGATTACACGATAAGGCTGTAAGCTTAAATGAGGATATATTACTCAAATATTTAATAAGAATCTACAACAAGGTAAGTCTGTCTATGAGTGTTTAAGCGAAAGCGGAAACTGCAATCTTCTTTTGACCCGCGGTTTCCGCCCGAATACGAGGCTCGGGCCGACCCCCGTCGGAAAGCCCCCGCGTACCTGCAGGCTGGTTTTCCTCATGGAGCACTGGTCTCGGAGTCCTTGAAGCTGCGCCGCAAGCTGCGCTTCCTGCGCAGAGGCTTCCTTGAGTCGGCCGGTGAGGCGGTTGTTCTGCGCGGTCAGTTCGGCGATGAGCGTCGTCTTTTCTCGTTCGCTCTGCCAAAAATAGACAAATCATGATACGCGAATGAGAAAAATTATATGCAATCCGATTGCACCCGAAGAAAACTTCGGAGACATAATTAGGGAACACTTGAACGGACGGTCGCGTCCTCGCTGTGGGGCCGCAAGCCAGTCCAGTGCCGACCTGGCGACGGCTCATTTACAATAGTTCTTAGGGCTGACTGTCCCCAGGTCCTGCGCGCAGGTTGCGGAGCAAACGAGACGTGGCTTAGGTGGTATCGTACATGGATTTATTGATTTTAGTTTTAAAGTTTATGCTTGGAAAGTATGAGTAAAAAACCTTTTTAATGATTAATTCACTTCTCTTAGTGGTATTTATCTACATTTCGAATTCCCGAATGCGTTTGCCGTATCTTCGCTGGCGGGAGGCGCCCCTAGGGTCTCTACTCTAGGGTCTCTGCTCTAGGGTCTCTACTCTAGGGTCGCCAGACGCGATGCGTGTCTTCCGCAACGATCAGGCAAATTTTCAAATTGTGAAATTTTTTGAAAAAAGTGACCTTGCAGAAATCAGGTAGAACGGTGTTGACAATAACATTTTTAAACGTCGGTATTATTTTGTAATTCAATTTGGGACAAGTTTTAATGAAAAAATAAATTTAATTATTTGCTGTTTTTTTAAAATTGTACATTTAAACAATGAGACAATGCTATCCGGTCACGGTTCTCTTATCGACGAATCGAGGCTCCGGTGCGGGCGCTCATTCGACGAGGACGGGATTTGAATCCGCGTCTCCCGGCAATCGCGGTCTAGTGACTTTTGTAATTCGATAGTACTTATTCCGGTTTCTAGAATTTCCGCACACATATTTTATATACGAGGTGAACTATCTCATTTAAATTGACACTACGTCATTTGAGTTCTTTTCTGAATGAAAAGTTTGACGTTCAATAAACACTGAAGGTAGGAACCAAATAATATTATTCGGTTTACGATCGCTGCGCTTGTTAAAATTCAAATTATGGAGCTAAAATGTTCAAAGAGATGATGTAACCCTGGAGGTAGTCTCAATGCGTCGCGGGTTGCTTATTTCGGGTCGCTCGGCACGGTATTACTCGTCTGTATCTTGTTAGCAGGTAATCTTATTACGAAAATTGGCTTTGAATTAGGCGCGGACTGGCCCGGCCTGGAGAGGAGCTCTGCGCTCGCTCCGGGACAATTCAATTTCCAGGGTCGATTTTTGGTTTTTTGCTGGCGGACAATGATATTATTTCGTGATACCTTCATTCAGAAGTGGATTTATGTCAACTGTAACGACATATTTAATACTCATTTGGAGAAAACACACAAACTGACATTGCAAAAACGAGTGAACTGCGTCACAAAAGAAAATTGTAAGAACAAAAGAATTGTGTTCGTATTTCGATATTTGAATTAAGTGGATCATGGAGGGGGTGGGGCAGGGGGGGACATGGGGGGACACGGGCAGGGGGGGGGGCATGGGGGGACATGGGGGGACACGGGCAGGGGGGGGTCTCAGGCGGTCTCTGGCGCTCTCAGGCGGGTCTGCCTCAGCCGCGGCGCTCCAGAGCGAATCAATCGGTTCACATTGCGACAGGGCGGCAACACCCGCCTGTCTCGCTCGTGGAATAGAGATGGAATGAGGCCCTCAGAGGGCTATTTATTATTTAATGGCGGTTAAGACTAGTAGAATTGAGACAAAGTGATGTAAGGATTATATTTCTCGGTGTAGGAGTAGAGTAACTTTAGTTCAATCTCAGATCTGACTTCACACTCGTGCTGTACTCCAGGAACGTCGGAGGGAGGTGCGCGTCCGTATTTTAGCTAGAATACATTCTGTATTTGATTGTTTTGTTAAATTTATCTCGGATGATCTGCTACCGGTCGAACCGAAGGCGGCCGCGACGGCGGTGGCGGTGGCGGTGGCGGTGGCGGTGGCGGTGGCGGTCCGCGGGCAAGCCCTGCTTTTGTTTGAATCGGAGCAAGTATATTATTTATCTAAATATACAAGTATATTTCGATAAAATAATATCGTCGTCCCTTTGGAAGTGCGCTGCCTCACCTGCTTGACATTGTTGTCCCTCTGGTCTAGCTTCTCGGTTAGCTCCCTGACGTCCGACTGCAGTTCCAGGAGCCTGGCCTCTCCCTCCTCCTCGGTGGACTGCAGTCTCCTCCGCAGCAGGTGCTTCTCCTGCTCCAACACCTGCAAGCGAACGCTCCCGGTCAGCGAGGGTACTAAACGTGATTCCAACAAATCGGCGAAAATATTTTGCTTATGAAAAACCATCGCCAACAATTTGATTATGAAGTTTATTAAATTTAAAAAAAATGTATGACTGTAGTTTATTTAACTACAAATAAATACAAAAAAATAAAATCTACACTTTAACCAGAATTAAAAAATAATAGATTATTTGAAAATCGAATTTGACATCCAGGCTCAATTTATTCTCAATTTAAACATAAAATTAAATTTGGTCGCACGTTCCGAATCGGAAGCTAAGCCGAGGAGTGCAGTGCGCGGGGCGGGGCGGGGGGGGGGGGGGCGAGGTTGCACGCGGCTGGCTTTTTCCCGCTCGCTCGTGCATATACTTGGAAAATATATGTTCATCTATGTTTTTGAGCATTTTGGGGCATTTTGATGGACGCATACGAGATAAATGGGTGAACTTTGATATAAGGAAACAAGCCGATAATTCAGTAAGACTTGTGTTGGATGAAGGCCCCGGGGGAGTCGGGCTGCGGAACGATAAACCGATAGCTTCCAAATAATTATAACGGTGAAGTTAACCTCCGCTCTGTGTTAGATAATTTTTAATATTAAACGGTTCCTCTAAAATACGAGTTAACTTTTAAACGCTTAACTGTAAAATACATTATAATTCGCCCAAAATCTAAGGCAGAGAGGTGAAATGAGGTTTCGGTACACTTCAGTGAGAAACTAACAATGTCGGAGGCATTGTTCTGAGTCGCGAGCCTCATCTGCACGGGCGTCTTTTCTTCGCTATCATTTCTGAAGATGAACATCTGCGCAATCCGATCGGGTGATCTAATGTAGGGCGTGTCTGTGAAGGAGTCTACAAATGATAGTGGCACTTCCTTTTAACGGCGAGATATTAAAGGAGACCTGTAATATACCACCTTCATTAAATATCTAAATCTGTTATCGTCGGGGCGGCCTCACGTGGAATAAAGCAGCAGTTGTATTGAGATTGATTATATATTTAGGTTCATATTTAACGTTTTGTGTTGAAACATCGAACAGAACGACGAAAGGACGAACTTTTCGGTTGCCACACAACACAAAAAACTACTACAATAAACCCATAATTTTCATATGAAAACGAGAGGAAAATAAAATTAATGAGTAAAATCCATAACTCTTTTCAAATGTAACTGAGCCTCGCCCTGTAAAACGGAGGCTGCTCGGAGCTGGGAGTGCCCGGGCCCGCCCTTCTTACCACTGGATCTTCACGAATTCAAAATAAAGCCTAATATAATAATATTCTATTAAAAAAAACACCATTTGAGTTCAGAAATATTGTAACATTAATGTACCGTTTGTAACTAATGTACCTTTTCGGCATATCGACGCGTATGGAGTTCGTCTACACACCGATCGAAGTCCAGTGAGTCGAAAGAAATAAGAATTCTCCAGATCGGACGGTGAAAAAGAAGAAAACCGAGGATCGACGGAGAAGTTGTGAATTTTAGTTTCTTTTGTTTTCAGTGAAGCGGATGCCGAGTTATAGATATGCGACATTCGTCACGGTCTCGGTGTGGAAAGCGACTCGTCTTTTATCGTCTTTGTGTCATCGTCCCTTCAGTTTTTAAGCCGGCAAAGCCCGATCGTTTATTCTCGGGATCCAGTACAGGGCTGCGGCGGACCTCGATGGGGTTTTCGCTTCTCAGTCTGCCTGCGCCACCGAGCGGCGAGACACGACTAACACGCCTGCCAATTAACGACTACTGTCTCTAATTTGTGACTAATTTATGTAAGGTACACAGACCTCGTTTTGTGGATCAATCCAAATCACCTAATTCCGATGATGCAGTATTAATTGTCTGCTCTCGGCGCAGGAACCTGCGTGGGAAGCGCACGAGTGTTTCTTTATTCTTTCAGGAGCCCGGGCAAGTGTCGGCGCCGTTATTCGACGCATTGTTCAACGTTTGATTGCATTCTGAGGGGCGAGCCGCGCTGCTGCAAGTCACACCGCCATTCTAAAGTCGTTCAATTGTTTGTTTTTAATAAAAAGAAATTCACACGTGCGTGAATTGCGATCTCACGCGAGCACCCCGAGAGTGGATCTCCGAAGGAGGGCTCGCGGGGCCGGCGGCCTCTTCCCAATACAATCACAATACACCGACCGAATTATTAGTCTTTAAGGACGGGGTACCTTTGGCGTAGTTTCTATTCACTTGACGAATTAATATTTTCCCACAACTAATGTAAGCAACATTTTGAGTATGTTTTGACCAAAAATTGAGTGGCGCATCACGCGTTATGTGTGAGAAAGTCATTTTCAAAGAATTGAAATATACAATTTTGGCTGCTCGCCACTCTCAGGTCGGTCTCGGCCGTGGCAGATCGTGTAATGTAGCAATTTTGAAGTGGCGTCCAACCCTTTCAGAAACGATCTCACAAGTGAGGGAACATTTTTAAACTGTAAGGTTAAGCGTTTTAAAATGATTATTTAAAATGTAGAAATAATTATAACAAAAATTTTAGATACCGTAAAAAGTTGTATCAATATAAAAGTAGATTTACTAACCAATTTAAAACGTAAAAAAGTTCATTAAATTGTTTTTATAGGAGATCAAATACAATTCATCTGGTTTTTTTTCTTCTTCAAATAATGACCGTTTTTTTATAATTGACTAATTTATGAAGAAAAAAATGAATATTTAAATCAAAATAATACGGCTTCTCCTTCTGGAAACTCCTCAAATCGGTTGTCGATACGAGGATTTGTCACAGCTTTTGAATATTTTCTAGCAAATGTTTTATATTTTTGAGTAAAAAGTCGTCATTATGTGGTAATTTTTCTATTTCTATGCACTCAATAATTATACGAACTATTCTAATTTGCATCGCTCCAACATCGAGTGTCGCCGTGTGCGAAATTTGTGAGCGCCGCGCCCCGAGTCCGGCATGTTCGCTTTCCGGGCCATCTCTTTATTGCTTAAGGTTTAAGGAAAAAGGTTTCAAATACAAATAACTCAACTCGATTTTTATTCAAAATGTAAAAGTGCTTTTAAAAGTTCACCAGCATTCTCT
The DNA here is from genome assembly GCA_022113835.1 of Atopsyche davidsoni. NCBI lineage: Eukaryota > Metazoa > Arthropoda > Insecta > Trichoptera > Hydrobiosidae > Atopsyche > Atopsyche davidsoni. The sequence continues at coordinate 107,806 of JAILWY010000011.1, read as the reverse complement.
GCTCAGACCGGAGATGCAGAAGCAGCGCCGCAGTCCCGCCAGGCCCGAGCGCTGACCGACTGCTCGGCTAACGAGCCGACACAGATTGGTTTTATTTTCGTTATCGGCTCAATACGTCCACGAATCTACATAATATTTGCTGATATAATACAATGCCGGCAATTTTATTTATGTATTATCAACTCTAGAAATGGGACATTTTTGTTGACCAACAAAAAAACAGCGCATTTCGTAATGATCGCTAGCGCAATGGCTCGTCACGCCCGCCGCCCGCCCGGAAGAGAAGGCTTCATCATTATCATCGATCTGGCTATTGCGAACGGCGGCTGTGACATTTGTACTTTTCCTATTCCCTGCACTGAAGAAGACATCGTTCAGATTGCATTGCCGATTATGAAAGAAGTGTATGCCAGAGCACATTTCCCAAGGAAGTGCAGCACGATCTGCGCTCTCTAAAAATACAATTACGTTTTGACATCTCACGCTATGATAAATGTCTATTTTTCGACATTAAGTATTAATTAAAAAAATAAAAAAAAATTATCAGAAAGTCAAAAAAAGAATCACAAATAAACAACATACTATAATATATATGAGTAAATAAATGAATTTGTTTCATTCGTAGATTTTCCAAAAATTAATTGGTTATTATCAATTTAACAAATCCACATGCGAATTTTTTTTGAAATTAATAATTTTGATTTAATGGTAAATAAAAGAAGCGGAAACTCTACGCGCCAAACAGAGCGGCTTACTATTTGACTCATATTTCCATGGTCAGCAGAAATCCACCAAAACCAGTCGAATCTTTGAATATTTGCACAAAACATGATTTTTTTAGTAAAATAATTAATAAAAAATATTGGCACGTTTACAAAGAGACAATAAAGTAGTATTATTTATTAAATATTTACATAAAAAAATACATCTATTGTTCAAAACTCAAACAAATATTCAATGTGGAAGTTGCCAAATATTTAATCGACTCTTGCACAACAGGTGCACGGACGTTTATGAAGGTTAATATTATTTTAGATAGTTTTCGGGCCACGGTGGACGAAAAATTGATGTCAAAAGCTGCTATAGCCAAGAAATGGGATCAAATATTATTAGAGTCCCGCGGACGAGCGAGGGTCCTTCTCCTTCCAGAGGTCACGCGTCACACCTTACGACGGGTTTCGAAGATAATTCTGAGTACATACTTATTGTTCTTATTTATTGATATTATGTTCACTTCGACATCGCACGTGTCTATTAATATTTTCGCGGGACGAATTTCCGCGATTGCCGACAATGAATTTTAAATTTAAAAAAAGTATCGATTTGCAACGCAGAGACGGCCGCTGAAATGGGCGATGCCGTTCTTCTCACCACTAAATAGAAAAGAAATCACAGTCCAAGCCAAAATACTCCAGCGCAAACGCAACAAACTACGCGGCCCTGTCCCGTTAGGCGCGGACCGCGGGCACGCAAGGAATATATACGAGTATAAGACTGGGAGCCGTAAACATAAGGACGTTCAGCGGCGGCCAACAGAGTCTCGCTGGCACATAATCTTAGAGCAATATAATTGCTTTACATATATATATATATATATATATATATATATATATATATATATATATATATATATATATATATATATATATATATATATATATATATATATATAGTATACACAAACGGTCCCGATTTGGTATACACATGCCTTGGGGCATTGCGGATCATCACTGCGCAAGCGTCCAGTGTAATTGAATAAAACTATTTTGATAAAAATGAAAGCAAACGTTTATTTTCGTTTTCACTATGTCAACAATAAATAGAAAAATTCATATAATCTCAGAACAACAATTTATCAGTAGCATTTAAACAATTACAATGTTGATTTTTAACAAATATTTTATTTGACATAGATAACTCAGTTAACTAAAAAAATATATTTGCGAACCTATCTGAGAAGCGAGAAACGTGAATATGATATGATCTCTTTGTATATTTGTATTTGACGTGGTCGGGTAACAATGCTACCGGTGATATCGAAAATTTAGATTTTCTCATAAAGTAAGGACAATTATGTTTTTATACACGAACCGTCCACACTGCGCCTGTTTCTGTAAGAACCTCTGGTTTTCGATTGCTGAGATTAGTTATTTTATGTGTCTACGAATAAATTACAATCGGTTATTTTTTTGTGGGAAATTTTATATTAATTCAATTAACAAAAGAAAATAACTCGTTTTTACACAAACTTTCCGTACTTTTTAGCGAATGAGAAGAAGGTCTCCGGGCCAAGAGACGACGGGCCGAGACGGGCATCCCAGGCGCCTCCTCGAGTGGAACACGGCGAGCCCTCGGAGCCTGTGAGGTATCCGGACTCGGAGACCAGCTCGAGTCCAGCTCGAGTCCAGCTCGAGTCCAGCACCAGTCCAGCGTCCAGCGCCCCGAGGTTCGGGACGCAACTCTAATGCCAGTGGTTAGTTTGGGAAAACTCTCTCTAATTTTTTTATGGTTTGGACTCATCACTCAAACTGTCTTAGTTTTAAGTTGATGTCACATAATTTTATATACTCAACATAAACGACTTAATTAAAGATTGGCTTAATTTTATTTGATTTTTATGTGGCATTTGACTATTTAGTAAACTCAATTTTTATAAAAATAAAATTATCTAATTCAGATTTAATAAAATAATTTGAAAATTAAATTAGGCTTCAAATTTATGAGCAAATATTGTGCAATGTTTCACAACAAATATGTTGTAAAAGCAAAATAAATTCCAAAATACTTCTTATGATAAAAACATGCTATATTTTTAATTACAGTTACTAACTAACCTAAGCTAACCGCCCCCGCCCCGCGGGTAACAATGCTGCCGGCAGAATCTGCTCGCATTACGCAATTACAATTACGCAAGACGGTTCGTAATAAATAGTTTTATGCGCTTTCGAGTCTCACGTTATTGCCCTCTGCGGCACGAGCTGGACGACGAGGAGAGATAAGAAGCAAACATCAGCGGAACTGTTCTCGAAGCGGCTCGACCCCCGCCTTCGCGGAGAGGATCTTTACGACCCATCTCGCCCTTTGCTTTACATAAAATAACATTTTATAATTCATTAAATACTAGAGAAGACCGTAAATAAGTATTTCAACAAATAGTGTTTATTTATTTTATAAAACAATAACGAATTGCATCCATTTTCAAAGAAAAAGAAAACAAATCTCTCTGGCAGATTTTCTGTCGTGTCGGTGTACAAGGAGAAGTTGCGAGCCGGAGGGCGGGACGGAGGATAGACGTTTAGATTTTCTAAATTTTAGTGTCTCTCGCTCATTGAATTCTCGCAAAGGCCTCTACACCCGTCGCAACGAATCGGGCAATCGACTTGCAGCTAGCCAATAGTGTTCTCGATTGGGTTGTTTCCTTAGGCAACATCGTTTAAAAAAAACACAAAAAATGAAGGGACGCTATTGGCTAGCTGCCAGTCGGTTGCAGGATTTGTTGCGACGGGTGTAGAGGCCTTAAAAAGATATCAGATAATTTATAAGATTTATATGTTCCTTCTTGATCGAAGATTGTGAAAGTATGGTTTTATTAAAATATAAAAGTAATATTACTTACTTTTATCTCAGCTCCAATGATCCGGTCCCGTCAAATTGCAAATGACCGATTGACGATATCGTTTTGTGGCATAACTGAGTCCAATTTTGATTACAAAAGACGTCGTTTCGCCGCCGCACGGAGCGCCAGTGCGAGGTGACCAGCTCACGGAGAAGGTAGAAGGAGAGCTGCAATATGAAACTCCGAGGGCCAGAGCGGGACGCGGACACCCGGCGTGGACGCATTCAAAATGATACATCTCGAGTAAGGATCCCCCGAGGAGCTCCCCGGAGCTCTTATCGGACATGATCGCTCTTTTTCTATATGCGAGTGTATTTGTATCATTGTTTATTTAAAACATAGTATCTTACCGGTTGTTTTTTCTAATAATAATAAGTACACCACAGCCTTATCAGACCGTCTCGGCTCTGCGGGCCAGGGTGGCGACACACTCGCTCCAGAAGGCCCGTGGAGCGGAGAAGACTCCAACATGAGCAAAAATTGGATTAAAAGTTCAGACCAATCAGAGTGTTGCGCGCGGCGAGGCGACCACTGCCGCACTCCGGCTCCACTCATCGCTGGAACTACTGCGTATGGCTTTATACGATTTGGTACTGAGTGGAATTCCATTTTAATGTTTTAAATATAATAAAATACTTGAGTGATTTTACCACTTGTTAATTTTTATTAGTGACTGTTTCGCCAACCTTTCAAGTTATACCAATACCAATATATATATATATATATATATATATATATATATATATATATATATATATATATATATATATATATATATATATATATGACTTTACTGACAGATTCTCCAAAATATCTATCTATATATATAAAACACAAAAGGTATGTATGTGTCCGTCATAGGCTTTGAAACCATCCAACCGATGTGCACCAAAACCGGTTTCATTTGAAAGGCAATAATACGAAGAATCTTTGAGACTATTAAAACAATGCATTAAATACATTCGGTCTATTAACTAAGTCGATTTTCGACATTTTCCATACAAAAACTTTCAACATCTGTAAAGTCGACATCGTTCCTCGCAAATTTTTTGAAAAAAGAACATTGTGAAGATCGCGCATAAAACAAAATCACTATCTGTCATTCACAACAGAGTGTTTTATCATAATGAGTTTGTCTGTTTATATATGGGAAAAAAATTATTAAACAAAAATATTCGTATTAAAAGTTTCATTATCGGCGGTGATTCGGCCGATGATTTCCCGACGACAACTGCTGAATGAACGTCAGGACGAAGACATGCCGCAGAGAATGCCCACAGAGCCGCCTCGAAGTGCGTTACAACATACAATATACTGCCGGAAACGTGGGGTTTTGTGGCCTTCGTTGTTATTCGCATTGCAAGCGAAGTTTTAAAAGGATTTTTTTTTAAATTAAACTGTTTCTTCAATTTATGATTGAAATAGATACCCGTTTGTTTCCAATCTATTGTGTGAATAAATAGTTGCATTTAGGACGCCTCCCGGAGCTATGCGGAGGAGCACTCGCCGACTTACAGATATGAAGAGTGAGCTGAGATTTTGCCAGAATTTAAGCATTTATATCAGCCGTCTACTTCCTGTGCCCTCACCACGCGCTGCTGACTGTGTGCTGTCGAGACCAAGTAAAGAGTGGGGAAATTCTACGTTTAACACAAGTGTTGAAGTGTTCAATATTAAAATTACACACCTAAAATTAATACAAAAAATAAGTATTACATGAATACTTTGTGTACATTTGTTGGTCAATTGATTAAAGAAAGAAGTCAGAAAAAACGTTTAATTTTGTTTGTCAATAAATATTTTTGATCGAGTTCCTGTATGTGAATATTATTTACTTTTATGGAATGTGCGAATGCCTATTATTTGGGCATTTTATGAGTTTTATATTCGACGTAATACTTGTTATATTACAAGATATTTTTACAGGAATTTCAACGATCGAAATCAAATCCAGTTTAGGTGTTATGTATTTCTGGTCGGCTGCGTGTCCGTGCAGCCCGGAGGCGGCCCTGAGCTAAATGCTGCCAGAAGGGTCGGTCGCCCGCTTCTGGAGATCGGAAAGACCGCGTCGCATTTCTGCGCACAAACTTAGAACAAATATATTTCACGTGATAAATATTTTTACATGGCCATATTTTTTCTAAAAATAATCAATAATTAATAAATAAGACATTAATATCTGCGCACTCAAGTGAGCTTCTTATAGCCATTTTCCATTTTACGAAATAAGAAAAAGTAATCCACTCAAGATTGTATTTTAAATAACGTGTGCCTCCTTACGCGGTAGTGTCCGCAACTCCGAGTCAGAAGTAACCGTCCCAAATTCAAGGACACGTGCGATTGTTTGCGTGTTTATAGAAGAATACCTCTGTAGGTTCTTCGGCTACAAGCATCAATTTGTAAGGTTCACGAATAAAATTATTTTTTAAAGAATAAACTAGTAAATGAAGTTTCACTTTAAAAACATCCGGCAGTTCCTATTAAATATTATATATGACCTCGATGCATCTATAAAAAAAGACCAGTAACCGTGAATCGTAGATCATCGTGATATTAAATACCACAGACTCGCGCGTGTATTACGTGCGAACAGATTAAAGATTGATTATAAGCAGATGTTATTTTCTCAGGCAGCGACCAGAGCTGGTGCGAGGGTCGCAGGGGATAAAAATGCTCATGGCGTTCAATGCATTTCGAGTCGAACTAGAAGGTACAGAGAAGCAGTCGTAGGCAGTCCGACGGATTATGCTAATAATAAACTCTATTTTAAATACTCGAATTGTGTGCATATCGTTTAATTTCGAGATATCACATACAATACAAATAGATTGTCAATTATTCATTACTAGCGGATACCCGGCGCGTGCTACTACGCTAAATAAAAATACAAAATACATTTTTTATATGTAAAAAAAAAAAAAAGAAGAAATTTTGATTATTTATTAACTTTTTTATCTTAATGCTAGCGGGTATATTGAGGTTTTTCGGTAGGTGTGTAAACACAATTTGTGTATACCACAATTACAATTGACCGTTTTCTAAATGAACAGCAAGACGTTAAACAGTAAGATATCGTTCGTGAATACTGAAACCAAGAATTCGCCAGACAGCTTCATTACTGCTGATGTAACGACCCATCTGAAATTGAGTGATTTCATAGTTTCGATTTGAAAGCTCAAACATTGCCATGTCACTGCTTTTGTTAACATATTTGCATATGTACTTGCAAATGAATTTCACGGAGTTGCAGTATTCCACATTGATATTTGATTGAAATGTTGTTTACAGTATTGGACTGTATGGAACAATCCATATGTTATCAATGTCAATTTTTCAAAGTCAAAGTCTTAATTTAATGGTGGTGGTGAATCCTCCAACTTCTGGCTTTCGTAGACCAGTTTGAGTTTCATTGATCAAATCGCGTGGGTATCTTTTCGTGCATATGCCGACTTTTATGCAAGGCGAATTCATAATCTATGCTCCGCATTGGCCGTGAATCATATTCTTACAAACAACGTCAAAAAGTATCGAATCTTGTAATACGAATATTTTTGTATTATAATTTTTTTCCCATATATAAACAGACAAACTCATAATGATAAAACACATAACCACATGAAAACAGTTTTTTTGTGGCAGCCTGCATTATGCAACGGCAACTTGCCGACCTGCATTTACAAACATCAAGATCAGTTTTTTTTTGTTGGCAGCCTGCATATACGCGAAAATGTTAGCTCCTTTTTTGAAATGGAAACTTTTGTATGGGAAACCGAATTTGATTATCAATTGTTAAATTTTAATGGCTTGAAACAACCTCAGTATTTTTGGCTTTCAAATGAAACCGGTTTGAAGCACATCGGTTGGGTGGTTCTCGAGTCTATAGCGGCCTACCAACCGCCTGTCATGGAGTTTGTGTTTTATATTATTAATTATTTTCTCTAACAAGACGAAGTCTGCGACAGGCTTCTGCTGCCCACGACCAGGCTCGCGGCGCGGCGGTGGCCCTATGAGTTAATATAATGAATTGCCTCATTTTAATTTAAATTATATAAATTAAAAATATAGTTTGACTTCGATTTACTCTTCGTTTGCATTTATTTTAGAAAGATAATTTAACCAAAAAGCATAATTCAAATGGAAGTTTAAACCCACTCCATATTGAATTGTATTTAAAATTAAAAATTATAAAATTATATCATACTATCACTATTTAAAAAATATATATTAGCTTTTCGCAGCTAATCCAGAATGAGAGGAGTGCCAGGGGTCGCGATCTGGGAGCAGCGGGGTGGCGCGTGAGTCAACGAAGTAACGCAATGAAGTAGCGCACATCGAAAGCGTAAGATTAATATATATCCGGTAATATTTTTCACTCCTTATGTCTCCCGTAAACATTATTTCAGACTTATCTTTAAACCGCTCGCTCTGGCGCTAAAGCCGCGACACGCCACTCGGTCTCACTTTCCTCGACAATCTCGAATGGCAAAAGTAGTACGTCGAGTGCGAGCTCGCACGCGGCGGGTTTCCCTCGGCGAGACTGCAATTGCAGTCCTGTGTTTGGAAAGCCTACGGATAATCGATTGCGAATCGATCGCATCGATAGCATCATTTTATTCAATGCCGGTTATTATTTCTCGACACGTCGAGCCGGTGGGACGCGTTTCCCTCGAAAGAAAATCACCGGCGACCGATACGCTGAGATGGAAAATATTCACATTTAGAACGATATCTTTTGAAGAACAAGAGAGGATTTGAAATGAAAATGATTTTAGTTTTAAGGAGAGGCGAGCGGCCGCAGCTCTCGGCGGGCATTTTCGCTCACAAGTGGGACCATCGTCCGCAGGGAGCAGCCTGCCGTCGGTTTTAGCGCCAGAAAGTGCCGGTGATTATAGTATTTTCTTTAGCAACTGGTGCTAAGAAAACTGATATACTTCTCTTTATCAAAGACAAGAGTCGCAGAAGTATGCTACGCTCGCGTTGAAACAAACTTTCGTCTACGTACATACGCAAGTACGGTAACGTGTTCTAGCCCCGCAGAAGCTCGCAGTTGTATTATGTATATACATATATAAATATATAATTAGTGAACCATATGACGGGTCCTAAATCACCCACGAGCGCCGCCGCCGAGCGTGTTCAATACAACAATGAAATGACAAAGAAGTAAAAACAAGAAATATCTCGACTTTCCCCCCACAAAATGATGAATCAAGATGTCGGCAAGAACGGCGTCTATGTAGTTTTGCCGACGCGTAAGTAACGCTAATTGGCCGGTTTCCTTCTGGCGCAATGGCGGCCCCGCGTGCCGAGCCGGTCGGTGTTTCAGCAGAAACAAATAACGTCGAATCACTGCTAGAGGTGTCTATCGAACAGACGGACAACAGCTCTTCCGCCGACTCGCATGCGCACACCGAAGATTTTGGCAAGAAACCATATTTAGGTTTAGTATGTAAAAGTTTGCGCAGTCGTATATGCGCGAGAACAAGACGACTGCGTTACATTTCGGCAGCGAGAAAGTTTCAAAATATAAACGCGAGCTTTCCCGGCTTCCAGGACGAGCCCCGCTGCGTTGACTGTAAAAATAAGTAACCGAGAGAAAACTCGCCTATGAGAGTAGTAGGTAGTCAAGTTCTGACAAAGGTAGAAGCTCCAGAAATCGAAAAGTTTGAAAACCATTCACTGTATCCGCTCGCTCAGTTATTGCGACAATAATAGAAACTAGCACATTTGGAATTCAAGAAGACGATATCTATAAAATCTGACTATTAAAAACTTATGTCGACTCTGCGAGAGAAAATAAGCGGTAATTCCTGGAAAAAGCTTTGATTCTGCAGGGGACAGACGCTTCACCTCGTATATAGCGAAACGTCTATCAGATGTCTCGAACGAACTTCATCAGAATATCACGCGGTACGCCGATTCTCAAAGCGACGGTAAATCGCAAGCCATCAAAAAAAAAAAAATTAAACCCATTTTTGGAAAACAATTTTGTTCTTTTAAGTTCTCCAAAAATATTGATAGAGTTAAATATGTAATATTCGGTAACGTCGTTTCGAAAACGACGAAAAAAATCCTCAAATATTTTTTTTACGATACCGGTGGTATCCGATCTTACAACTCGGCTACGATAGCTCGTCCATGTTCGAATCCAACCGGTGTTGTGAAAAAACTTTTCTCGGATTTTTCTCATTGTTTGCTGCGGAAGTCGACTACCTTAATATAGTGAAAAATTGCAATGTCGTAAATATGAATGCGGAAAAAATTCACTAAACTTCGTAAATACATTTCTTTATCCATATATGACGGAGAAAGCACTGCGAGGGAAGGCCGCCCCGGGGGCGTCCCGGATCATTACGAAAACGACAGATCGACTTCCTCGATTCGAGAGGTTCATTGCCGCTACCAGAATTGACGTTAATGGTGTATTTTTAATATTTTTTTGTTAATTAAATTATTATATTGTATCTGAAAGTAATGCAATTGCTTTGTGCAGTTATTTACAGCATTCTCGTTAGGATTTGATGTTATTTGCGACAATGTCTGAATATTCGTTAACCATTAAAGATACTCGTAAATATGAGATTGAATTTCAGCATTGCCGTATCCTAGCGACGCGTTCAATGAGTGCTGAGAACGGAGACGACAGGGCGCTCGCACCCGCGGAGGCTCGAGGGCCACTCGCACCCGCGGAGGCTCGAGGGCCACTCGCACCCGCGGAGGCTCGAGGGCCACTCGCACCCGCGGAGGCTCGAGGGCCACTCGCACCCGCGGAGGCTCGAGGGCCACTCGCACCCGCGGAGGCTCGAGGGCCACTCGCACCCGCGGAGGCTCGAGGGCCACTCGCACCCGCGGAGGCTCGAGGGCCACTCGCACCCGCGGAGGCTCGAGGGCCACTCGCACCCGCGGAGGCTCGAGGGCCGCCCGCTCGCAGCGACCGACCCCCGCCGTCATCACAGGTAATAAAAAATCTGTGAATAAGATTATTTTATCGGGCGCCAGGCTGCGGTTAGCTGTGACCTTTTTTCTGAGCCTCGGCTTCGTCGCTGGAGCCATCATCCCGGAATAAAATGGCGAATTTTTTAAAAAAATAGCTTCACCGGTTGAGCAGAAACATCGGTTTAATAATTTTATCCTGACACGGCTTAGCGCTCATCAAACTGAGTTTGTGCATTACGAGATTGAAGTAAGTAAGCGTCCAGTTTAATGTTATCATCGGCAGCTGTAGACAAAGAAAGCGAAAGGAACGAGTTCCGAGAGGAGGTCGGCGCGAGCGGCTTCCTCGCGGCGGGGTGCAGAGACTGAAGTTAATGAATGAAGATAAAGTTAAAATGAGTTACAGAATGGTGAATTGAATCTGTACGAATAGCGTGTCCCGATATAATGTTCACTTCCGCGAGATATTTGGTTTTGATTATAATTAATATGATCTTATTTGAAGTCCCCGCAAGCAGCGGAGAGGGTCGGGGGAGAGTGGGAGAGGGGGAGCGGCTCTGGACGGCGTCCAACAACGTTCTTGATTTATCGCTTCAGAAATGATAACCGTATTTCATAACGGCCGTTTTTGTAGAGCAATGAATTGACTTTCAGAGGCATCGGCGAATTTATTATTTCATTAAAAGTTATTTTTGGAAAACACGCGACTAATTTATCAGCATCCGCGCCGAGAGCGCGTCCGGGAGCCGCGCGGGGCCACTGCACGATGGAAAGCAAAGGGTAATTATTCCTCCCAGGGCGCCGCGGGAGCGGGTCGGCCGGGAGCGGGTCGGCCGGGAGCGGGTCGGCCGGGTCGGCAGGCAGGCGACGCGGGGAGAGTGATTCTCGATTCCACACCACTCGAGCGTGTTATGGAACTCGTGACTCATGCCGCTCGCGTATAACGACCTCCGCGGATTCGGCGAGCGCCGCTCCGTCCCGCTCCGGAGGCCCCCGGAGCCACTCCGACGTCATCCGAGGGGGCGGAGCTGATACACGCAGATTAAAAAAAATGATCATGCATATACTTAGCAATGCGGATGACGGCAGATTTCTAAAAAAATACCCTGCCAGCAGAAGATGCCTCATCTGAACAATGAGTCAGCTGATATTTATATCTAAAAATGCATGACACTTGTGAGAATCGAACCTGCAGCATCGGGGTCGTCCCGGTGTGTACATGTAGTCCGACGTTTGGAAAAATTCATATTTCTAGAGAATACTTCTGCAAAGAGTCCTCATCCCCAACACGCTGGTTTGTATTTAATAATCACTATTTGTTTATTCGGGTTCTACTTTTAAGTTTTAAAATATTTATTTTTGTAATATTTTGACTTGAATATACTTTATACGTGTTTTAGCGCGCAAGGCCGCCGCCTAGTAAAGTTTCAAAGCATTGAACTTTAAAACCGTTAATTGAATTCACTTTGCAATTACCTGAAAATAATAATTTCCAGAACTAACGTGGTACTTAGCAAATCATCAATAATTGAGCCGAGCGATGAACGCGTTTCCTGCTTCGGGAGGCCGAGGCCGAGGCTTATTGAATGTAAGGGTTCGCTTTTGGATGGATCCTCTCGACAAGCATGTCGGGATGCGTGGTGTGTACTGCATTAAATTGGCCGCGGGTATGGTTTTTTACATTAAAAAAATCAATTTCTATTTTTTGTTCGTAAAATGACATTTATATAACATACGAGTTACCGTATTATAGTACATATTTGTTTGAATCTACTAGTGCAGTATTATTAAACAAATTTCGCCTCTCCCCCTCGCCGGGCTTAAAGATCCAACTCGTTTGCAATTTGTACGCAAAATGTTCAGAAACTAACAAGGATAGAATTTTTTTCGGCCAGCAATTGCTAAGGAAAATAATAGTTTACGAACAGAAATCAAAGGTTCTCTTGCGTGTTCCAGCACGCGGGCGAAGGGGAGAGCAGTCTGCGCAGCGGGGAATGTCAGGGAATGTTTCAAAATGCAGATTCTTTTTGACACAACATAAAAAAGTTGAAATTATAATAGATATACATTTCAACCGATAACTTAAGATTTTTATTTTGTATTAAACTTCGCTATCGTGATGTTATGTGCCCCTCTCGGAAGGTCACTAGCTTCACACGTGACTCCGCGGATGCACAATACTTGAAGGACTCTCGATCAACGTTGATAAATGATACACTTTCAATACTTTAATTATGTTGTTTATTACACAGAGAGACAGTGTCTCGTCTCGTCGGTGGTCAAGTAAGTTATGAGGCCAGGCGACTTATGTCCTGAGCTCTCTAATACACAGGTATAAGATTTCTTACAAAGGGTCGGTCCCTACACATAAACAAATAGATAAGGGACAACTCTAGACACAGCCATAAGAAAATAGATGCACAAATGTTATTAAAACTAAATGGCTGTTTTACTTAGTAATAAAAGGTATAACACAGGAGACAAGGACAATGGCGGCATTCGTCCTTTGAAACTGTAATTTACTTGTTGGGAGGTCCATGACAGTGAATATTAATGTAAAATGATGCTAAACATTAAATGTTATATTGAAGTGCACGCTTCTGTCCCGCCGCAGGGCGAGCCGAGGCCCCCGCCCGGTGGGTCGCGTGCTCGAGGCACAACGGCAGACGTAACATCGTTAAAGAGGCATGGGTCGTAGCGAATCTTCGATAAGTTATGCAAAGGTGATTACGAACAGAGTCCGACTGCCGGAAGAAGCTGCGGCGCTCTGCGCGGGGTGCCGCAAACTCACCTCCGCCTGCTCGATCGTCGAGGCGACGGTTCCGGGGCGCGATGGACGCAGCGGGTCTGATGTCATATCTGATGTAATAGCCGCACGATCGATAGAAGCAGTAGCTCGAGTCGCTTGCCCGTTGACATTTACCTTCACGCCTGAGTATAACTCGTCCGGCGAGTCCGGCGAAGAAGCGGAGTCGCCAGTCGGGCGCTGGACACGTACTCGCGTTGCGCGACTCAGACTCTCGTCACAAAAATGACTGCCCCCATTCATTACGGGATCTGAGCAACGGATAGCGAAGCACTCGGGAGTCATACCGAGATGTAGCGGTTTGATAATCTACGTCATATTACTTACGCGGTTTCTGATTGGAAACGCACAGAAAGAGATAAGAAAAGCGGATGTCGCGGAAGACTCCGTCTGATGCCAGGTCCGTCGTGTACATCGGAGACCGGTGAAGAGGGGCGAGCGGAGTCGGGCTCGTGAGCCGCGGGCTGCCATGGACGGAGGACATGGACCTCCGCCATGGCAGCCTTCGCATGACCTCGCGGCTCGACTCGCACTCGTCCGCCTGTCCTAAGCTCTCGTGCCCTGCGAGCTCTTGCCCTGCGTGCTCGTGCCCTGCGTGCTCGTGCCCTGCGTGCTCGTGCCCTGCGTGCTCGTGCCCTGAGGCTGCCCGCGCCCCCGAGAAACACTTTTCGTTTGTGTTTAGTAAAATATACGTGTATTAAATTATTGAGCAGCTACTGGGGAGCTCCGCAGGCGAACGCGGCTCCCGAGCCGTGAAAATCGTCGATTTTTCAGAGTAATTCTGCGGCTACTTATTTGCAGATTATATACCGCCCCAAAAGCGTATATTAATCCCACAAATCCCGCAACCCAAAGTTCGGGTTGGTTAATTTTATGGTTATCAATAAAGTACGGCTTGGGGTAGGTGTTATGAAAGAATAAAAAACGAAACATATATATTATGTTCACAACTAAAGTAAAAAAATAAGTCAATCAGTAGTAAACCGGTTCATAAATATGTTGTAATAGAACAATGTCCAGCAATTGTAAGTAAACTATAAACCTTAGACCGATGGATGTTGTGTTTTTAATTATATAAAATCCTAACTATACATAATCCAATATTTTTGGCAAAGAGTACTCGGTGGAATTCCATTTTAATGTTTTCAATAAAATATTTTTGTGTTTGGAGTGACTATTAATGGAGCCCCGCGGGAGTCTCGTGCTCTTTTGGCATTTCGAGTAGCGGGTAGCGGCATTTATTTCACATTGTTTTACTTTTTTGGGTGTATTTAGTTTTACTCTTATATTTTATAATAACGAGTGTATTCCCATCACGCACTGGCCGCGATTATTTACGAGGACGTGCGCGAAGGAACCGCAATGTTACATTGACATGCGAGCCGCGTGCGAATTGCACCCAAAACTATTCAGTCGGCCTAGTAAATAGAGGAGGGATCGCCCTGGCGCGCCTCTTGCTCGCGGCGAACGTTTCACAGGGTGATAGCTTAAAGAAATATGAAGTTTCAATCGTCAATCGTCGGTCAGGACAGTGCTGCCAAAGGTATATCTTTGAAAGCTATCCCATCGGAAAGTGTTGCTCCATTGCATTGTGGCATGAAAGAAACTCAGGTTCAGGTCGGACTTCGGAGGACTCTCGCCTTCCAGCCGCCTCCTACCGACTTAGTGTCAATGTTCTCCAAAACACATGTACTTCTGTGCGATCGTCCATTGGCTGCATAAGGAAAAACACGAGGACCGCCGGGCCAGCCGAGCTCGCACAACCTTAGGACGGAGAACCTACAACCGCCCTTCTCCTAGGGTACGACATTTTCATAGGGGAATCACAAAAAAACCTCTACCGGGAAGGGCAATCCTCGAATGGCCTGCCTTTTCCTAAGTTTAGAGATAGTTTATTGAATTATTTTTATTTTTCATCAACATTTTTCTGCCCGCATCTCCTGGCTGCGAGACTCAACTGTTACCGATTCTTGTTTCCGCTTTTCTCAACTCAAAAATGGTCGAATGGTTATTGTTTATAGTTGAAAATATCGCAGTACAGTAAAACCTGGATATAACGGACCACTAATTTAACGAGCTTTGGATATAACGGACAAAAAATCCGGTCAAATGTAAAAAAATTAAAAACGTTTTAAATGTAAAAATTTAAATTTTTATTCATAATTTCCAAACTTCAAGAGTGCAAACAAAACTAGATTCCTTTTTAGTAGGATTATCGAAACCAAGCGCGTCGATATCAAACAGCAACGTTACTTCACGACGAGTGTCCGAAGACAATTAAATATAATTTTGTTTGTGTTTTGTATTTTTTATTTACACCTTAAATAGTTTTTTGATTTATTTTAAATCTATTTTTACATAACGGATTTTCGAATTTAACGGACACCCCCTTCCCCCAATTGGTCCGTTATATCGAGGTTTTACTGTATCTTAAAATTACGGATAATTGAATGGATGCTCGAGCTCCGCAATTAACCGGCCGCAGTGTATAACGAAAGCGTCGTGCCTCGTGCATCGAGCCCTGAGCCCTGTTCTTTTCATCCTGAATTCTCATTTTTACCAAATATAATTATTATTTGCTATATCTTCACAAGCAAGGGGAATGCAAACTCAGATCTCCTGGATGAGAAGTCAGGACAATCAGGGCGGGTGACGGAGCCGCCCACCGCGATCCTGGCCGATTTATCTTTGGAAGATAATTCCTTTCTCAATTTCGATATGATGACGATGACGTGAAATTATGTTGTGCAATCGAATTGAAAATAAATAGAGGATCAGTTCTATAAAAAAATACATTTTTAAGATAAAAATACAGTAGAGTGTAGAGCGCAGAGATGAGTTGAAATTTGTAAATATAGTGTGGCAGCTATTGCAACGGTGAATCGAATACGCTGTAATTAGAATCATTATACTTTAATTTGGATTCTGTTAAAATTGCTGCATTATTTCAACTGAATTGGCGGTTAAGGTGAAAATACACCAATTTGAATGTTAATTATAAAGAGCTTATTAATTTTACCTAAAAAATACAAAAAACTATAGAGATGTTAAAATTAAAATCATAAAAATAAATATACACGGACAACTCAGTCACGCGTGGCTGCGGCGCGGGATATCGCTGCACGGGAATTTTTTCATTTAGGGCTAACATTAAAGATAATATGTTGATCAGGAAAATACTAAATTAATCAAATTATTTCAATGTTTTAAGGTCTACTGTGGAGTAGATGATGATTGCAAGAAGACTCGACGTGTCGACGCGGCGAGCTCGAAAGCGGACAAATCAAATAACTTTTTGAAAATATTGAGCTCGTTCGCAACAGGGAACTCTGAATATCGATTATTGCAATCGCACAGTCCATACCTAAAAAATAAAAAAAAGAGGCAGGCTCAATTTGAATGCCTCCGAAAATTAACAATTTTTTTTTATCGTCTGCAGCGCTAAACGTAAATAAATATTGTAAATTCGGCTCAAAATAAAGATCGTCACGGACAACAAAGTTTCCGTGTGGATTTTAGATTTGGATTGCGCGTCGCGGCGGCGAGTGGCTCGCCTTCTAAGCCAACATGTTACATTTTCTAATTCAGAAAGAGCTATAAACAAGCGGCACTTTCCCATTTCAGCAGCTTCTCGGAAACTGTTGCAGCTCTCATGCTGCCTAGCAAGGCGCGCGCGTTGATCGTCGCCGACGAGGAAGCTGGGCAGCGAGGTCTGCTCCTCTGACACACTTTAAATATTAGTGAACAAAGACGTTAGTGATACGAATGATAAGGGCTTTTTAAAACTTTTAGGGGGCGTGATGCTCTCCGTCTTCTCAGACGCAGAGGAGGAGCACGATTCTTCTCCGACCGAGCGACAGAGACGATGTCGCTCCTCTCTGACGCCGCTCGTGACATTTTGTAGCCGAGAGAGGCTCTCCGGCGCCCGGGGTCGATGTTCTATGATCTCACCCGCGATAGGGGACTATTTCCAGGGATACTCACGAATAAACACACAGTCGACCACTTATTAGAACGCTATTACTGATAAAATATAACAAGTTGGAAACGGTTCAAATCAGTGACACTGAATCTTTTTTTATTGGTATGTGAGTATTATTTCAAATAAATTGATTTTTTCAAATGTTACTTTTAATGGTGTTCGTTTCATAATGCCACGTGATAGACTGGCGAAACCGGTCACCAATAAAACTAAACATGTGGAAAATCACAAAAGTATTTTATTTAAAATATTAAAATGGAATTCCACCAAGTACTCTTTCTATAAATATCTATTTTTAGCTATTTTAAGGTTTATTTATGAAATATGAGTGTACCACCACCGCCCCAGGGGCCCGCCGTGCTGCAGCCGCGCTCCTCCACAAGGGAATTCCTCTATCTTTACGTGAGTGTTGAAAAAAGGGAAATTTTAAAGCTCGATTAAAAGTTTTATTTGGAATATTCACTATGAGTTGCAGTGTGCTAACACTTATGTGAGTATGCGTGCAAGGTTGAAACTGTTTTCCATTTTTATTCACTCGTATTACTGACTAAATCATTATTTTGTTATTATTTTTTTACATACCCAATTAATTTTGTTTTCGGATAGAAATTTCCATTGAAAACAAACGCACACAGCTGCGTTGCGAGCACAGATGTTAATGCGCTGAATGAATAGAAATCAACAAAAAGCACAAAAGACTGGAAAGGCAGCTCGGCGCAGCTGGCGGACAGCACGGAGCGGACAGCACGGAGCGGACAGCACGGAGCGGACAGCAGTCCGGAGAGGCCGGACTGGTCTCCGGCTGGGGACTTCCATAGACTTGAGTCATTCCTCAGATTTAATCTTACGATAGTTGGATATTGAACAGCTCCGCAATTAACGTTCACGTTAATGTATCGGCGAAACTATACGCAGGCGCACTAGACATTCAAGGCCTCTACACCCGTAGCAATAAATCGCGTCACCAACTTGCGGCTAGCAAATAGGGTCCCTTTATTTTGGGTATTTTTTTTATTTTACCTAAAATGTAGGACGCTATTGTCTAGCTCAGGGGTTCCCAAACTCTTTTGGCCCACTGATCCCTTTTTATAGTCAAAACAGCCCTACGGCCCCTGGGAGAAAAACTCCATAAATTCATATTATAGACTAGTTGGAGCAAGTATCGACTCTATTGTGTTTCTGTATAAACCTACCTGACTCACCGCGATGCCTGTTATTACTTGTATTTTATGCACATGTCTATATTTATATTTTACTTAGGACGTAAAAATGGCTAAAATACTTTAAAATATATAAAATACTATATATATATATATATATATATATAAGAATTTATAAAAAATAAATATTTTAACTTCCATATTAGTAAAAATGTGTCACATTTTTTTATTTTATATTAAACTTTGCGCGGACCCCCTGACGTTGTTCAGGGAACCCCAAACCGATTTTAATTTTCTAAGGACCCCCTGAATGATCCAAGTGACGTAGGGACTACTTTGGGAACCCCTGGGCTAGCTGCAAGTTGGTGGCGCAATTTGTTGTTACGTGTTTATAGGACTTTATTATATGAAACTATAAAAAAAAACAGATTAGAGCTCACTGGTCGGTCGTGGAACTCGACCGCTTTTTATCCCCGCGGCCACTTCGCGGAGTGACCTTCATTCGTTTACAAAATCACGACTTACAAAAAAATATGTTTTGTGATGCATTTGCGCCCGTGGGTTGCACGGGGGTCATGGGGACCGAAACATGGAATATGATTTGAATTAAACGATCTATCGTCTTCGTCCATTGTTAGTATAGATCAAATTTCTATCAAAAATCACATTCGCAGCGAGCAATCGTTTGCAGTCAACTCGAGAGTTGGCTGTTTTTTTTCAAGTTTCAAATGGTTTTGATGATTTTTGAAATAGCATTAGAATAATGTCCTAACGGAGATCGTTCCATTGGCGCGAGCGAGCGAGTGATTCGCCAGAGGGCAGCCGGGAATCCTCACAGCGCGGGGCTTTTGGGGCTCCTTCGTAGTTACTCATTTTGGTATTCGATTGAAGTGGTGATTCAGTAATTAATTCTCGTCCTAGTAATAATCCCCTTTTGCACCGATGGGAAGTTAAACGCGTCGACCTGAGGCGGCGAGGCGAACGCCTGGACAGGAAGCCTTCCGGGACAGAAAGCCCGAGGTCCGCGAGGCGCTCGGCAGCCTCGCCATCGAGCGCTGGGCGCAGGTCCTCACCCCTCGGCCCTCACCCGGTGAGAAAACTAGCTTTTTATTCTGACTGACAATTTTTTTGGAATTTTATCATAAGGCAAAATAATTCTTGCAGCAACACATAATATGCATGCCGCGCCCCGCGCCCCGTGACCGCGGATCTAATAAGGCGCTATGGGAAGTACGGCGATGCGGGGTGCCCGATCCTCCGACTACCTCCCCCGCTTGTGGCACGGGGGAAACGCCGGGGGTGGAGATTGGGTTAAGTTAAGTTTAATGTATAACAAAAGACATACATAGTTGTATCGATCTTACTGCATCACTTTATGTTACGTTTCGGCTACCTTCGCTCCCCGCCTCGGCCGCCCAGCCCCTTGTATTCCTTGCGCGAGGCCACTCCGGCGGTCTACTTTATGGATCAGAAGCGAGAAGTTACCGAGCCGGTCTCCCTTGCAAGGAATGTATCGGTACCTTATTATATTTTAATTTATTGTTTAAAAAAAGTTAGGTTATAATTTTTCTTTTTTTGAACAGAAGGATATTTATAACGATAGCTAATTAGAATATGTTGATCGACGACAATTGAACCCAGGTTCAGTAAACGGCTTCCCTAAGGGCAGGACCAGAATATGGTGTGTATATTCTTTCATAGCGAAATAGTCAACAAGAAAATATATTCAATTGATTATATATTATTTACTACTCAAAGTTTCAATAAACATTTTTTTGAATAAAAAAACTTGAGTGATTTTTCCCATGTTCGTTTTTTTATTTGTGACCGGTTTCGCCAATCTTTCACGTTGGCATTATCAAACAGAGTCACAAATAATAAATTTCTACTTAAAGTTTCCCCATTATATTTATTGGATATCGTATGTCTATTTGGCAGTATTCCGGACAGGAGCCTTCGCGCGGGCCGACTGAAACGAAAGCAGCCCCGAAGGTCGCCGCTTGCAAATGAGATGTTTCCACACCCGGTTTTAGATTTGTAATTCGGAGTAGCGATTCGCCGGACTGTGAAGAGCGATGCAGTAAATGTTAAAATATTTGAACAAAAACAAAACCAATTACAATTCAATTTTAAGTAACGAGACTGAAGGATACAAGATGGAATTCTGTAGATAAGGATTCGATTTAATCTTCAAAATAAATTTTCGATCAGCTGAATGGTATTTTAGTCTCACGATATTGGGAATAACAATTAACTTTTTTTTCTGTGAAAATCTGTACATTCTTTATTTCCACAAGAAACAAAAGAAATTCGAGGCTAGTTCTTGGGTTCCTGATTTACTGCATGTGCAGAATGTGAATCCTCAAGACCAAACGTACGCACCCGAGGGCTCCTTGACCTAATCTAACCTGGCGTCCTGAGATAGTGTCCTTGCAATCACATAGACAGTTAACACTTATCATATCTATATTAATGTTATGGATCAGTCAACCAGATGCGTATTTATTACCCATTACGGGCTTATTATATTTACTAATATGATTATAATATTATAAATATGACGGTGCGTGTCTTGGCTAAATCAATAGATTTTAAAAATAATGTCCAGATGGGACTAACATCGCTTCACTTGTTACTTTGTTCATAAAGTCCAGTGCTTGCAAATCACTAAATACTGGTTGGCCTGGGCACATTGGGTCATATGTAGAGTATGATTGTTAAAAATTCTCGATAAACGGAAGTGATTCGTTAGTACAAGGGTTCGTACACCGGCCATGTAAGCCAGGAGATGTGGGTTCAAATCCCACACAAATCACGATGATATTTTTCTGAGAGTTTCTTTAAATCGTCTTCTATATATGAACTAATGTGCCTAATCATATTAGTAAACTTATCATATCATACAAAATTATCAAAGAATTCATTTAGTACGTGGAAAAAAAAAAATTTGAGAGCGCTTTTGCATTTCAAGTAGAAACTATTTTACTTTGTTCAGATAATAGAGCATGAGCAATCCCTCAGAAGGTTATGCTCTCACCGGTGTGTAATTTGTATCCAGAGTGATGTCATTTAGTCGATCGCGCGCGGAAGGTCGTTCGGCAATTCAAATGACCGGCAATATAAATCTGAATCACCTTTATATTGAGCAGGCAATATAGACATTAGAAAACCACAAACGGTTTCTGATCGAACTAAATGTTTCCGATCAGGATTTTTGTAAATACGCAAAGATCTTGTGGCACTTGTGTCCCCGTCCCGGGCGCGGCGAGACAGCTTGCAGATCGTCCGAATTACTCAAGCTGCCTGAGCACGTTGCGACATGACTGACTACCGAACAGTAACCAGACAAAAGCGCCCTTACTTCTGCTGCTTATTTAAGCATAATTATGACAATTATAACCAAAAGATGCAAATTCCAAACAATGACATAAATTTATGAAGTTACAAAAAACTGAAAATTAAATTAAAAATCAAGATAAAGTAATAAAACATAGTCTACTCAGAAGAATTTCCATTGCGAGCACGGGGACGGCTCAGGCGCAGCTCCTGGGTCCCGGGTTATTCGAATATAAGCTTTCGGCTGCTAGGAGAGAGGCTGCTCAAAACGATTGATTTTCGTGGTGACATTGACATATTAGTAAGAGTTTTGTAAACTTGTTCCAATTCGTTTTGGTGGCCAGTCGGGTGACGCGAGCGGGCCACGCGGCGTCCTGGCCGGAGGGCGGTATCGATCCGCGCGACAGGCTCGGGCGTCGCTCGTGGTCGGCCCCGCAAATAATGTCTGCAACTGAATATGTATTTTTTAAATTAGAGGAGAGGAGGGCGGAGGAGTCCCGGGGGGACCGGAAGTGGCAGGGGGTGGCCCGGAGAGGCAGAGGACGACCGGCCGCCCTCGGGACCGGACGGTCGGCGAAGATCGGCGCCGGTCACGACAAATGTAAAAAAATATTTTGTTGCAATCGATTCGAATACGAAACAGTAAGAAAATTCTTGATTTAGGATTCATCTTATAATAAAATATCGTCTCACAATAACCTATATACGCATTATGAATAAATTAAAAGAATTTTCACCTTTCGTTTTCGACAAGGTCAGGCGGTCTGCGGCGCTACCGATGACGTCACGCCGCTCAAATAGACACGTAGTTATTGACAGCTGCATAAACTGTATAAAATAAATATTAATTTACAACTGTTAATATAAAACGATCAAAATAAGTTTAGGCCGTTAAATGTAAAGTATTTCTTAACATTTTGTTATGAAATGTGAATTAATTAAAACTAGCTTAAAATCCGCTCCGAGTCCGTTGTATTACACTGACTTGTAAGCCAAAACAGCAGACTTTCTCTTGTCTGCGGCGGGAGGCGAGTTCCATTCTTGTTAACATTTTATTCATAAATAGTATTTTATTTTATCCAAACGGCACTTGTTTTTTTTTTAAATATTATAATTTAAATACAATTTTGAAATGTTCCAAAGGATAGCAACACACGATACGGCTCGTCAGCCACGGGCAGCTTCCGGTCGCCGCCCGAGATGCACGGTGACGCGGCGGCCAGAGGCATCCCGGGGCCGCAGAATTTCACATTACATGTACACATTCCTAGTTGATATTATATGGAATTCATGCATTTCCCATAAAATTAGATGCAGAAATGGTTAGCACCATGAAATACCGATGAATGCTCTTCGCCCGGCCGGACCGCCCGCGCCCCCGCCCCGCCCCCGCCCCGCGCCCCGCGCCCCGCCCCTGCCCCGCCCCCGCCCCCGCCCCGCGGCCGGAGGTGACGCGGCGCGTGAGTCACGCCCGCGCCCGCGAGAAACCGGATAGAGTGATTCATACTCCGTTTGCGCCGCCCAGAGCGACCGATGAAAATGCACAAATTGTAAGTACGCGTGTCAAGAGTGCATTTCCCTCCCTAATTGTTTTAAACGGTTCTGTTAAGACAATATTTAAAATAGCAAACCCCATCCCGATATCGATAATGCGCGCGACGGCCTCGTATCGCGCTACCCTCCGAATCGATGCGTCGCGGCCCTTCTCAGGCTTGCATCAGGGCTTCGTCAATAGTGCAACTTACAAATAAATAGAATAAACATAAATGTGAATCTGTGCAGTTCTCCCATCAGATGTGTTTTTGGCCCCGTCGAGAGACGCTCCTTCGTGTTACGATAACACAGATCAATCTTCCACTGCAGAAAGTGTCCCAAAATTAAAGCAACGCAGCCCTGCAAGACTCCACCCCAGTGTAGAGATAAACTTGAGCGTTTCCGTATAATAATTCAATACATCTATAGATCATCAAATATATTGATAGAAAATACAAAAAAAAAACAAACACACCAAGACACCAATATCTCAAACACGAACCCGGTAGTATACTTTGAATATTCGTATTGTTACAAAATTACTCCGTTCGAAAGTGTCAATCGTTACCACGTCGAATTGTTGTCTGGTCGTATTGCCATAAAAAATTTAAAAAATAATTAACAAACAAAAAAATCATTTCAAGAACAAGAAATATTAAGAATTGAGTCAAAAACACATTCAGAGACTCATCATCCCATCATGCACATCGAGAAACCTCAGCAATAATAGCCATAGCGGCTGCACACATCGATCAAGTTTAAACCAAATAGTGGTGCACAAAAGTCCACAAATAAGCTGAGACATCAAATCCCACCACGTGTAAGTCTATCTACCGTGATTTCGCTCTCTCCCATCGTATCCCACACCTAATCCACACATTTCTAGTAAACATCAACAAAATGGATACTTACATGCAAAATGCCTCTAGAAAATCAAGCTAGTGCAGGTAGACAGAATGATAAACATCATATATATATATATGTACACCCATACTAATGTTACAAATTCATTTCGCATCTAAGGTACTCAACAACTCAAAATAACAAAATACACACAATAATAAAATATACACAACAATAAAACACATACCGGCACAAGAGCAAAACGACAAAAATGTCGCACGCTCGTAAAAACGCACAGACGAAGCTATCAATAATAACACAGGATTTCACCGTTGGATTTTGAACTGCTATAAATTATCTACCTTCGAGTTTCAAAGCTTTAGTTCTAAAGATAGGAAAAATAGTTAAAATTATTGCTGACAAATCATTAAAAAAAAAATTGTACGGGAGGAGAGGAGCTCCATCCTTAGACACTGCCTGCAGTGGTTGGCGCAGGAAGGCGGCTCTCCCTGAGGGGAGCGGGCGGACGGGACCAGGGACCAGGGACCAGGGACCAGGGACCCGAGACCCTTGACCCGGGACCCGGGACCCGGGACCCGCGGGGCACGCTCGGCCCACCAACACAAACTCAAATTATATAGCCTGTCACATTTAACCTGCTCTTGAAAATCAAACATTGTTAGAAATTTCGTAAAAAACGTCTCAAACTTGTAGGCAAACAGGTCGCTCATGGAAGCTATAGAGGTTATTATACAGAAAAACCTCGATACAGCGGACAATAAAAACAGTCAAATGTAAAAAAAAAAAGTTTTAAATGCGAAAATGTTAAAAACTTCGTAATTATCGAGAGTTGAGTATGTAATGTAGCTACCTGACCACCCATGCATTTATGGTTGTATTACTCATGGTTATCCGTTGTAATGTACGTGTCTTATCTACCTCTGTATTTTGTTTCTTAACGCACGTAGTGCATAGTATGTGCTTGTGCGTTTATTACGAATACCCTGTTAAACTGTCTCCTGTAATATATATTATTTCTGTTGGTGAAATAAACTCAACAAAATTATTGAAAATTGCTTCAAATTATTGATATTGTTTTATTGATTAAAAATGGTACCATCGAGGTAGTATCGAGGGCATCAGCCGACCGGTTTGTTCGGAGTCGCCGCACCCGAGGCGATGCCGTCATTCTAACTTACTAACTAACACTAAACCTTGACACTGGCGTGCGGTGGGTTTTCAAATCGGAGTGAGCGATTAGTGGAAATTTATATTTGTAAGAAATGTAATCATACAACATTCAGCCCCACCAGGTGTCGAGTGTCCAGAAAACACACAAAAGTACATCGCGACCTTTGCGTTGATATTCGGTCCGATGTGGCATTTCGCAGAAGTGGCTCGGTCGACAGGTTTGCCCCGCGAGTCCGCGAGTCCGCCAGCTCGCATCGTCATTCAGCGAAGCACTATTGAAGGTTTGACGAATTGTCTTGATAAAAATAACTAAGAATGAGCGTGCTTAAAATACCATTTACAAAATGCTATTTATTTCGAATAGAAAGCGAGGGACAAGCCGCAGGACGCGCCTGGATGCGACGTCCCGGGCAAGTCACCGGGCAATCGCGAGGAGGCCACGAATACGTATTTGAGCATTTCAGTACGACCACATTATCGCGGGTGTCTGATTCCACCCGCCTCGAGTTTTTCTGGAAGAATGATGACCTTTATATTTAATTACAACAACCTTGGTGAATTATTCAATAAGATTAATATGGATGCAGCGTAATGTGTGGTCACTGTTTGCAGCGGTGTTTCGTAGAATGTTTTATCGGGACTCGAGTAGCGGGGATGACACGAGCGAGGCGCGGGGCGACCTTGCGAGCCGCGGAGGGTCGCCGTGCATGTGTGCTGGAAATCGATACTCGCAATGCCCGACATCATCAAGCCTCTCGGGGTCGGGATTACCGTTTTGGATACTCACAAATTATTGAATAATACCAAATTTAAATGAGCCGCGACGCCCAGCGCCGGGCGCCACTCCGCCCTGATTGTCTGGGTTCGTTTGAACACGATCTATTTATTTTGTAATTTTTTCTTTACGTGGTGTAATATTTATTTATTCCGACTAACAATGAGGATTTAAACTGATAGAATTTTTTTTAAGGGTCTGAAGGGCACCGCTTATCGACGTTCGCTCCATGCGCATCGTCTTTTCACTACTTCAATTGTTTGAAAGTAATTTCGACACGGAGGTATTCAGATCGACTTCTATCGTTGCAAAACGACACGCAATTCACTGTCTCCGAAGTGTTAGGTTGTCCGATTTCGATACTGCATGTCGTGTCACGCATGGCATGCACCGTCAATGCAAATCATGTTTAATCTGAAGGATGATATCTGAGTGCCCTGACAGAACGAACACGAATTCCAGTAATTCGACAGTTTTCCAGTGCTCGCAACCCGGGAGATGTGACGAGCCCGCGGCGGCACTGGCGCCGAGTTTCTCTTTCGCCTGCTTCGCCAATGTTGTCACGTGGGAGGAAAAAAGAAATTCTCATATCGCCATTTTGAATAAAAAATGGTCACGAAATGTGTCGTCGCAGAAGTTATCGTTTTGAAATCCGCCATACGCGAGCACTAGCTGGAGGGTCAGGGGTCAGGGGTCAGGGGGTCAGGGGGACCAGGGGGGCGCCGCGATTCCGGAAGGGCGCGCTTCCGGCCGAGCTGTAGAGTTAAAAAAAATAACCAAAGACACGTTTAGAATAATCCGAATTGAGATTCAATACGAACGTATTATATTTTTCTTGACGACCTCTTCGCTCCGCGACGACTGACCGCGGGGGCGCCGAGATTCGCGCTTTTTTATTTGTTTGGTTTCACAGATTTAAATCGTCACTTTATAACGTTATTGGCGGATGCATTATTAAACTAATACAGTAAAACTTCGATATAACGGAGAAGGGTGGGAAGGAGTCCCCGAGCGCTCGGCGGAGGCAGCCGCGGACATCAGGCTCAAGTATCAGGGGTCGATATGTGATATTTGTCGATACGACTCGGCCCTCTCTGGTGACGTCGCGTCGGTGGCCGCAGCGACGCCAAGTGTGTTTAGATTTCTGCACTCGGGTGTTGGAAATCGCGATATCTTTGTCTTCTTTCGGTACTTGTTTTTTATCCGACCACCAAAAAACTTGTACCTGACCTAACCTAACCCAACGAATCGAGCGGTCATGGAAATCTGCAAAGGAACGAAATAAACGCCACAACGGGACTCATCGTCATATGATAGATTCTTATCTCTGCGAGTACATGTACATTAAAACATTTTAGTGGTCGGATAAAAACAAGTACCCTTCTTTCTGCTCTATTCTTAAAAAAAATACGACTTCGGCCGAGGCTCAAGACGATCGGCAAGAAGCGTTCTGCCCCGCTCTGGGCCGCTCTTCCCCGCTCTGGGCCACTCTTTCCCGCTCTGGGCCGCTCTTCCCCGCTCTGGGCCACTCTTCCCCGTTCTGGGCCGCTCTTCCCCGCGCATCGGACAACTCGCCGACGGGAGCAATGGTTTTTACATGAAAATGCTTCAAAATTTCATCCCAGAGTGTTAGCATCAGCAGGGGTTAGCAGGGGTCCAGGGGTTCAGGGGTACAGGGGTTCAGCAGTCGCCGACTCGCGGTTGGCGAGCGGGCGGCGAGGCGGCCGGGGAGTTTCTAGGCGGCGGATACCATTGCAGACGAACATTTCACTTCTTGCGCAATCGTGAAATGAAAAGGTACGCGTCAAGAGTGAAATTACGCTGTATAGTGTTATCTGAATTTACTGGTAAATTAATTATCGGATATAAAGGCCAGAAAATGTAATTTCAATTAAAATAAGTAAGAAATAATTGCTTTTATTCTTACTCCATAGTTATTCAATCTGCTAAGACGTGCGTCTGTATTTGAACTTTTTACTTAATTAAAACTATTCGTGTTGAATAAATTAATTTAGTTGAAGATTGCTCGATTTTCACGGGGCTGGATGGCGAGGCAGCGGGGCACGAGTTTAATTGTTGTTAAAACTGCGATACGATTTTTACTAAACATATTTAAAAATATATACATACTTAATTGAACATTTTAAATTGAACAAAATAAACATATTGTTTAAATTTGTATATCGGAGTTTTATATATTAAAAAAGACATTTTAACGACAGCAAATTTATAATGAATATAAAACTAAAACATTTTCTAATCAATCTTTCACAGATATTTTAATTGGGTGTATGAATATGAATAGCCGGCTGTGTCCGGCCGATGAGAATAGTGTTTGGAGACTTGACGATGTTTATATCACTCATTATTGAAGCGAATGCCTCGAACCCTCACAGAAGGCCGACCGACTGAACTATCTTATCATATTATATCTTATCTTATCTTATCCTTATAAACTCCACTTCTGGATGGACCGATGCCACAGCGGGTCGCGGCAGATGGACGAGCCCCTCGCGAGTCTATTTCTTTATGCAAAACAATTGTCGCATCCCTCCCGGAATCTTCATCATTAGAAATTGAAAATAAAAGATTCAATATTCAGTTTCAAATAAGTTTGATTATTTTGTCTTATGTAATTTGTTATTACTTTGTTAATAATATAATCAGTTACACACTATTTTCAATGGACGCGTTGAATTTAATATTAATGACAAATTTTTGCGAATATGTATTTGTAATGTAAGAAGTTATTTGAATAAGGTCATAACGCATTTTGAGCGTCATTTTTTTGAATAACAAAAATTTAATGGATACGTTTTGATGGATGTTAGGCGCTTACGACACGTCAGGAGAAAAAATACCACAGTATTTAATACATTTGATAGAGTACTCAAAAACAATGCACCGTAGTTAACAATTATCAATAGGAATTTAAATTGTTAATCAATGACAATTTAAAAAAAAATATTGAAGTAATGAAACGACATGCGCATATATAATTAAAAAATGCGCATCTCGATTGGACGAAGAAACATATTCGGCGACAGGCGCCGCGGCCGTCCTGCGTCTCGTCTCGATTAAAAAAAAAAACAATTAGAGACTACCGTGACTGAAATTTTCAGCAAAGTTAGAAAAACCCGAATAACAAAATCTCCAAAAGAAAGCCTCGAACGGCGCGACGAGCAGCCTCAATAGCCTCGGAGGGGCCCGGAAGGAGGAGGCCTGCGTCGAGGCCGCCTCCGATATTAGGATTTCTCAGTAATGAAGTTCTGAAGATGACCGAAGCGCATTTAGAAATAACGAGATCATCGATATCACCCGCGAATCCATTCCGTAAAATCTACAACGTCGATGGCAAATATTTTAAAAACAAAAAGTTCGCATTGAAAACAAAGACAACTCAAACAATGCGGGAAAACACAGCGGATCGAGCCGCGGCGGCGCATACCTCGAGCTTGCGGGAGTACTGCTCCCCCAGGCGCTCCTGCTGGCGCGTCAGTTCCTCGTTTTTCTCCAGCAGCGCCTTGCCGAGCTCCGCGGCCAGCAGCAGGTCCGCCTCCTTCTGCTGGAGCTGCGCCCACACGTCGTCCGGACTCGTCTCCGGCCTGGCCATCTCCCTGACGTATCTCTCCAGGTCTCGCGCGAAGCCCTCGCTCTCCAGGGAGCTCGCGGTCAGCGACGGGCCGCCCTTCAGCGACCCGGGCCCGCTCTCGCCGCGGCGGTGTCCCGGCGCCGGTCGGAAGGAGTCCCTGACGTCCCTGACGGGGTCGTACGCGTAGCAGTCCCCGTCGGCGATGCCCGCGCTGAGGATTCTACCGATGGAGCCGGTTTCGCTGGCAGCCATGTATCGGACCGAGATCCCGTCTGACGCCGACCTCGGAGCGCATCGGTCCCGGCGAGCTCCCGTCCCGTGCCCGAGCGCGGCTCAGCGCACGATCATGGTCACTCGCGGCCCGGGCGAGCCGGCGGCGACTTCTGAACGACGCGGAAGGTTCTCGTCGCCCGTCACTCGTTGCACAACCGTCGTTCGTGACGTTCGGAACGCGGTTCCGCCGGAGTCGGTTCGATGCGACGTCCTTTCGCTGGCGATCGCGGCGGGGCACTGGCGCGGGGGCCCACCTGCAACACCTGGCGGAGGGGGGCGCGGGGCGGGGCGGGGAGGGGGGCAGCGCGGGCGGCCGGACCGCTGCCGCAGCTCACTCTTTTCGCGGGACATACTTTTTCAAGTTACGATTGCGATTTGTAAATCCTACCGTTCGACTGATATGAATTTTAAATACAATAATTGGAAAAAAATGTCACATCGGATCTTTACCTCCCAGGTGAAGGCCGGAGTTGCAGACGGACGATCGGGCGTCGGGACCGCGTCTTCATCAAAACGCAGTTCGGAGTTATAATTTTTTTTAATACTACATGACCAGAAATATGAAAATTTATATTTAAGTAGGTCCTTTCGATTGTGATTGTTATGAATGAATGTACATAAATAATGCATTCAAAACAATATCACCCAAGTTTATTTGGAATGGCATTAGATAGACTTTCTGGGAGTTGTGGCAGTGCGGCGGTGCAGCGGCGCGCGGTGGGGGGCGGGGGCGGGGGCGAGGGC
Source organism: Atopsyche davidsoni (assembly GCA_022113835.1). Lineage (NCBI taxonomy): Eukaryota > Metazoa > Arthropoda > Insecta > Trichoptera > Hydrobiosidae > Atopsyche > Atopsyche davidsoni. Next base: position 77,022 of record JAILWY010000011.1, on the reverse strand, counting down.
GGGGGCGGGGGGCGCGTGGTGGGGGGCGGGGGCGGGGGGCGCGTGGTGGGGGCGGGGCGCGGGTCCGTTGCCATAGCGACGACACCAAAATACGCCAATTCCTTCAAAAATTGAATAGTATTAAATAGAAAACCATTACGTCAGCGAATGTTAATATCTGAAGTCTAAATTTAATGCCGAAGACAGAAAACTCCGCACCCCCCGGAGTGCAACAGGGCCTCTAGAGACTACGGTAAATTTATTTTGGAGCGCTTTTCCCTTTCAATGGCTTCTTCAGATTAAAGAAGCCCTCGGAAACCTGAGAGCTTTAAATATTTGTTTTTCTATCAACTACGGCTTCGATTTGTTAGATTTGGATGATTAAAATATTTTTTACGTTTCCTTGTAAGATGCACAAACGTGCAATCTACAACGGATGATTTCGTGTTCGGAAAACTCGTTCTGCCGAAGAACTCGCATATAATATCAATAGAGACGGCCCAAGGTCGGCTCCCGCTCGGCTCCCGCTCGGCTCCCGCTCCGCGTGCCCGATGGCGCCCCTTGCGGGTCTAGGATAGTGGATCTTGTTGCGATGCGTCTGAATTTTATCCGCCTATAGTCTTTATCGAGAGATCATATCTATGTTTAGAGAACACGGTGGTTAAAGCGAGAATCGCAGAATTCTACTGTATTGGAAATGTTAAAAATAATTTCGAAATCAGTAATTATGGGAAATTCCAATTGTTTCAGAATCCACACGAACGGATGCTCAAACAATGACTCGGTTTGGGCTCACTTATCGTAGATTGCCTTACTTTTCTACGGCTCCAAGATAACATGTAAAATATCTACAATTTTGAGATATTTAGTTTAGTCACGTTTAGCTTGATATTGTATAATAATAAATAAATTCGGTGTGGATCCCTGCGACTGGATATAGCGCAGCATGACACTCGGACTATGATATATACCAGGGATAAGATCAACTTAACTCTTAATTGCATACCGTGACAGATCGGTAACAAACCATAAAACCTTTTTTTTTAAACACCATAAAAAAATATAGGATCAACTATTTCGTTTTGTGACCGTTATGTTGATTTAAATCAATTTTTTTCCACTAACAGGTCTAGAATAGACACAAATCGTATAAGAAGATGACATTTGCCAACTTTTGGCGATTGAGTGAAAACGTGATTTAATCTTGGTTTTTTGATTTTTAATTTTTTAACGGAAAAATAAAAAAATCATGCAGTTAAGGGTTAAATAAAAAGAAAGGCAAACAAACAACTTACGAAGGGGAAGAATGAATGTATAAAAAGCTAAGTAGAAACAGATAAAGATGAAAATCTAAATATCATCTGCTTACCTTCTCCACTCCTGAAGCAAAAACGAACTAGTCTACAAGGTGGGCGACCTACGTGAGAGGCACATCTACATCTGCTACAGAAATATTTGAGGATTTAGAGATTATAGTGTGTTTATAAATATAATGGAAATAAAACAGCACATATGACTTTTAATTTAAAAAAATGCTTCACTGAAAGCTGCCAATTTAAAAAATGGAACACATTATTGGAGATCTTTTTTCTACATTAAAAATATATTTTAAATTTCAAAGTAAATTATTTTCATAATCAATTAAAATTATTTATTTATTTTTTGAGATATGGTATTTTTTATTTATTTTTTTTACTCAGTTTTTTCCTATAAAACATGAAAAATAAACAAAATATTTTTTAAATTATTTTTTCACAAATTAGCACATCATTTTCTAACTGAAAAATATTTCACGGAAAAATATATAGTCATGCAATTAAGGGTTAATCTTAACACGTTGACTGCCAACTACGAGATAATTCGTAGATTGGGTTCTTTTCTAGGACGCACACTACGAGTTATCTCGTACTTGTTTAATTGTCATTTTAGGCCAGATTTATGAAAATTGCCGTGGCAGTCAACGTGATAAAAATATTTTGCGATCGACTTGTTGCCTACAAGGGCGGTCCGATAAGTAATTAGCCTCACCGCCCGATGGTGCTAGTATCGCAGGAGAGATTTACTATCGTGTAGTACATTCTCGTAGATGGCTACTGTCAAAATTTCAGCCGAATCGGACTAGTAGTTTTGTTTTGACCGCGTGTGGATGCGGACGTGTACGCGTATTTTAGAAAAATGGAAAAAGAGCAATATCGGTCGGTGATTCCATTCTTGTTTTTGGCCTCGAAAATGGCTACCACGGAGGATAACGTGACAAAAATCCACGATCTCGTATTGGCAGATAACCGATTGAAAGTGCGCGAGATAGCTGAAACAGTAGGCATCTCAAAAGACCGCGTGGGTCATATCCCGCATGAAATTTTGGGCATGAGAAAGCTGTCGGCTCGAAGGGTGCCGCGTTTGCTCACTCCGGACAACAAGCGCAATCCTAAGGAGTTTCTGTGTCGTTTCGTGACCTTCGACGAAACATGAATCCACTGGTACACACTAGAGACTAAGGAACAGTCGAAACAGTGGACTTCACCCGGTGAACGTGCTCCGAAGAAGGCGAAGACTGTCCTATCGCCCGGAAAGGTGATGGCCACCGTTTTCTGGGATTCACAAGGTGTGATCTACATTTACTACCTGGAGAAGGGCGAAACGATCACAGGGCTCTACTATGATGAATTATTGGGCCGATTTGATGTCGAATTGCAGAAAAAACGGCCCCATTTGGCGAAGAAAAAAGTGCTCTTCCACCATGACAACGCACCGGCTCACACCTCCGCCGTCGCCACGGCCAAATTGGTCGAATTGCATTACGAACTGCTCCCCCATCCGTGCGATTTTCTTTTTGTTTCCAAACTTGAAAAAGTCACTCGCCGGGCAGAAATTTAAGTCGAATGAGGAGATCATCGCCGCCACGGAAGCCTACTTTGCAGACCTCGAGAAAACGTTTTTTTCAGATGGGATAAAGAAGTTGGAGCATCGATGGGTCAAGTGTATCGAGCTAAAAGGAGACTACTTTGAGAAATAAATCGCCACTTTTCCAAAATTTTCGTTTTTCTTTTGTAGGCTAAGTATTTATCGGACCGCCCTCGTAGACACTGTGTTTCAGCACGAGGTGGATTCTCGCGAGCTATGGATAGAACATACGCATCTACCTATGTGAAAAACAACATAATTATAGTCACCGCCTGAGAGAATTAGAACAACATGGAGAATTATTGAAAATAAAATAATGACAAATTTAGAACTTATTTATTTGTTTATTATCAGAATGTTTTTGGAAAGACTGAGATTGTTTGTCTCTAACCGAGGAATCAAAATTAGGTTATATACGGACAAAGATAATATTTTAAATAATATACTTTCATGATTTTTCCATTACTTAAATTTATTGGTGACCGGTTTCGCCAACCTTTTACGTTGGTATTATCAAACTGAGTTATAATAATGAACCTCCACGAACAAAGATAATAATAACGAATCTTCAGTATGGGAATCGGTCTGGACAAAACGTTGTTTGCTCTTCGTTAACTTTTAGTATGAAAATCCGATATACTCAGGTATGTTGATCCGAAATAAAAATAAATATTTTGTGATACTGGAATATTTTTTTCGGTTGACGTACGGTCAAACATATTTTTCAAATTTTCTATTTTTCAAACCGGGTGTAAAATTTCGAGCGGTGGTCGAATAATGGGTCCTCACCTTCCGGGAAGTTGTACTGGACTTGAGTCATCGACGAGAGCCGAAGTCGTGAACAGTCGCCAGAAGCGCCTGTCAGGCACTGGCAATTGATCGAACGATCGGATTGAATAGTTTAAATAATATTAAATTACAAAAAAATATATAACATAATAAAAAGTGCTGTCTGGTAAATGTTAATGATTATGATTGGTTTTTCTCAATAATGACACCTATTGGGGAAAAATACTAAGCCACAATCTGCCGGTTCGAGTCCGAGACAAAAGAACACGCCCGCCTTCAAGTTGGTCGAAGAGATGGCGTTTTATTATCATTCAAACAGTGATACCTGACACCTCCCTTCTCAAGAAATGTCACGGAAAACACAAAGGTAGAACTCTACTAATTTGACAACCAATAGTGACGAAATTATTTATTAAAACTAAATAAGGATTGATAATATCTAACTAAGTATAAATAATTATTACTAAATAATTATTGACAACGAAAAAATTGCAAAATACTTCACATTTTTAACAGAATTTGATAATATTTTTAATAAAATGAAATAATAAGTGATGTACCAAATTTTCATATATTAACCGGACTAGTTTCGCCGACACGCTAGGTTGGCATCTTCAAGCAGAGTTTATTTGGCAGTATCGAAAAAAACATTACTATGTTAAGGAATACTCTCACTACCGGACTAAACGACATCGCTACATACCTAAGCTATCTATAATAATAATATCCATTGTGTGTATGTATGTATGTATGTTTCATTTTTTGGTTCTCTATAGAATATCTTAAAAGATACAACGCTGCAATTTTTTGCATGTAAGTTAAGTAAGTTTTTCCGCAGTTATGTGCCGAATTTCAAGACGATAGGATAATATTTTCATCCATAAACTAATTGAATAAAACTTAAAATTCGAGTACGTGCATCGACCTCAAGACAAAAAGAAACTGATGCACAGCGAACGCTGCGTTTGTCTTCGATGAGAGTGCGTGCATCCACTTCACGACAAGAAGAAACGGATGGAAACCGAGCGCAGCGTTTGTCCTCAAAGCGAGTTCGTGTATCCACATCAAGACAAACAGAAACAGAAGAAACAATAAGACAACTCACACGGGAGCGTTTGATAGCGCTCGCTGTCCCAGAAAAGATTACTGCACACAATTGCGGATTAATGAATGTGACCTGTCGATTCTGCAATGCTTTACATTTTCAAGTAGAAAAACCATCAGATGGAAAGTTCAACGATTGCTTTCACAAAGGTAAAGTGAAACTACCAGCAAGGCCTATTTTCCCAGTATAGCTAAAGGATATTATGTCAAATCCAGAAAATATTTATAATGGAAATTTGAAATGAAAAATAAGATCATACAATAACAGTATATATTTCATTCTGTGACGGGCTACATTTCTAGTCTATATATATAAAACACAAAAGATGTTTGTGTGTCCGTCATAGACTTTGAAACCATCCAACTGATGTCCCCCAAACCGGTTTCATTTGAAAGGCAATAATACGAAGATGGTTTTAGACCACTAAAACAATGCATTTAACACATTAAGTTAATGAAATAAGTCTATTTTTGACATTTTCCATACAAAAATTTTCAACATCTGTAAAGTCGACATCGTTCCTCGCAAAAAAATTTAAAAAAGAACATTGTGAAGATCGCGCATAAAACAAAATCACTATCTGTCATTCACAACAGAGAGTTTTATCATAATGAGTTTGTCTGTTTATATATGGGAAAAAAATTATTAAAACAAAAATATTCGTATTACAGGTTTCATCTATGGATTATTATGCATATCGCATTATGATAAGAGCTCAACAATCTAATCACATATTAAAATGCCGTGAAGTGTTTCATCAGTTCATTGTTGACATGTACGCCAACATTGAAAGCGAGCGGCTATTGTACATTCGTTTGAATCAAAAGAAATTGCGTGTGGAAGATTGTATTCATTTGCGCGATGCAATTGCAAATGTGTATACTTCCTGCTTCGTATACTATGGTATATTATTCGTATTCGATATCCAACTGTTCAATATCTTGCTGTTCATTTAGAAAACGGTCAACGTGTTTATTTCACCGAAGAAAATGCCGAAGAAAAAGCAGCACAGCCACAAAATACAACACTTAGGGGCTATTTTCATTTGTGTCAAGCTGATAATTTTGCGTTCCTGAAGTTCCGAAATATTACACTTGGAACACAACAAGCAAAATGTTTTTTTTTTATGGCGTTTGGGATAATCACCAACAAGACTAAAGACCAATTGCTAATTGTTGCTGGATTGAACATAGAAAATTCCTTTTTTTCGCACGGCCAATTGTATGTCGCTTGCTCCAGAGTTGGAACGTCGTAAAATCTTTATATTTACATACCTACCGAAAAAACTCAAAATATTGTTTATCCGCCAGCATTAAATAAAAAAGTTATTAAAAAAAACTAAATTTCCTTTTTTCGAACAAATAAGTTTGACGTACCATACACACCCTTATTGGGGCATAGACTTCAATTTAATTTAAATAAAACGATCGAATAGTTACGAGCCGCTACTGTCTCGCTGGACACTTTGTTTTGGCGATCTTGGTGAAGGAAGCCGATGGATGGATGTTCTTCAGAGCGCCCCGCTGCCTTCTCCGACTGATCCCGCGTCTTTTGTCACATTTTACGATGTTTCCATCCGGATCTTGAATGATCAAATTAAAAATATTGCGTTGTTATTTAGTTTTAGCCACTCGCAAGTTATTATTTCCATCGCCGTTGCGACGGGACGGGTTTTAGCGTCGCCGCGCCGAGCGCTCGTTCTGGATCATAAATAATCCGGGGCTGGGAGTTTTCTTGTCAGCGTGCTTCCGGATTGTAGATATTAAATCGAAAGATTAATTTCATACAAATCTTATTATATCGCAATAATGGTAAATGCACTCGCAGTTGGGTTTTAACTACGCAAAGAGGGTTTAGCGTTTATGAGCATATAAATGTAAATTAAACTGTTTTTATAATATATTTCAAATTATTTAATCTTTTTTTATTGTAATCAATAAAACAAATCTCATCATGCGAGATTATATTACAAAAAAAGTTCGTTTGATTCGCGAATACTTTATATATAGTATCGGTCAGTATTGGCCGCGGTCAGTGTAGAGGCGACGCGCAAAACCGAAGGCGTTTTTTGAGTATTTTCATAGTTATATTTACTAAAACATCGCGACAGAATACGCATAATAACAAATTTTACTCAAAGCGATCGTCTTAGAGTAGACATTTCTCATAGTTTTAAAAAAAAATTAAGATTAAAATGTAGAAAAAAAAGCGGGGCCTTGAACGCGCGCCCAGCCTAACCTGACCCAAACTAAACTATCGTGTTTCAAAAAATAGATTAATTCAATGTTAGAGATTGGCTCTACATTTTGCCGTTAGTCAATATACTATTTTTTAATAGAAAAATGGCCTTTTAATATTTGATATTGACATAATATAGTGGTTTATTCACGGGATGACAATACCGAAAACCGACGCCATTAAATTCCTTTTTTTCAAAACTGTAAAATATAACAAACTTTTAATAAACAAAAATTTAAAACCTCATTCTGACCACTCAAAGCAGCATACAGAAGAGAATGCGACTTTTTCACGAAGAACCATCTTGCACGAAGGATAATTCCATATGATGTTGCGTCCTTGGTTCATTCAACTGTTGTGTGCCCCTTCAGATCCCCAACTCTGGTATGGATACCAAATATGTGGTGACCGTAGGACACACCGGACTTCTCTCGAACGTATGAATAACAACATTTTCGATACTTGATTATGTAGTTGATTTATTATATATATCCATCGGAAAACAGCCGATGGTCGAAATAATTACAATGAATAGAGACCCGAGGCCCGAGGCCCGAGAGCCAGGGCTCCGGCGGCACCAGCTTCAGAAAATAGAATGACAATATTCATTATTCAGTTATTAAGGTATATTACAATTTCTCTTAGAGCTATGTCTTACAGTACGGTATGTTTAGCTCCAGCTCCTGCGCGCAGTTTCTGGGACTTAAAAAATGGTGTTCTAGATGGTAGCGTACATGTGTTTCTTGTCTGATTGGTTTTGTTTTGTGTGTAAGGGAAAATATGTGTTGAAAACCCTTTTGAAATATTGGGGCACCGTGGAATCCCTTTTATTTAGGGAAAATAACCCCGTTACATTTAGGAATTCTGACAAGGTATATCATAAAAAAAATCCAGGGGTTTGCAGACATGGATTAACAATAGAAGACCAGGTGGAATTTTAAACAGGTCTTTCACCGACCTTATAATTACACAGGTGTTCCTTTATACAACAGTCATAAAACTAAAAGCTTCCTGAGAGAACAGAATCGTAAAGTAGTGCAGGTAGGTATTTAACACAACATCCGAGAACAAGCCAAGAACCCAAGATGTCATCCAGATGCCTAATAAAACATATTTTCTTAAGACAAGACAAGGAAGAAAGAAGCAGCATTCAACGATTTGACAAAGACCATGATCAAAAAAAAAAAAAAAGATGGCTTAAGCTGTGAAAGGCAAGCTGCAGAAAGTGGGTCCTCAGAATGTAAAGAAATAAATTCTGCAGGAATCGAATAATATTTGATGATGACCGGGGTCTTGTATGCGGGGAATTCGGACGAGACCTTGAAATGTGGCTTCGATGCACTTCTTGTGGGCTCATGCAGATTGCACTGGGTGGAACTCAACCCGCAATTATGTGTGCGACATGTGCTGACGACCATTGTCTACCGATGGAGAAAGTGATTATAGGTGAACTCATTATTAGTTAGACAAGTAAAATTTATAATAGGGTTAAATCAATAAATAACTAGTCTATAGATTTGCTTTTATTTCAATTCACTCTCATTACCAACATCTCTCCTATTCGCTGGAATTCCATTTCAATATTATATTTAAAATAATAAATGTAATATAAAATATCACATTATATTAATAATAATAATAACTATTATTATTATTAATATATAAATAATAATTATTATTACAATATTATAAATATTATTATTTTAATACTTAAGTGATTTTTCCACATGTTTTCCACAATTTTTGCTAACTCAGTTTGATAGTGCTAACGTAAAAAGTTGGCGAAACCGGTCACCAATAAAATGAAACGTGTGGAAAAATGTATTTTATGTTGATATTATAAAACGTTTTGAATTTATATTATATATTCACTATATTCCAATATTCATCAATATTTTCTTTTTGTGATCTTGTTTAAATTTGTACAACTATTATCAGTATGAGAAATAAAATATAGTCCCCAACCGAAGTCCCGAGATGACAGGCCGGGGAAGCGAGGCCCCGCTGGACCTGCCGCTCAGCCGCCCTGCCGCCCTGCAGCCCTGCCGCCCTGCAGCCCTGCAGCCCTGGAGCCCTGCCGCCCTGGAGCCCTGCAGCCCTGGAGCCCTGCAGCCCTGGAGCCCTGCCGCCCAGCCGCCCTGCCGCCCTGCAGCCCTGCCGCCCTGGAGCCCTGCAGCCCTGGAGCCCTGCAGCCCTGGAGCCCTGCCGCCCAGCCGCCCTGCCGACCTGCCGCCCTGCCGCCCTGCCGCCCTGGAGCCCTGCAGCCCTGGAGCCCTGCCGCCCTGGAGCCCTGCCGCCCTGGGTTGACATTACTTGTTAACTTTGCTCCTGTCGCTGATGGCTTCGATCTCACGGTACGCGAGCGACTGAGTAAAACGCAAGGCCGCGATGCGTTTTGTGTAGTTAAGTATTTTCAGTTTCGATTTATCCTCTGAGCGACCTGAAAAAATGCCAGGAGCCGAATAAAATGTACGAGCTTACGGCTTGTGAGCCGCAAGTCCGAGCGCCCGGCCGCGGCCGGCTCCCTCGCTCGGAGGCTCCCCGGCCCGCCCGGAGGGGCCGCGTCCAGACAAAAGTAAGGAAAAAAAGACGCGATCCGAAAAAACTAACCACCGTTTTTAAACTAGGACGTCAATTTGTGTCAAAATACTGGCAAATACTCGATCGAGAGTCTCAGAGGGCCGCCGCAAGGTCACGCCGGGGTCGCATTCCGGCCGGCGCGGCGCTGGCGGCGGCCGCCATGTTGGCAGTCTCGGGTTGTCGCGCGACAGCCGCGGTCGCGAGTCCGAGTCCGAGTCCGAGTCCGCTCTTGTGCACTAATACACTTGCAAAAAACTGCCCCGGCGCACCGTTTACGGTAACGATTGGGCTTTAGGGAACATTTTTGTATCCCGAGAGCGCGTTTTGGGGCGTATCGATCGTCTCTGTGGTGATTTTTTACTCGCGCTGGAATGTGCCCCCCGTTTGGAGAGCTTTTTCTCGAGTGATGTAGTTGGAAATGTGTTGCGAACTCGGCAGACCACTCGTTTCCGCACCGGCAGTTCGGATCGGGAGGATCTCCCCCTCAGTGACGGGACTCCTCGTGCGCGACGTCCCCTCGCCGCCGAGGGATGCGCGTCGGCCGAGAGTGCCTGCGAGAGTGCCTGCGAGGGTGCCTGCGAGAGTGCCTCCGAGCTCGCTCCTCCGTGGCTCGCGTGCATTGTGACGGATCCAGTGATAAAAGTTTGATCGAACCGAACGGCGATCCGACGCGACAGTGCGGCGCGCCGCCCGAGTGAGTCGTCTTTGCGAGTAAAAATCGAGAGGTCTTCTCGTGATTACTTAGCTGCGAAAAGGTACGAAGTTTTTTTAATAAGATACCGCGAAAAAGGTGCAAACGTGATAGACGGTCAAATCGTCGGCTATCAGCCGACCGCGTTGACGATTATGGCGGGAGCTTTCATCGAATTTTTTTTAAATTTTTGATTTTACTTCTTTTATCTTAACTATTTTCTTTTAAATCGTCGACGCCCTTGCGATCTTCCGGTGTACGATAAAAATGCGTTTCGAATTGTAGGTTTCAATCGAGACCGAGCGGCGGGTACACCCAGCTCGTCTGTCGGACCCGCCGCTCGTGATCGCCCCGCAGAAATGTCATGCGAATGATATCGTCGCGTCCTCGGAGACGGAAAACTTAGATGAAATTGGACGTTTTCGCAATCCAAGATGTTTTGTGCGATAAAAATAGTATCTCCCGGGTCTCTCTGGAAGATAATTATCTTGCTATATTAAATTGCTGAGAAAATAAGACAAAACGTTTTATTTACTAATTATTTTAAGGCCTCAATACATCACCGGCCGTTTGTTATACGCTTTTTAAACGGTGAATGCCCATTTCTGACAATTTAGGCAGAGGATGCCGCCCGAGTGCGTCGATAGCGCCATAGCCGGCCGAGATCTTTTGTCGAATACGAGTATGTTACATCCGATGTTGAAGCGAATCTATCGGTCGACGGTGACTCGGCTCGTGCGGATGTGCATCTACTGTTCGAGAGAACCTCTCTTTCCCCGTCAGAAAGAAAAGTTGCGCGCGCCCTCGTCCCGCGCCCACGGCTCTTCTCTATTCCACGCTTGGAAATGCGCGATAAGCATGTTGCACATTGCACATTTCAAACACCCGAGTTCGCCTAATGCCTAAACGGAGTTTGTCGAGGTAATGCCTTGCTTTAAAATAATCTAATTAGTCACGTGGGCTACATTTCCGATATAAAGGGCGATAGGTTATGAATCCTGTTGGCGCAAAATTCGTAAATATGAACTTTGAAAAAGTATTATTTATGGCACGCGTGTATTTGGAAAATTTATTTGGTGTTTATAACAAAACTACTTATCTATTTACTAAATAACGGTGGATACCGTCAGAATGCGTCCGGTGGACGCGCAGCCATCGGTCGGGCGCGGGGAGGCGGGGCGCGGGGGGGGGGGGGGGGGGGGGGGGCGAGGCGCGGGGGCGGGGGGCGAGGCGCGGGGGGCGGGGAGCGCCGACGAGCGGCCCGGCCACAAACCCGCAAACCCGCTTCTCTAGTATATAATTCATTTTAGTCGATGGCGACGGACTTCATTGCTTCCGAGATTTGCTCGTAGTTTTTGCGTACTTGCAATAAATAGGAAAGAAATACCCTACTCAAAATCGTGCGGATTACGTAATATAATAAAAAAACTTAAGAAAATATTATAATCTGGTGCACGATGCCTCGATTTTATTAAAATACATCGTACCAAAAAATAATTTTGTTTACTCTTATTAAAAGAATTAGGACTTTCAGATATACGGGGCGCACGCCACCGAGTTGTGAGAGTTTCGGATCGCGATGCCAGCTCCCTGCACTCTAACGTTACCTATTTTTTATTTATACTTGTGAATATTTTATTATGCGTAAAGTTAAGTAATAAATTATTTGAAAATCTGAAATGTTCTCGGGTTATAATAAAGTTTAAAAAAATGTGTTCACCGATAAAATAGGACGTCAAAAAATTACCGTTTTTGTCCAATGTGACTAAAATTGGCATCATTCCTGAGCCCGCCCGCCCCCGAGTCGCGCACCCCGCGAGCACTCGCGCTCGACATTGGCGCCTACTATTTATTTTGTTGATCCTTTTTCACGACCTTACGTACGATATATTGTAATTTGAATGAGAATAACATTGTCATCACATAACAGTGTATTGCTCACTTTTGAAGTAAATTTCAACGTATCTGCTTATATTCCCCAATCGAGAATTCACAGGGACTTCTCTCCATTATGGAGGTGCAAGATCCGGAAACATCGACGCGGTCTGATTTTTATTTACAAAACTCGCATGCACGCACCGAACGAGTCGTGTCCGAAAGAGCGGTCATAGTGGTTCACCCGGCGGAAGCGCGACCTTCGCAGGAATGCCAGTCGGAATTCAAAGCGGCCGGCGGAGCGCGGGGAGCGGCGCGGAGGGGTCGGAGTCAGACTGACGATCGCTCACCGACGGCGACCACTCCGCTGCATTCTAATAAATATTTGGGATAATTTTGGCCCTTCCGGCAGCCGACGGACGGGGCCTCGATGCACCGGCGGTCTGACCCACCGGAAGTCTCCCGCGAGATCTCTCCTCGCTTCTCTCCTAGCCTCGTCGTTGCTAGACCCCCGGAAGGAAATCAGTTTCGCACTCGGCGGAGAGACTCGGAAATTGAGATTAAGAACGATGAGAAATTGAGATTTATTGCATATCAGTAAACTCTGTCGTCTCCGGTCTCGTTGCTCGCCCGCGATTTGGAAACAATATTTGAAAATATTGTATGTTTGAAGGTTTGCAGCAGCAGAAGCTGTTGGAGTTGATTGTGTTTTCGGATGTTGGGTTGTTTGAAGTTTTCAGTTCTCCGACTTTTCGGTTCCCGTGCTGGGATTTTTAAAAAATCTCAACATCCAAGAAAAAATCATTAAGAAATGTGGTCTCGAAAGCTCGAGGAATATTACGGTTCCCGTTTGAAATAGTTTTTTAAAATAATCATTGTAAACATTACGTTAAATGCGTTTAATGTATGAAAAAAAAAAATATCTCAGAAACACGGCTCAAGGGATCCGTCGCGGTGCTCCGCAGCGAGCGACATTTGTGGTGTAGTTTTACACGGCTAGAATTACTCAATCTGTCATCATGCCAGAGGGTCCCGCAGAAGCCTCCCGAGCGGTCAAGGGAGTCCTCGGCGCGAAAATGAACGAGTTCCCCGGGGCGCATCGCTCTAGCGGTGGCACTCTACTGGATAAGTTGAAAAGAGTTCAAATCTGATATGTCCTAGTGTTATTATTAATTTCTTTTAAAGGTATTTTTTTATATACAATGAAGCTACCCCCAACAATTAAAAAATAATTGAATTAAGTGATAACAGTATTTGATAAACTCAATTCTTAATTTTTATTATTAAATTAAAATACCGTGCATACTATTTAACGAAAAATAAGTGTTTTGCACTTGAAACTCCAGTACGATTGTTTATTTTGATAGATTTATTTATTCTTTCGCTTTTTAGTTTAGTTTTCACACGAATCGGCATGATTGACTCGACGAGTGGGCTGCCGTGGGTGCGGACATTGTGACATTGTGTCATTGGGGTTTCCCATCGAGTTCCCGGAGCGCGCGGCGCGGGCCGGTCTCCACGCAGCGGGGACTCCGGTGGCCAAAAACAACGGTTTAATAAGATCGAACGAGTCTAGTCAATAATAACAAGCATTTTAAATAAGTCTGGTTGGCGCAGAGCGGCGTGGAGCGGCGATCTCCCGCCGAGGGTCTCCGGCGATCTCTGCGATCTCCCGGGTCTCGGCGATCTCTGCGATCTCCCGGGTCTCGGCGATCTCCCAGCGCCCCGGCCATGTGGGCGAGGAGTCTTTTATCCAACGTTTTTTTTATTATAACCGTTTCTTTTCAAAAACGTGCATCGCTCACCGTAGCTTATTATTTTAGGGGGTCTTTTATCTCAAGGATTAGTGTGATTTAATTGACAATCGACTCCGTTTGTTGCGTGAGTGCATTTTTTTCGCATTCCAATAAAATAAATAGTACTATCATCGTATTGAGTTTGTCCAACGGCTTTAATAGTATTCCTAAATTAACGAAATTATTAATAAGCTCGATAAATTATACGATTAAACGAGCGATCGACCTAAGTCAAGTGACGAGCACCGACTCCGCGGCTCTGATTATACTTTTGTAATTTTTTCACATGTTTAATTTTATCGATGACCGGTTTCGCAAAACTTTCACGATGACATTATTAAACTGAGTTTGAGCTCATATCAAATTCGTTGGAGAAACTGGTCACCAATAAAATTAAATATGTGGCATAGTTAAGTTAGTATTAATTAAAGAAATTTATTTAAAACATCAAACTGGCATTACACCAGTACTCTCTGTCAAAAATATTAAATTTTTAATACTGAAATACATTGGTATATATTATTTTTGAATTGAGTGACTTTCGGTTGTTATTAAAATATCTAATATATATAATAGCCATTGTGTGTTTATTTGTATGTTTGTATGTATGTTTCATTTTTCCGTTCTGTATAGAATATCTTAAAAGATACAACGCTGATTTTTTGCACATAAGTTAAGTAAATTTTTCCGCAGCTATGTGCCGAATTTCAAGACGATAGGATAATATTTTCATTCATAAACTATAAAATATGCTTTAGCAAATTTCAATATGTACGAATTATAGGATTCAGTTCTTCGCCGCAAGAATTTCAAATTTAGAACTTTTACAAAAAAATAAATTTCCAGTTTGTCAGTTTGACACAAGTACCATCTCTATTTTTTTTATCGAAATTGCATTAGAAATTATGAACCACATCATTAAGGCAGTTGCTCAGTGCATTACCTGGCGAAATCGTGTCATTTAATTAATTTAATTGTCACTTTATTTTTCTATATCGAAATGATTAAGATATTTTTTTTTTTCCGATTGAATTGTAGGAATTTGGAGATTCATCTGGCCCATTTTGCAAGAGTCCTAAACATTTGAAAGTTTTTTTTTTAAATTGAAATTAAAAGATTAAATATAAACCATGTGCGCCATATTATTTAAAAAAATGACACGATTGGGCTGTCTCTGGTGTCTGGTTGGCACACCAGAGGGCAGTCCATTACCTGGCGAAATCGTGTCATTTAATTAATTTAATTGTCACTTTATTTTGCTATATCGAAAGTTGATTTTTTTACACAGTATTGAAAAAACTATAAATTATATTTATCTAATTTTTATTATTTAATTAACGTCCATTTTTAGGGTAAAATAAAATCTTAAATATGTTGAAAAATTGGTTAAAATGACGACTTTTCAAAACCAAAGTTTGTTAAAGATTTTTTTATTAATTTTAAAATTAATAAGACGCACATGGTTTATATTTAATCTTTTAATTCCAATTGAAAAAAAGATTTTTAAATGTTTAGGATTCTTGGAAAATGTACCAGACGAATCTCCAAATTCCTACATTTTAATCGGAAAAACACATATTTATCATATTAATAGTATATTTATAAGAAATAAAAATATATTGTGTTCAGAAGAAGGGATGTACCAAACTTTTTACATTTAAATCTTATTGATTGGTGCAGTCAATTTTTCGCAAAACGGACTAGAAAATGATAAAAAAAAAAACTCGATTATGGGACCTAGACCCTTAATAACTCAAAATAACACCGTCTACGCACAGAAAACGTAATTCAACAAGAATTGCACAATTGAACGTGATAAAGACTGCATCAAATAAAGAACAGTGCAGTGAAAAGTGATGCGTTGTTTGTGACACGAAATGTGACATAAATGTCAAGCAATGAGTTGGAAGGAAAACGTGAGCAGCGTCTTCTTAAAATTCGAGTACGCGCATCGACCTCAAGACAAAAAGAAACTGATCTTCAAAAGAAAAAGTCTTCGGATTAATTAGTGTGACCTGTCGATTCTGCAATGCTTTACATTATCAAGCAGAAACCCATTAGATGGAAAGTTCAACGATTACTGTCACAAAAGTAAAGTGAAACTACCAGCAAGGCCTATTTCCCCAGTATATTTAAAGGATATTTATAATGGAAATTTCAAGAGAAAAATAAGATCATACGATAACAGTATATCTTCTGCATCAATGGGAGCTAAATTAACTGTGGGCCACTCTGCTTCAAAGTTCAAGGCCAAGTATATCACAGAACTTCATCCAACTGATGGTACAAAATGAAAGCAATTATTCATCTTATTATGTTCAAACACCATTGCATCGTTCATCGAATGCGCGTCATTCTATGACGGGATACATTTCTAGTACTATAATAATATCCATTGTGTGTGTGTATGTTTCATTTTTTGGTTCTCTATATAATATCTTAAAAGATACAACGCGGATTTTTTGCACGTTAGTTCAGTAAGTTTTTCCGCAGTTATGTGCCGAATTTCAAAACGATAGGATAATATTTTCATTCATAAACTAATTTAATAAAACTAAAAAATATGCTTTAGCGAGTTTCAATATGTACGAATTATATGATTCTGTTGTTCACCGCGAGAATTTCAAATTCAGAACTTTTACAAAAAAAAACAAATTTTGATGCTTCGTAGAATTTTCCAGTTTATGTCAGCTTGACATTTAAAGTACCAATTTTATTTTTTTATCGTAATTGCGTGAGAAATTATTAACCACATCATTAATTACACAAAATGTCTACGCACAGCAAACATTATTCAAAAAGAATTGCACAATTGAACGTGATAAAGGCTGCATCAAATAAAGATGCAGTGAAAGTGATGCGTTGTTTGTGACACGAAATGTGACAGAAATGTCAAGCAATGAATTGGAAGAAAAAAAAGGAACAAGACAGTCCTATAATAAAACAATGGTATGTACCACTCATCTGTGATGAATATTTCCTAGAATGGCTTCGCATTAGAAATTAATATCCAGTTATTCAAAATATATGTGTACAAAATGAAAGCAAAAATTCATCTAATCGTTCATCGAATACGTCATTCTGTGACGGGCTACATTTCTAGTTTTTAATAATTTAAATATTTTTTTCCAAAATAAAGAAATATGTAAGGACTCTCTATATACTCGAGAGAGGCAGAGGGGGAGCCCCGGGCAGCCCCGGGCAGCCCCGGCGTGCGGAGCGGGCGGGGACGGGAGCTGCCGTTTCGATCGCTCGCGTCTTCATTTTGTACTTTCGTCTCGTCAACAATCGGACGGAATCGACCTTCGACTGCCCGTCGCCTTCCTGCGCCTCTCGGACGGCTGGGCGGCGCCCGCGAGGGCTCGTCTTCCCGAGGATGCCCTCGCCCCCGTGCGAGACGGCGCACTCGGAACCGGTTTCTCGTGAACGATATGACTTCGAATGTTTTCAATCTCTACTAATTAAGCCTGTATAATAATGCACGTGTGTTGTAAATTAATTTGTTTTTTATCCGCCCGTCCGTGTAATCCCGATCTTGAATCTCGACCCATCAAAATCTTAACTGCTTAGGTATAATATATCGGTACTTCAAATATATCGGTACGATCTGCGACCCGTGTGTGCATATATATATATATATATATATAATATTTTCGATTTAAACTTTCAGGTCTCAAAAAGGTTTCAGTCGATAAATGTACAGAGGTCGGTTGTCTCGCGATGTATGAATTGACTCTAAAGCACAAAGGCTTGCGGGCGTCTCACCCCGCCGGAGAGCAGGCGGGGGACCGGGCGGGGGACCGGGACGCGCCTCGCTTCTCGCTCCCTGCTCCCCGCTCCCCGCTCCCCGCTTCCCGCTCCCCGCTCCTCGCTCCCGGGACGCCGCCCCTCGCCTTCTCCCGGTATGCCGCGCCTCGGAACCGCGGAGCGAGGCGTGATCGTCAAAAGTAATTTTAAATTGCGTCTGGGATGGAAAAAAATCGTATGTGTCCAAACCTGTTGGCGGTGAGGCGAAGGTTTTTTCCTCGCGGGAACGGCTGTGCCGCAAACGTAAAAATAATTTAAAAAACACAACAGGCTGATTGATGGCCGGTTAATTATTATTTTGGTCGACAACCTGTAAATATCATTCAAGGATCTCGGGCGAAGCCCTCGACGGCGACCGGCAGGGGAAACGGCCAGCCGGGGGGGCGCGTCTTCGAGTGCTTCGCCGTGCCGCTCTGCCCGGCGCGGGGCGGGCTCGTGTAATGCGGATGCTAACATACTACAGAACTCCGAGTTCTTCGCGGATAAAAAAATATCAACATAAATTATTTGTGTCTTTTTTCAGTTAGATTTATCAAGATTTCAGATCCGAGCTTCTCCTGAGCGCGGGGGCGAGCGAGGGATGGGACCTCGTACGCGTATCATTATCTCTCCCCTAGACGCCTAGGCTCGAGGAGCCCGGGCACCTAGCCCTTTTTTGTCATTTATTACTAATAACTTAATTAAAAGAAAATAATTTTAAGTTAAATTATATTTTCAAGCCAGAAACGACTACCTTTTCCGGCCTCCCTTTCCGGCTTCCCTTACTGGCCACTTTCTCCGGCCATCCTATCCGGCCGCCCGTCCTGGAGTGCGGCACCCGCGCTGAGCCTTCTCGCGAGATGCACGCAGCCGCTTCTCGGCGACGGTCTCGCGAGCCGCCTCCATCTCGGGCTGCCGGCTCGCCGTGATGCTATGTGCGTAATCACCGCTCGCTCATAACAGTACCTGCCGCCGCATACTTCACGCCGAGCCGCGCAACACTCCCTACAATAAAAGCGCATTCTTTGCCTTGCTGTTCCATTTGTTCGATAATTTCTAATATCGTTCCATATATTCCCATTTATGCTTGTAACCACCGGGAGATAACTTTTGTAACCGAACGTGACGCTTCCGATTTGATTTCCCGATCGCTCGGAGACACCGGCTCGGCCTCGCTCGCCATTCAAAGTGTTTTTTTCTTTTCAGAACGACCGCCAGCGGAGCCGCACGAGGAGCCGCACGAGGAGCCGCACGAGGAGTGATGAGTCGGGAGCCGCACGAGGGCCGCGGCTCTGCTCCCGGACGGGCCGGCGCGCGGCGGGCGAGGCTGGCGCGGGGTGACGCGCTGGGGCTGATGCCGAGGGGCAGAAACTGACCGCCCCGGACCCGGAAGCGCCGCCATGTCGCAGAGGGACTTTTCAGAGGTGAGTCGCGCGAGCGATTTCAGCGGAAAATAATCAGAATGCATCAATCATCTGCGATTGTCGGTTCGAGCGTTTCGTTCGTGTGTAGTTCGCTAGTTAATTTTTTGCGCAAAATGGCCGCTTTCCACAGTCACGATTCCCGTAATGGGCGGAAACTGACGTCAGTAATTACCTGCTCTCGCGGATCGCGCAGAACTCACGCGAAAAAACTCTCGAGTCCGTGTAAAACGGCTTTTAGCAACTCCGATAGTAATGTCTGTATTATATTAGGCATACGAAATAACGGAACGGCATCAGCAACACATCGAGGCCTCAGAGTGACTCCCGCGAGCATCCTCGGGGAGGCGGGGCGACGACGGGGGCCCCCGGCTGCGCGCGCTTGGATACATTAAAACACTGGCGCTCAATATACAATGTACAATACTTGCCTCTAGCGCGCGTCGATGGGAAACGCGTCCAGGGAACGAGGGGCTTTATCTTATCCTGCTTTGGAATATTTAAGGCATATTTAAAACTGAAGTAAAAGAGCGTTTAGAGGTTGATACGTATTTGGTCGCAGAGGGTCCACTCACGTCCCGACGAGGAGTTGCGGGGCGAGAGCTACGATAAATATTCGCACTTCGTCGATTTCTATGCATTCTGTACAACATTCTTTCAAACATTTTAAAAGGTATTTTCGTTGCGGAATTTAAATATAGGATCAAACGCGCTCCAAACCGCGTAGACAGCGCGTTAATGGTCATTAAGTCATCCCATTGTATTTTATTTTATTTTTAACAAGTATTTTCCACTCAAATGTGATGTTTTAATATCATATATGATATTCGATTCACGGCGACATTTTTCATGTGACAGAGGACATATTAACATATCTATGCAATAACCAATTTTAACCTAAAAAATCCAGAAAGTGACAGTCGGCATTGCCAAAATTAGTAGGACTCGCCTCCGGCCGGCACCGAACAGAAGTCGCCGGCTCGCGTCTGTTTTTATTTGACTTTAAAGTTTCGAAGCTATATTTTTTTCAACAAAAATATACTCCAGACGATTTTCTAAACGAGGTCGCTCTTCTAAGGAAACTTTATCGTTTCTAAAAAGAAGAAGCAATGTGATGATTATATTCGTTTAGTAGGTACACTTCCGGGCTTACGCCGGTGTATTTTTTATTATTGTGCATAATCCGACATATAGATATCCCAGGTAGAAAGATAAACAAAGCACCGCAATTAAAAGAAGTCCTTCGCTCGCCGGCGGGGTCGACGCCGCGGGACCGCCGCCCCATCCCGAGATCGGGCCGAGGTCCATACCGACAATAGTTTATTGAGCTACGCCGTGAATCAGAGGCGTTGGTAATTCCATGACTATGCAGAAGAGGGTTTTTGAAATGACGCTGGCAATGCCGTCGGTGTGCCGAGATGCTCGCCCGCAGAAGTGCGGTCCAAGTGCAAGAAGCGGAGGCTCTGCCCGCCGGCCCGGCCACACGACTGCGAGAAGTGCACCTGTTTCCATAGCTGGCGGAATGCGGCGCCTCGTACAGGCCGCTATTTCCTCACCGGGCGAGGGGACCGCGAGGCTCAGCACCGACTCTCGACGTGCAGCACTGTCGTGGAGGATCTTTCGGTTTTGATAGTAGACGGCGATGAGATGTACGAGTAAAACGAAGCAAGTTAAAATATATTTAGTAACAATTGTAGTTTACCGATTAACAGAGAACCCGCGCCCTGCAGGCCAGTACGGCCTGCCGCTCGTGGCTTTCGCCGTCCGGCCCGGTGTGGTATCTCAAATCTGAAGAAAAAATGGTCAAAAGGTCACAGAATCTATTCCGCCCATTTCTCACGATCGGTATTGGAGTTGCGGCGGGTCTGCCGCGAGCCGCTCTGTATTTTATCCTCGCGGCCGCCCGTGATGTTTTATTACTACCCATTGTGCAGGCTTCGAGCACTGCGGCAGACGATGGCGAGACCTCCCGGCCGACTGCGGGCTCGATTCCGGGACGGCGTTATTCGTTCGTCATTTCGTCGACGGCCCGACGCGACCCTCGAATGCGCTCCTCGGGCCGCGTCGGGCCGTCGACGCCGAGCTCGATCCTATCGGCGGCCGAGACCGGAGAGCCCGGGAGGCGGAGACCCCGTCGGTCGAGCGGCTTCCGTTTATGACCCGTCGATGTTCCGATCGCGCAGGTGGAGCCGGAAGGCACCTCGGAGCTGCCGGCGGCCTCTCGGGCGCTGTTCGTGGAGAAGGTGCGTCTGTCCAACGCGGCCTGCCAGGCGGGAGACTACGCCACGGCCGTGGCGCTGTACTCGGACGCGCTCAGCCTGGACCCCGCCAACCACATCCTCTACAGCAACAGGTCACCCCGTCTGCATAACTGACAGCGTTGTGTGCATTTTTTATCCAGATGTATGTTTTTGTAGTTGTATTGCTATCCCGCTATCCCGCCAGATCGGGGGGTGGTTTGGATAGATAGTGGAGTGCGGTGCGGCTCACATCCGAGGTGTGCAGGTCTGCGGCGCGGCTGAAGCAGGGGCAGTTCGCGGCCGCGCTGCAGGATGCCGTGAGAGCGCGGGAGCTGTGCCCCGCGTGGCCCAAGGCCTACTACCGCCAGGGGGTGGCGCTGCAGTGCCTGGGGCGCCACGGGGAGGCGCTGGCGGCCTTCAGCGCGGGGCTGGCGCAGAACGCGGGCTCGCGCCAGCTGCTGGCGGCGCTGGTGGAGGCGTCCCTGAAGTCCCCGCTGCGTCCGGCTCTGCACCCCACCTTCCTCCAGCTGCAGGCCATGAAGCTAGACCAGAGCCCCTTCGTGCTCATCTCGGTATGTATCTGAATACGCTGTCATACTAAACGGGCCGATCGATGTACCCGTTGTTTCGGTTCTCGCATTGAAGCCTTCGGGACCCATCGGCATTGCCTCGCTCTCGGGCACGAGAAGTGGCTTTTCTGACAGCTCCGGCGCTATCGACGGCGACAGCACGTCGTGCGTACTTGAAATTGATAATTATCTCCGAGGAGAAGCAAAAACTTTATAAAAAAATAAAATACTCGCCGCCGCAAGATTGCAGTGGTTCCCGTGCAGCGATGCGGGCCGGCGCGGTCGCTAGCTCGCCCCGGCTCGCGAGGAACGGACTCCCGAATCGATGCGTTCGTTTCGTTTGCAGGTGGTGGGCCAGGAGCTGCTGGGCGCCGGTCACTATCACGCTGCCGTCACCGTCTTGGAAGCCGCCCTGAGGATCGGCTCCTGCTCCCTCAAGCTCAGGTCTGTCGGTCGAACGATATCCTGACGACCGCGCCGCCCTCCTCGTCGGGGCCTCTCCCGGGCCGGCCTGTGGTGTTTAACGCGAGTTAACGCAATAAGTTAGAGAGCAAGATAAGAACAAAGAGCTAAGATTAGACGGCTCGGACATGCCTGCGCAATCTATCGAAGATTGGACACTTACTTTTTCTTATAGATTTATTACAGTCTTTTTCTTAGTTTATCGGCAACCGAAGCCCAACAGAATGAAGACTAGCGACACTACGAAGACTCGGACGAGTGCCCTCCCGGGACCCCGGGACGCTCCTTTTTGAAGGATTTACATATTTTTGTCATTTAGTTTCTCGTAGAATATCATCGTTTTTATTACAGAAAACATTTGAAAACCTCGATTAATAGAATTTAAACTTCCGACTGGAATGATCGGCCAGCCGATATATTCTCAGCTAGCCGATAAAACGGGTAATCGATGTCTTCGCGAGGCTCCATCTACGGGGCTGCAACGGCCGGAGCGGCCTCAACCCAGCAGAAGTGCGCCTTCTCTTGAGATCAGGCACTGCTTTTATTACTTAAGATATTCTGTAGACTTCTAATTGATGTATTGGATACGACCGATACTTTCCAAAGTATGCAACACAACTCTAAAAAACATTAATAAACGGTACAACGTATACTATTTAATAAAAACTGGGTCTCGGGGTTGTGGTTTCAGAGTGTAGGCCTTTAAATAGGTATTGTAGATGCCATAGGGCACATGACAAAATATTCAAATCGTTTCAACAGGTCCTATGGATATGCTATAGGAAGTGTTTTTATGTGTCGCAACTGATGTGGGGACAGTCAGGGTGTCTACGTATTGTAAATTTGTTTTTTTTTTGAAATTTGTATATTTTGGAAATTTTTGGAAATTTATAAGTTTGGAAATTTTGCATTTGGTCAATAACAAAATTACATTCCCTTAATTTATAATACTAACTACAGCATTCACTCGACACAGGGGCTCCGTGTTCAGCGCCCTGTCCTCAGCACACTGGGCGCTGAGCCAGCTGGATAAGGCCATCGGTTACATGCAGCAGGACCTGGCTGTGGCCAAGAGCCTTGGGGACACGGCTGGGGAGTGCCGCGCACACGGCAACCTTGGCGCGGCTTACTTCAGTCAGGGTTCCTACAAGGAAGCCCTCACGGCACACCGCTACCAGCTGGTGCTGGCCATGAAGTGCAAGGTACGCTGGTTCAGCAATGCGCTAAAAAAGTTATGAGTGTATAAAAAAAATGCTTAAAATACCAGGTTTGAATAATGTGTAGAATTCGCGAATCGAGACTCTGTCATGTTCTAGGATACGCAAGCCGCGGCAGCTGCGCTGACGTCATTGGGCCACGTGTACACGGCCATCGGGGACTATCCCAACGCCCTAGCCAGCCACAAGCAGTGCGTGCAGTTGGTCAAGCAGATGGGTGACCGGCTGCAGGAGGCACGCGAGATTGGCAACGTCGGGGCCGTGTACTTGGCCATGGGAGAATTCGACTCCGCCGTGGACTGCCACACTCAACACCTGCGTCTTGCGAGACGTCTTGGGAACCAGGTAAAGAAGATTGGAAACAAGTCTTTTGATATTCATCAGAAATATATGAGTACATTGAAAATAAATACTTTCTTTCTTAAAACTTTAAAAGCTATGTAGTCGAATTCTTTCTATTGTGACTTGAACTTTCACAAATTTTTCAGAAATCTTGTCATTCGGTTTCAGGTCGAAGAAGCGAGAGCATATTCTAATTTGGGATCTTCCCACCACTACCGCAGGAACTTCACTCAAGCTATCGCCTTTCATGAGAATGTGCTGCGGATAGCTCAGAGCCTGGGAGACCGAGCGGTCGAGGCCAGAGCCTACGCGGGACTCGGGCACGCTGCCAGGTAAAGTTACCAAGCTTCTTCTTGTTTTTAACACACCATCTGCATTGCAAAGGTGATGTAGAGCAAGACCGAGGGTCGCACGGAAGTTTTGTCAAAGAAATTAAAAAGTCCTTCACAATTTGTTATTCGGCCACCCAAACCTTCAATTTTGAAAGCTGATTTTTTGCGAGAACTTTCCATATTGAATATTTAACTATCCAAATTTGAATGCTCAATGGCGGCTGTTTGCAAGCCGCGGTTCATGCAGCACTACGACATGAGACTCACAACTGCGACATCACATTATACACTACAACGCTTCTGAAGGGTGAAAAATTGAGAGAATACATAGCATAGTGAGCAGCCATAAAGTGTGTAAAATTATGAAAAAATAAATGCAAATCTTGAATATTCATATTGATGACAATAAAAGCAAGCTCACATTATAAAACATTTTTTTCGTTTTTCAGATGTGCTGGAGATTACGGCCAAGCCAAAAGATGGCACGAGCGACAACTAGACATGGCTTTGACAGCCAGAGACAAGGTCAATCGCAATATTTTATTCTTTATTTGAAAATACTTTTAATATGTGGTACTGTCTAATCTAAAGTATTCAGATTAACCAGTGGAGAAGATTGCTCATATCCTTGAGAAGAATGGAATCTCCTTGGACTTGATTTACTACCCGCTTCGCAATCAATTATTTTGAGTACAATGCCACATCAGAAGGGCTTATGTTATTAGATTTGATAGATTTCGAGATTAGTGAGAAGTCGAGACTACTTGATTTATTAAGTGACCATTTTGAGTCAAATCTCAATGAAAGCAAATGGTTCCTATTCGTTAAGATTGTTCCTGTCAAGTGGCATTTCAATTTGAATAATTCTTCAGCCAAGATAAAGCTGGTGTAATGCCGATCGGTGAACATATGGTGTCCTTGACTATCAGGCACTTTCTCCAGCAGCATCGTATAAAGGTGCAGCGGTATTCTTGCTGATATCGGAAGGTCGGGCCTTATCAATTTCTTCGTGGTAAGGCTTCCATAATAAAGAAGAATACCACAGATATAACCAGTATTTGAGTCTGCCATTGTGTAAACCCTAATACCCCATTTCGTTGGTTTTTTCGGGTTGTAGGTAATAAAGGAAAGCCGACCTTTTAATTTGATAGTGGACTCATCCACACAAATTTCTTCTCCCGGTAAGAATAGATATGAAACCATAAATAGTTATCACCGCATCCGCACCAGGAAGTAAGCGAGAGTCATCTCATGAGTACAAAGGGTTAAAAGTTAAATTTAAAAAAATTTATAAAAAAACCATCAATGTGAAGTGCAGGGCCTTGAGGCCATCTGAACAAATCTCCATTACGTAGAAAATCGGTTGATGAGCTGATGTTTCCTTGATATCAGCCTCACTTGTGAGAGTAAGCATCGATGGAGCGGCGACATGGGTGCCTAGAACAGTTAGAATGTTTGCATAGTGTGAGATTTGTCTTCCTTCTTGCTCCAGGTGGGAGAAGGTAGAGCTTGCTCTAACCTTGGTATCGTGTACCAGTTGCTCGGTGAGCATGACGCCGCCCTCAAGCTGCACCAGGCGCACCTATCCATCGCCAGAGCACTTCAGGTCAGTCACTTCATTCAATGACATTTCAAGTTTCTATTAGATTTACAAATTAAGAAGAAAAAAAGTTGCAGGTGAGGCCAGGTAAATACAATAATGTTAAATATTACTTTAAAACCAGAATAGTTATATCAATAATTTATTTGAAATGTAAAATAAGCAAAAACTTTGTCATTCGCTTGCGAGTTAAATAGTCAGGTTGACCTCGCAGTGTAGAGAGCAAGGACGATTGTGGGTTGTATGTCGTGCCGATCCCGCCTAGGGATGTGTTCCCGAGGTACTTATTAATCAGTGAAAGTAAACAAAGATGCCTGCAAGTTTCTAATTCTCTCCGCTGATGCATCTCACGAAGTGTGTGTATTGCGATGATTAATTATCTTAATTTTATAACAATTATAATTCTAGGATCGAGCGGGAATGGGCAGAGCATACGGCAACATAGGCAATGCCTATTCCGCAGCCGGTTTCTACGAACAAGCCATCAAATATCACAAGCAGGAGCTCACTATATCCAAGGAAGTCCACGATCGCAGCTCTGAAGCATCTACTCACGGAAACTTGGCTGTCGCTTATCAGGCCCTCGGGGCTCACGACATGGCGCTGCTTCACTATAGATCACATCTGGGTATGGTCCTAGTGAAAATAGTACAAATATTCTATACACGCTGGCTCATATTATATCTCAAAATTTACACAAATAAACAGAACATCTTATAAAAATTTTCAAATATGTAAAAATTTATAATTCAACAAAAAGTAATGTTTACAAAATAGCCAGTTTGTAAATTGACACCTATAGTAATATAATGAAATTTAGATGTATCAGATTTTATGAAAGTAAATGTAACTTTTCAGGAATTGCGAGAGAGTTGAAGGATACAGCAGGGGAAGCGTGCGCACTGCTGAACCTCGGTAACTGTTTGTCTTCTCGGCAAGAGTTTGCCCAAGCGGTGCCATTCTATGAGCAGTACCTCATGCTGTCCCAGGAGCTGGGAGACGTAGCCGCTGAAGCTAAGGCTTGCCATTTTTTAGGCTATGCGCACTATTGCATTGGCAATTATAGAGAAGCTGTAAGGTGAGCAAACTTCTTCATCTGTATATTCTATTCAGCTTAAACCGAGTGGAATCTGCAATCCAAAATGCCAAGTTTGTTTTGACTTGCAAAATATTTTAATTGTATTTGGTGGTTCGGAAAGTAACTTGGTTTTTTTTATGAAAATGAAAGACGATTTTCTTATAGTGAATAAATATTTCATTCAATTATATATACTATCCATTCTGGTTAGGTAAGGTCCTATACCTTTTGCAATCTTTCTGTTAGTAGCGTGATTCCATGTTCATAAAATTTTTGTTCTTTGCTATTAAAAAGCTGATTTTTGACCTCGTCATTTGAGGTAAAGGTTTTACCGTCTAAAAAAATTTGTTGATACCGGAACAAATATAATCAGAACGTGCTAGATCTGGAGAATAAAGTGAGTGTGGCAGTATATCCCAACCAAGCTGTAAAAGGTTTTGGAGAGTTACCAAACTTGTATGAGGTCTCGCATTATTTTGGTGGAACACTACACCTTTTCTATTGATCAATTCTTGCCATTTCTGTTTAAGTGAATCATTTAATTTTTGTCCAGTTGATGACAGTACACTTCAGAATTGTAGAAGAAAGTCCGTTAGAAGCTAAAAAAACGATTCCTTTAAAATCCCACCAAACAGATAGCATCACCATTTTTTATGAATATTGGCTTTCGAAGTGCTTTGAGCCGGTTCACCTTTTTTATTGATCTCTTGGGTTTAAAATTGTTGTAGACAACCCATTTTTGTCCCCAGTGATGATGCGCTTTAAAAATGGATCATTTTCTTGACGTTTGAGAAGCAAATCACAAACGTCACAAATTTTTTCTGTCAGAACATGAGGAGCTTATTAAAGTTTAAATCAAGGCGTTTCAAATGATTATGAACAGTCAAATTTGATAAATTTAATCTCTCAGCGATCTCAAGAGTTGTTATTCGCCAGTTTGCATCAATTTATACCTCTATTGTGTCTTCATTAGCTTCAACTGGCCAACCAGAATGGGGTGTATTTTCAACATCAAAATTGCCAGATTGTAATTTTGCAAGCCAGTTTTGGCACTGGCGTTCTGTCAATACATCTTCTCTGTACATATCAAATAATTTTTTTCTTGCTTGAACAGCATTTTTACCTTTTCGATAGTAAAAAAGTAAAATATGTCGAAAATGGTGTTTTTGCTTTCCATAGAATTATTCCAACTTTTACGCAAGCAAACTTTGCTATATCAGCTATCAAAATATATAATGATTATGCGGTTTAAGTATGATGTTGGTTGTGAAAAATACTATTAACCCCTCAGTTGAGAAAAAACGAAATTACTTTCCGAACAACCTCATACATATATATAAAACACAAATTCAAAAACCAGCATGGATCTGGCTGCGCTAAGCTTTAGACAAACCAAACAGATGTGCACTAAACCGGTTTCATTTGAAAGCCTGTGATAATGAGGTGGTTTTAGGCCACTTAAATTAAACAATTAATAATCAAATTCGGTTTATTAATTAAGTAGATTTTCGACATTTCCCATACAAAAGTTGCAACATTTTGGGCTCACGAATACATTTTAAAAATAGAACTGTCATGATCACGGAAAATGCAGGCTGCCAACAAAAAAACACTGGTCTTGATGTTTGTTGAGATTAGTATGACGTTGCCGTTGTATAATACAGGCTGCCACAACAAAAATAAAAAAAACAACACATAACTGTCATTCATTTGCGACCAGATCTTTTCATCACATTTACGTACAATCCATCTTGGTCGGAAATCAAAGATTTGGCATCACAAACATGATCTGACAGCTAGAGTTTTCAAACAAAAACTCATGGATCTTACGATAAAAAATCATATATATGGTGAAGTGCAATGCTAGATGTATTCGATTGAAAGGCAAAAACGGGGTTTACCGCACGCTCATAGTCTAATTTGGTTGAAAGAAAAAATTATTCCAACTCAAATCGATAGTGTTATATCTGCTGAACTACCGAATCAACATGAAGATCCAAAACTTTTTGACTTTGTTTGTAAGAACATGATTCACAGCCCATGCGGAGCATTGAATATGAATTCGCCTTACATAAAAGACGGCAAATGCACCATGCAATGCAAATAAAAGATATCCACGCGATTTGATTAATGAAACTCAAACTGGTGAGGATGGATATCCGAAATACAGACGACGAAAGATTCACCACCGCCATTAAATAAAGAGACATTGATATTGACATTGATAACAGATGAATTGTTCCATACAGTCCAATACTGTCAAAAATATTTCAAACATATATCAATGTGGAATACTGCAACTCTGTGAAATCCATTAAGTACCTAGGCAAATATGACTCTGACTCTGAATATTGACTCTGTTTGATAATGCCAACGTGAAAGGTTGGCGAAACCGGTCACTAATAAAAACGAAAATGTGGAAAATCACTCAAGTATTTTATTAAAAAATATATGCAAATATGTTAGCAAAGGCAGGGACATCACCATAATATTTTTCAAAAACCCAATGATATTTGTTATATCACCTTTTGTTTTCAGATACTATGATCAAGATTTATCTCTAGCCAAAGACCTGCAAGACAAGATGAACATGGGGCGGGCCTACTGCAATCTCGGTCTCGCGCACTTAGCTCTGGGGCAGCTGGACTCGGCGTTGGAGTGCCAGAAGTACTTCTTAGCCATAGCACACATGACCCAACATCTCCCTGGAAAGTTCCGCGCCCTTGGAAACATTGGAGATGCCCTCATCAAAATGGGTGACATAGAGGAGGCTGTCAATATGTACCAGAGACAACTTGGTTTCGCTAGACAGGTAAGTTGAGTATTTTTTATTTGATTATCATAGATATGTTGTATATGGCTAAATACAGGATGGAAAGTGCATTTACACCGTTTTATATTTGAAGAATTTTTAAATGAAACCTCACGTAGTTCTTGTTGTTTCTTGCATTATATTCCCATATTTGCTAACTGCAGCCTGTTTGAGAATCCTCACTGCTTCTACACTTAGCCCGGTGGTAATTAACCACATGTGCATACACTGCAAAAACCTTGGGCGGTTGAGCTGAAATTGGCTGTGATTATTGCTAATAACTCGAAAATTCTGCTAGTACTACTTGTTAGCTACAGCCGTTAAGTATTCGTATCGTCATCGAAGGCTTTAGCAAACGATTGATTACATCTGTGTTAGTTCACAAATTCGCAAAAGTAACAATCCTCACATGAACCTTGGCAGGGGTGTCACTGGAGAGACACGTGTGGTCCCACCATTTGGAAGTACAAAAAACCCTCAAGCCTAGAACTCCACCCTTGGGTGGTAGTTATCGTTTTTACAACATATGATATCTAGTTTCATTCTAATTTTTAAGTGTGACAAATCTATAAAATAAAACATATTTATGGTCTGGTTGGCAACACAACACTTGTGAAGTTTCTCGTTTCTCAGTGCTTGACCTACATATTGTATTGCATTTTATCAACCATCATGGAACTCTTCCAGGCGAGAGATAGAGTGTTGGAGGCATCGGCGTGCGGGGCTCTCGGCTTGGGTCATCGCCTGCTGCGACGGCTGGACAAAGCCCTAGGCTACCACACGCAGGAGCTGACCCTGCGACAGGAGCTGGCTGACCTGGCGGGAGAGGCTCGGGCACACGGACATCTTGGTACAGTGCACATGGCACTGGGAAATTACACGCATGCTGTCAAGTGCTATCAGGTAATACAGTTACAAGTACCTCCCAGTTCACTATGCTGTCTAATGGTAGCTCAAAGACCAGAAGACCCAGGCTCAAATCCAGTCAAAAAAAAAGTTCCTTCAATCCTTATAAGAAACTAATTTTTGTTTCAGGAACAATTAGAAAGAGCCCAAGAGTTGCAAGACTGCGCTGTAGAAGCTCAGGCATTCGGTAACCTCGGAATAGCAAGATTAAACATGGGACACTATGAGGATGCCATTGGTTACTTGGAGCAGGTATACAGAATTAAACTTGTGTGACTTTTGTAATGAAAAGAATTCATCTCACCTATAAAATTTTTTTTTTTGGAAGAGACTATAAATAAATAATGTAAATAGTATTACACCGGCCAAGTTTAGTTGGGGTGAGGGTTTTTATTACTTGAAGAGGAAAGATTTACCTAAGCGAAGTTCGTGCCATATGCCTGCAACCAAAGACTTTCAGCATTGTAAAATTACACCGGCATACCTTTCCGCAGCTTAAGAGATAGGAGTCGTGAGATTATGATCGTGTTGCCTTTTGTTTTAAAAAAAATCATTTATAGGGTCGATGTAACTCACACGAAGTAAACACGGCGCAGGGCAGTTAGTCGGGATTTTAAAAATCGCCGCACGGGGATGTGAGGCCAGGCAAAAGGCGGCGTTGAGGACTAATTGCGCCTTAGTAAAATTAAGAGCACTGCCAGCGAGGAAATCAGTTGTACGAATAATAAAACTAATAGGTTTGTCAAATATTTAGAGAAGGTAGGGACAGCCAGAGCGGCATGTGGGAATGTGGGAATTTTCGACAACGAGCGATAAGGGAGACCCTCGGGGGCAGACGGTTGGGCAATAGAAGACAGTTAAGCCTAGGCCGCGGAATAGTGAGGCTCATTTCTGACCTATCCTGTTTTCTATGTTTGATATTTTTTAATTGGTGATATTTTAAAGTCCGTGACAAGTTTGCATAGCTGGGAGAGGGGAACCTGTTGCTGGAGGAATAAGTCCCATTTAAATTTGTTTATCATTTTATTATCTAAATTACTGCGTGTCGCATCACGATAGTTGCAGATAAATGTTATCGTTGAAATTGTATGTCATTTTTTGTGTTTCTTGTGTCTTACTTTGTTCTACCAATATTTAAAATATTACCGAGAGCGTGGTCATCATTTAACACGTTGCCTGCCAATAGGATTTACATAAAATGTCCAAAAATGGTTTTCACGTTTTTAGGTTTAATTTAATATAATGGGTCGAAATACAATTATTTCATTTGTTTTGAGATATTTTTATCGGCCATATCGAAGGAAGATTCACTTTTATTTTATATAGCCTTTTTAAATGATTTGTTATTTCTTTAGAGATTCAAAACCTATTCATTTTGTAGCAATTGGCAACACTAGAGCGACTCAGCACTCCCACCACGCAGCTTGATAAGGCGAGAGCGTTTGGCTCTTTGGGAGACTGTTACGATGCCTTGGGAGACCCCGAAGAGGCTGTTAAATGCCACGAGCAGCACTTATCTCTAGCGTTGGGCACCAAGAACACAAGGGAGCAGGAAAGGGCATACCGTGGACTTGGTTTAAGCCACAAGTAAGTTGACTTGTAGAGTTTTTTTGTAACCCATTCCCTCTGTATTTTAAACATTCTAAGAGAATTCTCTGGGACTTGGCCTATTGCCTCATTCCTAGACAACTGAAAACTTTGCATTTGTAGGTTTCGTTAAATCCAATTAATCAAGGAGTCAACGTGGACGCTTTAGCTGTCCAAGAATTCTTTGGTCATCGTCTTTGATTTTCACAGTGGGCCCGGCATCAGTCTGAGACTTGCTTAGATTTAAAAAAAATTACTCATATTTATTTTCATTACTTTTAGAATACTCCAGATCCCTTGATATTTTTCTTATGTCACAGATTTGTTTGATGACTGATGCTCTATAAAGTAGCGGAGAAAGTTCGAGTCTCGTTGTGGATGGATGGCAAGCAAATATATGAAGCTCTGTTGAAAAAGAGAAAGGTTGTGTCTTATTTATTTTTCATCCTTGTTTAGGTCCTTGGGTAATCTGCAGCAAGCGTTAGTGTGCCTCGAGAAGCGTCTTGTAGTTTCTCACGAGCTGGGTAGTTCGGAAGCTAAAGCCCAAGCTTACGGGGAGTTGGGAAATATTCACGGCAGTCTTGGAAATCTGGAGCAAGCTGTATCCTGTTTAGAGCATCAGAGGAATATTGCCAGGTAAATGTGCATATCCTCATCATTAATTTAAGCGGGATTTTAACCTACATCAATTGCTCTGTTTATTTGCATATAATAAATTTCTACAGGGAACTTAGCGATCGAGTGATGGAGTCAGATGCGGTTTCATCTCTCGGTGTGGTGTACCAGCAGATGGGAGACTATGCGACTGCACTGAGATACCATCAGATGGATTTGGAGTGCGCACATCAGTTGGGGATCACGCAATTACAGGTTACAAGAGCTGAAACTTAACTCCCTAAACTCCGTTCATGTAAATCATTTTGTTTTCTTCCTGTCATTGTGTCAGTAATATATTACATAATTTTTTTCATTTGCGTATGTTTACTAAAAAACAACAAAAATGCAGGGTCGAGCGTGCGGCAATCTTGGTTCTGTTCACGAAGCCTTGGGGAACCTGGAGGAGGCGGTTCGCTGCCAAGAGCAGCATCTTGCTCATGCGGCGGCTGCCAGCGATAGATTGGCCCGCGCCGTGGCCTTGGGGGCCCTGGGTAGAGTCCACCACGCTAGGGGTGCGCCGGACCAAGCAGTCGCTTATCTGCGACAAGGACTGTCCATTGCCGAATCACTAGGGAGGCGAGAAGAAGAGGTTGATAGTTTATGGCTTATGTCAAATTTGTCATTGTATAGACAATAAGTATAAGTAATAGCTAAACATAAGATACACTTTGAATTATTTTGAATAGTTGTTCCCTATTTTACCATTTACCAAAAGTACAAACAATGTTATTAATAAATGTTTTCATTTTCACAAAGCAGCACTGCTGCAACGGTCATTTCATGTGAGCCATAATAACCATGCTATCGCTGTTCAGGCTCGTATCCGGCACCGCCTGGGCGTGGCGTTGTGGGCATGTGGGCAGACAGAAGGAGCGAGGCAGCAGTTGGTGGCAGCCAATGCTCTTCTGGTAGCCCTGCGGGGAAGAGGGCGGTCAGGTGGTCCTCGAGGATCTCGCATTGCTTCCTTGCAAGCCGCTACCACCAGAGCGCTGCAGACTGTGCTAGTCGGTAAGGGCTAACTGCAAATTGACTTCTCGCTTTGCAGTTGTGTTTGAATCCATCAGATAACCGTAGACCACCGTGATACACACGCACCGAGCGTAGTGAGATTGCTGAGATCAGTTATTAGTTATTTAATTTAGCACAGCCGCCCCTTTTTAAGCAAATCATTCTGTTTACCTCTTGCACTTGTGCGGTTTGTAAATTTAATTTAATTTTGCAGTTCAGTGAGACCTTTTCTTTGATTTGTTTAGGACTCGGACGGCAACAGGAGGCCCTCGTGGTGGCTGAGAGCGGCCGGAGCAGATCCTTGATGGACCTCATGCAGGAAAAGAATAATATTTCATCTTCTGGAAGCAACTTACAAAATTGTCCTACTGGAATACCTGGGCTCAATAGGTTTAAAAATCATAAAATAATTAATTTGATTTCACGTTTGTACCCGTAATCGATCTACTTATATACACGGGTGTCAACACATAAACTGTGACAAGGCTAGTGAAGTAAGTCGGACGTTTATTATTGAAGTCATAGTTCAGTTAAATTTTGTTTCTTCATATATGCCGGCTGCATACAAAATAAAATTAGCAATGAGCTATCATCGCATAGTTCTCTCAAGTTGATGTTGTTTTTTTTTTTTTTTTTTGTTATCACGCTTTTTCTGCAGTATCGATTTTGGTTGTAAGCATCTAATGGGCGCAAAGGTCTCTCAATCTTCCCAGGACCGGGAAGATTGAGAGAGCTCGGCCGCCATAGTAAACATCATACTGTAGAGAATATGCATACTCAAAATCAGCATTCTCTTTTGTTTCAGGTCTTCAACTCCCAGTTTGATAGACACAAGTAGGGAGCGCATTCCTGAGATGCGATCACCTCAGAATATCGAGCAGATGATGGAAATTGTCAACCGGCAGAAGTCCACCGTCCTGTACTATAGCCTGGCTGCAGGGTTTTTGTATGCGTGGCTTATAGTACCAATGAAAGGTATGAGATAAAGAAAAAGACATATTTGTCATTTCAGTTAGAAGAATAACAAATTAAATAAATGTGAATATGAATTTTTGTATTTATGCATGTAATTTGCGGTTCAGGAGTCGTCAGATTTCACCAGGTCGCCATTAGTGAAGACCGAGAAAATAATGGAGCTCCCAGCATCAGTTCTGACGACCTGCAGCCTTCATCCGGTGAGTAGAAAGATTCAATATATTTTTAGGTAATTGTAAATACGAAACTCGCATGTTTTCCGTTTTCCACTCAGTGTGATGATTTTCCATTGTTAATTTATTAAAATTTTTATATTAGGTTCTGTATTAGAGCACTATATTCAATCCTGGCGAGACAGTCTGCAGACAGAGCTGCAGCGGTCGGGTCCTCCGGCAGGGCAGCCGGAGGGGCCTGGTGGAGCCGGCTGGGACAGAGCGCAGGATGATATTCCCGGTGATCGCGCCGGCTTCCTTAGAATGGTACGTACCTGCTACTGCAGAGGTGCAGGCTCAACAGCTTTAGTTTATCTCCCAATGAAATGGCTTGTAATTATTTACTCTTGGTACATTTCAGTAAATTCAGTGATAATATTACTTGATTTTTTTATAGTAATTATAAAATATTTAATAACTTGGCATCAATAAAGGGTTATTGTGATTGCAATTTGTTTTCAGGTAATCAATTCAAGCATAAAATGAGGGAAAAGTTTCCAAAAGAAATGAAAATCTCATCTCATGATTTAAATTTTTTTTTTACTAGGATTTGTTTCATTGTTTTACGAATGAATTGATTTCCTATAAAATGATTATTTTATACATTTTTTTTTCATTCAGGTAAACAGAAACCACCTCCTGAATTCATCAAACTATTCCTTGAGCTCCCTATTCAGTGTCGGCTCTGTGGGAGGATCGGTGGCCAGTCTGCAAGGCTCTACAAGGTAATCCTCCCACCACATGCTCGCTCGCTCGCTCACTCACTTTATTTTGTTTACTTTAATTTAAAAAAAACATTACAATAATAATTTTTTTTAGATCCAGTGCAAGTTTGCAAAGTTCAACACGCTCCAGAAAGATATCAATGTGGCAAGGCCCATCTTGCATGCATGCCCTTTATCAGATGCTGCTGGCGCCCTTCGAAGACGTTCTGCCGTCTTCCTGCTCGACTGCGAGTGGTGAGTGCCACATTTCAACCACCATTACAATAGGTCTTGTATTTTTGTAAATTTTGAACTCTTGAAAATTTTTACCATTCAGAATGTTCTGGCCAGAGAAGCTGTGCTTTATATATAAGAGTACTGTAAAGAGCAAATCAAAATTTGGCTACTTTATATCTAATATTTTTGAATAAAATACTTGAGTGATTTTCCACATTTTTGTTTTTATTAGTGACCGGTTTCGCCAACCTTTCACGTTGGCATTATCAAACAGAGTGTTCCCTAGCACTTTCCATAAATACACCTTACTGACACAAGAGCTCTTGTGTGCAATTTAAAATATGATAATGGATAACATAACCTTTGCAGCTACTCACAGCACTAAAAACTGCGGCGGTCGTCGAGATCTCGTCCTTGTGCTCGAAGGGGACCTCTATCTTGTGCCTTTCTCCGTCCTTCGCCCTGGTCCTAGTCACAGCCCTGTTTCGGGACCCAACTCGGCCGCTGTCGCTGCTCCTCAAGGGACTCCGGCGACTGGCTCTCCCGCTGCCCAGAGCCCCACAGAGATTACGGAGTATCTGTGCGAAAGGTTTTCTCTCATCGCAGTGCCCAGCTTGGCGGCCCTTAAGGGACACAAGGTGGCCAGAACTAAGCCCCATGCGGATTCTCATCAACAAGGTGTGTGCTCAACCTGAAATTTTTTTAAAAATTTAATATATTGTTTTAGGTACAAAATTAAATAAAATCAGTCATGATGTTAATAATGATTTTTGTGTGAAAAAAAAGCCCGTCTCTCGTATCAGTAGTTGCCTCTGAAGTTTACTAGTTTTGTGCTCTGGCCCAGACACTGCTATATAGTCCTTTGCGGTGCGCGTCAGCACCACATGCTGTATAAACGACTGGATTACAGGTCACTCCCGTCTGATGAATTTCTAATTAAGAATAATTCAGTTTTAATAATTGTATGATAAATTTCATTCGTGCAATTCATTTTTAGAGGGCGGCATGCGGTGTTTGGTGGTGGGTAATCCTCGTCTACCCTCGGGGGTGTCGGAGGCTTGGGGCTGGCAGCACAGCTCCCCAATGCAGAAGGAAGCCCTCATGGTGGGAGACATGTTGCACGCGCACACACTCACCGATATCCAGGTACCAAAAGACTTTTCTAATTTTTTTACTGTTCAATCACAGCTGTAGAACTGATCATTTCAGGAAAATCTAAATTGTTTACAATTTGTCACTCTCTGATTTCACTCATTGAATATTCGGTGTAAATTGGTTTAATTTTTAACAAACTTAATTTAAATACATATTAGTTTTACAAATATATTGAATGTTTCACAAATACTCGAGGCCTTTTGTTTTATTAACCATATACATGTTTTTATTTTAGGCATCAAAAGAAGCAGTGCTATCACAAATATCTGAAGCAGAATGCATCCATCTCTCGACGCATGTGTCATGGAAATTGTCTGCGGTCGTTTTGAGTCCCGGGGAAATGGTATGTGTAACCTTGCATATCCTTGTTTGACACCGGCCTTTAAAATTTGCCGACATCATAGCTGGAGAGCATTTTTTAAAAATGAAATAAATGTTTTCTCAAGTCACATTGATATTACTGTTACCGCTATATTTTCATTTGCAGGTCGATTCCCAGTCTCAAGGAGGAACTAAGAGGTTCCTGAATACGAGTGCCGGCAGCGGTCACTCAGACACCTTGCCAGGAGAAGGGGAAGAAGAAGGTGAGACCATCATATTTCCTTTGTCCTAATTGTAGAATATCACAACACTTTCAAAGTGAACACCTGCTGCCGACCTGGCAAGTTTCACAATTACTTTGATCAAAAATCCACTAATTTTCTCTCTGTATTAACTTATAATTCTTTTATCAAAACAGGAAGCGAATTATCTTCTAGCAACATGGAACTTCCGCCGCTGTCGGAGTTCCTATTGACCGCAGGCGACATCTTAAATCTTAAGCTTTCCGCGAGACTGGTGAGTAATGCGCATGTACGTAGTCCGCAGCTTTTGAAGTTAATGAATGGCTTTTGATCTTTGAATTTGTTCATGCAGGTGGTGGTATCATGCTGCCATGGCGGGGGAGAGAGCGGGCAGGCGTGTGCCGGGCTGGTGCGCCTGTGCCGGGCGTTACTGGCCGCTGGGGCGCATTGCGTGCTGTTAGCCTTGTGGCCCGTGCCCGATACAGCCGCAAAGATCCTGCTGAGAGCCTTCTACTCCGCCCTGCTACAAGGCAGTAGGGCCGCTAGGTCAGGCTCTTGTTCTTTTACATCTCTGCATCTCTGAATCTTACCCTTCAAACTGCACGGATATCATTTTTAATAATTTTCATTCCATCTTCAAAGATTTTAATAATTTTCATTCCATTGAAAGTAAAAAATTCATTATTATTTACTATTTATTGTTTTGGTCAACATCTGATGACAACAGAGCCGACAAGTCAAACTTCCTAAATTAGAGTTGAATTCCCTGCTATATATAGACTCTCTCCTTAGGACCACTAATAGGGTGTCCCTTATATGACCAAAAAAAATTTTTTTTCAAATTTCGAAATGCATACCCTCTACTTTTTTTTACTAATGCTATAAGATACTTAAATATAAAATTTCATCTTTCTAGCATAATTCCAACCAGTGCCGACCGAGCTTCAAAGTTTAGTAAAAAACGTGTTTTGTCTTGATATTTCGGTCTGGTATAAAATCATTATAAATGCAATAAATTAAGTGAATAAAAGTAAAAATTCAATTAGATGAACATTAATTTTTAATCAAAAACATAAAGTAATAACAATCAGTCAGGGTAACTTTTTTTTATAGTTGTTTTTTTACAGTCCGGATACAATTTTCTATGTTCCTGGACACAGCGCAGCAAGAACTGTTTTTGTTCTTCTTCAGCCGTGATAAGTCCGTTGAAATCATGCATCATTTTAACAGCCCTTTCAGCAGTATCATTCACAACTCTTAAATAATTAATTTTTCATTTAGCTTCCAGAAAAGCAGCATTATTATTCCAAGAAGATACATCTTCCTTTAGAAAACTGTCGTCGATCTGCAGTCGTGATAAAAATTGTTTGCTCTTTTCCGATACGAAATCATGCAGTGTTTTGTCTGGAAAAAAAAGAAAAATAAGACAAATAACAAAAAAAATCTACAACAGTTTAAATATATTTAAATAAAATATACAAAAAGTCAATTTAACTTACCAAACAACCTTTAAGGAAGTTCTTCCTTTGACGGGTCATCGCGTTTGCTAAAATCTGAGGTTTTGTCCCGGTTGAAGTTGGCAATCATTTTCTTCTTAGTTTGGTTATCAACTTCATCATCAAACAGTGATAGAATAACTGTCTCTTCACATAAATACCACAAGTGATGGCTAAACTTGCTTATAGAAGCATTAGAAATTGTTGCGTCAACTTTTTCGTACTCGTTTAACATCTTCAAGAAGCGCAAATCTTGGTTAGGTGCTTTGATCGCCACTGTACATTCGAGCCAAGGTTTAACATAGAATATCACGACAAATAAGAAACCATCTTGTAGAGCCTTTTTGTCCTTCGCAGTTATTCTGCATTGTGACTGAAGTAAACAATTTTTTTTAAAGAATGGATCGTTCTCGCCATCCAGCGTGCCTGATGCATGGCTCCGGGGGGCCTTAGTTTTAATTTTTCCTCTGTGTCTCCTCCCAAAATTATTACGCACAGTTCGACCTATTTGTGGTAGTCATCTCTTACATAACCTTTGTCTAATTCTGCCTTATAAAATATTAACAAAGCTTGAATGTCTGTCTCGGCAAAACGTTGTTTTACGAAATGAAGAGATGGTTCAATGATACGAGCGTCGATGTTTTTCCAATTTTCTCTGAACTTTTTAAGCATTGGAATATCTGGGCTACTAGTAATTTGCTTAATTTTGCTTTCAAAGACAGCTTTTAGGACCAATTCATAAACATGATGACGACAAGTGAAAAGCAGAAATTCTCTTCCTAAAGTTTGCTCCAAAATAGCACAAGCTCCATTAATATGGCCAGTATTGGAAGCTGTTGTGTCGTAGCACATTATTTGTACTTTATCGTGAAGGTTCCAGTTAAAAAGAGCTGTTGAGACAGCCTTACCTTGATGTTTTCCAGAAGAATGTTCTAGTTTCGGCACTGCAAGAAGCTGTTCCTTATCGTCAAACGAAGCAATAACTGGCAAGCGTTCTTCTTTAGAACTTCGTACATCCAACCTGGGTAATAGTTTTCCATCCCAATGGACTGTGACTACGTCGGGTACATTGTTTTGGAAGTCAGATTTTAATGCTTCTGCCCTTGATTTTCTAGTTTCAGCAGCTAGTGATTCTCTTTGTCTTACAACCCTTTCCTCTTCTTCCATTCATCGTTGTTTAGATCTATCTTCTTTTTCCGCCAATTTTTTATCAACACCACCTAAGCATCCCGGTAGACCTGGCTCTCTCTGTTTCATTAAAAATAATTTATCTTCCTCTATTTTCATTCTCTCAAAAGCATCAGCATGTGCAATATCAAACAAATTATCAAGATCAATTTTGAAATTGTTCTCACGGCTCTTGAACGTAACCTGAGTTTTCTTACAATTTTTTTGCATCTCTCTCCAAACATGATATAAATCAACAATTTTTTTCACGCAGTTAGGAAATGCCCCTGTTGGAATTCTTGCTTTTTCCCAATATATGATGCACTCCCTAATCACAAGATTTGCACTTTCACTAACAGTCAGTTTAACCTCAAGAATATTGTAAAATAGGACCGAGAGAAATTGTCGATTAGATGGTAATTTGCACCATTTATTTTATATCTAGGCAAACCGATAGGGAAATTATTTTGTTTATCACTCCGTAATTCCACCGACATGTCAATGCACTAAACAATGAAGCACTACTAATCTTAAAAATCACGTATGAAATGACAAATAAAACATGTAGGTAACTACATGTTTTATTTGTAAAAGTCACAGCGCAGTACTTACGCAACTTGTATGGACAAGTTAAAATCGCAAGTTATCGTTTATAAATCGAACTAATATTTTTTTTCTAGACAATATAGGGTTATTACTAAACTTTTAAGAAGGTATGCGTAAAAAAATATCGAACTTGAAATTTAAGGGACACCCTAACCACTAACCTAACTTTTTTTCTTCCTATATATATATATATATATATGTATATGTATAGGACATATATATATAGGATATATATATATATATATATATATATATATATATAGGATATATATATATATATATATATATATATATATATAGGATATATATATATATATATATATATATATATATATATATATATATATATATATAGGATA
Organism: Atopsyche davidsoni; assembly: GCA_022113835.1. NCBI lineage: Eukaryota > Metazoa > Arthropoda > Insecta > Trichoptera > Hydrobiosidae > Atopsyche > Atopsyche davidsoni. The sequence continues at coordinate 35,574 of JAILWY010000011.1, read as the reverse complement.
TATATATATATATATATATATATAGGATATATATATAGGATATATATATATATATATATATATATAGGATATATATATATATATATAGGATATATATATATATATATATATATATATATATATAGGATATATATATATATATATAGGATATATATATATAGGATATATATATATAGGATATATATATATATATATATATATAGGATATATATATATATATATAGGATATATATATATATATATATAGGATATATATATATATATATATATATATAGGATATATATATATATATATACAGGATATATATATATAGGATATATATATATAGGATATATATATATATATATATAGGATATATATATATAGGATATATATATATATATATAGGATATATATATATATAGGATATATATATATATATATATATCCTATATATATATACAGGATATATATATATATATATATATATATATAGGATATATAAGATATATAAAATGGAGGAATTGTGGCTTGCCTCAACAGAGCACTGGGAGACGCTATGCAGACAGTCCAGCACACCAAGCATTTTGCCCACCCGGCCAACTGGGCCGGCTTCATGCTGGTAGGTGGGAACGTCCGCCTCAGCAACAAGGTGGCTCTCATGGGGCAGGCGCTCTGTGACTTACTGAAGACGCCTGACAAATGCCGGTGAGCTCCGCCTTTGTGGTTTTCACTGTGCCCGTGGATTCCAGCGATGACTCTTCAATATAGTTGCTAATGCATTTTCTTAATGACAATGAAAATTTCATGTGTAGATACACCTTTGCAATCACTTGAATTTTTTAATAATAATAAAATACAAATGTACGTGAGAATAGTCAAGGATTTAGCCGTATGCGGATGTGTTTACTCAACCGTTTTAGAACTCAATTTTGCTACCTGCCTCGTGAGCTAAAAATCTATTGTCAAGTATGCAAATGTGGATTAAACTCAATAAAGTCTTCTGGAGAATATATTAAATATATCTTTCATTAATAAAGCGAAACCACTTCGGCCCGATTTCCCGAACGCGGGCTTCCATTTTGAAGATGAACCAGTGATGATGATTGCACGGAGAGAGTATGCTGTGTAATAATAATATCTAAGAAGTATATTTATCATCTATCATTTTTCAGAGATGCACTGCGGGTGTCTCTCCACCTGGTGGAGAAGTCTCTTCAGCGGATAGTGCGAGGGCAGAAGAATGCCATGTACACCACACAGAAGAGTATCGAAAACAAGGTCGGACATGTCACAGGCTGGAAGGAGCTGCTCATGAGTGTCGGCTTCAGGTGAGTCAATGCCAATGAATGTCGTGATCCCTTTCTTGGAATCGAATGCATCATGCACACTACAAGTGGAATTCAAGTCCCGTCTTCTTTCACCATTGAGTGGTAACTCAAAACATGAAGTGGATGTGCAATGCGGAGTATTGTCGTTTGAACTCGCATCATGCATTTTTCATTGTTGATAAGCTGAGCTGTATCAACTACACTATGTATGTCATCAATACTGAAACATGTCTCATGGATAACATCATCGTTTGCTTTGATGCGATTTAGGTTCGAGCCTGCAGCCAATGGAATTCCGTCCAGCGTATTCTTCCCTCAGAGTGACCCCGAAGACCGCCTTACGCAGTGCTCTGCTAGCCTCCAGGCTTTGCTCGGTGAGAAAATGTCATTCTCAATAACTTTTGGAACTCCTCTACGCTTCTGCTGGCAACTATGAATGATTCTATTTATATATATAGTATACATGTAGCAATTTTTGTTTTTAGGTTTAACAACTACAACTCTCCACGCTCTCTCGAAGCTAATATCCAATGTGGAAGTGGCTGATGACATCATCGGCGTCATCAGATCTGTCATCTCGCAGTTCTCCTTGAAGAACGTTGAAACCGAGAGCATCGAGATCTCCGTCAGTGTCAGGTACAGCCAGAAGTTTTCATATTACACACTACAACCTTTAAATTTACTTTGGGAACTGGCAAAGAGAAACTCACAATCCTGAGAACATACTCGGAGGCTTCTTTTGGCTTTTGATCAACTGGGTTGTGAAGGTTAAATCAGATAGATGCACAGGTGCACGCTCTTATCGGTAATTATGGATAATTACAGGCTTTGGCGTGTGGGCGGCTGCCATGAGCTTTTGGCTTCCCTCGGCTGTGACCTGATGGAGGTGGGGCAGGATGAGGTGACACTCAGAACAGGAAAGCAAGCCAACAGAAGGAACATCCAGTTTGTGCTGCAGGCTCTGCTGGCGTTGTTTGGTGAGTTAAAAGTGTGGTTTCATTTTTTCAACCCGGTTGTACTGTTTAATCTTTATCCATGTCGGCTTTCAAAGTTCAAGGTTATGTGAATAATATGTTTCATTTTATCGACCTATGATAGTCTTTTGTACAATAGTCTTTGACTAAACTGACACAAATCAAGTTCAGTCACACATTGGACGTAAAGTAAGACCTTGTCGCTTTATTCAGATACTCAAGAAGCACCTCGCAGTCTGAGCATGGACTCGAGCTCTAGCTTGGAGTCCCTGGCTTCTGTAGAAAACAATGACTTGGAACCTCACTCGGATGGAGAACTACACCGAGCCACGAGCTCCCCCAATTTGGGTAAGTGTTGTCAGCACTAACTACATTGATCTAGATTTGGAAACACACCTGAATGAATTCATTTTGAATATCCTTTGCTTCAGGACAAGCGACTGTTCCGCCGCCTCCCTTGCCACTGAGCGGTCCTCGCCTCACGCCCGGTGCCTTTACGTCATACGTCAGGCACCGAGGAGAGCCTGACGGTCGTACTGCTCCGCCTCCTGATGCCCCACCTAGATCATCAACCAATAGTGCTCTGGAGTGTGATCTCTCTCCGGCCGCTTGCTATGGCAACGTCTCCAGGATCCCCGGGACTGCCACTCTCAACAAGTTTGGAGCGAGTAGAAATGATTTACAACATCAGTCATACAGAAGCACTCACAGTAAATCTGACTTTAGAAGTGGAGAACGACCACCTGTTAAAATATCACGACCGGGAGGTGGAGGAGAAAGCGATGCCGCGTTCACTCCGAGCCCGCCGGTTGCTCTGCAGAGGCACATCTCTGATCAATTATCGGCGGGTAATAACCCCACCAATGTCACGCTAGCTCTGGCTCATCAGACTAAGATCAGGAACTTGTATCATGCCACTCCTGGTGGGAACCAGACTCTTATGGGGGCCAGGATGATGGGAAGACAGGCGCACACACAAGGCATCGCCGATATGCACGGGATGGACGGGTACGGTGTGGGAATTTTAGATGGAGATATGAAAAGTTATATTCAATCAGGACAAATGCAAAATCAGATGGGGGTTTCCAATTCTGCTCATAGACCTGACAGTTCCAGTTCCGCAAGTTCTGCCACCGACTGGGAGAGCTCCGGACATGCAACCGTACTCAGAAGAGCGCCGCTGCCTCCGCTTCCTCCGCCCAGACTTCCACCAGCTCCGGGTCCTCTGGTTGAAAATTTGCATCCTTTGCCGCCTGTTTATAATAATCTCAGCACACTAGCGGGTGCCTTCGCCGAAGGGAACAGTTCCGATTCAGACTTTGAGAGAGGCTTTGAGCACAGCACTCTAGTCAACGCAACACCTCTGTCTGCTCAATCAACAGGGATTTCTAATATTCAAGGAAGAAACAACAATACTAAAACATTATACAAGACAAACCCAGGAATTCACAACAGAAAAGCTGTTCAGAATAGTGATGCTTCTCTAGAGAGACTGAGCGTGAGAACTGAGCTAGTCAATAATAGTATCCAGTCTGTGGCTAACGCTTTGGCCGGCATGAACATGGCCAGCCGCAAAGCGCCCACCCTTCTTCCCGCCGGCGATTCAATGTATTACTCTGCTTCAGAAAAAAATGCAAGCAACTATGACAACAATATCAAGAAGAAACTTAACCTCGACTCCTCGAGTGAAGCGCACAGCGGAGTTCCAAAGATGGATATGAAATCTTCAAAAGTTTCCAAAGATTCACCTTTACCGGGATCCTCAAAACAAAATGGCAATATTCAACCGAATAGCGGAGCGAGTAGCATACAAGATTCTATTCTAGCATCGCAATTGAGGCACATCAACAGGGAACTCACGCCTACTATATCCGAGGTGTATCACGAGAGAAGCATAGGCTTGGGACTGGCGCCTCCACTCTCCAAACTTCTGCTCAACCAAAACAACAGCGCCATCTCCGCCGCAAACTCCGGTGCCGATGCCTCCTCTCTGATGACCAGTTTGGAAAAGTTTGGAATAATAGACGAAAATTCCATTCCAGAGAAAGATGTAATGATGGGACACGGAAATCCCCCCCAAATAACAAGAGTTGCCGCAGAGTGTGAAAGATTCTGCGAGATGTGCAATAGACCCGTGGAACAAGGTTCATCCATTTGTGTTTGCAAAAATATAGTAAACATGGTATTAAAGAAACCTTCCACTGTTCATAAGCCTTGGCTCTCTGGTGCCACGACCCTTCATAGCACAATCCAAGGGCCAGATTTGACCACAGCAGAAATAATCGAGAGACAAACCAAACTTAAAGCGCAAAATGCACAAGAACTGGGAACAATTAAGACAAAAAAACAACAATTTGCTGATTCCATGACGAGCTCCTATAACACTGAAATAGCAGGAATCAGACACGAACTCACAAAAACAGAACTGATTGAACGCGATCGTAGAGAAAGTGTCATTGCAAGCATAAGCAATGAAATTCAGAACGCCGGGTCTTCAATAAAACGAGCCATCAGTCCATTTTCTGAGATGTCACGCAGAGACGACGGAGACGGCAGAAGCATCGCAGATTCTCATTCTTCTTATAACGGTGTCGTTATGAGTCCTCAGAACACAACTCCCAACTGCAGTGTGAGGCAGCCAATGTTCTCCAACAATCCTTCGTCCGAGGAGAGCGATACTATGGGGGGAAACGGTTCCAGCGACGGGTTGGACAAGCAAGGTCGACTCGGGAAGACCACTCACCCTCGAAGCAAGACAAAGTCACAGCTTCCCCAGAAACAAAGACAGAATTTTAATATGGAACTGATGACTGATAAATGAAGAAATTTTACAAAATTGTCAATTTAATAGTTATACTTTATAATATGTTGTTTGTGATGTTTGAATATTTAATATGAACTTTGTAAAAACACGGTTTTATATATTAAAAAGCAAATGTATTTACCATAACTATTTTATATACAAATAGGCTATATAGGGGTACTATAAATTTAGTAAAAAAGAAACTGTTTGAGAAATGTCAACTTGTTATTTTAATAAATGTGCTAATTTTGTATATTTGTGTATTTTATAAATATTCATATTGAAGACTAAAATGAATTTACTATTTTCTGTATTTATTGTAATTTAAAACTATAAATTTCGAGCTGTAAATGAACTACTTTTAAACTAAGAAAAAAAAGAGACTTGGAACTTTTGCTCAACATTTTTATATTTTAGTTTTATGTTTTGTTTAGGATTTTTATTTTTGCATAATAAGTATTGTATATTCTATAGATATAATTAGGAATGTAGCCGGTCCCAACCTGATTGATGAATCCAATAAACTTGACAAGTCGAGTATAGTTAAAGTCGACTCAGCCTCTGAAATAAAAAGATGTTTTTTTTATAAATGGATAATAGCAAAGAAATATGGTCTTTTCATTAGACTAATCCGAGAAGATAAGAATACCTCGCATTGGAATGGGCCTTAATTTTTTTATTTATCTTAACTATATAAACTGTTGTACATTTAGTAAATAAAAGTAAAATTATAAACGAAAATCATCCATTTATTATACCCCACTGTTAATAATTTCCATCTGAAATATCAACAAAGTAGTCTCACACTTACTCCCTCTCCTCTATTAGCAGCCCATGGACTAGCCATATTTTATAGAAAACGATTACCTCAATTTCTGCTCTAATTTAAGTCAATGAAATTGTCACCAACCTCATATGAGGAGAGGCACAAGCGTAGTTTAGGAGAGATGTAGGTAATGGGGGTCACTTTTGTGTGAATTGAAATAAAAGCAAATAGATAGATTAATTATTTATTGTTTTATCCCTATTATAAACTTTGCTTATCTAACTAACAATTGAGATCACCTTTAAGCATTTGGCGTATTAATTAAAAACAATGGCAATGATAGTCAGCATATGTCTCACACATATGCGAGTTGAGTTCCACCCAGAGTAATCTGCATAAGCCCAAAGCCCACAAGAAGTGCACCGGAACCACATTTAATTGTCTCATTATCATGATTATCCATGAATATCCATGATTATCCAGTATCAATAGGACCGGTTCGTCTAAAGTGCCTTTTTTATTTATTTTTTTCATTGATATTATTGATTATTTTCAGGTTGTGCGAGCAATAGGGGTCACCTGACTCCAATTGCCTACATCGCCGAAAACGAAAAAAAAATCCTACCAAAAAAGTTGAAGCGATAATGGCAAACTGGGTTTTAAATGACGATCAAAATGCTAAAGTCATTAAATATCACAAGCATAGAAAGAAACACCAAGAAGTTTGAGCCTTACCTTCGGGATTGTCCACTCAAAAAATTAGATCAAAAGGGCGCAAAATCGTGTTACAGTAAAACCTCGATATAACTAATTGGAGTGGCCGTTAAAGTTGAAAGTCCGTTGTACAAAAATAGCCTTAAAAATAAATAAATAATAATTTGCAGGTGTCTGTCTGCTGTCTGTCTGTCTGTGTCTATCTGTCTGTGTCTGTCTGTATCTGTCTGTCTGTGTCTGTCTATCTGTTCATTTTTTTTTTTTCACGTTTTCTCGTTTTGTTTTCTCAGAATTTCACGTATTCACCATTTTAATGGTTTCATACATTCACGATTTCATGTCTTTTTATTCACGATCAAATTTTTCACGGTTTTCAAGTTTTCACAGTTTCTCAGAGGGTTTCTCGATTTTCGCCGATTCACGTTTTTTTTATGAATTATAGAATTCACGTTTTAATGGATTTTCGGATTCACGTTTTCACGGATTCACGTTTTCACAGTTTAACGTTTTCACTGTTTTTCGGTTTTACGTTTTCACGGGATCACGGATTCACGGTTAAACGTTTTCACGGATTCACGTTTTCACGATTTCACAGATTCACGTTTTTTTTTTTTTTTTTTCTATCTATCTATCTATCTATCTATCTATCTATCTGTCTATCTGTCTATCTAGTTATCTATCTATCTCCTTCATCAATTCAAGTCAAGGTAAGGAAGAGGGTTGAGCTCCTCCTCGTTTCTCGCTGCGACTCTCCGGACTTTTTGCATATCGGGGGTGGGGGAGGCTCGGGATTTTCTAGAAGCGCTACTAAGTTTTTGGCTTTCACATATAGATGGCGCTAACTACATATTAAACGCAATAATTTTTTTTTATAATATATTATGGATTGGCTGGGCTACACTTGGCCAAAAAGTGTAAAATTGGTGGGATTAATGGTTTCGGTCCGACGGTCATTTTATTGTCACGGTATTCGTGTACTGACAGAGAAATGGCAAAAATGTGTAGCTAGCGAGGGACGATACTTTGAATAAACTATTTTTATTATTGTATTTTTTTTTAAATTATCCACTTTTCATTGATAAAAAAAAACCAGAAACTTGTGGCACACCTAGTTGGACATTTAATTAATTTAATTGTCACTTTATTTTGCCATTCTTAATGATGTTAGGTAATCATTGTGCCCAACTATCAATATGATTATTTGGATGAAGGTCAACTCATTTTCTATTTTGATATATTTTCAACGAGTATCATATGTGAAACTAGTCAGTGAGCTAACCTGTAGGGCTGAAATCATGTTTAACGGGAATAGCCTGCATGCACTCTTCACGACAAGGGAGGGCGCCAAGGCCGGCAGGGCCAGCGCCCTCGCGCCTGCCCAGGGATGCAGCAGAACAGAGCAGAGCCATTGCCAGTGCCCTCACCAGCCGCGAGCACAGTGACGGATACACACTCTCATCCAGTAAAGAACCTGAAAAGCACACATTTGTCATTTAACTATTCAATCAAATGTATTATGCCGGCCCGGTTTAAGCTAAATCATATATTTTATAATTTTGTGAATTTTTATCACTTAATAAACATGTTTCAATTTACAAAGAATCAATAATAGTAAAAAAAAACACTCCAAATTACAATAACACTACAAAATTAGGTTGATTTGATATGACTATTTGATTACATTATATAATTTTTGAGTTTGTTTGTGTTATTCAATAGTGCCTATATTAATTATGCATTTATACTTTATTTTTTATTTATTTAATGAATAAAATAAAACACACACGATATGTTTAATATTAAGAGTATATTGCCATAATAAAAAGGAATGTTATATAATAAGTTAAACATTAGTGAAAAGCAGATTAAAACTAATACAAGCAAGCATCCATCCTCTAGTTGATATTTAAAGTTAATGTATGTAGTACTATAGAGTACAATAGTATCATCTGTAAACTAAGTAGGTTACATACCTGCAAGCTCATGTCAGGGCAGTACCCAGTGATGCAGCGGCAGCCAGGCGAGGCATAAGCTCTCCTCGCACCAAAAGTCGCAGTTTCTGGGGCAGAACGTTTCCTGTCCAGGTCTCCAGCAACTCTTTCATGGGACCAGAGCTGCGCGACTCACAAGTGCTGAAACACATTAAATATTGGATACTGATTTTGTGTTATCAGGCTACACGACATTTTTACGACATCCTGCACGTAGAAAAAATGTTAATAAAGTACTATCTCCGCGGCTCGCGTGACAGCTTGCAGCCAAGAATCCCGGGAAGTCCTGCAGGGCTGTGCAGTGAGCAGCGGACGCGTCGGTCCTGTCAGTGATTTATGACACTTTTTAAAAAGAGTTTAAATATAAACCAACAGATGTCGCTAGGCAATATCTTAATTAGACATCTATTGAGGAATGAACGAATTTTTATAAATCATAAAATAGTAAAACTGTAAAGATTCCTTCTATATGCTTGGAATTTCGCATTTTTTAAAACAAATATCATCAAAATCCAACAAATGTCGCTAAGCAAAATTTTATTTAGACATCTATTGAGGAATAAACGAATTTTTATAAATAAAAAAAGCTAAAATGTACAGATTCCTTCTATAGGCTTCAAAAACCAACAGATGTCGCTATGCACAACTTTTAGTGAAAATTACGATGCAATATTGTATTATAACATATATAATTCATAGCTTTTTTTTTTACATCGTGTACGTGGAAAAATGTTTGTAAAGAACTAATTCTGCGGCACCCGTGACATCTTCCAGCCAGGCCTCCCAGAAGACGTCCTGCAGGGCCTGTGCAGTGAGCAGCGATGACCGGCTTTGCAGCAGAGATGGCCGTCCAGCTCGCAAGCCATGCCCGCATGGGACCGCCCAGCACTGCCTACTCCCCTGAGCCCAGCGAGTGTTGCTTTTGAAGTATACATGAAGCAAAAATATATATTTCAAGAAGATGTCCTGCAGAACCTGTGCAGTGAGCAGTGGACGCGCCGGTTCTATCATTGATGTTTGAAAAAACAGATGTCGTCAGGCGAATTTAAATATTTTCAAAAATATCTCTTGTGCCATGCTGCTCTCCTACTTTGTATATACTCAAGAGCCTATTTTCATACATTAATATATATACCACGCCACTATATAAGAGAAGCAGGCCGCAAGTTATGAAGGCAAGTAATGATGTGTCCCACTCGAAACTTCTACGGTATTTACTTTGTTCACATAAATCCTACATCATAGCGGGTTTGCTTTTCATCTATTCTCTTCAGATATTATTTTTAACAAAATGATATAAGAGTTAGATTATATACAGAACTTTCATCACTAAATATACATGTTTCAATCAATAATGAATCAATCATTGTAAATTAACACTACAAATTTGGTTGGTTTGATATGACTATTTGATTACATTGTATAAATTATGAGTTTGTTTGTGTTACTCGAGAGTGATAGTGTCTATTTTATTTAAGCATTGATACATTATTTTTTATTTATTTATTGAATAAAATAATATGTGTATCTATTTTATGGATCGGTCAATCAGATGCGTATTTATTACCCATTACGGGTTTATTATATTATTACTTATATGATTAGGCACATTAGTTCATATATAGAAGATGATTTAAAGAAACTCTCAGAAAATTATCATCGTGATCCCACACAAATCATGATGATATTTTGCTGAGAGTTTCTTTAAATCATCTTCTATACATTGCCTAATGTGCCTAATCATATTAATAAAATAATACACACATGCGATGATTTTGATTTGATATGTATAATATTAAGAGTATATTTTCATATTAAAAAGGAATGTCTCAGATGACATTTGTCTGCAAATTATAATTTAAACACCTAGTAAAAAGCAGATTAGAACTAGAACAAGCAAGCAACCATCCTCTAGTTGATATATAAAGTTAATTTATGTAGTACAATAGTATTTTCGCCGTTGATGTTATATTGCCTGTTGATTATGGATGTTGATCAAAAGGCGTATTCGTTTATTAAGATGATGGACCAGACTGTGTTTACCGGTTTAGTGGTTACCGGTCGAGTGCCTGCGTCTCTCTACGGGGCTGGGGTTGTAGGGTTGTTGTAAAATTAGAAAGTCTCTACCTGCGGTATTTGCACTGACCGCTACAGTATCATCAGTAAACTAAGTAGGTTACATACCAGCAAGCTCATATCAAGGCAGTACCCAGTGATGCAGAGGCATAGTCCCAGGCGGCAGCCAGGCGAGGCACAAGCGCTCCTCGCAGCAAATGCCGCAGTTCCTGGGGCAGAACGTTTCCTGTCCACGTCTCCAGCAACTCTTTAATGGAACCAGGGCTGCGCGACTCCCAAGTCCTGAAACACATTCAATATTGGATACTGATTTTGTATTATCAGTCTTCATAACATTTTTACGACCTTTCATTTCAGTTTTCTCACATCGCGTAAGTGGAAAAATTGTTAATAAAGTACTTACCCGGCGGCTCGCTTCACACAGCTTCCAGCCAGGACTCCCAGAAGATGCCCCGCAGGGCCTGTGCAGAGAGCGGCGGTGACCGGCTTTGCAGCAGACAGTGGTTCTGTCGCATCCAGCACTGCCTAAACTGAAGATGTCCTGCAGGATCTGCGCAGTGTGCAGCTTCTGTCAGTGATATTTGACAGTTAAGACATATATTGAGGCCTTGAAATATCTATTGTATATAATTTATAAAAAGGTAAATATGTACAGACTCCTTCTCTGGGCTGTTTGTCAAATTTGTCACTTTTTAAAGCAAGTTAAAACAATAATTAACAGATGGCGTCAGGCGTTAATTTGATCGACTTTACAGAATGAAGACTCGCATATGTCAAATGATAAAATTGAATTTCTATCGTAAAAGTGAAGTGCGCGGGAAATTGATCAGATTAAAGAGTGACATTTATATATATTGATAGCTCTATTGAATCTAAATAGTTGATTTTCATATATAAGTACAAGTTCATAAATATGTTACAAACAAAACACACTTCCTGTGGTTGGTTGTAGATTCAAATGATTATTTGAAGAAAAATTTTTAAACACTTTATTTGTACTTAGAACATATAAAATCAAATTGTGTGAAAAAAGAAGTTACGTGCAAAAAATCAGCGTTGTATCTTTTACAATATTCTAAAGGGAACCAAACAATTAAACATACACACACACACACAATGGATATTATTATAGTAGATGTTCGAAAAATACTGAATTGTGTCATTTCCCACAGGTCTGTTGAAATATTTTACGCTGTTGCTTTCTCGGGTCAACCTGTTGATTTGTTGTCATTGGTAGCAATGACAACACCAATTATTTTGTCATTGGCAGCAATGGTAGTTCTCGCGCGTATGTGTCAAGTAAAGAAATTTCTAGGAAATCAAATTAGTGACCGTCACTCGCTTTGTGTGCAAGTAAATCTGTTTTCTTTTTTTTTAACAAAGGCTTTTTGTTTCTTTTGTACCCGATGTTTCGAGCCATGCATTTAAACATTCAAATGTAAAGATGGTGAAAACGGCTTACCTCACAACTGCTCGGTGTCCTGCTTCCCCGGCCCGGAGCAGCTTCCCGTGACTGTCGCGGTCTCCCCGTCGAGTCTCCTGTCTGAGCAAGTACGACAATGTCACTCGATGTTGCAAGTTTTTCTCGACATTTAATATCCTTGTTTTACAGATTTCGACGTCAAGCTTACGACTGAATTATTTTTCTTCGACTTGTTCAAATGGAATCGACCTGGATCCTAACCTCCTAACGATCCTGGATAGGATCCTGTCAAAGAGCCGATGATACGAAATTTGTAAGAAAACAATCATAACTATAAATGCTCGACAATAAAAAAGTCATTGGAATTATATATTTATTATATTAACTCGTAATAAATCCATTATAAATATGTTGTTGCAAGTAAGTCGGAAGATAGTAAGTCGCAAGATATTTTCTTGAAATTTGTTAGGTATTTACAGATTGTAAATCGAATATTGATGGAAAAATGTCTAATGACAGAATTAAATATTCCAATATACAACAGTCAACACAATATTTTTCCTTGGTAATTTTTAACAAAAGTTAAATAAAAATTACCAAGACCTTAGAATAAGGTTCTTACTGTCACAATATTCAATTGACCGGTAAATATAGGCAGCAAATGCCTCACCATACTTCATTTTGAAATAGAACAACCAAACATTCAATGTTATTGTAATTATCCAGGCAAACAGTTGTAATTTTCTCTCTCCAGTTAAGATAATTTCTTATCAAATGTTAATTCACTACCGTACGTATAATGTAAGTGAAGAGTTTTTAACAAGAAAATGCTTAGATATTTGAAAATTTAATAATGTTGACAGAAATAATGAAAGATAAACTATATATATATATATATATATATATAAAACTCGGGTGTCTCCAGCTACAGAGAATGCAGAGAGATAAAGTATTTTCGACCACTCTTTAAAATAACATTTGTATTTTAGATGAAATCAGGTGGCAGCGGGTCTAATAGCGGCGGTCCATTGGGAGCAGACGACTTTCTGCCGGTGCCGGTCCTCATGCAGGCCCGACTTGGGGTGGGGCGGTGCCAAATTGGAGGCCGACCTCAAGGCCGGCTTGCTCCCCCCCGCCCGGTGAGGGGGGCTACTACCTCACTACTATCTTTGGAGCTGTAGCTGTGCTGAAGCAGCTGGCTGCGTCTGAACAGGATAAAAATTTAGATGTGAGTGATGTGATTATATTGAATAGTTACAATATTATATTCTTTATGTTGTAAACATTGGGTATCGGATCCATGAGTCATGATGATTGACAGTAAAAATCTTATTTTACACATCTTATTTTGAATTTAAGTAAAGTAACAGTGGAGTTATTATACCGTTACATATTTGAATAAAGATGACTGATTCAGTGCTGGTTCCCGATGAGATGGCCGGTGTTTTGTGCTGCGTGTCTTTACCGTGGAGACCGGGGGCGCATGCTAGGGACCTGTGCAGGGCTCTTGCCCATCGCGCTAGAATTACCAACCCTTAGGACTACGGACTCCTTGCACTGAGAGACGGAGAAGGTGTGTACTCTAAATATTTAGGTCTTAAAAATGTTTTATCCCTAGATATATTGAAAAAATATGTTATTACTCGAGTGTCTGGAAATGACTCCCGCTATTTTATCTTTTCAACACTTACAGTAGGTATAATAAAAAACAGAGCTTTAGAAATACTTCACAAGTCGAAGCTTTCCACACAGAGTGCATCAAACAATACTTAAAGACAGGACTTTGAATTATTATCAGATTGCATTTGTCAAATTTATGAATCTGAATTTTGTATTAAAAATGCGGATCATCTTTACATAGATTATTAATATTTATTTTTACATAATATTCCTGTGTAAAAGAGGTTTTACATTTCCATTCCAGACATTATAAGGCGACATCGACTGTCTACAAGATTTGCCTACAAGAGATTCAATGCCAAAATAGCCTGGTCCAAACAAGCTATCCAGTCTTACCCCTGATGTGCCGCTGACCTGCAGCTCTAACTCGAAAGACAACAATCAAAAGCAAATTTAAGCTGCCTTATAATAGTGGGTATATTTTTAAAATACTATATTAGTTATAGTTAGCTATATGTGCCAAGATCTGACAACCCATAGCGCATAGTTCACCTTTGAAAAAGTCTATAGGCCAAGAAAGTAATAATTAAAAATTATTTTTCTACTATCCAAATTCAGCGCGGGTCACTCATTTGATGTCTTGAATTTACAACCATCAGATTACAATAGTGATCAAGTCTTTTTAAACAGATTTTTTAGATTATAGATTCTCAACGAGGATTTCAATCTCTGTATTTTCTCAGTATTAACATAATAAATCCTTGTTTATACGAGTTCAGTTACACAATTGTCAGTCATATTGAACCACTCAACGACCTACTCGATGAGTCAACGAGCAAAGAAGAGCCGGCCACTGAGTTAGTGACTCAAGCGACATGCACGCAGGACATGTTCAGAGCCGTGAAGTTCCTCCCGGCATGAAACGGCACTAGGACAGGCCCAGCTGACGTCCCCATTGACGCTGCAAAGATCATCCTAGTTGAATGGGTGAGTTGCTGGGTGCGATAGCACCCGACCATCCCTAGATGTTTCAGGTGCCTCGGCTACGGCCACGCGGCGCACCAATGCAGAGGCCAGGACAAAAGCAAGCACCGCTTCGCCTGTGGCCGGCTTGGACATAAGGCCAAAGAGTGCCGAAGTGCCAGACGCGCGCCACACAAGGAAAAAAAAGTGAGCACGCCCAAGGGAGCAGACAGTGCGAGGCATACGGGAGGTACCTGAATGCCTACTGTAAGCACACCAATGTCACTGCGCATCCTGCAGATTAACCTCAACCACTGAAGGGCGGCGCAGGCGCTGCTAGAGCAGAAAACGCGGGAGTTGGATTCGGACGTTTTGATCACCTCCAAGCAGCACCTCACTCCGGCAAGCGCCACATGGACGGCCGACGTGACAGGGGTGGTGGAAGTGGCCATAGCCGGCAACACCCCCATTAAAGAGATCGGCACCATAGGGCACGGCTTCACCCGGATTCGGGTCGGAGGCATACGCGAGTACTCTTGCTACGTTTTGCCAAACGTGGCGTTTGCAGTATACGAAGCGTACCTCGCCACGCTCGAGGAAGACATCAGGGTGAACACAGACGAGGTTCTCCTCGCCGGCGACTTCAACGCCAGGGCCGCCGAATGGTGAGCGCGGACGACGACCAAGAGAGAAGCAGCACTCGCTGATATGGCGGACAGACTAGGCCTCGTCGTGTGCAACGACGGCGCCAGCACATTCCGGAAGGGAGCGTCAGATTGACGAGGACCCCTCGGGTCTCCCCTACAGGCTCTCAAATTTATTGACTTTTTAATGTTTGACTAATGTGAGTATACACAGAGGCTTTGTAATTTGTTAAAAAAAAAAAAATAATGTAATATTTTCTTGTTTTAACGAAAATCATTTTAGTATTTAAACTGTATCGTTTCTCTATATACAAAGTTGTAATTTCTCAGTATGGTTTTATAAATTATGAACTCGTTTATTTTGTTAATCAAATATGTATCGTCAGAGTGATGATATTTTTGATTTATTTTCAAAGTTTTGACAGGGTTTTTTGTTAATACCAGGTGTACTCCTAATTAATTTCCGGTTTTTTTCGATAGATAGCGTTCTGTATTTTGCTTTGCTGTTGGTAGCACTTATATGTCATTTTGTTAAGTAGTTATCGAGTGTCTAAACGGCGTTGACGTTTTCCTAAAAAGTTCTTTTAGAAAGTTTTTATTGCGTGTCAAAGATGTCTGCATTCGTACCGAATTTTGAACATATGCGCCATGCATTGCTTTTCATGTTTAATCAAGGGAAAAAAGTGTCCGAGAGCCACCGTGCGCTTGTGGAAGTTTATGGCAACCATGCTTTAACACTTCGAACATGTGAAACGTGGTTTCGACAATTCAGAAATGGAGATTTTGACCTGAACGACGTCGCACGCTCCGGCAAGCGAAAATCGTTTGATGACGTCGAATTGCAAGCGTTATTGGATGAAGACGATACGCAAACGTAACGACAGCTTGCAGAAGCGCTGGGAGTTCAACAACAAGCAATCTCCAAACGTCTGCGAGCCATGGGGAAAATTCAGAAGTGCGGAAAGTGGGTGCCGCATGAACTGGCCGAGAGACAAATGGAAAATCGAAAAGTGACATGTGAAATGCTGCTTCAACGATACAAAAGAAAGTCTTTTCTGCATCGTATTGTTACTGGCGATGAAAAATGGATCTTTTTAGAGAACCCTAACCGCAAAAAATCGTGGGTGAGTCCAGGTGAAGCATCGACATCGACGGCACGGCCAAATCGTTTCGGTCGCAAGGCCATGCTGTGTGTGTGGTGGGACCAGACCGGTGTTATCTACTTTGAACTGCTGAAACCTGGTGAAACTGTGAACGCCGTTCGTTACGAACAACAAATCAAAGATTTGAGCCGAGCGACTGCGGAAAACCGACCAGAATATAAAGAAAGACAGAAGCAGGTGATTTTGCTCCATGACAATGCACCATCGCATAAGTCAAAACGCGTTCGCGACACGCTGGAACAACTCCAGTGGGAAATGCTTGATCATGCGGCTTACTCACCAGACCTGGCTCCGTCGGACTACTACCTCTTTGCTTCGCTGGGCCACGCACTTTCTGAGCAGCGCTTCGATTCTTATGAAAATTTGCGAAATTGGCTCACCGAGTGGTTCACCACCAAAGACAGTCAATTCTATTGGCGTGGTATCCACAAATTACCGGAAAGGTGGGGAAAATGTATAGAAAACGATGGAAAATATTTCGAATAAAATATCTTTAACACTTCTCTTGCAATATTGTGTTTTATTTACAAAAAAACCGGAAATTAATTACAAGTACACCTGGTAGTTAAAATATTTGATAATTATGGAATTTTTTATTTTATTATAAATGTTTTTCACTTGCTAATAATAACCTAACTGTATGATAAATCAATAATAAGTATGAAGAATTTATATTGTAGATGGTGTTTTTTTGATAATGTTATTTTTTATTAATTTAAGAAAAATATAATCTATAAATCTAATTAAATAGTTATTAATGATTTTAATACAATATGTTGACAGATCTATTTCTACAAATGATATTATAGCGTAATAATCTCATGGCACTCTTCTTCTTGTGATTATAGGTAGGTAGCTCTGCTATGTAGCCCTGCTGCTTTAAAAAAAAATTTTTTTTTACTATTTTTAAAATGTGTAAATCAATCCTACATAGCAATATTTTGTAGAAAATACACGAAGCATTGATTACTTAGAGAATATTCGCTTTTCATAATAGTTGTATCAGGCTTAATTAATTCTAAGATTCCTATATTGACCTTTACCAATTCACTTACCCATTATATAGGAGTAAGTTTAATCATGACATTGTTTATGAGGCTTATATTACTTTCCATACTAGAATCGATAAAATTTAACTAAAAAGTACACAAAGCTCTTCAAAATGAATCTCGGTTTTCAATTAAAAATATATAATTCAGATAAAATATCAGTATATTTTTGTTCTGTGTGACATTGGATCTGCATTGTGTTTTAGATTTTTACAACATTTTTAAAGATGACACGCTCAAGGCACTGTCCGAGGTGCAGCGTATGGAATGATTATTTGAAATTGTCGTTATTCTCAGCTAGGACGTATTTACTAGTCTCAAGTCTGTAATAATTTACTATTAAGTTAAATCAACGTGTATCTATTTATAATTTAAATAAAATTATTTCTGCTGCAGGAGGAGAATGTGTATAACCTTGGGTGATGTATTAAAAATTAAACAACTTTTATATTGAATCTATTGTTTATATTACCCATTAGATTAGTTAGTCCTCATTTTCCCGAACCCTTCAGACAGGTATATACTTTAGCTGCTTCTCATCAAAATTCTCTCTGACTTATCATCCAGATACCGCAGTCTAATGCTTGTTATAGGAGCAACTATAACTATCGAACGCCAGATCATCTTCAGATTTATTTACTTCTGACTCATATTTTCTCACCAATCCTCAAATAGCTGATAGATGAATTGTCAGAAAATCAGAGTACCAAAAAGAGTTGAGTTTATAAAATGAGTCTTCCCACCTGCAATGCTGATATTTACTAAGGAAAACCCCACGGCAAGGCAAGAAAGAACTATCATATATCCGATTCTGTTCATTCGATATGTTACCCACGATTCTCAGATTTGAAAAAAACTTGAATTATTCACCTGAGTGACATGTTAAATTTATTAAATGCTTTCTTACTACGTTCAGGTTTCTCTACAGTCGATGCAAATATTGAATCCAGCTATTATTCAACCTAATGCAAAAATTATCTCCTGTAAAATGGCTACCCCGAACACGAGATCCTCAAAAAGGTATATTTAGAAAAAATAAAAAGAAGTTATACCGGCAGATTCCAAACGTGCCACAGTCCTTTCGATTTGTTATTTCCACTGAAATTTGAATTTAAAAAAATTAATCATCCCTACTCACAAAAACAAAAAAAGGCGTCTCCTTTATTAGCCGCCGTCTCGAAAGACAAAATCATTTACAATTCCAAAATGACTTGATCGATCGTAATGTAGAAACTGTGAATAAAAAAATTAACGCTTTTATTCTGACAGTAGGTAGTGAATCAAAGTAAGTTACCAATAAACTTCTGTCAAGTTATTCTGAGCACACAACCCCAACGCATAAAACATTTCTCCCCGATTTAAAAATCAAATTATGACAATTTCAATGAAATCGCGAAAGCACGTCCATCCGCACAATGTTTATCGACAAAGAAAGCACTGCGTCCGAGCAGTCAGTAGCGGCCGAGACTTCCCCGCCGCTTCCAGTGAAGATTTCCCCGCCTCCTGCCAAGACTCCCGCTTCCCATTGAAGTGACCGGCGTCAGTTCCGATTATCTCGTCGCACTGGACGGTCGTGTGAGATTTGAACAGATTATCGTCTACACTGCTTTACCATCAGTGGACCGATGAATTAGATCGGCAGAGATAAATGTGATTACAAGTTTTTGCCAAGTTTAAATATATTTTAAATGTGTCTAAATCTAATGCGATTAAATCCGACCGTGCAATGACGCCACTGACTACACAGACAGGGCGCGGGAGCGGAGCGCTAAGGTGGGCTCGGAACAGGAGGGCGAGAAGTAAGTATTGCCTCGTATTAACCTCGAGTGTGTGTTAAGTACCAATTTTTAGAAGTGCGTATATCTCTGACCTATTATTACGCAAAATGACCATGTCACGAAATTTCCTATCGTTGTTTTTCAAAAGTTACCTACTTTTTGTAGTATAATAAAAATTAATAATTGTTGCAAGTGTCGGGTAACATTTCCTCGTATATCACAATATTTAAGTTCCGTGACATTCCAGCCGTGCCGCTTGAAATGCCACTATAATTTCAGGAAAGGTTTTCTAACACACATTCATTGAATCCATGCAGTGCTCGGAGGTTCTCGGATGTTATGAAATATAATAATTTAGTACAAGTGCCCCTTCACTCAGTAGGTACATTTTGGCAAAAAAGTAAGTGAGTTTGGAAAATCTGGCATGAACCTCTATCTACTTTCAAAACTGTTTGACAGCAATGAAGTAAGTCCTTATTATATTGTAAATTTTTGTTCTTTATAGCAAATAATCCACACCATACCATAATAATCTCGTCAAATTAAAATTTTGACAATGTACCAATGTACAGTTTATGTAGTTTTGCATAATTTCAGGTTTTTTAATTTCTTTTTTTTAAAATTTAATGATAAGTGGAGTTTATGTGATTAAGCACATTTTTTCACACATTGAAACGATTAAAGAAAACTCTCAGAAAATATCATCGTGACTTGTGTGGGTTCGAATCCCACACAAGTCACGATGATATTTTCTGAGAGTTTTCTTTAATCGTTTCAATGTGTGAAAAAATGTGCTTAATCACATAAACATACTAATACCTGCATGGGTAAATAAAAACGCATTCTGATTGACATTAATCCAACTTAATATGATAAGTGGAGTGTATCTAAAGTAAGCAGGTGTATTTTAAATTCGAAATAAAAAGTAAGAGAGGGCAGGGATTGCTGGAATGGCTTTTGGCCTTCATTATGAAGAAGCTGTCCTCGAGGTTGTAAAATTGGAAGGAGTGAACGACGTCTATGATGACCTCTTTGATCGTTTGGAAGTCTCGGTGGAGTCGGATGTTTAGGATGAATCATGGGGCATTTAATACCCAGATGCGAATTTTTTTTTTTGGATTACCTGGAGAGGCTTGTGTCTCTCAGGCGGGACGTAGGCCCAGATGGGGCCGGTGAAAGTGAGGATTGGACAGATCATGGTTTTCTGGAAGAGGATTTTGTCGGAGGGAGAAAGTTTGCTTTTATTGCAGAGAAGTGGAGAGAGTATAGCTGAAGCGGCTCTTGCTTTTTGTACAGTCATCTATCCATGCGGTGTCCAGGAGAGTTTGCAGTCTAGTGTAAGGCCGAGGTATTTGATACATTTTTCCACGATATGGGGACGTTGTCCAGAGTGATGAGGTACTCTGGGGAAGTTTATGCATTGGGGATTTTGAAGTTTAAGGCCTCGCCTTTGGAGGGGTACGTTTTGATTCTCCACTCCCCGAACCAGGAGGTCACTGCATCTAGCGAGGGCTAGACTTTGGCGGTGTTGCGGTTTGTTTGTTGTTACTAACAACAGTTAATGCAATATTTTTCCTTTGTAATTTTCTACAAAGTTTAATAAAAATTATCAAGACCTGTGAATGATATTCTTATTGTCACTATATTCAATTGACTTTTAAATATAGGCAGCAAATGCTACAAATAGTGTATATGTCCAAAGAAATTCTTTAATGCAAATATCCGGACAAACAGTTGTAATTTTTTCCTTCTTGTGAAGATGATCTCTTATCATGCGTACGAATAATGTAAGTGAATGCTTTTAGCAAGGCAATCCTTGTTTGATATTTGAAAATGTAATAATTTTGACACAAATAACGATAAGTATAAATTTCTCTTCAGTATGCTGGTAAGCTAAAGATGTGCAATGTAATACAGAATGTATGTAAGCAAAGGTTTTTATTTTTATTTTAATGTGTATGTTTTAAAAATTCAGGCGAGAAAATAAGGTACCGACAATGGGCAAACGTGTAATCAAAGGAGGAAGCGAAGGATGTACACGGGAAGATGACGTCAGCACTCGGACCACGGAAACTCTTCGGAGATATATTGGAGAAAGTCCGATCGGAAGATCCGGTCAAGGGCCTGAGGACGGTGAGCCCAACCCCATGAAACTAGATCTCGCACAAGTAAGGAAATAATATATGTATTTATAAAAGGCTACATATACCATATTATCAGTCATAACTAAGGTTTAACCAAAACAAGTTCTTTTTTCCCTTTTTTCCTATTGTTATAACATATAAGAAAAAGGCCAGTCTTTTAATTTCCACATTTAGTCTGCGAATTGATAAAACTTGAGTAATTTTTCTTTCTTTTTTCGGCCCATGCTTTTTCCCAGTTTATTGTCTTTTTGAGTTTACAAGACTATAAAATGTACCGCTAGGCTCAAGACATACAGTGGAAAATGTTCCATTTCTTCATCAAAGTCTTCAATAATATTTAAAAAATATATGTTTGTCTTTTAATGGAATAGAATATAAAAATTAGTTACTAGAATTTTCACAACAGTATCAAATTAATCCTATAAAATATTAAAAAAAAAACATTGGTGAACTTAAATGTTAAAATGTAATCATCGTTTTTCAGGGCCACTGAATATTGCTGTCAGAATTTAAGCTGCTATTCCAAATGATCCATTTACCAGCATCAGAAAACCTGACTACTAGATCAGCATGTGTATCATCCGGTGAGTTTTGACTTTTATAAAATTTTATGTCTTGCATTTAAATGATTTTTTACCAGCAATTAATTTCATTTAATTTATCAAAAGTTTGAATGTTTTTATAATCCATTATTTGTTTATATCTATGATCTTAATTTAATTTTCACATTGACCGGACAACTAACACAGTGATATAGGGTTAAAAATATTTTTTTTGTTTTTAAAACAATATTATTTACATATTTTGAAATGTCACCACAACCCATAGAATCGCAAAGTACAATGATTATCTGATTCCTCAAGTCCACATATTGACTAAATTTAAAAGCTTTCTCTTGTGCCAGTGTGCAGCACTTAGAGGCTCTCTGTTATGTGTAATGTGAGAGTGTTTGACGTACAGCGGTGGTCAGGCACTGACACCAATTCACTCAGTAGGTATTTACAAAAAGCCAGTGAGATTGTAAAACTTATCAGAAGCTCCTATATTCTTTTGAGACTGTCAGTATGTGTATACTCAATTTTCATAAGTTTCTGTGATCAGTCTCATAATTTAAAGTCTACGTTTTACTTTCAAATCATTAAGTGATTGCATCGAAAATTTGCCTTACGGATTCCAGGAAACTGATCTATAAGTGATAGTTAATACAATTTTCAATGAATAAACTATGCCTTACATCATAGTAAACCGAAACAAATAAGTTGTTGCTTTCAGACACTCCATTTTCTTAATTTTTAATCTTAAAAATTAATGCCATATATGTTAACGAGGTTGTGTTTTTGTATTCTATTATTTTGAGAGTGACTCATAAATTTTGTTTTTTTTTTTTCATTTTTAATTAGTCTGCAACTTGTTTTCCACACCATTTGAATACCTTAATTATCAGAGATATTTAGATCTTTGATGATATTAGAACGTACACGTATATCACAAAAAGGAAGATATTTTAAAATATACTCTGACTTTCACCACAATGTTGATTTAAATCTATATTTTGATGAACCAAGAGAATATTTAGAAATAAAACATTATGAAATAATTGAATAATGGTTTTTCAGGTCTGCTGAAACATGCCGTTAGAATTTCAAGATACCGGCATCGTAAAACCTGGAAAGTTATATCAACCCTGGTGAGTTGACTATTTTTGAATTTTATGAGGAGTTTGAATGATATATTCAAGTTAAATCATAGAAAATTGTAAAAAACATCTAATTATTAGTTTTTGATATGGCATTGAAGTTAAAAAGGAATGATTACGATGCTTATTATTAGAATTACTTCCGTTTATTATGCAGAAACATAGCCAATGAACAAATATACTCGTGGAGTTGCATCTTTAGTAATTTTACAATGATTAATCATACGGATTGTTATTTTTTAAAATTATATTTAGATTCTTTAATTACTTACATCACTTCTCCTGCGATTGATGAGTGAGAATCGACCATTTTAGGATTTATTGACTTGATCACTCATAGATGTCAGGTAAATCATTGATAAAATGCACATATTTGTTGCAAAACGCATCGCTTGTCCCAAAATGATATTTAATGCTAACATGCTATTTGTTATACGATTTACAAAGAGAATGAAAATTGTACAATCTAAGGATTACAACATTGTGAAAATTCAATGCTCAAATCATCTCAGAAAAATATAGAATTTTATCATAGATTTATTCTGCCAGGTGCATTTTAAAATATCATACGTCTACCAAGCGATGAGAAGATCTGGACAAAGTGTCAGGTTCTTTCTAGGAAAAGGTTGCCTGCATGACTTCGATGGCCAGATATGTTGATTTGGAACTGTCAGGACACTTGACATTCCTTGTCTTGCTTGCGATGTGAGTCTCATGACACTACCGGGGCAATTGTGGGTTGACTTCCAAGCTAATAGGACGAGACCTCAGGGGAAGAAATGTACCCTTTTAAGTTATGAATATTCAGAGATAGATTATTTGAAATGTTGACTTAATTTTAATTCTATGATGAAGATATGCTGCTGAGCCAAGAGCCGAATTGGCAGCAGCAGAATGATGAGTTTTCTTAATTTATTTAAAGTAAAACACATGGGATTCATAGGAAATTTACTTATTATCATATTGTGTTTAATCTTTTCAGGCTTAATACTAATAAACCTAATAACTTCTAATAACAGGAGGTTTAATCTCAAGCCACCGAATTCTATGTTTGTAGATAATTTAATGATTGCATCGAAAATTTGCCTTACGGATTCCTGGAAACTGATCTATATGTGATTGTTAACCCTTTGCACTTGAGACCGTTTCCGCGCGGACTAATCAGCAACTCGAAGCGTTAGGTAGCGCTTTCGGTGAATTTCTTAACCTTAAAATGATCACACACACAAATTAACACATTAAAATTTTATATTTTAATATTTAATGTATATTTACATCTTTATGAAGATAGTTTCGTAAACATAAGTCTTTGTAATTTTGCTTTGTTATGATATTTCATGTAACAATTGCCAAGATGCATGTCCGGCTTTTCCGGACAAGTATCACAATAGTATGTCGTTTGATGTCTTTTGCTAGGTTTTTTTTATATATATATTATCTTAATGGTATTAAATATTGTAAAGCTAACAAATAAAGGTGTGATAAGTGAATGGAAAGCTTATTAATATTGTGGGGGAGAAAAAAGTCTAATTCTCAGTGTAATATAAGTTCAAACAAATAAGGACTTTCAAATGAATGATTACGATAAGAAGTACAAGCAAAAAATATAAGGGTTGATTAGTTACACATCCGGTCCTTTTGCTACGGCTGTCAAGGTCGAACTGAGACCGCAGTCCACGGTGCGGTCCTTAAACCTTTGCACTCTTTGATTTTTTTAATTTTTCCGTTTACCAACTCCGAGGTAATTATGAGATTTTTGTTAATAAATTAGATGTTATTGTTACACAATAGCTTATAATCATAAAACAAATTAATAACATATTTTTATGATATTGTTATGATTGTTTAGTTGTAAGGTAGTAAAAAAAAAGAGATAAGAGTCTATCAATAATTTATTTTGCGTACAATTTAAAGTTTAAAATTTATTTTGGTGTGGTATTTTTTTAAAGATTCTCCTGGATGGAGGCCCGGCTTCCTTTCACAGGTCTCGCAACAGAATGTGCTTTCTCTTCTTCCTCCATGAACATACCTATTGGAACACACCATGCAATTTTTATGTTTTTTCTGAGAATTAGAAAATATAAAATGACTTTTTCCATCTAAGCGCTGAACAGTGTCACCTGTGGATAATCGCCCTGATTTTGATATCGGAGCACGAAAGTCTCCTATGAGCTCCAGTAACAACTTTTCTCTAAATGCTTTATAGCTTATTGGATTTGCATTATTATTGCATTCTTTATACAATATATATGCATTTTCTATGGAGGTTTCTAGACCCTAGAAAAACAGTTTTCTCCACCATTTTAATGTTTTTCGTATAAAAGAATAGGATGTTGCGTATTGGTCTGCGACAACCACCTCGCCCATATTTATATTATCTGATTAACTAACTGTTCATAAATAACAAACATACTCGGTACCTGTTATTGTTTGCAGGGTCTTGCTACCTGACTCTTTATGGCGGCAACCGCCCGCCTCCGTCGAGTGACAAATCGTAAAAAGTGCTACATTCTCGTAAATATTTAGCTAATAATACTTTTGAATAACTTACCAAAATATCACGAAATTACTAATGTATGTCTTTCACAATACATACAAAAAAGATTTGATAAAATAAAAGTAATAACAATAATAATAAATATACTTTTGACAAACACTGTAAAATGTCGAGCCCAGCTCGACATAGGAGTTGGCGTGAAGAAACGCGATGTCGAGTCCAGCTCGACATAGGAGTGGAAAGGGTTAATGGTGCTGCACTTAGATAAGAAATTCTTACGCAGTTTGAAAGCTAGATAACATAATGTTTGTAAAATTATATAGGCAGTGTTTAGGAACGAACTCGAAAGAACAAGATCACATAAAAATTAATAAGATATCATCGCACATCGAATTTCCGCACCAAACAATGTGTTGACCGAGACGCACCTCTCTAGTGCAAAGAGTTAATACAATTTTCAATGAATAACTCTGCCTTACATTTTTGTAAACCGAAACAAATAAGTTGTTGCATTCAGACACTCCATTTTCTTAATTTTTAATCTCACAAATTAATGCCAAATATGTTAATGAGGTTGTGTTTTTTGTATTCTATTATTTTGAGAGTGACAGCATTCATCCAACAGCAAGCCAAATCTCATAAATTTTTGTTTTTTTTTTTAATTTATCTGCAACTTGTTTTCCATACCATTTGAATACCTTTAATTATCACAGATATTTAGATCTTTGATATTAGAAAGTACACGTATATCACAAAAAGGAAGATATTTTAAAATATACTCCATGACCTTCATCTCAATGTTGATTTAAATATATATGTTGATGAACCAAGAGAATATTAGAAATAAAACATTATAAAATAATTGAATTATTGTTTTTCAGGTCTGCCGAAACATGCTGTTAGAATTTCAAGATCTGCAAGATACCGGCATCGTAAAACCCGGATAGTTACATCACCCCGGGTGAGTTGACTATTTTTGAATTTTATGTGGAGTTTGAATGATATATTCAACAATAATCATGGAAAATTGTAAAAAACATCTAATTATTAGTTTTTGATATGGCTTTGAAGTTAACACATTGTGATCGGGAGACGCATAAATGCGTTCCTTGCTGCCTGGCGGTACAGGCCGGGAGACGCATTTATGCGTTCTGCATAGACTGGCGGTGGTGTACGGCAAACGCATGAACGCTCGCTTTACCCGAGCAGGTACCGATGCCGTATCTTTTGCCAGCTGTTTACAAACATTCGACCACTTGATGACACAAACAAATATCGAACTATTTGAGACCATGGTCATAAAAAATAACGGTAAACTATACACAACAGAACACAATAATTATTACTACAAACTAAATATACAGAGACTCTCTCCCTTGTTTCAGTGACACTGTGATACTATTTTCGTTAAGACGTGTCAATTTCGTATTCCTGAATTCATAGTGCTTTTGTAGAATATTTTTTATTCAAAAATTATTGAAAGTTTTGCGTAAAAATCCCTAATATTGTGTGTTGGTGAAAAAAACATAAGATTTGTCGAACTGTAACAATAATATTTTTTGTTTTTGTTTTTGAAAGCGGTTTTAATTTTTGGAAGTGGGAGTGAACCGATAAATATGATTTTATTATAATAACCTAGTGAACATGGAACACGATACCCATGATAGTGATGAATTTTATGCTGACAATTTGTCCAATTATTCGTGCGAATGCGACATTGCATATGTATGTTTTGCAATGTACCTCTTCACAAAGGAAAGTGTTTTGAACGCTATCATACGTTGACGCATTATTAGGTTGTTTTGTTTCTGATTAGATCTAATAAAAATTTTCAAAAAGTATTCTGATTCTTTACAACAATGTAATTTTGATCGTAAAAGTGTGTTTTTCGCTTTCCATTTCATTTATTGTATAGTAATTTTGTGTACAAAACATGTATGTATAAAAAAATAAATAAAGCAATTATTTTAGATTAAGACACTAAAAGTTTTTTTGAAAAATACCCAAAAGTTCGAAAGATATGGCTATTTTACAGAAACTGTAATTTGAGACGTATATATCAAAAAACCTCCCGGTCTCAGCCCCTAGGTGACAAAAAAACCACCCGATCACAATGTGTTAAAAAAGAACGATTATGATGTTTATTATTAGAATTACTTCCTTTTGTTATGCAGAAACATAGCCAATGAACAAATATATCCGTGGAGTTGATATCTTTAGTAATTTTACAATGTTTAATCATACGGATTGTTATTTTTTTAAAATTATATTTGGATTTTTTAATTACTTACATCACTTCTCTTGCGACCGATGAGCGAGAATTGACCTTTTTAGGATTTATTAACTTGATCACTCATAGATGTCAGGTAAATCATTGATGAAATGCACATATTTGCTGCAAAAGGCATCGCTTGTCCCAAAATGATATTTAATGCTCACATGCAGATTTTGAACTGCCGAATAGGCTGCAGCAGAATTAAGAGATCTCTTAATTTATTTAAAGTAACATACGGGATTCTTAGGAAATTACGTATTATTTTATCGTGTTTTATCTTTTCAGGCATAACACTAATTAACCTAATAACTTCTAATAACAGGAGGTTTAATCTCAAGCCACCAAATTCTATTTTAGTAGATAATTTAATAAAATTATGTTTAATTTGAATTGCATATTATCGGGTTCGATTCCTTTATGCAATCCGGCACTTAAATTCCTGTCGTGTGCATTATATTAATGAAAGTATACGACTCTTGACGGATTATGATCGTTTTTATGTTAATTATATTTGACGTTTAATTATATTTGATGTTTAATTATATCTGACTTTTAATTATATCATGAATTATCATAGGTTATGACTAGCTATTTCCCTATATATGTATTATTAAGATAATATTTGCGATTTTATTATGATCCTCAGATTTGTCTTAGACGGTTGTGTATTATAAACCAGTATTCTATGGGTATATTTAAGCGTGTGTTGAAATCATATCCGGACATATTGATAAGTATTATATGAAAGGTTAAATTTTTTTGCTATCCAAAGTCTGTGAATCTTTGAGGAGGGAAGATCCCCATATGATGCGTCTTCGGTAGGGCTGTCACAAGCCAGTGGATTGTGTTACTTTATTTAAAAACACTTTTATTTTCTTTAAAACTTTATTTATTACATAATATTACTATACATTTTTATAAGACACTAATTTATTATAAAATTTACGGATAACTTAACCTTTACTTTCTTTTTTCATTATTAACTTTTTAAGACTTTTTATATTATCATGACAGGTACACAGTTTTCGTTACTCTGCCAGGGAGGTTAGCACTTTAATCTACTTTTAAACTATGCAAACATTAATTTATTATATCGTGACAAGCATGTCACAACACGTACTGACACGCGGCTGTATATTGTCACGCGAAGACAGAAACTAACACCGGAGAAGTCTTCTGGAGACTTCTCTCCCTAGGAGAAGGGCAGGTTTATATTCAATATTAGATCTCATAAAATATATATAGCTTTTGTGAGACCCAAATTTATATAAATCAAAAAGACATCTTAACTCACTAAGAGGGAACTCTCGAGAAGAAATATTTGTGCCCACACAACTGTATGCAATAAATTTATACTATTTATCTCAAGAGTTTTACATGTTTCTTAAAATATCAAATCATGAATTATTCAGCTAAGTCAGTTTTATCTCGGAGTTTACAATAATTCACTCACCGTGTGAAGGTCTTCATATAAAAAAATCTTCATTCCGAAGGATCTCCATTTCGTAAGTTAGAACTTAGCATGTACTTAAAAATATCAATTATTAATTACTATTATCAATTATCTCTAACCGAATTTAATTATATCATCAAGTTGCCAATAACTAAAAGTCACAAAATAGTTTGTATTTATTTTTAGGTTTGTATTTTATTGGATTGCATTTTTAGGATTGAATCAGGATCATGTGTATATTTACGCTCTGAATTGAATTTCCAGGCTCTGTTGTTGTCGAACTCTTATTCTAAGCTTTCTGTAAACTGAACGGCATATATTTTTGTGTGTTATATTATATATCTTCCGTCAGGCTTTATTTTACTAGATCCAAATTGAAGTGCTATTTCATTTATTATTCTCATATACTATTTCATATTTTTCTATATATTTCTTTACAGAATGACGGGATTTTATAATCTATTTAGGTTGGACCAGAAGATACAAGTACTTAAAGATGGGAAAAAAATAATGTAGTTAGTGGATATGTTAACAACGATCGCTGAGAATGTGAATTTGAAATACAGGAAGAGATAAATCTTAAAACTTTTATTCAAACAATTGCAAGTTGTATTCTAATTACAATCGATTGACGCGGGCTGCAAAAAGGCTGATTCTCCAGCTATAGAAGTCACAATTAATTAATACACCGCTGCGATTAATTGATATTTGAGATCAAAATCTGATATTTTGAATCGTTCTTGTACTCCACGAATTATGATTCTAATCTCTCTTCATACTGTTGAATTAAAAGTAGAAATCGTGTTTGAATTTATAAACTACAGACAGATAAATTTTCTGCACCAACCTCTTTCATCAGATCGTGTGATTAGAGTTCAGGATTAAAGGATGTAGTGTGTAACATTGACAGGAATCTGAAGGTGAAATTTTTCTTCAATCATCAGTCTTTTTTAATTATTTTTTTTATCGTTTACTGGGAGCTTATTTATCTAAGGATTGTTTAGAAATGACATGTTTTTCCTATGTACCTAGCTCTGTAGCGTATTCGCCAGAGTGCAAATGTGTAATATTTTCAAGAAGCCTAATAATAAATATTGTTAAAAGTTTCAATCAGGCAAATATTTATTGTCTGTTGCATATGTTAAAATTACTGAACAGTGACGTTTTTGACAGGTCAAGTTGCCTCCTTGAGTCCATAAATTTATTAAGTTTGGCAGCCTGTATTGTGCCAGTGGCAGCAGAGGTCACATTTGACCAGTTTAGTGCAGTCTTCAAAGTAGTGTTGTGTGTTTGGGGTGCTTCTAGTGATGTGTGTTTGTGGTGGTTCTAGTGATGTGGTGTTTGGGGTGAATTAATATTCTCCTTGAAGAGTGTTTAACAGTTTTCAGACTCAGTGGTGAAGTGGACAAGAAATCATAAAATGTGTCAAGGATCTCTTTAAACAGGTACATTCAAATTTATCGGTCAAAGAAATGATTGTTACAAATTTGCTGTAGATCAAATGTAAAATTATCCTAGAATATCCCACAGATCTATTAAATTTTACCAGTTGCTTTAATCTGTAAACACTAAATGGTAGTTTAACAGCAAATCCAGCAATCAGCTATAAGTAATAAATATACAAATATATTATCATATATTTGTATTCCTTCATTCTTTTGTCACTTTGAATTAAATTAATATCACTTTTCAAACTACTCTTGTTTATGAATATAAATTAAATTATACATTGAAGATTTAAGATCTTTTATAAATACTCTTAAAAATTACAACAACTTCACCGATTTTACAAGGCCTGTAAGAGTAGCACATCATATTATTATATATCTGGGGCAAATGTGGAATCACAGCTGTCACTTTAATCTAACACAGTTGCATTTATCAATAAAATTTTAAAAAAAGTAATACAAAAATATTACACTTATTATCACAATAGTTCAGGGTAGATTATTATAATAACAGAGCCTTTAGTTACAAATATACTTGTATACCATCATTTTGAAAACAACGGTTATTTAAAAACAAAGCTTGAATAAACCCAGAAAATATTAATAGTGAATTTATTGTTTTTCAGGTTCACAGAGTGTTATGTGGTAGCAGTGTGTAAGGAGTTATGCGGCCTTCCCTGAGCTGCAAGATATTGACAGCGGAAAGCTTGATCGGGCCTGCAGGCACTTCAGCCGGTGAGTGTTATTTTAAAGTAGTATTTTTCGATAGTGCTTTGTGTATTCCATCAAAATTTAATAACTGTTTTCCATTATAAAGCACTTTTTATAAACTAGTGACAGATGCTTAATCTGTATTTTGCATCTGTCACAAGTTGCTTTTTGGTTGAATGGAGTTTTAGCATTCTAACCCAACGACCATATTCCTTCGGTTGACGGAACGTGACAGATTTAAGAAAATATATGAGCCAGCATTTTAATTAAATACATTTGATACAACATTTTTATTGCTCTCGTATGTCTGATTCTCACATTAGAATTTATTTTCACATAGCATCATCTATTCCTTGTATAGAAAAATTAGAATTACTTCTTTGTTGCTATGCAGAAACATAAGCATATAAATAAGTATGCATGTGGAGTTTTATAAGCCAATTACTTTGAGACTTGCATCTTTAATAATTTTACATTGTTTTATCATTTTGTGATAGACAATTTTATTAATTTATTTATCAATTTCTCAATTCACAACCACCTACCACCGGCAGGTAAGAATTGAATATTTTAGGCTGTTGTTTATCTGAGTATCTTATGAGTAAGTTTGAGATTTTTATTAGATGTGAAAAAAAAATTGAAGAAAAGGATTTGTTTGCAGTAAAATGCACAGCATGTCCTAAAATGACATTGGATCATTAGGTAATATTTCAAGGTGGAAATTGAGCATATAATTTTATTATTTTTATCGAAAATTTATTTATTTAAACACAATCAAACTTAATATTATTTTTTGCTCGTGAGTAGTATGGCTTATACAAGTTAATATATTAAGAAGTGTTTTAACACAATTCAAATGAATATTAATCTAATAATTGGAATAAGTAATTAATAAACGGTCTGTTTATACCAAAATATGGAATCTGTCTATCCGAATCCGGTATAAACATGTGTGATAAACTACTGCACGAGGTGTCACTCGCTTCCGGTGTACTTTCTTATGAATCTGTCATGTTCCAAAAAGCCAGAACGCGTGTTACATTTCTTGTAGAATTTAACACCTGTTTCTTTTACATTTATGTGTATTTGATAGATTATTTTCTTATGTTGTTCTTCACAAATTGTTTTTTTATTTTAAGATTTTTTGATGTGTTAATATTTTAGAACAGTATTTGTTTTTTAAAACAGATGTTTTAATCAAATAATTGTAGGATATAGATAGATATATATTTAGCAGCAAAATTTTCTATGCAGTCAGGTTTCAGTGCTATGCAGTTGTTCTTTAGTTACTCATATAGATTAGTAAATATACTAATATAGGAGGAGTGCATATCTTTATTGATTTGTACTAAAATTACATTAGATCAGTAGATCTAATGTAAGATCATTACATCAGTTATTCAATCGTTATTTGTTTTATTTTATTAAGGTATACAAGATTCGTTTTATCTACTGTCGGTATAGTTACTTTCAGATTTTATTACTCCAGGTTTGGTTAGGCTTTTTAAAAATATTTTTTTATAATTTTTACATGTTAGGTGCATTTGTGTGAGGTTTCGATTTGTTTCGTTAGAAAATACGAGTTAGATATGCGTTTGTTGAGACTTGATCAATCTTATTGTATATTTAAAATAAATTTTACATGACTTAATGTAATAACGTAATTTTCCTAATATAATTTCAAATAATTTGTCGACGTTTGACTTTACTCGTGTAAAATTAGTGTATTTCGAAAATCCCTTATGAGTATTCTGAGCGCAGAGTTTTCATTAATATATCGAATTGTCCTAATTCTTAGGTAATTTACCTTCATAAATTCATACTGAATTAATTACAATGTTTGAGATTAATCATTTGATATATACACAGATCCCCCGATTTAAACGGTACTATATTTAGACAATTTCCCTTGTACACGGTTAATAAAATATTTGATTTAAATACAGGAAACAAGTAGTCATTTTTATTAGTTCCCTTGCTAACACCGTCGCTTATATTTCATTTTTCATTATCATTTTTTACAAAATGACCTGAATGTTGAAAGAACTCTCACATTAATAAACTAACGTCAAAACTTGAACCTCATCCCATACTATAGAGTGATGAAAGTGATGTCGTACCAATCGCAATGAATAGAATAACAGTCTACGAAAGTAATTAAATTGTCGGTTATTTAAAAATAAATTCTATTTCTTGTTTCCATGTGCAAAATGAACTACACACAAATACCTTTCTATTTGTGTCATTTTATGAACAGACCGTTTTTTTTAATTTTAAAAAAATATATATTCAGTTTTATTTTATGTTGAAATAATTGACTGAATTATGCACATGTATGTTTGATTTCTATTTACTCGGTTTTCTAAGAAACCCATCCTCAGTGTAAATCGGGGGAAAGAAGAATATATATTTAAAAAATGAAGTACCATTATATAAAATAGTATTTTAGAAGAAATCAACATTGTAATGTTGACCGCACTGATCTTTTTAAAGGTTTTCTTTTATTTAATCATAATGAGGCTTAAACTTTTTTTAATGTCACATATTCTGTGACCTGAGAACGGTTTCATCAGCTTGAGAATATAGAATTCTCCAAGTGCAGTTAAATCTTCTCGTCTCTCATCCTTTCCTTAATAGGCAAGTCCATTTACTACATACGTCAGATGTCAACCTAAATTTGATTCTAAATTTATCCATTTTGTTTGCCACGTATAGGATTTCTTTCTTTAATTTCTGTACTTTTTGCCTTATAAGCAGAGCAATAAAGCATCAAATTTTTTTAGTTCCCATGTAGTTCCGAACACTCTAAAAGCTTCTGCTTCTGTGATCGTTATCATTAGCACATATATTGTGCATATATTTAACATGCGTAAATTCATACTGAAATAATGATTATATTTAAGATTAATCATTTGATACGGACACCTATCCCCCGATTTAACGGGACTCTATTTTCACGATTTCTCTTTAACAATATAGGATTTAAAAGAAGAAAAAAAAAGTAGTATTTATTTATTTTTTTCTGTCTGACCGTAAATACAAGTTTTAATTTGTAGATTTGTCACACTTGAAAATTAGGATGAAACTACGAAAAAAATGACAACAAACACATGAGGGTGGAGTTCTCGGCTTGCTATAAGGGTTTTTGTGTACCTCAAAACGGTTGTTACATACGAGAGTTGCCAGCAAAAAAATGTAAACGGATTTTTATTTTAATACATAAAGTCAGAAACGTAGCTTAATAAAGTTTCATTTTAAATATGTTTAATAGTTTTAAATCAATAAGATACATGTTTAAGTACTAGGTTTATATTGTCTTTGGATTCGTAAGCGTACAGTTTCCGGTAAAATCAAGATTTATTTGACATTTAGGGTTACGGGTAACTTATTCTTATTAAATTCATTATTACTGTAGGTGATTTGAGTTGTGAGTTCAACGAGTAGATTAGGATTATCAAATGTACCAATGTGTACATATGATAAATTATTGTATTTCTCCACGTTCGTCGCGAGAGTACTTTGTCGGTTTTAACACATTGTATGCGGGAATTAAATATCGTTTCCGGAATAACTCCAAAAAAAAATGGTTTTTATTTAAGAATAGTTTTAATACAAGTTCTTTACAACACAAAAGTCTAGCTAACATATTAAATATGCGGTCCTTATATAATAGGGTTTGCAGCCTGGGGGTTCCTGTGGTTAACGTCACTCAGATCGTTTCCGCCTGGGGGTCGCTGCAGGGTTTTGTTTATGTTGTGACCTTATCGTCTAATGTTGACGTCTTATGCTGATTGATGCGGAATTTGTTTTAGCTCCGAAGGCGATATGAACTCGTATCTAGGGCAACGATTAAAAAATAGAGGTACTCTGAAAGGTTTTAGATATAAAAAAATGATCTATGTATTATGCGAACACTTTGCGGAACGATGTTATTTTGTTAGGTTAAAATTTTCCATATTAATGTCTATATCACAATCTATTTAAATATTTAATCGCGTAAATCCACGAAGCTCAAAAATAAAGACGTCAGGACACAAAAAGTATTTCTCAATAACTGTTCTCTTTGCGCACTGGG